>JAPPVO010000002.1:2134900-3334900 GCA_030407325.1 Camellia japonica
GATGTGTTTTGTGCTTGCATTTCATTTGATATCGAAGTTGCACGCTTGGCTTTCGGGTCATCATGCATTGAAATGCGTGATTGATGGCCCGAGGGTCGAGGGCCACACTCCCTTGAGTCCATTACATGATAGGGGGTGTGTCCGTGCATACATTTGCCTGAAAATTCCATGCCATACACTGCTTGCCCTCTGCTGCTGTCAATTGCAGGTTCTGCAGCAAGTTTTGGCCGATCGGCTAAATGCAGTGCCGACCGGCCAGGAATTTGTAGCCGATAGATCAAAATGCAGCCGGTGATCATCCCCTTTGGCCGGTGGTGTTCCCCCTCAGCCGGTGGTGTCCCACAGAACTCAGAGAAGCAATCCTGGGACTTTGGCAATTTTCAGAGGAGCAGGGCAGTGTAAACAGAGGCAACAGTGCAATGGCAGCGAGTTTCCGGGCGAAGCCAATCCAATCATGCATCGTTCGCGCATCCCGATGCGGGCGGCTGTGGCCACCTTTCCTTTTTGCATTTATTTGTTAAATAATTAGAGATTTTGTAATAATTTATTTATTTATTATTCGGACTGTAATATTTATTCGGTCTCTCCGTGTGAGAGCAAATCTGTAATAAGTGTGGGTGAGTGGTGTGTATGTCTTCCAACCCCCACTTCTTTCTTCCCTTTTATTTACCCGCTTATGATGGTAGATTAGGGCACGTTTATTTTAGCATACCTTATGCAATGCATGCGTGCATCCATGCATTTGTTGACATGCACCGGGCTCGGTACATCACGCTAACCGCATTGTATTTTAATTTCCAAATTGAATACTTGTTACATGTAGCATTTCACATGTCATGCTTAGGATAGCCGAGCCTGCTCTAAGCTGCATCTCTGTATGTGTTGCATTAGCCACCTAACATGAACTAGCATCATGCATGTTTTGCTAACTAGTTTGTTGTTTTGGCACGGAGTACGATGTAAGTATTTACGCTTTAGCATCTCGTATGCGTGTGAATGTTAACATGACAGTATGATTACCATGTGTCTAAATGCTTATATGAGATAAACTGTTTGAATGCCTGTGGGTGGAGGTTGGATTGCTTGAGTTGGAAAAACTCGTTGAAATCCGTATTTTAGCCTACTTGAGAGTAGCAAATTTCGAAACGCTTTCAAAACGAACAGATATGCAATGTTTATTCCCAAATTAGGCAATCTAGTCTATACTTGTTTACTGCGCGCATAACATAGTAATTCTAGGCTAATAACCGGAATAAGAACACATAACGTTTTCAAAATCGAATATCACGGTTAGTAGAGGCCGGTCTTCGGACCGGGCGAAAGGGGGTGCTCATAGCTGACCTTCCCCGATCGTACCCAAGCTCCCGAGCCAAGACATTTGGTGATGACGGACACGTGGCCTTCGGCACCGAGTCAGGGTTTCCTAAATTTCCCATTTTAAAATATTTAGGTGGCGACTCTGTATCTGGCAAAACAGTCCATGTTTGGCACTACTTTTCAAAAATCTATTTTTTCTTCAAAATGATTTGCCAGAGTTGGACTCTTTGGTTCAAATTACGAACCGCAACAAAACAAAACAGGGGAGTCCGAACTGTGGAGTGAGGCCCCAAGGGCGCGTCTACAGGGGGTCTTCTGCCTCGGTGTTGAATTGCGTTCGCGGAAAGGGCACGTTTGGAGTGAGATTGGTGAATTCCAAGATAAAATCGGCGACGGCCTATCCTTTGATTGCTATTCGAGGTCGGTTAGAGATTTCAAATTGACTGAGCTCAACGGACCATTGCATCAGTCTGCTTTGACAACTCTGGCTATTACATGACTTTTTTCAAAGGCTGGTCAATGAGAACCACTATGGAGTGAGCTTGGAAATAAGACCGAAGACACCTTGAGGCTATAACCAAGGCGAGGGACATTTTTTCCAGTAGAGGATAGTTCTATTCCACCTCCCTGAGAACGCGGCTGATATAGTAGATTAGACGTTGTACTAAGCTATCCTCCCTGATGAGGGTAGCACTGACTGCAGTGTTTGATACGGCTAAGTAGAGCAAGAGAGTTTTGCCTGAGAGCGCTTGAGAGAGGAGGGGGGTTGGTCATGTACTGCTTGAGTTGTTAAAAGGCCTCCTCAGATTCGGTGTTCCACTCAAAAGCCTGTCAGAGGACTTTAAAAAATGGAACACACTTGTCTGTTGCTCGAGAAATAAAACGGTTGAGGGCGACGACTCTGCCTGTGAGCCGTTGAACCTCCTTGACCGTTCTGGGAGACCGCATTTCTATCAGGGTCTTGATCTTTTCAGGGTTGGCCTCGATGCCCCGTTGGCTGACCATGAAGCCCAAAAACTTTCTAGATCCTACGATGAAGACGCACTTCTCCAAATTCAGTTTCATCTGATATTTGCGTAAGGTTTCGAAGGTTTCTCACAGGTCTGCCAAATAATCAGAAGAGAGTTTACTCTTGACTAGCATGTCATCAATGTAGACTTCCATGTTCTGGCCTATCTGGTGTTAAAAGACGACATTGACCAGATATTGGTAAGTTGCTCCGGTATTTTTCAATCCGAACGGCATAGCACGATAGTGATAAGTTCCTTTGTCTGTGATGAAAGAGGTGTGTTCCGGATCAGCCAGGCAGATTAGAATTTGATTGTAGCCGGAGGAGGCATCCATGAAACTAAGCATCTGGTGTCCGGCAGTGGCATCGACCAACAGATCTATCCGGGGAAGGAGATAACTATCTTTGGGGCAAGCTCAATTAAGATCGAAATAGTCGATGTAGAGTCGCCATTTACCATTATTTTTGTAGACCAGGACTACATTGGATAACCAACTGGGGTAGTCTACATTTTGGATGAACTGTGCCTTTAGTAGTTTGTCTACCTCAGAGGCGATGAGGGCATTGCATTCCGGGTGAAAGATACGCTGCCTCTGGCAGAAAGGTCGAAAGTGGGGCTCGATACTGAGACGGTGAGTGATGAAAGAGGGATCGATGCCCGGCATATTGGAATGGGTCCAGGCAAACACATCATTGTGCTCAGTTAGGAGAGCTGTGAGGTCGGCCTTGGCCTGGGAAGATAGTTGGCTGCCGATCCTGATTATTTTGGCTAAGTTCTTAGGATCGATGGAGACTTCGACAAGTTCTTCCGCTGGTTCACCTTTGACTAACTTTTCTTCGTCTTTGACGTCGAGCCCTTCGATGATCATAGCCTCATTCAGCTTGACCTCTTTTAGTGAGGCGACATAGCATTCTCTAGCCATCGTCTGCTCACCCCTCACAGTGCCTACCCCAAGGTCGGTGGGGAATTTCATGGTTAGATGGTATGTGGAGGTGACAGCTTGGAAAGCGTTAAGAGCTATGCGTCCGAGGATTATGTTACAAGCAGAAGGACAGTCGACGACAAAGAAAGTGAGTAACTTAGTGGTTTGCCGTGGGTACTCTCCAATGGTGATGGGAAGATTAATAGAACCTATACAGGTCACTCGATTCCTCGTGAAGCCGACTAGCAGGGTCTGGAGAGAGGACAATTTTTTTTCTCCAACCTTGAGCTGGCGATAGGCGTTCAGGAAGATGATATCTGAAGAACTGCCGTTGTCGACAAGCACCCTTCTAACTTTGTAATTGGATAGGAAAGCAGAGATAATGAGGGGGTCGTCGTGGGGGTAACGGATGCCTGTGCAGTCGGCCTTCGTAAAAGTGATAGGTTCAGTCCACTGCTTAGGGTGTTTGAAGGGGCAATCTAATGTGGCGACTTCCTTATCAGAGCCGTACCTGATTTTTCTAAGTTCGGCTTGCTGGGCCGAACGGGATGGTCCTCCGCATGCAAGCCTACCAGCGATGATTCTAATCTCTCCGACCTAGAGAGCAGGCTTGCCTTGTGCTCGGGGTTGTGGTGGGGGCCGATCATTGTCTCGGTTAGGTTGTGCGGGTTATCGGGGAGGGGTATGTCGGCAGTGTCCCCCGGCAGGTTCAGTCCTTGGCCGCTGCTGGGGACGGGCTGCCGTGAACCGACTGAAGCGACCCTGGCGTATCAAATTCTCTACCTGGTCTTTAAGGTTAACACATTCCTCAGTGTTGTGGTCGTGGTCCTGATGTAAACGGTAGTACTTGGATTGATCTTGCCGGTTGGAAGGAAACTGTGATGGCTGGGGCCATTTCAAGTTGTAATCTCGTTAGATCCGGTTCAAGACTTGTCCTATGGGAGAATTGAGGGGAGTGTATCGCTCGAACCGACCGGGCGGTCGGCAGGTGCCGATCAGTCGGCACGAGCGAGTCAGTCAGTATACTGAGGGGTTTATTGTGTATATTAGGAGGGTCTGGTTTCAGATTCCTTTCTCTTCTCCCTGGGGGTTGGATTTTTAGTTGTAGTATCTTGGCAGGCTGCCAGAGAGTCTTCGGCGTTCATATATTTTTGGGCTTTGGACAGGAGGGTGGCCATGGAGGTTGGCGGGTTTTTGGAGAGAGAGAAAAGGAAATCGGATGATCGTAAACTAGCCATAAAAGCTGTGAGGATGACCTTGTCGTCGTTTTCCGCCACTTGTAGGGCTTCAGTGTTGAAACGGGTGACAAAGCTACGTAGCGACTCCCCTTCCGTCTAACGAATATTAAGAAGCTGAGTTGCCGAACGCCGCTGGCGCTGAGCGCCAATGAAATGGCTCAGAAAGAAATCACTTAGGTGTTGGAAAGTAGAGACGGAGTCCGGTAGTAGCTGATTGAACCATAGTCGAGCCGACCTCTTAAGCGTCACGGGGAAAGCCCGACACATGATCTCATCAAGAAAAGCATGGAGGATCATTAGGGTCCTGTAAGTCTCCAAATGGTTAACTGGGTCCGTTGTGCCGTCGAAAGAGTCGATCGAGTGCATTTTGAACTTGGGAGGTAGGGGTTTGTCCCTGATGGAGGCGACAAACAAGGAGTTGGCTGTTGTGGAGGGCTTATTCTGTATGTTCTGCATAACTCCTTGAAGCTGGAGTTTCATGGCTTGGAGTTCCGCATCCTAGATAGGAACATTGTCACCTCCCGAGTGCAGTGGAGGCTGGACACTACTAGCCTCTCCCTCAGGGGCAGGTGTTTGAGTGGACGGATGTAAACCTCGAAGTGGCGGGTTCATGACTTGGGGTGGGGCTTGCCGACCCTCTAAGTTGGAGAGGTGAGCTTGTTGGAAATGATGGCTCAGGGTTTGTTCCCGATTGGGAGAGATGTCTTGTTTAATGCTGCAGGGGCCTCATTAATGGCTGATGTGTGGTGCAATAACTCTGCAGGATCTTTGTCTGCTTACGTGGCTGGTTCTCCTCTTCACAAGTGTTTAGATGCCATTGGTTCTTGGTGTAACGTTGGGTTTCAATAGTGTTGGGCTTTAGTGCTTAAACCGTGGATTGGTCTCTAAGTGGTGGGCCAAAAGCCTCTATGGGCCCACCGATGTCACATGCATTTAGGAATCTTAGATATTTTAGGTAACTTTATGTTTTTTCTTAAAATCAAATTTTTATCTAAAAATATATTTTCTAACTTTCTAAAAGAATTCTATTATATTTGGGCCTTTGAAAACCGTAATGTCACTTACAAAATTAGAGCAGTGTATTGTAATAACCCTCACCACTGATTACCGATTAATTGCCGATTACTGCTAAACTGAGAATGATTATAATTGATAATTGAATTGACTAAAATACTAAACTAACTGATTGACTGTATCTGTTTAAATGCATTCTATCTGTTGATCGTTTGATTATCTGTTCATGTCTCTGTGTTTAAATTGCGAATTGAAGGCCTTATCGGCGGCCGAATCTGAAATTGATTGATATTCCATGATCCTTAGATTTTATATGATTTTATGGTATAATTATCCGAAAACTGATTGAATATGATTAAAGTAGATTAAATATTGATAAATTGCACAAATTGGACCTAATTACCATATTACCATCTAGTGGGCCTTTGTTTATTGATTTTTGGAGCCTCATTACACTTGAAACAAACCATTTCCTCAGCCTTATTCTCTAGCACAAACGAATTTAGAGAGAGAGAAACTAGAGGAGTTGTTTTCATCTCAATTTTGCTTGTGAATTGCTTGAAGACTTGGTGATCTTAGAGGATAATTGTAAATTGAGCTCCTACACCGCTAATTCAAGACTTAGGTATGAATTTCAACCACCCATTGTTGTATTTAAGGTTGATTCTTGCAAGGTTCATGCCAAATTAGAGAGCTAAGTCATGTCTTAGTCTTAGCATGTTAAATTGAAGCTCACTCCATGCATGCATGTTTGAATTGTTAAGTTTTGAGGTCATAGTTCATGATTTCATTACATGCATGTCCATATTTTGAGAATAGACCATGATTTCATCTTGTTTTGCAAAGATTAGGCTCATTAGAGCATGTATTGAAGCTTTGAATTGGTTTGAATTCATGCATGTCATGTTTGAAGATTGTTCATGAAAAATGGGTTTGAAATTGAGTTTGAATTAAACACCCTTGGGCCTTGATTTCTCAAATTGACCTTTGTAACATGTTGTTCTATGAGTTTACTTATGTTTTCCAAAAAATTAGCCCAAGAGGATCGAAATTTTAGCATTTAAACTTGATTTTGAGCTTGGGACTCAAGTCTGGAATTTCCAGATTTTGGTCTTCCGCTCGAGCGGGGGAAGTGCCGCTCGAGCGGGAAAATCGAGCTCCCAGCATCTTGCACTGTGCATCAGTCTGCTCGAACGGAGGATTGGACGCTCGAGCGGAGGACTGGGTGACACGTTCGAGCGGGCGTCGAGCGTGAATTTCACCTACCCAGTACTTTTTGGTCCGCTCGAGCGGGGAAGTTGACGCTCGAGCGGGGCCCTTTGTTGCATGTCCGCTCGAGCGGGGAAACCTGCGCTCAAGCGGGGATCTGTTTTTCTGAAAATTCTGAAAATGTTTTCTGAATACATCTTTGCATCCTCATCCCATCCTAGGCATTCTTAGGCCTAGTTTAAGACATCTTAATGAGGATATAGATGTAGAACACACCGAGGCATTTAGGGATTAAATTATTATTATCCTTCCCAACTGTGTAGCTTAGTGTGTGTTCGTTCTGTACTGTTTAGGGTTGGCATTTCGAGGAGACGCTCTAGCCTACTGTAGCCCAGAACTCTGTGAGTAACAATTGTGTAAAGATATGTTCAAAATGATTATCTTTTGAATACTGAACTGTACTGTTTTCTGAACTGTCACTGTTAACTGAATGAATGTATGTCCTATATTCTGAACTGTATTGTGGCATCCTTAGCAACTACTGTTACTGACTGTTACTGTTACTGTTACAGAGATCTCTGTCGGTTCCCTCGTTGGAACCACTACTGTTTACTGATTGATGGCCATCACCTACTGTTCAGTCTTTTAAGACCTACTGTTTACTGTTATGCTAATGGATGTACCACATATGACTATTTACTGTACTGAACAACTGATATACTGATTGAAATGAACTGTTTTCATTACTGTAAGGACATTCATTCTAAACCCCTTTACGCATTGTGTTATTCACTGGGCTTTAGCTCACTGCTCATATATATATGTAGGTGTACAGGCACCGGACCAATGCTAGAAGCGTCGGGGTAAACTCCAGTTTTGTCAAGCCAACCACTGTGCCTCACTGCGAGGTTCCGAGCCTGCCAAGCTATGGCTTAGGGGTGTTTTTATTTCCCCATCTGTCTCTGTACCGTTTTGTAATACTGTATAGACTGTACTGTACTGTGTTAATAGGGTTTTAGTCCCTGCTCTGATGGCTGTATATAATGTACATACTGTTTTGTCACTGCCTGTACAAATGTATGAAAAGTCTTTTTGCATACAGACTGTCACAGCTCATTGGACATTGTTTTATTACTGTATTAGCTTCCACCATACCCCTGTACTCTGTTTTACTGTATTACTGTTAAGCAGGCCTTCGGTAATCTCGGATTACTGGCCGGTTACAGTGCTAAACCCATAGGGGCGGGTTTGGGTCGTGACATGTATCAACAATATTTATCAGTTGTTTGATCTTGATCTTGATCTGATCTTGAAGATCTTACCGGTGATTCATTACCTCTCTTTGTTTTGCTTAAATTTGGACTCTTCTAAGTGTTTTTTTTTTTCCCTCAAACTTTTCTCCCTTATTTTTCTTCAACAATGGAATCCTTATGGTTGCAAGAATGTGGCGGTATTGGATTCATAAAAAGACAAAAAAGTTCATTTGAATGATTTTTGGATCATGTATTCCACTTCAAATAATCTCTTTTCAAATATATGTGTATATATGTGTGAATATTTTATGAACAAAAAATATGTATGGAGAGATCCTTAGATGTTTGGATTTTTACAATTAAAGTAATATCTATTCTCATGTTTAGTTCACTAAAAATATTGTGAAAATTGAATTACTAATAAAATTATCAATCCCCATTGCAAGTGAACGGTTATTCTATAGAAAAATTAAGGAATGACTATTATGTTCTATTTTAAGTTTATTTTAATGAACAAAATACTATTTAAATGTGCTCCCTTTTAATCTTTTATTTTAACAATGATTGAAAAATCTGCAATTTTGAGTTTTTACATTGCATAATTCTTAGCGTAAGAAAAAATTTAGTGAATTAATCATATTATTAAGTGTACAGTATATGTTAACAAAATTTGAATATAAGATTTTAATTGTTTGTTATTTTGCATCTCAAAAATAAAGAAAATAAACTTGAAAACACATAATTACAACAATATTAAAAAAAATAAAAAGTTTCATTTTTTGCTTTGATCTTCAAAGTATATTGAGCCAATATTAAAGTAAATTAGTTTATTGGAAATTTAATTATGTTAAAAAAAAAAAAAAAACTTTCCTCAAATATATTAGATTATTGTAGTTATATTTCCTATTAGTTTGAGAAAGATGGTTAAAAATTAATTTTTTACTTTTAACCAAGCTTTTGACTTTTTTATAAAAGTGATTTGAAAAGTTAGTAAAAAATTACTTTTGACTTTTTTTATTAATATTTGTTTATGATGTCACATCACAATAAAATGACTAAACTACCCTACCCAATGTAGAAAAAAATTATATTTTCACCCATATAAATAAAAAAAAACATAAATGATATAATTGCAATTTTATATGACTTTTTTGGACTTATCAAATGACTTCTTGCTAAAAAAGCAAACAAGCTACAAATGTAACTTTTTGCTAAACAATCCTGCTACATACACCCAGTGACGTGGCGACACCCAGTGACGTGGCGATGAGGTGGCAGCTGATGTGTAATCTCAGCTGGAAAAAAAAAAATGAGGAAAAAAGCGGGAATTTCTGTCTGTCTTCGTCTTCCCTCGTATCTCCTCATCTCTCGCCGCCATCATCGTCTATCCTCGTCTGTCTTCCCACGCCTATCCTCACCTCTTGCCGCCATCCTCCTCCTCCACCATAGCTGGCCGAAATTTCTGCAAAAACCAGTGGCTAGAAGGATTGAAATTCTCCGTATGGGTTGTGGAAGTGGGTCTCAGATGTTAACTCAGTTCTTCATCAGAAGAATGTGAAATTTCCTTGTCCTCCACCATATCAGATTACGAGCTCTCATCTATCCTCAGAATTCCTGTGATTTTGCTCTGTCTGGTTTTGCTCTGCTGTCTCTGTCCATCAATCTGGTTTATGAGGTAAAAATTAAATTTCATATGCTAAGGTAAAAAATCAATTTCATATGCTCTGCTATGAAATATATTCTGTAAATGTGCTCTGCTATGAAACTATAATCAATCTGTGGACAAATTAGGTAAATGTGTTAACTGTGAACAAATCTGATAACTGATCTGACTAACTTGGCTACACTAGATTGATATAGTGAAACATGAAATATGAAATCTGGGCATTTTATATACAGTTGATAATTTAATCTGGGCATTTTAGCTCCATAATCTGAAATATGATAAAGTTCCATAATCTGGGCATTTTATATACAGTTGATAATTTTTTTTCTGTAATCTGTGTTTTTTTTGAAATTTGAATCTGTAATCTCTTAGTTGTTTTATATTTTCAGGAATTCTGAATCTGTTATTAAAATTAAATTAAATCTGAACAACATGTCTGCAACTTGAGAACTCTAGCTGACTGGATTTTGGGTTTTCTTAGAAAGTTAAACAATGTGTTGTCTAATTGAAGCTCCTCAAAGGGGTGGAAAATTTTGGTGCTTTGGCTCCAAGATATTTCAATGTAGGCAAGAAAAATAATTGGGGTAATCATGCATATTTTAACTCTTCAAATAATTTCTTAATGAATATGTAGATGGTTTTGTCTTTCTATCTGATTCCTATGATCTATTTTCCTTTCCTAGGACTCAAATCAGTTGTTAAAATTTCATGTAATTCTGTTAAGGTTTTTCTTCAACTTCTAGGAACTGTTATGAACTAATTTCCTGATCGACTAAAGTTTAACTGCAAGTCACAGATTTACATAAAATCTGAAACATGAAGTTTAGCTCCATAATCTGTAATGATATTTGTTTAATTGTTATTTCAGTACGCAAAGTGGAGAAATGGAGGTTGATTCAAATGTTGAAGGTGAGAATCCTTTAATAAATGAGGGCGAACACGTTGAAGAACCTAAAAAGGGTATGTGTTTTAGCTCAAGGGAAGAGGTGTACACATTTTATGGCAAATATGCTAAGCATGTCGGATTTGCTATAGCTCATAGAGCACAACATATTGGAGATGATGGGAAATTGATAAACTTTGCAATTGAATGTTCTCGAGCGGGGCAGAGAAGAAAGACATCAGAAGTCAACCCTCTGAAGCCATGTTTGTCCACAAAAATTGGTTGCACAGCAAGGGTACGGGTAGTATACAAAAGGATGGGAGATATAAACTAACCACAGTTAACCTTGAGCATAATCATGATTTGATTCCCACCGACTCACGTCATTTTCCAATGAATAAGAAAATTCTTACTCCTGTGAAGAGAAGATTAGAAATTAATGATGAAGCAGGGATTGGGGTGTCTAAGAACTTTCATTCAATGGTTGTCGAAGCAGGGGGATACGAGTCATTGACATTTGACGAGCGAGATGCAAGAAATTACATTGAGAGAGCTAGAAGGTTGAGGCTTGGGGAAGGTGATGCCGAATCACTTCAAAGTTATTTTATGAGGATGCAAGCACATAGTGAGAGATTCTTTTATGTGATTGATGTTGACGAGGAGTTTCGCATTAGAAACTTGTTTTGGGCTGATGCAAGGAGTCGGGCAACTTATGAAGCATTTGGAGATGTCGTTTCATTTGACACAACTTATTTGACGAACAAATATGACATGCCATTTGCTCCATTTTTCGGAGTTAATCACCATGGTCAGTCCATTTTGCTTGGTTGTGGATTGTTGTCTAGTGAAGACACTAACACATTTGTTTGGCTATTCAAGTCATGGTTAAGTTGCATGTCAAATCATCCGCCAAAAGCTATCATAACTGATCAATGTAGAGCTATGCAAAATGCTATAGAAATTGTGTTTCCAGAAGCTCGACATCGGTGGTGCTTATGGCATATCATGAAGAAAATTCCAGAGAAGTTGAAAGGATATGCTGAATATGAAGCCATAAAGTTGGCTATGCAAAATGCAGTTTATGACAGTTTGACAAGAGCTAAATTTGAGAGTAAATGGGAAGAGATGCTTGCAACATTCAATCTTTATGATAATGAGTGGTTGGGGGTACTATATCATGAGCGGAATCGATGGGTACCTGTTTATGTTAAAGACATTTTTTGGGCTGGCATGTCAACTACACAACGAAGTGAAAGTATGAATACGTTTTTTGATGGATATGTAAATCCAAAAACTACATTGAAGCAATTCGTTGAACAATATGACAATGCCTTGAGAAATAAGGTAGAGAAAGAGAAGAAAGCAGACTTCAAGTCTCGACACAAATTGTTTGATTGCCTAACTATATACGGGTTTGAGAAGCAATTTCAGCAAGCCTACACCAATGCGAAATTCAAAGAAGTTCAAGGAGAGATGAAGAGATTAGTTTACTGTCAGGCGGTGATTGTGAAAGAGGAGGGATCAATTTGTACATATAATGTCCAAGAAGCGATGGTTGTTTCTGAGAAGATGAAGCATGTGGACTTTGTTGTCTATTTTAATTCAACTGAATGTGAAGTTCAATGCATATGTCGGTTGTTTGAGTTTAGAGGCATTATGTGCGCTCACTCACTTGCTGTGCTTGTCAGAAGATGCATAAATGAGGTGCCAAGTAAATACATTTTGCCCCGGTGGAGAAAAGATGTGGATAGAGAATACGCATGCATCAAAACCACATATACCGGCTTTGGGAATGATTTCAATGCAAGTACCTATGAGAGGATGAACAAAAAATTGATTGCCATTGTTCAACTTGCTGGTAACTCTAAAGGCAAAACTAGAATTGTAGACCTTGGGTTGGATGAAATCAAGGAGAGAGTCATGAAAGAAGAATCCGGTTATGGGAGTAATTTACCATGTTCAACAAGAAGTCCGATTCACACCGGTTCTACACAAGGAGGTAGTAGTAGGAAGGTGATTAGTCCTTTGGTTGCTAGGCGAAGAGGTCGTCCAGTTACGAAACGGAAGGTTGCCAAAGTAGATCAAATTGTTAATCGGTTCAAGGCAACAGCAAAAAAACAAAGAAAAGCAAAGGTAAAACGTGTATTCAAATGTTTTTTTTGACAAAGTATAGTGAAGTATGTAAAAGCAATTCATACATTTGAATATGTAATTATTCTTCAAAACATGCAGGCTGCTAAGTTGCTCCGATTTGAACCTGAAGCTCAAGCTCAAGCTCAAACACCATATTATCCTTATATGGTTGGCACAGAAAATAGTATGTATGCACCGGTACGTGTTCCAAAGAGGCCTTCATGTACTTTTACAAAGTGTATTCGAAAGAGTACTTCATGTACTTTTGCATCTTTCTATTGTTCTAACATGTACTTTTTGCAATGAATTGTCATAGGTGGCCCATGGTATTGGAGGCACATCTCTTACTCCATCGGACTTCATAAGTGGCACACAGGGAAGTTTGATGAGTGCTCCAACTCAGATTTATGGTTCTGCATCGGGAAACTTAGATATTACAGACTTGTTTGACTAGTTTCTATGTATTCCAACTGTTTGTTTTTTAGATTGGAAATTATGTAGTTTCTACGTATTCACTACTTCATGTACTTTGATGTTGAGAAGACTGAATATTATGTAGTCTACTATTATGAGTTTCAAAATTTGTTATTTAATATATAGTGTTTATTTAGCATGTTCAATTTACCATGTTCAATAGTTTACCTGTATTCAACAATAGTTACCTTGTATTCAACAGTTTCTTGTATTTAACAATGTCCATTCAATGAGTAATGAAGAAAGTGTACAAATTTGAATAAGCCATTTTCCATTCCACTAACAACAAAAGAGGTACAATAAGTAGGTTTCAATACACAACAAAACATGACTTCCTCCAAAACATCACAAAAGTATGAAGTCTACGTCAACAAGTTCAAAGAGACATGTACTTCTACTTATTACATATTCATAAGTTTAAAGGCACCAATTACAAACAACACGGACAACATATATATCAACTTCTGCATCTTTGCGATCTGCATTCGAAGTTGTTCCGTCAGCTGTATTTGTTGTTCAGTCATAGCTTGAAGTCATTCGGTCATCACTTGTTCGCCAACAGTTGGGACTTCGTCTGTTTGAATTTGATGACCTCCATATTCTGGATTCGTAGGTAAACACCATCCGATAAAACCACAAACATTACAATAGTAGAATAACTTGTTCTTGTTTAGCTCGGTTTGTGATAATTTGATGGTGGCTTGTTTGTTACATGTACGACAAATTCTGTTCACGTATGTCAACCAACCTGAGCTACTGCCACTAACACTTGAAGTTGACATCTGCAAAGAGGGACAAATAGCAATTAAAAATAGAAGATGAATGCTGAAGATGAATGATCTTATATATTCAATTACAAATAGAAGATGAATATCACTTAAAACATAAATTTGAAATATATATATTCAAATGATGATGAATGCTGAGGTCACTAATGCTACTTGTCTTATTCCTCCCTTGTTTTGAAATTTGCCCATCTGATCTGTTGGTCTGCTCCTTGGTTTAATGACTTGTATTCAGTTGCTGGTTGTGGGTTTCTGGGTTGGTCAGTTCTGTTGGTTTCTCTGATCTGTTGGTCTGCTCTCTGGTTTAGGCTCAAGTCTTTGTGCTGTGTTGTGGTTCAGTGGTTCACTGGTGTGTGTTAAGGTTGGTTTTGGTGCCTACCAGTATTTCAGTGGTGTGGTTATGGTCTACCATTGAAGCAATATTAGAGTGTATGGTAAAGGCTTTGGTGCATGACTCTGTGCAGTGCAACTGTATGGGGAGAAAGTATGCTGCTGATCTAGGGTGTTGCTATAGGATTGGGTCTAAAATGTGGATCAAGGCTGTGGTTTCTCTGTTAATGATCTTGTGTGTAATTAGCATCATGTGTATTGCTGCATTGGGAAAGCCCTGTGGTCTAATGCATGACTCTGTGGCTTAGAGGCATGTTAATTAGCATCATGTGTATTGCTGTTTGCTGTAGCTTAGAGGCATGCTAATTAGCAGATTTTTGGGTTGCAGATTTTTGGGTTTTAGTACTCTGATTTCTCTCATATGTATGTATATGTATCATCAATGAATTTATGTATATATATATAAGTCACTTCAATAGTACCTGACTTAGCAGAATATGTATATGTATCATGTGTATATGTACCTGACTTAGCAAAATCTGATATACAAATTCATATACATATGAATCATATACAGAAATTTAACCATATACAGATGACTTTTAGCAAAATATACAGGTACATATACATATGAATCTGAGTATGAATCATATACATATGAAAGTCATCTGTACATATACATATGAATCTGAAAGTCATCTGTAAATGTAATATGTATATGTATCATCTATGATTTAGCAAAATATGTATATGTATCATATGTATCATCTATGTATATTTCAATCTGATAAAAGTCATCTGTATATGAATCTGATAAAAATCTGATATAAGACACTTCATATGTATATGTATCATCTATGAATTTAGAGTTCTGACCAAAAGTGAAACAATTAGAGCACCTTCACCAATTATGCACCTTCAGAAGCTGAAGGAAATTTCTGAGCTTCTGTTGTGAGCTCACAACCGAAGCTATCATTTCTTTTTTTGAAGCTCACAACATATGTACCTTCAAGAGCTGAAGGAAATGAAGCTATCACAACAGAAGCTATCATTTCAGAAATTTCCTTCAGCTCTTGTCAACAGAAGCTCACAACAGAAGCTATCACCTTCACCAATTATGCACCTTCAGAACCTTCACGAAATTGATTTAATGAAGAAATTATGCACTGGAGAAATTGAACCAATTGATTAAACATTTCGTTGGGGAATTTCATCAAACACGTTTAAGGCAATGAAAGAGTCCAACTGAAATGGCCACAATTCGTAAATGAAAATGCCACAATTCCCAAATCAAAAGGAAATTTCACAGATAATAGATAGAAAATTCACAGATAATAAATTAAATTTCACAAATTTCCCAAATGCCACAATTCATCGAACAGGAAATAGATAGATAGATAGTGATGTGTATACGCAGATATATGATGTGTATACGCAGATATACATACAACGATGATATATACATATATATATAGGAAATAGATATATATATATATACGCAGATATACATTGATCAGTTATACATACAGTTCAAGTGAAGGGAAGGAGAGACAGAGAGATTCGCGAGTGAAGGGAGGGAACGAGCTGTCGGTGTCGGAGTGAGGTGAAGGACTGGTCGCCGGCGTCGGAGTGGGAGGGTACCGTTGTTTGAGGGGGGAGGGGGGAAAATTTCAAATGAAATGGGAACCTGTTTGTTTGGTCTTACACCCAGTCACGTGACTATCACGTGAGGTGCTACCTCACTGGGTGTCACTGGGGGTCGGGGAAACTGGGTGTATGAGGCATTTTTGTTTTGCTAAATTGCCAAAAGAGCACATTGACATTTGAGGCTGACGGAAAAAGAAAAGATATTATTAAGAAATTGACGAATAGATTTTAGTTTTTGTCATAAGGACCAATTATAGACTGTCACATCGTTTGGGTTACAAGAGCTTCTTCATTGTACGTCAGAGAAATCTTCAAAAAAATAATTGAGAATTCTAAAAAAAGAGTTCTAGAGAGCTTTAATTGTGTTGTATTATGATGTGATTTTTTTGTTAGTCTTTTTTTTTTTTACCTTGTTACATAAGTAAAGCTCTCTTTAAAACTTTACTGTTAGAGCCCTATATCATCACTCAGAACTCTTACTCATTTTTATAACATACACCTAGGCTTATTTTGACAACATAATTAAAATTTAATTTTTTAAATTTTTTTGTCACACTATCTTTTTATATTTTTTTTCATATTCTCCCAAAAAAAAATAAAAAATATCAATGTTTTTGGTTTTAATTTTCTGAATTCAGTTTTTTTAAAATTGAATTTTTTGTTTTTTGTTTTTTTTTGTTTTTGTTTTTAGTGATTTTTTAAAAAAAATTTAAGTAATTTTTTTTTACTTTTTTAAATGTACCTTACTTAAATAAATCTAAATAGTAAAATATTTTTAAAAATTAATAAATACACAAAATACGAAAAATATATTAAATTTTCGTATTTTTTTTTATATTTAGTGTATTTTTTAAAAAATTACAAATAATATATTTTTAAAATTTATTTATGTTAAGTGTGTCTACAAATTTAAAAAAATTACTTAAAATATTAAAAAAATTTATTAAAAATATTAAAATACGAAAAATAAAAAAATAATAAATTTTTTTTTTAAAAACTGTTGTCTAAAAATCAAAATATAATTTTCAAAATAGGTCATAATTGAAATTTCAGCCAAAAAAAACCTAAATAACACAGACTTGAACGATACCCGCCGTGAATGGAGTCCCCAGCAGCACCCTAACTAGTAACTACGTTTATTCTTTTCATCCCTAACTTTTCTCTTTTTTTTAAGTGATTACTCCATTTTCTTTCACTTCTGCAACTGATGTTTTCTTCTCTTTCTCTTCTTCAGCAGATTTTTGTTCTTTCTCTTTCTCTTTCTCTTTCTCAGCCTTGAGTCTCTCTTCTTCTTCCTCTGCCTTGGCCTTCTCTTCCTCCTCTGCTTTCAACCTCGCTTCCTCCTTCAATCTCTCAATCGCTTCCATCAGATTCTTCAAACAAGTGTCGGCATCCTCTTCAGACGACTTTGGCATCAGATTCTCAGCAACATCAGCCGGAGTGATTTTGTTTTCCTCCAACAACGCACGAATCGTCTCAAACGAATCGTGCGATTCAAGATCCAAGTAATTCCTCGCGAGCACCTTGAATGCTTCGAAACTACAATACGACATTTCTATATGTTTATCCATTCTTCCTCTTCGAATCAGAGCAGGATCGAGTTTCTCCACGTAGTTTGTAGTGAAGACGATGATTTTTTCGCCGCCACAAGCCGACCACAACCCATCGATGAAGTTCAAAAGCCCAGACAGAGTAACCTTACTATCCTTGCTATCTTCAGCATCCTTCTTCTTCTTCTCCTCCTCAATTGGATTAGCTTTATCTCCATCTTTCTTCTCACCCTTCTCCTTTTCCTTCTTCTTCCTCTGCCCCGTTAGATCCAGCGAACAATCAATGTCCTCAATCACTATAATCGACTTGCCTGATGTGTCGATCAACAACTTCCTCAGCTCCGAGTTGTCCTTCACCGCTGTCAATTCAAGATCGTAAATATCGTACTCTATCAGATTAGCCATGGCCGCGATCATGGTAGATTTCCCAGTCCCCGGTGGACCGAAGAGGAGATACCCTCGCTTCCACGCCTTGCCGATCTTTTTATAGTAATCCTTCGACTTCGTGAAGGTGATCAGATCGTTGATAATTTCCTGCTTCTTTTTGGGCTCCATAGCAAGAGTATCGAATGTCGCTGGATGCTCGAACACCACATGGCTCCACATCGTCCTTCTAGACCCGACCCATTGCTCGCCTCTGTTGTTGGTGAAGATCTTCCTCTGCCGAGACTTCACCCCAATCGCTTTCCCTTCTTCCATTACGTGATTCAAGTAAGTCCCGGTGACGATTTCTCTGTGCCGCCGATGGAAAGTGAGCTTGTAGTACAACTTCTCGTCGTTGTCTCCGTAGAAAGAGATTACTTGTCTGTTGGGGGTGGTTTTCCTTGAAGCCCACTTGAGTTTGATCCCTCTGAACTCATCAGTGATCTCCTCGTGATCGTCCATGCTCAGGATAAGAGATTTGGAATCTCTCACCATATCTGCTTTGAGCCGCTTAGCTCGGGATGAGGAGTTGGTGCTGAGGTATCTTTCAATGGCGGCATAGGCTTTGCTGCGCTCGAACCCATCGCCAGAGTACTCATGGAAAGTGATTTGGATGTATGGGTAGACAAGGCCGATCAATTTGTGAGCATATTGTTCAATATGGTTTTGGAGATCAAAGGGGAAGTACTGCTTGAACATGGCCCAGATAAACATTAGGCCAGCCATGGTCGACCCCAGTTGAGTCAACATCTCTCCACCCGCCATTTTTGTCATCTTTTTCTTCTTACAAGAGAGGAACCGGTGGTGTACGTATGCAGTATAGGTTGAAATGATTTTGTTAAAATTGGATGGGATGGAATGGTGCTTATATAGAGGTGAGAAGAGAAAAATGGAATGGGGTGTTTTCCTTGCTCATCAAGATAGTGAGAGTGTGAATTTCCCAATTTAACATACACTCTGTTTTCCTTTGTTTTTTTCTCACATTTTAAAAACAAATAAAATTTATATATTTAATGTTAATGAATTGAATCTCATTTAACAATTATAGTTGGGACTTCAAATTTATTTTGTACAATTTCTAAGTTGAAAATTTATAATAAAAAATTAAAAGTTAAAAAAACACTTCACTATTTCTTAATAATTAGATTTTTTAAAATTTTTTAAAGTTATTTATTTCTATAAAAAAATATTGTACCCAACACTTGATATAAAATTTAAAATAAATATATATAAATCACATCATAATAATGTTGTTAAGATTATTGTAAATTTTTTATGACATCTTTTTATCGTAATTAAATAATAAAAAAAAAGATAAATTACAAATACACCCTTGGATTACCCTCTATAGTTTAAAAAATTACAAATGTCTCATTATCAGAATTTTTTATTTAACAAAATTAACTAAAAAATAAAATTCTTAACTGTTCTTGCATTCAATAATAAAATTATCTGAATTATTAATTAAAATAAATTTCTGACATCATTAAAAATTGTTAATTGATTTGATAATTTATTAATAAAATGAGTCATTTATTTTGAAATTTAAAATTTGGATAAATTACGATGACACCCCCTGAGGTTTATGTTTATTATAGTTCTTCCCTCACCTTTTGAAAATTACACCTCCCCCTGAGGTTTAAAGTTTCATTACAAATTTCCCTCTCAGCAATTTAATTTTTTTAAATACCAATTTTTCCCTTATTGGGTAAATTATATTGACACCCCTCACATTTTAA
Organism: Camellia japonica; assembly: GCA_030407325.1. Classification (NCBI taxonomy): domain Eukaryota; kingdom Viridiplantae; phylum Streptophyta; class Magnoliopsida; order Ericales; family Theaceae; genus Camellia; species Camellia japonica. The sequence goes on from JAPPVO010000002.1 coordinate 2,154,494, forward strand.
AAATTACAATCCCCTTCCTAAGGTTTAAAATAACATTACCAATTGCCCCCTCAGTTAGTATTAGTTGAAAAAAAAATTAATTGAAAAAAAAATTTTATTAGTTAAATTTTTGTTTAAAAACCAACGTAAACTCATTTTTTAAATTTACATTTTTTCTTCAAATTTACAAACTGCGACAATCATTTATAAACCAAAAAAATTATCAAATAATTTTTTAAATTTTTGTAAATATAAATTGAAAACTGAAAATGAAATGGTTACCAAACAGGTCTCAAATAGTAAAAATGTTGTAAAATTAACAAATAATTAAATAAGTTACCAATATAAGAAATGACTTATCAAAAGATTCTTAGGCTATATATGGTTTGATTTTTAGAAAAAAAATTTTAAAAATTAAAATTTAATTTGGTTAAGAAATAAAAAAAATAAAAAATAATTATCATTTTAACGTTTGGACAGGTTATATACATACGTATGGTTGTTTCAATTTAATTTGTAAAAAATTATTTTTAACCACTCGAAAGATAAAAATTATATAAAAATGATAATTATTTTTTTATTTTTTATTTCTTAACTAAATTAATTTTTAATTTTAAAAAAAATTCTAAAAATCAAACCATACATAGCCTAAGAATCTTTTGATAAGTCATTTCTTACATTGGTAACTTATTTAATTATTTGTTAATTTTACGACATTTTTACCATCTGAAGCCTGTTTGGTAATCATTTCATTTCAGTTTTCAATTTATATTTACAAAAATTTTAAAAACTACCATAAAAACTTGTTTGATAATTTTTTTGATTTATAAATGGTTGTCTCAGTTTGTAAATTTGAGAAAAAAATATAAATTCAAAAAATGAGTTTACGTTGATTTTTAAACAGAAATTTAAAATTTTTACTAACAAAATTTTTTTTCAATTATTTTTTTTTCAATTAATTTTTTTTTTCAATGAATTTTTTTTCTAACTAATACTAACCAAGGGAGTAATTGATAATCCTACTTTAAACTTTAGGAAGGGGATTGTAATTTCTACAATGTGAGGGGTGTCAATGTAATTTACCTAGTGAGGGCAAAATTTGGATTTAAAAAAATTAAATTGCTGAGGGAGAATCTGTAATGAAACTTTAAACCTTAGGAGAAGATGTAATTTTCAAAAGATTAGAAAAAAATTGTAATAAATATAAATTTCAGAGGGTGTCAGTATAAGTTACCCTTAAAATTTAAAAAGACAAAATATAATTTCTAATACTATATAAAACAATAGTGTTTTAAGTAAAATTTTAAAAAAGATTTTTATATTTTCTCCTAAAAAAATATAAAATTATTTTATATTTATCCAATGAAACTATTTTATTGAGTGGTGTGTATTAAATTTGTTCACAAGTGTGTTACGACACCGACTAATAAAATCCATATGAAATACTAGCGGTGCTTGGGGGCTCGAATTTGGCTCGACAACATTTTTTTTTTTATTTGAGTGGTGGCTGTTTTATTTATTTATTTATTTTAGATGAGATATGTAAAAATGTCAGAAAATTAGACATTTCACACCAACTCATCGTATAAAATTATATGAAATTAATAAAATTTAACCAGCAGCCTAACTGATTAGTCAATTTTATCACTCAACCAGTCCAACCTAATTGACTGATCAGTTAAGCTGCTGGTTAAGTTTTGTTAATTTCATATAATTTTATACGATAAGTTGGTGCGAAATGTTTAGTTTTTTGACACACCACTACACATAACCACCTTTTAAAAAAAAAATACCAAACCAACATAGCCCAACAAATAAAATAAAATAAAATAAAATAAAATACAACAATGATTCATCCCCCCTTTTCCCCCCACCCCTTTGACCCCCTCTCTCTCTCATTGGTCCCCTTTTCTTTTTCTTTTTTTTTTTCCCCTGCTCCTCCAATCACCACCCGCCACGTAACAAAGGGGGTGAGGGGGTGACCCCCAAAAGGGGGTCCCAAGCATTATTCAATAAAATAAAAAACATAGTCCAACAAATAGAAAAAAAAAAAAAAAAACTCAGCCTATGTAATTTAATAAGGTAAGTGAGTTGAGTTAAACTTTATCAAATCATACAGGTTGAGTTAGTGTGAGATATCTAATACACATAACCACTCTAGCCAAAAAAAAAAAGGATAAAAAAAAAAAAAAAATTTAAAAAAACACAAACACACACCGCCAAAAAAAAAAAAAAAAAAAAAAAAAAAAAAAAAAAATTTCGAGGCCTCAAATTCGAGGCATCAAGCATTAATCATGAACTATTTGACGTTGATGTTACCATGAAGGTGGTGGGCGGGGCCCATTTGGCAGCCAGGTTTGACCGCGTACTCCGTCCACGGAATGGGTGAGTTTTTTATTACAATGATTCATATCTTTAAAAAAAAAATCATTAACAATGCTAATATATTGGGAATGTCAAAAAAAAAACAAATACTCCCTCCGTCTCAAAATATTAGTCCCTTATTTCATTTTTTATTGTCCCAAAATATTAGTCCCTCTTCAAAAATCAAGTACAAAAATAATACAAATTTCCTATTTTGCCCTTCTTTTAAATTAATAAACAATACAAAAAGTACAATTATGACATTGATATTCCCAAAAAATGTACTATCAAAAGGATAATTTTGGAAAACTAACTTTTTCCAAATACAATAATTGTACTACCAAAAAAAGTTGGATTCCCCAAAAGGGACCATTATTTTGGGACGGAGGGAGTAGCATCAGAGCTCACTGTCCATCGTTAACGATACTATTATTAGAACATCACTTTTAGTGCTCTCGATTATTTTTCTTTTTATTTTTTATTTTTTATGCCCAAAATAACTCCAAGACAGGACCTTAAGATTCTCTTAAGAGTCAAATTGGGATAAGCTAGTCAATCCATTTAAATTGAAAAAATTCTAGATGTATTTGGTTTGGTTTTGGGAGATAAATTTTCAAAAAAGATTTTGAAAAGAAAGTTTAGAAATTTTTTTGGTTTGTTTGGTTGTATATTTTGAAAATAATTTTGGAGTATGGGAGTTTGAGATGATTTAATATTTTGTTGTAATTGAGTAGATGCGTGTGAGAAAAAAAAGTGATTAAGAAGGAAAGAGAATAGAAAAGAGAGAAAAAGTGATTGATTGATATATAAGAAAGAGAAAGTAATTTTGGAAATTTTTTTCCAAAATCATTAAACCAAACAAGATTTTGAAAAATTTTCTCCAAAATTTGTTTCTTAAAAACAAATCAAACAAAGTCTCTATTTCCACACACCCAATTAACTCAAGGCACACACTTAATGAAATATTAATTTAATAACAATTATATCCTATATAAAAATGACCATAATAGACATTCAACAATACCCATAATATGATATGAAAAAATTCTCTATACACATCTTTTAAGAATAAAAAAAATTTAATATACATCTTTTGATTTTAAAAAAAATAAAACTTTAATTTTTTTATTATTATCACTTGAACAAGCAATCTAGTTAAAAATCATGCTCCGTTTGTCCTTCCAACAATAGTCAGGTCAAGTTTGACATCCTTAAAATAATTCATCTTTTTATTTTTTTATCTTTTTTTCATCACATCACCTTTCTATTTTTCTGTACATCTTTTCGTAAAAAAACAAAAAATACACTTATTTAAATCATCCCAAACAACTGCTCAATATGCACATAATTACTACCGGGCAAACTTTTTCCGCACGTCACATTACTAGGAAACTCTCATACCATGCCACTACCATTCAAAGCCAACCAAACCAAATACAGTTGACTTGCTCTCTATTCCATCTCTATTTCTTTTTCGGCGGCACATGGTGCACAAGCTAGACCTTTGTTTGCTTCAACCTGCTTATATGCCTTGGCTATCTCATCTACAGGAACTTGAAGAAAGTAGCTGAAGCATGTATAACCTTGGAAGACAACTCTCCGATCGTTTTGTTGTACTTCTTTGACCAGATAGCAATGCGGGGAATAGTCATCTGTGTCATCACGTAGAACAATGGAAACTGATTGGTTACGTACCAAAACCTTGCCAACACACTCAAGAATAAATTAACATGTATAGTCTTACCTTCAACACTATTTTGGAAGATTTACAATGGTTTTTAATGTAGGTCTTCTATTCAAGTCTTCAATAAAAGAAATTTCACTTTAGACCAAAGTGTTTTTCAAGGGCGTAGGTGAATCGATATGGAAGTAGAGTCAATCAAAAGTGTGTGGAACGAGGGTAAGTGGTGTGTATATAATGGTTATAAGTGAAGAGCGTAATTGTAATTTCAAGTATGTAGATTGAAAAAATTAATTGAAAATCAAATTAATAAGTATGTGCATTGAGAAAAGATGTGTCTTGAGCTAATTGAGTATGTGGAAATAGAATTTCCCTCTAAACCATCAAATTTTTACTTAAGTAATAAAGGATTCTAACCCTAATCAATAAGAAGATGAGCAAACTCTCTTACCAATTAAGATGACGAGTAATGGGCCAGTTGATTATCACATAATTATCTTATCAATGCATTCTTAGGAAGGATAAGATCTATTGATTAAAAACTAGGTTTAAACTACCAATATATCTTAATATTAGATTTAATTCTCATCAAGTTTTATTAAAAATAAAAGTTCTCATAAAATCATCACTAAAAATAATTTTTTGTGACTATTTTTTGTATATGTCACTAAAATTTTGTCACGATTTTCTATAAATTGTCAATAAAACTTACAATTAATGACGTTTTTCTGTGACGATTTTTTTACATGTGTTGCTAAAACTTGACAATCAGTATTTTTTTTGTCACAATTTTTATAAATTGTCGCTAAAATTTACAATTTGTAACATTTTTTGTGACAAATTTTTTAAACTGTCATTGAAAGTTAAAAATTAATAACCTTTTTTGTGATTTATTTTTAATTGTCGGTAAAACTTAGAATTAATCACATTTTTTGTGACAAAATTTTCAAATTATCACTGAAAATTAATAATTAATGACGTTTTTAATATTATTTTATGAAAAATGCTATCAATTATCACAAAACTTATTAGACAATAAATTCATTTATTAAGACTTATACGTATACATATACAACAATAAAGCACTTTGCCGCGTCAATAAAATTTCAAATTTTGTATATATTAGTATGCCATCATTATTTAACATCTAATTATTTAAGTTCATGTAAACTGGATCAACAATCTATTTAGGTCATTGTTTTATACGTTCATTAATGTTTTTAATCACTTGAAAATGTCTTTAAAAAGGCCAAAAAAGTTAAATATGTCCCAAAGAAAAGAAGAAAAAAAAACCAACTTTTTTTTTTTTTAACATTAGTGTTTTTATTAGTTAATTTTTATCCTAAAAAAAAAAAAAACTATCTTTTTAACTAATTCTAAAATAAAGTAGATTATAAAATTTTATTTCATTTGATTGTAATTTAAATGTCAATTTTATTAATTAAAATAGTTTGTTTTCTTTAAAAAAAAAATTAACTTATTTGACAAATAAGATAGCATTCTCAAGTAAGATAAGATCCATTGATTAAAAACTAATGCATCAATCTCCCTAAATATACAACAGTAAAGCATTTTGACACGTCAATAAAATTTAAAATTTTGTGTATATTAATATGGCATCACTATTTAACATCTAAATATTTAAGTTCATGGAAATTGGATTAAGAGTCTATTTAGGTCAATCTTTTATAAGTTCTGATTAAGATCGAATTGTGCAACATTGAGACTGTTAATTAGGATCTCTTAACTTTACTTGCTTGTCAAATTACATATTTTATGTTATGTTTGTTTAATGTCAATCAGGTTGCACATAGTCAGAGCATAAAATGGGCAAAAATACAGAATTTGGAGAAAAAAGAGCTTCCTGCACGTGTGTTGACTTTTTCGCATGTGCATTGACTTTTCTCGAAAAATGGGCCCGATGTTTTAAACCTGTTTAAAAGACAGCAAAGGTATAAAAAGGCAAGAAAGAGGCTGGATTAGGGTTCTGAAATTTATTCTAAGGAAAAGGAGGCTAGGGTTTTGAAAATGTGATTTCTCCTCAAGCTTAAGGGACAACTTCCATGGGGGGCTTCTTCCTCATCTTCTTCATCTTCCCACTCCTCCATGAGTGGCTAGTCTTCTTTTCTAGGGTTTTGATGAAACCCTAGCCATGTAATAGGATTTTTCATAAGCTTTGATTGTGAATCGGTTTGAATCAATGTATGGATGATTTAGAAATTTTTAATCATTGTTCTTTTCATCTCTTTAAGTATTTTACTCTCTGTAATTGTTTAATACTTTCTATACGTTAGTTTTCTTTGTATTTGTATTCAAAGTACGAGACGAGTCATGCTACGAGAGACGGGTCGTGTTGCTACCGTAGTTTAGAGCAAACGTATCATGCTACTCGGGATGATTCGTGCCTGTACGTTGAATGCAATAACTCTCTTGATCAATATTTCGAACTTGTAGTTGTGAAATATTGGATATTTCAAACCGAATTGCAATTATTGGCCGATATTTAATCTCGTTTATATGGTTAGTGGTGAATTCTTTGCCCTAGGATTTTTTTTCCCAAAAATCAATCTCTCAAACCCTAATTTTAATTGTCAATTTAATTTCTCAATTTCATTTAATTCCTATTTAGTCATGAAATTTCTCAATCTTTTTAATCAAAATTAATTTAGGAATTTAGTGATTAAATTAGTCTGATTTCACAATTGTCCCTGTGGATCGATACCTGGACTTGTCATTATTCTAAAAAAATTTGGTATCGTTTACTATTTAATTTTGGTGTGTGTAACGACCCATCAAATTTTGACGCCATTGCTGGGGATCGAACCCGGGTCAATATGGGGCAAAGGGGTCGGGTGGGAATGAAAAGCACCATGAGCAAGTGCAAGCAGTGATTACTTTGAGAAGTGTGAGAGAGTTAGAGCCTCGCCCTGTTGCATCTGATGCAACTAAGGCTAAGAGGGGTGATCATGGTAGCTAACCCAAAGAGAGCAAGGGTGAGGGAGAGATACCTAAGGGGGTGACTTAGCCCCTAGCACTTCACATGAGCCTAAGGCACCATATGTGCCTAAGGCACCATTTCCCCAATGCCTTGAGACACCGTCCCTTTTCAATAAGAAGACGGCATCCATAGAAGCAATAATGGAGGTTTTTAAACAAGTTAAAATCAACCTCCCCCTGTTGGAGGAGATTAAGAAAGTACCTTCCTATGCTAAATTTCTGAAGGACCTTTGCACGCAAAAGTGTAAATCTAGGACACACGTGTCCCAAAAGGTCATGGTCATGGAGCAAGTAAGTTTTATCTTGTTGAATGACACACCCCCTAAGCTTAAAGACCCCGGGTGCCCCAACAATTACATGCATTATAAGGGACCATTTCATTGATAGGGCCTTGTTAGATTTAGGGGCTAGTGTCAATTTGTTGATGTACTCTGTGTACGAAGAATTTGGGCTTGGCGAGTTGAAGCCCACTACTGTTACTCTTCAATTGGCTGACCAGTCCTTCAAAGTGCCACATGGCATGATTGAGGATGTGCTAGTAAAGGTCGATAGGTTTTATTTTCTTGTTGACTTTTTGGTCTTAGATATGGAACCGGTAGCCAGCTCTAAGAAGCAAATCCCAGTGATCTTAGGTCAACCTTTCTTGGCTACGGCCAATGCATGCACAAATTGTCGTACCAGGGTTATGGAAGTTTCATTTGGGAATATGCAAGTGAAACTTAATGTTTTCCAAGCATCCCAATAACCCCATAAGAAAGAGGAGTGCTTATTTGTGGATGTTGTAGATGAGATTGTGGAGGAGGCTTTACCCTCCATTCTTGTAGAGGACCCTCTAGAGGCTTGTCTAGCTCATTCTGGGTTTGAAAATTTTGATATTGATGGGTTAGTTGAGGAGGTGAATGCCTTGCTTAATTCTTTTTCTACACCAGATTTTTCTCCGTGGAAAGCCTGGTTTGAGTCCCTTCCTCTTCTGTATAGAGAGCCTGCCATACCATCCTTAGTCACACCACCTACACTTGAGTTGAAATCGTTTCCGACCATACTTAAGTATGTATTTTTAGGGCCTCAAGATACTTTACCTGTCATCATTGCATCTGACTTAACTAGAGAGCAGGAAAGTCAATTAATGAGTGTTCTTGTGGCACATCGGAATGCTATAGGGTGGTCGGTGGCCGATTTGAAAAGGATAGATCCCTCCGTGTGCATGCATCATATACATTTAAAGGAGGATGCCAAACCTTCTCGTGAAATGCAACGGAGACTTAATCCCAACATGAAGGAGGTAGTGAAAAAGGAGGTGTTAAAATTGTTAGATGCGGGTATTATATATCCCATCTCGGATAGCAAGTGGGTGAGTCCCACGCAAGTGGTGCCCAAAAAATCGGGCATCACTGTTGTAGAGAATGAGCAAGGAGAGTTAGTCCCCACACGAACCACTACTGGGTGGCGAGTGTGTATTGATTATAAGAGATTGAATTCCATGAGTTGGAATGATTATTTTCCTTTGCCATTTATTGATCAAATTCTTGAGAGGTTAACGAGACAGGGTTTTTACTGTTTTCTTCATGGCTACTCAGGGTATAATCAAGTCCCGGTGTACCCCGTTGACCAAGAAAAGACCACGTTCACTTGCCATTTTGGCACTTTTGCTTACATGCGCATACCCTTTGGGTTATGTAATACACCAGCGACTTTTTAACGGTGTATCATAGCCATTTTCTTTGATATGGTGGAGAAATTTTTAGAGGTTTTCATGGATGACTTCTCTGTGTTTGGGCCATCTTTTGAGGAATGTCTCCAGAATTTAACTAAAGTCCTTATTTGTTGTGTGGAGACAAACCTGATTTTGAATTAGGAAAAGAGTCATTTTATGGTTCGTGAGGGTATAGTGTTGGGACACATTGTGTCCTCTCGAGGCATAGAGGTTGACAAAGCTAAGGTTGACCTCATTGCAAGCCTTCTTCCACCCAATTTCGTACGTCAAATTAAGTCTTTCCTAGAGCATGCAGGTTTTTACCTTAGGTTCATCAAAGACTTTAGTAAAATATCACGTCCTTTCTGTAGTTTACTTGCTAAGGACGTACCTTTTATCTTTGATGAGACATGCTTAAAGGCTTTTGAAACACTTAGAATGGCCCTTACCACCGCCCTAATCATGAAATCACCGGATTGGTCACTTCCCTTTGAAATCATGTGTGATGCCTCAGATTATGATGTTGGGGCTGTGTTGGGTCAAAGGGTCAATAGGCAACTATATGCTATATACTATGCTAGTCGCACTCTCTCGGATGCATAATTGAATTATACTACTACCGAGAAAGAGTTACTAGCTATGGTCTTTGCCTTAAATAAATTTCGGTTCTATCTTCTAGGCTCCAAGGTCATAGTCTTCACTGATCATGCCGCTTTGCGGTATTTACTATCAAAGAAAGAGACCAAACATAGGTTAATTAGATGGATATTGTTGTTTCAGGAATTTGACTTAGAGATCCGAGAAAAGAAAGGATCTGAAAATGTGGTGGCGGATCACCTCTCCCAAGTCTTTGTTGAGTATAATAGTGACCCTTTAACTTTGTATGATTCGTTTCGAGACGAACAACTTCTTGTAATGTCACAAGCGAGCCCCCCGTGGTTTGCACATATTGTGAATTACTTGGCCATTGGGAAAATTCCTCAAAATTGGTCTAAGCAAGACAAAGACCGATTCTTTTTGCAAGTCAGGTATTATTTTTGGAAGGATCCGGAATTGTTTAAATATTGCTTCGACCAAGCGATCCGATGGTGTGTGTCGGAGAGTGAGGTGCATAGCATTCTTACATTTTGTCATTCTTCTGCATGTGGCAATCATTTTAGTGGGCATAAAACGGCCGCCAAGGTTTTGCAAAGCGGGTTTTATTGGCCTGCCATTTTAAAAGATGCCTACCAATTTTGTAGAACTTGTTTGCTTTGTCAGCAAATGGGTTCGATATGTCGGCGTGACATGATGCCAATGTCCCCTATTCTTGTGGTGGAGATCTTTTGATGTTTGAGGGATTGATTTTCTGGGACCTTTCCCATCGTCATTCGGATTTGAGTATATTATCTTGGCAGTGGATTATGTGTCTAAGTGGGTGGAGGCGATAACTACCCGAATAAACGATCATAAAGTTGTAATCAAATTTTTACATGAAAACATCTTTAGTTGTTTTGGGTTTCCTAGAGCCATAATAAGTGATCAGGGTACGCATTTTTGTAACCGGTTCTTTGAGTCGGTAGTTAAGAAATACTCTATTACTCAAAAAGTTGACACTCCATACCACCCTCAAACTAGTGGCTAAGTGGAAGTCTCAAATAGGGAGGTGAAACACATAATAAAGAAAACGGTGAGGTCAAATAGGAAAGATTGGTCAAAACGTTTGATTGATGCATTATGCGCCTACCGCGCTGCTTATAAGAGACTCATTAGGATGTTACCATATAGAGCGGTGTTTGGCAAAGCTTGCCATCTCCCGATTGAACTTGAGCACCGAGCGTTGTGGGTCATAAAGAAGTTTAACTTCAATATGGCCATAGCTGGGCTCAACCGGAAATTACAACTCAATGAGTTAGAGGAAATTCGGAATGATGCATATGAGTTTGAGAATTTTTAAAGCTCGGACTAAGGAATTTCATGACAAGCACATTAATAGAAAATCCTTTGAACCCGGCCAAAAAGTGTGACTTTTTAACTAAAAATTGAGACTCTTTCCGGGTAAGCTTAGATCAAGATGGGATGGTCCCTTTGTGGTTATAGAGACATTTATTCATAGCGCCATTGAGGTGCAAGATCCAAAGAATGGCCACACCTTCAAAGTGAATAGCCAAAGACTTAAGCCACATATAGAGGGGATTGGGAATGGGGATATGATTGAGTCCATTGCTTTGATGGACCCTTTTTACTATGATTGAGAGACTGATGTCTTGTTCTCTTTTCTTTCCTTTCTATTCTATTCTATTTTTCTTTATTCTTGTTGTGCTTATCTGTGTCTAGGAGACTTTAAATCCTCTAAAGGTGTAACTCCTTTGGTGTTTATCGTGCCCGAACGGCATCTGATGATCTGGTGTAGCCACCTAACTGTGTTTGTAATGAGTTCCTAGGAGACCAACTTACGCGGTAGAAACTAGAGTTCGAATGGCAAGGCCTAGAACGCAAAGGTTTGGGATTTTCGAGACTAAAGTTTGGTTTAAATACCCAGGGGTGTGGAGATTGTTTCAAAACCACCCCGGCTTGAACTTTGTATGGTAACCCCATAGGTCGAGTTAGCCTTAGGCACCTCGATTCTGGATACCGAATCAACCTAGTCTGTCGTCCTGTTGGAGAATAGGGAAAATTACAAACACAGTTAGGGGGAAAAGTAGTACCCGTGGTTTTCGCGTGAAGATTATACCTTTATTGAACTTTTATTTCTTTTCATAGGTTATTCTTATTGTGAAATAAAGGTATAAGTTGGGCTAAGGGTGTTTTTCGAAAAAAAAAAAAAAAATCCCGTACGTGCGGCAAAATTTTCAGTCCCAAATTTGAGCCTGCTTTAATTGCAAGTGCAGGTGTGTGGTGCGGCAATAGTGGCGCACGTGCGGAACGTTGTTCCCAAAAAATAATATTAATAATAATAATAATAAATAAAAAATAAAAATATTCCCGCACTTGCGGCTACAACTTCAATCCACAAGTTGCAATCTGCTTTAAATGCAGGTGTGCAGGGGTGGTGTGGCGCCGCACGTGCGGGAAATTTCGTGAATCCTATTTGATGCCTGCTTTATATGTAGGTGCATGCCATGGTGTAAAAATAAATAAATAAATAATAAAAAATCAGATTTCTTTGTTCAATTTATTTTATTTTATTCTATTTATTTTAATTTGTTTTATTTTATTTTCATTTTTGAAAAAAAAAATCAAATCAAATAAAAAAAATTAAAAAATCTGATTTCTTTGTTCAACTTATTTTATTTATTTTATTCTATTTATTTTATTTTATTTTTGTTTTTGAAAAAAAAATAAAAATAAATTGAATATCTAACCTAGACCCACTTTTCTCACCATCACTCTCACAGATTTGTCTCTCTCTCTCTACCTTATCATCTTCTTCCTTCCTTTCTCTTTCACTTAAGCCCCACCACCACTAACATTCTTTATTCTTCTTTCCACCACCACCAACCTTCACCCTCCTTCTTCCTCACCACCATCTTACCGTCGGTGCCCTATTTCCTCTCCGTCCGTCGAATCTCCGGCGACCACCATTTTTTCCAGAGAATCTTCCTTCTTTCTCTCTCTTTCTTCACTATTTAAAGGTAAATCCTTCCTTTTTGTTAAAAACTTTATATTTCTTCTTTTAATCTTCTATTGTAGTGAGATTTAGAGATAGTTTTATAGTGATCTATTGTTCATCCTTAAAAATTAAAAAAATTCAACCATAGAGTTTTGTTTTGATGGGTATAGGAGTAGATAAGTAGAGTTTTGTTTTTTGTTTTTGTTCAAGTCATCATCTATTGTTGGCCCCCACACAAAAAAAAAAAAACCAAAAAAAACAAAAACAAAAACAAAAAAAAAAAACAAAAAAGAAGAGAATTGCATGTGGTACTTCAGTGGGCAGACTTGTGCTTAAATATATTATTTGATTCTTATGCTGGTTTCATGGGTATATGTGTCTATTGTTGGTGTGTGCAGGACATGAGTCAACAGATATCTGCCCGAGCCTCCAAAAAGGCCAGAGGTTTCACCTCCTCGACGCTACCACCGCCACTGTCACCACCATCCTCGCGCACCACCACCGGTTGAGTTGCCATGATCGGAGTGGGCTTCACGCCCGCTTTACAAGCTCACATAGTTTAATATCACATATTTTCAGCATGACCCGGTCACTTCCTGGGCTGTTGAGCAGCTCTAACTCTGGCAATAGTTGGGCCTTTGCACTGTGACAGCGCCCACTTATCCTCGTCTGGTATGGCTCTTCTACCAGAACCTGTAAGAGTCACTCACCGAGGTAAGACTACTGTCCACTATTGATGGTCATCTCATCAGCATCACAGAATCTATGATTGCTGACGTGTTGGGGTTCTTTTCCAAGACGGAACACCATCCCTTCCCGAAAGTTGAGGACCAACAACTCATACACATCCTCATCTAAGAGTACTTCCTAGGGGTCCACGGTGACACCAGTTACACGTGCTTGCGCTGGAGCAAGCTGCCTGGCCACTTGTTATTCATTGATTCCGTGGTATATAAGAATGCCTTTCCACTTGGGCATAAAGTTGAGCGTCGTTTGGAGTTTGTTAAGGTCTTACATGGTTATCAGCATGGTTATCAGGTCCTGTTTGCACACATCATCTGGATGCATATGCGCAAATATCTATGGGAGGCGGTTCGGCTTTAACCTATGCAGAACCTGACTTGGCCTCTGCCATTTGCCAACTTGCTCACACTTGTCTTTGAGCTAAACGGCCTCCCCACTGATTCGACTGAGGAGATTAACAAAGCTTATCCGACTTTCGGGTAGCGGGAATGGCAACATAGCATATCTCGCATCCCGCAGCAAGTTGGTGCCCTAGTTGATGAGGCCCAGGACCTCGTCCATGACGAACCATCTCATCTTGCCTCCCTTGTGCCTCCCCAAGGGGACCCATTCCACATGACTCGCAAGGAGTACTTACAGCTTCAACACTCTGTGGATCAAGTCCACAGTACCCTTCACGACCACCACCAACTTCTCATAGGGTTGCGTACGGATTTTTAGGCGCATCAAGACTATTCTCAGGCGGCTTTCAACCAGTTCAATGCCCGCCTGCTCGACATTCAGTAGTCAGTTGCATCATTGCACACTGAATTTTATACATATCGAGAGTCGAGCCTGCAGCATTTTGACCAGCTTAGCGCCCAGGTTCAGGATGAAGCATTCGAGACGCGGTCATTAATGGCCACCTTGTTTGCCCAGCATTTCCCGCTACCACCGCCACCGGATTCTTAGTAGTACTGACCTATATTTTGCTTTGTCTCTTTTATTTTGTTTTTCCTTTTAGTTATTTCTTCTTTCGTAATAAATAATAAATAATACACAAAAAAAAGAGAGTCAAGTTTGTGTGTGTGTTACTATTTGCCTACTTGGATGTGCACTTACAATTTCTAGTAATATTCTCTCATTTATATTTACTTGGCTTTTGCTTCCATTGAGGACAATGTCATATTCAAGTTGGGGGATGAGGGTACTTTCAATTGTGCATTTCTATTTGGCTCATAATTCATGCTTATACCTACTTCACTTAATTGCACCACTTCACTTGATTTTCACTTTGTGCCAGTATGGTAATGATTTAAGCATATGTAATTGGGGAACATAGTAGGCTTATATGAAAAGGATTTATTGGGTAGATACTTGCATGTGATGTTTACAATAGGAGAGTTTTTTTGTATTTGTGGTATTAGTACACTTGTCATGAGTATGCCTTGATTCACATAAACACACTTTCATAGTAGTGACCTCTCTATTCTAATCCCTGGTGTACATCATTGATAATTGCTAGGGTTATCGAAAAGAATAAATGAGTAGTCAAGATTCTTAAAAAAAAAAAAAAAAAAAAAAAAACACAAACAAACAAACTAGTGCGCTTAGGGGTGTCTTTACAAAACCTTGACTTGACTTGTTTGGGTTTCGTAACCTCTTTAACTCGAGTTATTAAGCCCATAGTAGTGTCTCTACACCTAGTGCCCGAAAACTGTCTGGTTTGGGAGTCACTAACCCATTACTTACTACATGTGTTAATGTGACAACCCTCACCTCTGATTAATGCTAAACTGTGACTAAGAATGATAAGTAACTGATTTGACTGAAATTCTGAATTGATTGCAAGCTTTACTTGCATTTCTATCTGTTTGTCATTTGATTGATCTGTTCATATTTTAATTTCGAACTGCAAATTGAAGGCCTTATCAGTGGCCGAATCAGAAATTGATTAGTGTTTCATGCTAATTAGAATTTATGTGATTTTATGGTAGATTTAATTTAAATTCGATTTGGAATGATTAAATTGGATTAAATGATATTAAATTAATTGAACCTAGTTATTTACCTTTTTGCCATCTAGTGGGCCACTTTTAGAAGCTTTGTTGGGGTTGATCTATACACTTGACACATAATCCCTTCAGCCTTTTTTCTAGAGCAGAACCGTGTGAGAGAGGGAGAGTAGAAGAGAGATTGATTCATCTAGAATTGGCTTGGAGAACTAGAAGAAATTGAAGGAATTGCATAGTTGAGCTTCTTTACTTGGAATTCAAGACCTAAGGTAGAGATTTCATCATCTCATTTGTACATTTGAGTTGTTCTTGCATGGATCATGGGACTATTGGAGGTTAGAGTCAAATATTGGTTTAAAGTGTTGAATTGAGGCTTAATCCATGCATGCATGTACATATTCTTGCATTTTGATGTTGTTCTTCATGAATTTCCACATGCATGTTCATGTTTATGTTATAGTCCATGAATTCACCATAGTTTTGAGCCTAATCTTGCATTTGATCAAGTTTTAGAGCACTAGAGTTCATAAGAGTTCTTGCATGTTATGTTTTTACATAATTCATGAAAACTTCTTTGAAATGGTGTTCAATTGACTCACCCTTGGGCTTTGATTTTACAAATTGATCTTCAAAACATGTTATATTATGGGTTTAAAGTGTTTTTCCAGAAAATTGGCCCAAAAGGATCAAATTTGAGGCTTTTAAAGTTGAGTTTTGTACTTGGGGATGAATCTGGAAATTCCAGATTTTGGACCCACGCTCGAGCTTAGGACTTCACACTCGAGCGTACACTCTGAGTCGTGCATCTCCGTTCAAGCGTGGAAAGTCACGCTCGAGCGTGAAATGTATATGTGTAACAGGTCCGCGAGGGAGCTCACGGGTTACAGTTCGGACTCCCCTTTTTTGTTTGTTGCGGTTCGTAATCTGAACCAAAGAGTCCAACTCTTGCAAATCGTTTTGAGAAAAACAGATTTTGAAAAGAAGTGCCAAACATGGACTGCTTTGCCAGATATAGAGTCGCCACCTAAATATTTTTTAAAGTGGGAAATTTAGGAAACCCTGACTCGGTGCCGAAGGCCACGTGTCCATCATCACCAAAGTTGTCTTGGCTCGGGAGCTTGGGTACGATCGGGGAAGGTCAGCTATGAGCACCCCCTTTCGCCCGGTCCAAAGACCGGCCTCTACTAACCATGATATCCAATTTTGAAAACGTTATGTGTTCTTATTCCGGTTATTAGCCTAGAATTACTATGTTATGCGCACAGCAAACAAGTATAGACTAGATTGCCTAATTTGGAAACAAGCATTGCATATCCGTTTGTTTTGAAAGTGCTTTGGAATTTACTACTCGCAAGTAGGCTAAAACACGGATTTCAACGAGTTTTCCCAACTCAAGCAATCCAACCTCCACCCACAGGCATTCAAACAGTTTATCTCATATAAGCATTTAGCCTCATGGTAAGCATGCTGTCATGGCAACATTCACACGCATGCGATATGCTAAAGCGTAAAACTCACCTAGTACTCCAAGCCAAAACAGAAACTAGTTAGTAATCATATGCATGATCCTAGTTTATGTTAAGTGGCTAATGCAACACAAGCAAGGGTGTAATCTAGACAGGCTCGGCTATCTTAAGCATGGCAAGTGAAATGCTACAAGTAACAAGTATTCAATTTGGAATTTGAAATACAATGCAGTTAGCGTGATGCGCCGAGCCCGGTGCATGTAAGACAAATGTATGGATGCACGCATGCATTGCATAAGGTATGCCAATTCAAATATGCCCTAATCTACCATCATAAGCAGGTAAATAAAAGGGAAGAAAGAAGTGGGGGTTGGAAGACATGCACACACGCACCCACACTTATTACAAATTCGCCCTCGCTCGGAGGGACCAAAAGAATATACAGTCCGAATAACAAATCGCTAAATTAATTATTACAAAACTTCTAGTCTAATCAAAATAAATGCAAAGAGAAGATGGCTGCAGCCCCTGCCTCGGGATGCGTGAATAATGCATGTTCGATCCAACTTGCCCGGGAACCCGTTGCCATACCACTGCCGCCTCTGTTTTCACTGTCCTGCCTTTCTGAAAACTGCCAAAGTCCCAGGACACCTTCTATGCACACTGCAGTACACCATCGGCTGGATGAAATGACCACCGGCTGTTTAAAATGACCATTGGCTGCTTGAGGGGTTATCGGCCACCAATACATTGCCGGTCGGCACTCTGTTCTGCCAGTCGGCAAACAATTCCTGCAGAAGACAGTTTTGACAACAACAAGGCCAGACAGTGTATGGCATGGAATTTCAAGGCAATGTATGCATGGACACACTCCCTATCATGCAATGGACTCAAGGGAGCATGGCCCTTGACCCCCAGGCCATCAATGGCGCATTTCGACGCATGATGGCCTAAGAGGCCAAGTTTGCATTTCAATGTCAAATGCAATGCACACAAACATACAAGGGACCCAACCTCAATCATGGTTGATCAAGAGGTGAGGCAATGCACAACAATGCACATGCAACCTAAGCATGCAAGCTAATACACAAACATGCAATGCAACTACATGGCACACACAATGTACATAACATAACATGCACAACGCATTGAAACATGGCATAATGCAAGATGGGCTTACACCAATATGAGATAGCCTCAGCCACACTCACATAGGAGGCCATTAGGTGAAATGAGGCAACCGAAATGCACACAAACATGTCCAATGCATGGATCAATCCTAAGATACAACATGCAACTCTAACAAGGCATGGCAAATGATGAAACATGGCATGTAAACATGCAGATTTCAGCGCTGGAACATGATGCCAAATGGTCCCAAAACATGGAAATATGTCACCCAATGCATGCTATAGGCCCCGAAACCCAAGATTAGGCGCATGAAATGGCTTACAGCTATACAAAGCATGCATAATTTGAACATGTAACGGAGAGACAGAAGCAAGGCAGCCCTGAGACAAGAATTTTTACAGTACAAAGCATGGCAAGACAGTAAACACAAATGGGACTAAAATGGCATGCAAAAATGGCTCCGCAAGGGAGGCAATGAAGCAAGTGGTAGATGAAAAGCCCAAAAAGAAAAAGACCCTTCTACAACACTGAAGAGGGACCAAAAATATGACTACTTACAGTAGATGACAAGCCCCAAATCAATATAAAAACATGCTCAAAATGCAATGCAAGATTAAGGCCACAAGAGGGCTATAACATGAAGTATACAAAACATGCATCAAACAGCCAAAGACCCTTCATGGGACATGGAGAGGGGGGCAAAATAAGACCCTTTTCAGTTCTGATCAGGGTCGAAAAACAGAAGCTCAATGTACTAACAAGTCATGCAAAAACGGGGATCAAAGAGGGGTTCAATGGCAAGTGACACATGGAGGTCCCCAACAGTGTTGAACCCTTCTTCAATGTTGAAGAAGGGCTCAAAATAAGCCTCTTTACAGTTTACATCGAAGCTCAAAAATACTTGTAAATAAGGCTAACCAATGAAGCTAAAAAATGCAAGTTTAAGGGAAATGGGTGCTTACCCTTGAAGAGCAGCAAACCAGCAGCCCTTGGTCCGAGTTTCTGAGCTTCTAACCTCTGCAAATGGCCTCCAAAGTGCTGGAATGGAGGATGGAGGTGTTGTGCTAGGTGTTGAAGGGCAAATGATGCAAGAACAAAGGTGTTTGGAGGCTTGGATAAGATAGATATAGAGGGTTGTAGATATATATGTTAGATATATATGTCTACTCTCCGGTTTTTTGCTCAAAAACTCCAACCCCCCAACAATGGAGGAGGAGGGCTCCTTATATAGGCAAAGGCAAAGGCTCCAAGCTTCTCCAAGAAGCTAAATGAAAGGGGCAAAGGGTGCAAATGGCTCAAGGCTTCTTGGAGAAGCTAAAACAGCTGGCCAAGCTTCTCCAAGAAGCTTGGCCAAAGGGTTCAAGCTTCTAGAAGCAAAAGGGGGGTCAAAGGCTCAAAAGGGTGCAAAATAGCCACATATATGCATGGGGGGTCGGGTCTGTGCATCCCAGCTGGCACAGCTGGCATACACCAAGCCTGGAGGGTGCAAAGGGTGCAAACCGGCCAAAAAATGAGGTCGTCGGCCAAGATTAATTGCCGGTCGGCACAATAAATTGCCGGTCGGCTAAATAGAGTGCCTATGGGTGGCTGATGAGGTCAAAAAGTGCCGGTGGATGTCCAGATTGAAGCCCCGGAAGTTATCTTTCCAATGGTGCAAACCTTGAATTAAAATTCCTTCTGTGGAAAAAGTTATGCCCTTTTTGGTGAAGCCGCGCAGACTCGATCCAACCGGGATGATGCCCAACTTCAACCAATCATACCTCCCCCACCCGGACTTGGTTTTGAGAGATTCTTGAGTGCAAAATGAAGCCCTGGAAGTCTTCTTTCCAATGGTTATGACCTCATAGCTTAAATCCAAGTGTATAGATAGATGAGCTTGATTTAGCGAGAACTGCTCGACTATCTTCTACCCGGATTCATGCCGAACCTCTTCTCCAACTTGTTTTCTCCCCTCTTCTCCTCTTCTCTTCAACTTCAAACCCCGAAGTAAGGTGTTTTGAAATATTTTTCAAAGATTTCATCTCTCTTTCATTCATCTCCACTTTGTCATTGCTCGGCTTATCGAAAAGCGCACCATTTACCGAAATGCGAGCGTCGGAACATCGTGGGAATTTTATTTCAAAAATGTTTTGAAAGAGAGGGTTTTAAGGTCTCAAAACCATCCAAAATAATTTTTGGTTCAAAATGGGGTGTGAAGTTGAGATTCGCCTCTCTCCTTGCCGAAGAAACTGAACCTGCGCCCTGCACACCTTCCAACACAGAGCAAACCATTAGTCGCGCCCAAGTCTTAAGGGCAGTCAAAAATGGGGTGTCTACAATATGCCCAGAAGTTCATGTGTTTTACAGTCCGCTCGAGCGAGAGAGTTCACGCTCGAGCGAGGACCTGAGTCTCACGCTCGAGCGGAGGTCGAGCGTCCGTCGAGCGTAAATTGCATGCATCCAGTACTTTTCATGAAGTTTACAGTCCGCTCGAGCGAAGGAAGTCACGCTCAAGCGGAGCTCCTTTGTCTGCATGTCCGCTCGAGCGTAGAAAGCCACGCTCGAGCGAGACCCCTGTTTTCTGAAAATTTTGAAAAGTATTTTAAAGTACATCTTTGCATCATCTTTCCATCCTAGGCATTCCTAGGCCATGTTTAAGGCATCTTATTGAGGAGGACCACACCGAGTCAAGATAGGGACTAAGTTGTTGATTCCCAAGTGTGTAACTTAGTGTGTGTTCGTTCTGTAACTGTGTAGGGTTGGCATCCCAGGACGCTCATTAGCTACTTATAGCCCAGTGCTCTATGAGTAACAATATTGTAAAGATATGTTCTATTATGATTATTTTCTGAACGATCAACTGTACTGCTTACTGAAACGTTGTTGTTTAATGAATGAATGTTTGTCCTATTTGTAAACTGTATCCGTGGCATCCTTAGCAACTTACTGTTACTGTACTGTTACTGCTACTGTTATAGAGATCTCTGTCGATTCCAATGTTGGAACCACTACTGTTTACTGTTATGATGGCCATCAACTGACTGTTCGGTCTATTAAGACCTACTATACTGTTTTGCTATGGGATGTACCACATATGACTGTTGTGGTTTCTAAGTGACTGATATAACTGTTTAATTACTAAAAGGACATTCATTCTTAACCTCTTTACATAACTGTTATTCACTGGGCTTTAGCTCATTATTTATATATATATGTAGGTGTCCAGGCACGGGACCGGAGCTAGGAGCATTGGGTTAGCTCTGTTTTGGCTAAGCCAACCTTTGTGCCTCACCTCGAGGTTCCAAGTCCGTTCAAGCCACGGCTGTTTTTGGGGTGTTCAGATTCACCCTTCTGTTTCCGTTTTGTAATAAATGAATAAGACTTGACTGTATAGTCGTGTCACGACCCAAACCCGGCCCTATGGGTTTAGCACCGTAACTGGCCAGTAATCCGAGATTACCAAAGGCCTGCTGAACAGTAATACAGTTAAACAGAGTATAGGGCCTGGCGGAAGCCAATACAGTAAATAACTAGTGTCCATTGAGCTGTGAAAATCTGTATGCCAAAAACATTTTATGCATTCATATGGTTCAACACAATACAATCTATACAACCATATACAGTCAGTCAGTACGGGGATCAAATCCCTCGATAACAGTACGGTGAAACAGTAGACAGTCTATACAGTAATACAAAACAGTAGGGAGACAGGTGGGGGAAGCAAAAACACCCCAAGCCATAGCATGGCAACTCGGAACCTCGCAGTGAGGCACATAGGCTGGCTTGACAAACTGGGGACCAACCCACGCTCCTAGCTCCGGTCTGGTTGCTGAGAACCTACATATATATATATAAACAGTGAGCTAAAGCCCAGTGAATAACATAAAGCGTAAAGAGGTTATGAATGAATGTCCTTACAGTAATGAAAGCAGTTCATTAAACAGTATTTCAGTCTTTCAATATTTCAGTCGATCAGTATGTCAATCAATCAGTCATATGTGGTACATCCATTAGCCTATAAACAGTAGGTCCAAAAGGACCGGGCCTTAACAGACCCAACAATAATGATGGCCATCAATCGATAAACAATATGGTTTCACAAGGAAACCGACAGAGCTCTGTAACAGTACAGTCAGTAACAGTAGGTGCTAAGGATGCCACAGTACAGTTCAGAAATAAAGGACATACATTCATTCAGTTAACAGTATCGGTTCAGAAAACAGTTCAGTTCAGTTCAGTAAACAATTCAGAAGATAATCATTTTTGAACATATCTTTACACAATTGTTACTCACAGAGATTGGGCTAATAGCAGCTAGAGCGCGTCCCCGAGAGCCAACCCTAAACAGTTGACAAATAGAACACACACTAAGTTTCACAGTCGGAAGGATGATAATTAAATCCCTAAATTTCCTCGGTGTGGTTCTATGTCTAAATCCTCATTAAGATGCCTTAAACTAGGTCTAAGGATGCCTAGGATGAGATGAGGATGCAAAAATACAGTTTGAAGGCATTTTTCAAAAGTTGCTGAAAATAGGCTATTCGCTCGAGCGAGCCTTCCTTCGCTCGAGCGAGCTTCCAAAATCAAAGGCTTCACTCGAGCGAACAATCCTTCGCTCGAGCGGTCTGATGAAACAGTAAAAGTACTGGTTGCTGGATTTTTACGCGCGATACCACGCTCGATGCTCGCTCGAGCGGAGCCCTGAATAAAGGTGCTCGCTCGAGCGAGGAATCCTTCGCTCGAGCGAGGAAGCCAAATCTGGAATTTCCAGATTTGTCTCCCAAGTTCGAACCAAGCATTCAACAACCCAAAACTCAACCTCTTGGGCCCAAATTCTGGAAAACACATCTAAATTCAATGTACAATAAGTTTCAAAGCTCAATTTGTGAATTCAAAGCCCAAGAGTGAGTCAATTGAAACCATTTTTCAAACCCATTTTCAAGAACAATCTTCAAACATGACATGCATGGGTCAAAACCATTTCAAAGCTTCAATTCTTGCTCTAATGAGCTCAATCCCTTCAAAACAAGATGAAAACATGGATTTAAACATGATTATGAACATGCATGTGGCATTTGACCATGGAATCAACTTCAAACTCACTAAAACCAACATGCATGCAACAATTAAGCTTCAATCTCACATGCTAAGCTTAAAACATGACTTAGCTCATAAATTTACCATGAAACATGCAAGAACTAGTTCAATGACAACAATAAGAAGATGAGTTCCTTACCTAGAGTTTCAATTACAAGGTGAGGAAGCTAACTTATGAAATCTACACTCCAAATCTTCAAGCTTCCTAGCCAAAACTCAAGAACAAGCCAAACTCTCACTTTCTCTCTCTAATTCTCTTCTTGGTCGGTTTAGAGACATAAAATGGCTGAGGGAAAGTGTTAGCCTAAGGTATAACAATGCTCAAACATGATATAATACAAGGCCCACTAACCATGGCAAAACGGTAATTACGTCAAACTCTATAATTAGCTCATTTTAATCTAATTTAATCATTCCAAATCGATTTTCAATTAAATATATCATAAAACCACATAAATTATGGTAATCATGAAACACTAAACAATTTTCAGTTTGGTCGCCGATAAGGCCTTCAATTTGCAGTTTAAACATATGAATTTAAACAGATAGTCATTCAATCAAACAGATGCAATATGCAATTCAATAGATAAACTTATTCGATTTCAGTTTCAATTTCAATCAGTTAGTTCGGTATCTCATTCAGTTCACTTATCAGTCATAATCAGTTCAGTTTATCAGTGATCAGTAGCTAATTCAGTCGTTAATCGGTAATTAGAACGAGGGTTGTTACAAGTCGGCTAGGGATTTGGTCCCTGACACGGATGTTTGTATATATGTCGCATGTATATATGTTTTGGTTATGAATGTGAATATGTTCAGAAAAGTCTTTTTGCATTCAGACTGTCACAGCTCATTGAACATCTTTTATTTACTGTTTTGGCTTCTGCCAGCCCCTTTACTCTGTATTACTGTCATTACTGTTAAGCAGGCCTTCGGTGATCACGGATTACTGGCCGGTTGCGATGCTAAACCCATAGAGGCGGGTTTGGGTCGTGACAGAGTGGTATCAGAGCGACACCAAGCACGAGTTATACCGTACACACGTGTCCTAATGAGCTATAGGATGTCCTAGAAAATTAATTAGAGCATTGCATGAGCATGAAAGTGTGTGTGGCCATGACATGAATATATGTGCTAATATGCTAGTGTGCTTAAGTAAGCAATTTCCTGTGTTTATTATTACCATATTGCCTATAGTGAAATGGATAATGCACGAAATGCTGATGAATCCGAATCATCTAAGGCAAGGATGGCAAGATTAGAAAGAACGGTTGAACTGTTGACTGAGGCCTTGAGGCTACAACAGAACCAACAGCCCCCACATTCTCCAGTTCACCCGGAGCAAAATGTTAATGAGAATATAATTGCCTTGACACAGAAGTTCAGTAAAATGAAACCACCATCCTTTCAGGGAGGCCTTGAACCGTTAAAGGCCGAAGCATGGGTTCTAGAAACAGAGAAATTATTTGAAGTGTTTCCGTGTTTTGAAGCACACACGGTATTGCTGGCTACCTTTACTTTACAAGAAGAGGCCAGAAGGTAGTGGATGCTTGTTCGTGACACCAATACTGCTTTGACTTGGGCTCAATTTAAAGAAGCCTTCTTTGAAAAATACTTTCCTCAGTGTGTCAGGGATCGCAAAGTGACTGAGTTTGAACAGTTGAAACAAGGTACTATGTCAGTGGCAGAGTATGAATCAAAGTTTACTGAACTCGCCAGATACGCGCCATACATGGTGGACACTGATTACAAAAAGGCCAGGAAGTTTGAAGGCGGCCTTAATGTAGAGATACTTGACAGAATCAATGTGCTGAAATTACTGAAATATGTGGATGTTCTTGATCGAGCAATAATAGTTGAGTCGAATATCGAGGCATTGAGACAGACTGAAACACCAACGTCTGAGTGGCGCGGTAAGAGACGGGGTTTCAAGTTTAAGAAAGGCCGAAATAACTAGTCGAATAAGAAGCAAAATACAGGGTCAACAACCAGTTCTAGTCAGGGAAACAATTCCATACCACCCTGCTCTGAATGTGGAAAAAGGCATAAGGGGGTTTGCTATAAAATCTCTGGTGCTTGTTATAAGTGTGGCAAAGTGGGTCACATGGTTAAAGATTGCCCTTCCACTTCTCAAGGCAATAATAAAGCTGCAGCTAGCGCCATAGCATCAACTGTTGCACCTAAACCCAACCCCAAAGCGACTGGAAAAGAGCCTCTAAGGCAAGGCCGAGTGTTCGCACTTGTACCAGGAGATGTGCAGAATACCGAGACCGTTGTGTCAGGTATACTCTCAATCTATACTCAAAATGCTTATGTTCTGATTGATTCGGGGTTTATACATTCATATGTCTCGCATGTTTTTTCACGAAAATTGAATAGACCACTGGAACCCATGAATTATTTGTTAGCTGTATCTTCACCTGTTGGGGGATCCATGACTTGTGCTTATATGTACCCTACATGTGAAATTATTGTTGGGGATGTGCATTTGTATATTGATTTACTGCCTTTGAATATCGATCATTTCGATGTGATATTGGGAATGGATTGGTTAACAAAGTATCATGCTACCATAGACTGTGTAACAAAACAAGTTGTTTTCCGTCCACCTAAATTGCCTGAATTTTTATTTAACGGAGTTGGTGTAGTGCCTTCCCCATATCTGATTTCGTCTATGAAAGCTTCTAAACTGATTAAAAAATGGTGTAAAGGGTATCTATGTTGTATATTGACCGTACCTACTGATACTAAAACTAATGTGGACAGTATTCCTATAGTCAGAGAATTCCCAAATGTTTTTCCAGATGATCTGCCAGGGGATTTGATTGATAGGGAGATAGAGTTCACCATTGAAGTATTACCCGGTATACAGCCAGTTTCTAAAGCTCCGTACAGAATGATACCTACTGAATTGAAAGAATTGAAAATTCAGCTGCAAGAATTGTTAGATAAGAAGTTCATCAGGCCCAGTACTTCGCCGTGGGGTGCACCGGTTCTTTTTGTGAAAAAAAAAGACAGTTCATTAAAACTCCGCATTGACTATCGTGAACTGAACAAGGTAACAGTGAAAAACAAATATCCATTGCCTCGAATTGATGATTTGTTTGACCAGTTACAGGGTGCCCAGGTTTTCTCTAAAATTGACCTTAGATCTGGATACCACCTGTTGAAAGTCAAACCAGAGGACATTGAAAAGACTGCCTTTCGAACGAGGTACGGACATTATGAATTTCTTGTTATGCCTTTCGGAGTTACTAATGCACCTACTGCATTTATGGACCTTATGAACAGAATTTTTAAACCATTCCTCGACGAATTTGTAGTTGTTTTTATAGATGACATTTTGATTTATTCCAAAAGTGAAGAAGAACATGAACATCATTTGAGAATTGCCTTGCAGACCCTAAGAGAACAGAAATTGTATGCAAAACTGACAAAGTGTGAATTTTGGCTTGATAATGTTATGTTTTTGGGACATGTGATTAGTAAGGATGGCATTTCAGTTGACCCACAGAAAATTGAAGCAGTGGTGAATTGGCCTAAACCGACTAATGTTACTGAGGTTCGAAGCTTCCTAGGCTTAGCCGGGTACTACAGAAGGTTTGTAAGAGACTTCTCCAAAATTGCCCTACCATTGACTCAGTTGACTCAAAAGGGAAAACCATTTGACTGGACCGATCAGAGGGAATCGGCTTTCCAAGAACTGAAGACTCGACTTGTGACTGCACTGGTTCTCACCTTACCCTCAGGTACGGATGGATTTACTGTTTTTAGTGATGCTTCTTATAAGGGTTTGGGATGTGTCTTAATGCAGAATGGTAAAGTTATTGCATATGCTTCCCGACAACTGAGACCGCATGAGAAAAATTATCCGACCCACGACTTATAACTTGCTGCAGTGGTGTTTGCATTGAAAATTTGGCGTCACTATCTTTATGGGGCAACATGTGAGGTGTACACAGACCACAAGAGTTTGAAATACTTCTTCACACAGAAAGAACTAAACATGAGGCAGCGGAGATGGTTAGAACTGATAAAAGATTATGACTTGCAAATTTTGTACCATCTAGGGAAAGCTAACACCGTTGCCGATGCACTAAGTCGGAAATCAGTTGGAAATTTAGCCTGTTTACTCACTGGGCAGAAAGAATTGCTATGTGACCTTGAAAATTTTGAAGTTAAGATTGTTTTGCGTGAACAAAGTGGAACCTTAGTCGCTATTTCTGCTCAACCGGCACTGATTGAGGAGATTAAAGAGAAACAGCAACAGGATGACTTTTTAAAAAAGGTCATTGATGAACGGGAGTCCAAACCGAGGCCGGACTTTAAATTTGAGAACAATGTGTTGAAATTCCAGGGAAGGTTGTGTGTACCGAATGATTCTGAACTGAAAAGACGAATTCTGCAAGAGGGCCACAATTTGAAACTGTCTATCCATCCAGGAAATACGAAAATGTACCAAGACTTGAAACTGAATTTCTGGTGGCTGGGAATGAAGAAAAAGATTGCTGACTTTGTATCGAAATGTCTTCATTGCCAACAAGTTAAAGCTGAACATCAACGACCCGTAGGCTTACTGCAGCCCTTACCAATACCGAAGTGGAAATGGGAACATATCACTATGGATTTCATTGTTGGTTTACCTCGCTCCAGTAAAGGTATGGACTCAATTTGGGTTATTGTTGATAGATTGACTAAATCTGCTCACTTCTTACCTGTCAAAACAATTTACAATGCGGACAAATTGGCTATAATTTATATTGATGAGATTGTTAGATTACATGGAGTGCCTGTGTCCATTGTTTCTAATAGGGACTCGAAGTTTACATCGAGATTTTGGCAAAGCCTACAGACTGCATTGGGTACTGAACTGAGACTGAGTAGTGCATACCATCCTCAGACAAATGGCCAGTCCGAATGAACCATCCAGACTCTGAAAGATTTACTGCGAATGTGTGTCCTTGATTTCCAAGGAAATTCGGAAAGCCATTTACCTTTAGCTGAATTTGCCTACAACAACAGCTTTCACTCGAGCATTGGTATGGCGCCTTTCGAGGCTTTGTATGGCAGAAAATGTCGATCTTCTATTTGCTGGGCAGAAGTTGGAGATGGGCCTTTGCTTGGGCTCGAAATTGTACATGAGACTACTGAAAAAGTGAAACTGATTCAACAGAGATTGAAAACCCACAAAGTTGACAAAAAAGTTATGCAGATGTCCGAAGGCGAGACAGGGAATATGAAGTAGGTGATCATGTTTTTGTTAAAGTGACACCAATGAAAGGGCAGACTCGTTTTGGAGTCAAGGGTAAGCTAGCGCCGAGATATGTCAGACCGTATGAAATCATTGAGAAGATTAATCCGGTGGCGTATCAAGTAGCGCTTCCTCCTGAAATGGAGCATATGCATAATGTCTTCCATATTTCAATGTTGAGGGATTATCTTCGGGATCCCTTCCATGTGATTGAGCCTACTCGTGTAGTGCTAAGTGATGACTACACTTATGAAGAACGGCCTATTCAGGTTGTAAACCAACGAATCAAGAAGTTGAGGAATAAAGAAATTCCGTTAGTGAAAGTGGCCTGGCAAAACCATGGTGGCGTTTATGCCACTTGAGAAAAGGAAGACGATATGATGAAGAGATATCCTGAATTGTTCCCACTGAATCCGGTATTCTTCCAAAATGAAGGTAATTCGAGTTTGGAGAACCAAACTCTTCTTAAGGGGGGAAGACTGTGACAACCCTCACCTCTGATTAATGCTAAACTGTGACTAAGAATGATAAGTAACTGATTTGACTGAAATTCTGAATTGATTGCAAGAGTATATTGCTTTACTTGCATTTCTATTTGTTTGTCATTTGATTGATCTGTTTATGTTTTAATTTCGAACTGCAAATTGAAGGCCTTATCGGCGGCCGAATCAGAAATTGATTAGTATTTCATGCTAATTAGAATTTATATGATTTTATGGTAGATTTAATTTAAATTCGATTTGGAATGATTAAATTGGATTAAATGATGTTAAATTAATTGAACCTAGTTATTTACCTTTTTGCTATCTAGTGGGCCACTTTTAGAAGCTTTGTTGGGGTTGATCTATACACTTGACACATAATCCCTTCAGCCTTTTTCTAGAGCAGAACCGTGTGAGAGAGAGAGAGTAGAAGAGAGATTGATTCATCTAGAATTGGCTTGGAGAACTAGAAGAAATTGAAGGAATTGCATAGTTGAGCTTCTTTACTTGGAATTCAAGACCTAAGGTAGAGATTTCATCATCTCATTTGTACATTTGAGTTGTTCTTGCATGGATCATGGGACTATTGGAGGTTAGAGTCAAATATTGGTTTAAAGTGTTGAATTGAGGCTTAATCCATGCATGCATGTACATATTCTTGCATTTTGAGGTTGTTCTTCATGAATTTCCACATGCATGTTCATGTTTATGTTATAGTCCATGAATTCACCATAGTTTTGAGCCTAATCTTGCATTTGATCAAGTTTTAGAGCACTAGAGTTCATAAGAGTTCTTGCATGTTATGTTTTTACATAATTCATGAAAACTTCTTTGAAATGGTGTTCAATTGACTCACCCTTGGGCTTTGATTTTACAAATTGATCTTCAAAACATGTTATATTATGGGTTTAAAGTGTTTTTCCAGAAAATTGGCCCAAAAGGATCAAATTTGAGGCTTTTAAAGTTGAGTTTTGTACTTGGGGATGAATCTGGAAATTCCAAATTTTGGACCCATGCTCGAGCTTAGGACTTCACGCTCGAGCGTACACTCTGAGTCGTGCATCTGCATTCAAGCGTGGAAAGTCACGCTCGAGCGTGAAATGCATATGCCCAGAAATTTATGTGTTTTACAGTCCGCTCGAGCGAGAGAGTTCACGCTCGAGCGAGGACCTGAGTCTCACGCTCGAGCGGAGGTCGAGCGTCCGTCGAACGTGAATTGCATGCATCCAGTACTTTTCATGAAGTTTACAGTCCGCTCGAGCAAAGGAAGTCACGCTCGAGCGGAGCTCCTTTGTCTGCATGTCCGCTCGAGCGTAGAAAGCCACGCTCGAGCGAGACCCCTGTTTTCTGAAAATTTTGAAAAGTATTTTAAAGTGCATCTTTGCATCCTCTTTCCATCCTAGGCATTCCTAGGCCATGTTTAAGGAATCTTATTGAGGATATTGATGTAGGACCACACCGAGTCAACATAGGGACTAAGTTGTTGATTCCCAAGTGTGTAACTTAGTGTGTGTTCGTTCTGTAACTGTGTAGGGTTGGCATCCCAGGACGCTCATTAGCTGCTTATAGCCCAGTGCTCTATGAGTAACAATATTGTAAAGATATGTTCTATTATGATTATTTTCTGAACGATCAACTGTACTGCTTACTGAAACGTTATTGTTTAATGAATGAATGTTTGTCCTATTTGTAAACTGTATCCGTGGCATCCTTAGCAACTTACTGTTACTGTACTGTTACTGCTACTGTTATAGAGATCTCTGTCGATTCCAATGTTGGAACCACTACTGTTTACTGTTATGATGGCCATCAACTGACTGTTCGGTCTATTAAGACCTACTATACTGTTTTGCTATGGGATGTACCACATATGACTGCTGTGGTTTCTAAGTGACTAATATAACTGTTTAATTACTAAAAGGACATTCATTCTTAACCTCTTTACATAACTGTTATTCACTGGGCTTTAGCTCATTATTTATATATATATGTAAGTGTCCAGGCACGGGACCGGAGCTAGGAGCATCGGGTTAGCTCTGTTTTGGCTAAGCCAACCTTTGTGCCTCACCTCGAGGTTCCAAGTCCGTTCAAGCCACGGCTGTTTTTGGGGTGTTCAGATTCACCCTTCTGTTTCCGTTTTGTAATAAATGAATAAGACTTGACTGTACAGTCGGCTAGGGATTTGGTCCCTGACACGGATGTTTGTATATATGTCTCATGTATATATATTTTGGTTATGAATGTGAATATGTTCAGAAAAGTCTTTTTGCATTCAGACTGTCACAGCTCATTGGACATCTTTTATTTACTGTTTTGGCTTCCGCCAGCCCCTTTACTCTGTATTACTGTCATTACTGTTAAGCAGGCCTTCGGTGATCACGGATTACTAGCCGGTTGCGATGCTAAACCCATAGGGGCGGGTTTGGGTCGTGACAGTTAATTAGAAAGCTTAAGGGACCTAGACATTGCATAGTTAAGGAAAAGTAAGGAGAATGACTCATTCGGATTCGTAACCTTTTCAACTTGAGTTATTAAGCCCGTAGGGGTGTCTTTATACCTAGTGCCCTAAAACCGTCTGGTTTGAGAGTCATCGGCCCAATGTTTGTTACATGGATTGATTAGAAACCTTAATGGATCAGGATATTGCACAGTCTTTAAAAAAAAAAAAAAAATGAGAATCTTGGTTACAATAGTTTAGTTTTTCTGTATATGCTGGGTGTTATTATGAGTTACACTAGGCTATTATAGTGGACATTTAACTAGTATGGGATTGTACTTTACACCGAGGGTACTGATGATGTGTTTATTAGCATTCACAAATACATGGGACTTTACTTTTATATTAACTGAATTATGGTCTTTGCTCAATAGATTCCTTTATGCTTGTCTACTGCGCCGTCAATAACTCATCATGTTTTAATATTGCACTGTATTGGCATATAAGTTAATTATTGAGTGGTGTACTGTGATTGATTGTTGCTGCATAGATGTGAATATGTTAATGAGACTTTGCTCATTCACTTGGGGTAACTTTGTGGTTTAAAAGCTTATTGCATATGATAAATGCAACCGTTTTCCCACGAAAGAGGAAATAGCTAGATTTTGTCTAATTTTATTTTATTTTTATTGTTTGCTTGAGGACTAGCAAGTTGTAAGCTAGGGGATGTAATTAAGGCCGAATTGTGCAACATTGAGGCTGTTAATTAGGATCTCTTAACTTTACTTGCTTGTCAAATTATATATTTTATGTCTCTTTAATGTCAATCAGGTTGCACATAATCGGAGCATAAAATGGGCAAAAATACAGAATTTAGAGAGAAAAGAGCTTCCCGCATGTGCGTTGACTTTCCCGCACGTGCATTGACTTTTCTTGAAAAATGGGCCCAATGTTTTAAACCTGTTTAAAATACAACAGAGGTATAAAAAGGCAAGAAAGAGGCTGAATTAGAGTTCTGAAATTTATTCTAAGGAAAAGGAGGCTGGGGTTTTGAAAAGGTGATTTCTCCTCAAGCTTAAGGGACAACTTTCATGGGGGGCTTCTTCCTCGTCTTCTTCCTCTTCCCACTCCTCCATGAGTGGCTAGTTTTCTTTTCTAGGATTTTAATGAAATCCTAGCCATGTAATAGGATTTTTCATAAGCTTTGATTGTGAATCAGTTTGAATCAATGTATGGATGATTTAGAAGTTTTTAATCATTGTTCTTTTTATCTCTTTAAGTATTTTACTCTCTGTAATTGTTTAATACTTTCCATACGTTAGTTTTCTTTATATTTGTATTCAAAGTACGAAACGAGTCATGCTACGAGAGACGGGTCGTGTTGCTACCATAGTTTAGAGCAAATGCATCGTACTACTCGGGATGATTCGTGCATGTCCGTTGAATGCGACAACCCTCTTGATCAATATTTCAAACTTGTAGTTGTGAAATATTGGGTATTTCAAACCGGATTGCAATTATTGGCCGATGTTTAATCTCCTTTATATGGTTAGTGGTGATTTTTTTGCCCTAGGATTTTTTTCCAAAAATCAATCTCCCAAACCCTAATTTTAATTGTCAATTTAATTTCTCAATTTCATTTAATTTCTATTTAGTCATAAAATCTCTCAATCTTTTTAATCAAAATTAATTTAGAAATTTAGTGATTAAATTAATCTAATTTCACAATTGTCCCTGTGGATCGATATCTTGACTTGCCATTATTCTAAAAAATTTAGTATAATTTACTGTTTAATTTTAGTG
This sequence comes from Camellia japonica, assembly GCA_030407325.1. Taxonomy (NCBI): domain Eukaryota; kingdom Viridiplantae; phylum Streptophyta; class Magnoliopsida; order Ericales; family Theaceae; genus Camellia; species Camellia japonica. Next base: position 2,187,184 of record JAPPVO010000002.1, read on the forward strand.
TGTGTAACGACCCATTAAGTTCATTAATGTTTTTAACCACTTAAAAATGTCTTTAAAAGGGCCAAAAATGTTAAACGTGTCCCCCCAAAAAAAACCCAACTTTTTTTTTTTTAGCATTAGTGTTTTTATTAGTTAATTTTTATCCAAAAAAATAACTTTTTAACTAATTCTAAAATAAAGTAGATTATAAAATTAGATTATATTTGATTGTACTTTAAAATTCAATTTTATTAATTAAAAAAGTTTTTATTCTTTAAAAAAAAATTAACTTATTGATAGCTTTCTTAAGTAAGATAAGATCGGTTGATTAACAATAATATTTGAGAGTTCTAAATACAACTTTAATAATGTGGAGAGTATTTATGTGAAGGTGAGATCTACATTTCTCTTTCTATATGTCTCTACTCTCTCTCTTCCACCTTACTAAAACTCTATTTAGAGTTCTCAAATTAGAGTAATGTATCATTACTCATTGATTAAAAACTAATGCATCAATCTCAATAAATATACAACAATAAAGCATTTTGACAAGTCAATAAAATTTAAAATTTTGTATGTATTAGTATGTCATCATTATTTAACATCTAAGTATTTAAGTTCATGTAAATTGAATTAGAATAATACTATCAATTAATGTATTAATTAGTAGGGCATGGCTTCTATCCAGTCCTTAATCGGACTGGACCATGCTGTTGGGCTCGTGGGGGCTCACCACAGGTCCCGTTTTGATAATCTGAACCGTTCAATGTGTAAAACTCGTCAAGTACTATATTCCTGTAAAAAATCACGTTAATCGGATATCGATAGCTATGTGATCAAATCAGTTTTGTATAAAAAAAATGGACGGTGAATAAATTAACAGTTGACAAAAATCTGTTTTGATCACATAGCTATTGATATCCGATCAACGTGATTTTTTATAAGTATATAGTACTCGACGAGTTCTACACATTGAACGGTTTAGATTATCAAAACGAGACCCGTGGTGGGCCCCCACGAGCCCAACAGCACGGTCCAGTCCGATTAAGGACTGGACAGAAGCCATTCCCTAATTAGTATATTAACAGATGATATGACATAATTTTAGAAGTTTTGGATATTTGTAATTTGTATAATAGGTGGAGTCAGTAATAATAGTATAGCACTAGTTGGTATAGTAGTGTGTATATTAATTAGTGTATGCAGCATCACTGATTGGATTAAGAGTCTATTCAGGTCAATTTTTTATGAGTTTATTAGTCCTCGTTTGGTAAACATTTTGGAGCTAAAAAAGCACAAAAAGACAAAATAGGCTATATAAGCCAATAAGATAAAATGTTACATTCAAATCATAATCGTTACGCTTTTTCTCTCACAAAAGTCTATAAACAAAAACTAAAAAGATTAAAAAGTCTGGCTAAAAAAATCCCAACACAAAAAAGTTAACTACCATAACTAATGTCAAACGGAGCTAACCACTTGAAAATGTCATTGAAAAGGCCCAAAAAAGATAAATGTGTCAAACCAACCCCCCCCCCCCCCTCCCAAAAAAAACAAAATAAATAAAAATTAACTTTTTTTTAGCATTAGCATTTTTATTAGTTAATTTTTATCCCCAAAAAAAAACTAAATTTTTAACTAATTATAAAATAAAGTAGATTATAAAATTAGTTTACGTTTGATTGTAATTTAAAAGTCCATTTTATGAATTAAAAAGGTTTGTTTTCTGTAAAAAAAATTAACTTATTTGACAAATAATATCAATAGTTACTTTTTAAAAATTAAAATTTAAAAATTAGCATGGTTGTTTCTCTAACATTCGAAGCCTTCTAGTTATTGATTCAAAAAAATTCCATATTAGTATTTAAGTTAAGTTATTTTTTGGGGTTTTTTTTTTAAGGTCCCTGGTATTATGATTTTATAGCATAAATGACACCAAATATTTTCATAATGTCTAAGATCCCTCAACAATATTTTCATAATGTCTAAGGTCCCTCAACCTTGATCCAGAGAAATTTCAGTCCAGAGAAATTTCAGTCTAGAGAAATTTGATTCAGAGAAATTTCAGTCCAGAGAAATTTCAGTGCAGAGAAAATTGGTCAGAGAAAATTCAAGTCAGAGAAAATTGGCCCTGGACTTCCTAAACTTCCAACTGTAAATTTCTCTGCCCTTTTTTTTTTTTTTGAACATGAGAATTCCCCTACCTCAACTCACTTTCTTGCTTCTCAAAGGTAAGGAAGAAAGGCAACAGTACAATATTATATACATACTTTCCATTATCAAATCTTCCACTTTGTTTTTGTAACTGAAAGCAAGAACTGATGTGGGTTTTATACTTTTTTTTGCATAATGGACTTTACATAGATGGTTTTGTTTCTTTGTGCAAGAAATTGAGAATGAGAAACTAATGTTAGAACATGTTCATATTTTAGAGGAGAACAGTGGTTTAAATGTACAGAATAAAAAATTGTTTGAAGAAGCTTCTTATGTAAAGGAACTGGCCTCTGCTACTGCCGTTGAGTTGAAGAATTTGGCTGGTGAAGTCACAAAGCTCTCTCTACAGAGAAATTCTTAGACAAACATTTTCAGATATTCTCTCACCCAGAGAATTTCTCTAGATTCCACAACCCAGAGAAAATTCCCAAACAAATATTTCCAGAGAATTTCTCTGATTTGCTATGTATATATATATATATATATATTTGTAGAGAGATGAGGAAGACACGGAAGTTAATCTCAAATCTAACCAACGTGAGTCTCCATTCTCCTTCACCTTCACTTCAAGGGTAAAACTTCTAAAGAGAGTGAGAGAAAGAGAAGCATATTATTCTGTGCATTTTCTCAAATGACTTCTTCAATTCAAATCCACCAACACCTCCATTGTTATAAAAAACACTGAAATATATGAACACCAAACAGGTTCAAACTGGTTCTTATATACATATCTCAGTGACCATACATATCTGTTTGGTCAATCCAAACCAGAGAATTTCCCTGGATCAACCCAGAGAAATTTCAGTTCAAACCATAGAATTTCTCTAGACCAATCCTAAGTAAAAAAAAATGAATTGGCATTCATCACAAGAAAATTTTTCCTTTGCTAGAAAATCTTATGCAGTACCCACTTTGAAAAACACACTTCATTATCTATGCCCAAATGTCAGAGCATCGTGGATTTGCATATGCCTGATGAGTTCCATAGCGCTGTATCTCTTACTCTGCGGTGGAGAAGATGATTGCGCATGCACACACAGTTAGTGAGAAAAGAATCTATGTACTAACATGTTTGGAAGGATAGAAAATGAAGAGACAGATTGGAAGTGTTACTAAGAACCAAAAAGAAAGTATAGGACCCATTTATCTCAGGTTCTTTCTGTGGTTACTTCCGCAGCGAAGTGAAAGTAACTTACCAGAAAGGTTGCTTGGTTGGCGAGCTCAAGGTTGCCAAGGTGGCCGGAGAAGATGCGGGTCGACATCGACATAGCGTTGTTGATCAAATACACCATCACCGCCGGTCCGGCGAGTTGAAAAAGGATCTTCAATTCAATCCAACTGGCCAGCCTCATCCTCAACAGAGGAGACGGCAACGGAGTAGACGGCCACAGATCTGGAAGAGGAGAACGAGGATCTGATCGGGACTTCGTGGACTTCGCAGATCGGGGACTAAAATTGATCACTAGTCCACAGATCCATGAGAAAATGAAGAGAATAGTTGAATAGAGAAATAGAGGAAGAACTGAGATGGCGGCGATGACCTCTCCGATCGGATATGAAGAGGTCGACGACGAACCAGCCTGTTGCTCGGACTCAAGACAACGTGGATGGAGAGGGAATGGGGTTGAGGGACCTTAGACTACAAAAGAACAGATTGTGGACCTAATCCATTACTAAAAGTTGAATAGGGATCTTAGACCGATTTTCCCTTATTTTTGTCTAATATTTTTTCCCAGTTCGTTTTTTTTTTTAACTTTTAGTGAACTTTTTTTTTTTTTTTTTTTAATTTTGAGTATATTTCTAATTTCTTAGGCCAGTTTATAGTAAACAATCCTAATTTTTTTTTTAAAAAAAACACTAAAAAAAATAATTAATTGTATTTTCTAAAATAATTTCTTTTTTAGAACAAAATTTTTTTTTTTATTGATGGGATGGTCTAGTCTAGGTAGATTTGAAAAATTATTTCTTTTATTTCAAATTGAGAAAAATACAAAAAAAAAAAAAAATTACCCTTACCATTCAACTTATAAGCAAGGAAAAACGCATATGATTTTTGGCTCATAGTTAATTTAACCATTTAATTTGGTAAAATAATATACAAGTAAAATTTTATACATAAAATCCATTCAAATTACGTGATAGTGATTGTGATTTTTAATTAAAAATAGCAATAAAAAATGTTTGGACTTAAATTGAAAGTAAAATAAAAGTGGGAAAATTCGATGGTTATGGTGCGTAACTTATGTAGCTTCAGTTATGAGTTTTGTATCTTTAATTATTATCTACTGTATTGTTAGTTATTATAATATATTATAATATTGATTATGACATTATTTTAATTATTATCTTAGAGTTGTTTAGGAGGTTGTTTGGGAACTTAGGATTGTGGCAATTTGGATTAAAATAACTAATAAAGATAAAATAGGTTAATAAAACAAAATATCACATCTAATCCCTCATTTGATATAAACTAAACGGGGTTTTTTTTTACTAAAATTACTACAAAAAAATAAAAATTAGACTTTTTAGTCTAATAAGACAAAATGTTATATCCAAACTATAATTTTTTTATTTTTTCTTTACAAAAATCAAAAAAATCAAAAAGTCTATCCCAAACGAGGTTTTTTAACCCCAGGTTAAAATAATTAAAAAGCCAACCCACATCCCAAATGAACCCTAAATCATAGTCATTTTAATTTTTCTCTTACAAGTATCAAATTAAGATCTCGTTTGGCAACATTACTTTTTAACTTAAAAGCCAAAAAATTACTAAAAAAATCAAAAAGTCAATAACCCATACTAAAAAGTTAAATATTCTATTTTCTCTCTACTTTTATACATATTTTCGTTAAAAAAAATTCATCCCAAACATATTATTTTTTTCATCATATTTTAGTCAAAAAACTAAAAAATTACCAAAAAAGTCTGTTCCCAAACGAAGCCTAACTATAAAAAATAAAATAAAATAAAATCAAATCAAATCAAATATTATTCTAAGGCCAAATTTGGGAAGACTAAATAAGTACATTTTTTGACTTTTTATGAAATATAGGTTGGATTTGGGTTGAGTTTGAAGTGATGTGTTAGAGAGGTGATGTGACTTAAATAAGATGATGTGACTTAAATAGGATAGTGACTTTTTTGACTTTTTAAATTTTTTTAAGGATGCCAAACTTGGCCTAAATATAATTTTTTTAGTTAAATTAAAATAATCAAATGTCCAAAAATCTAACAAAAATAACTAAACAAAATATATCTCAAATAATATTTAATTATAATTTCATCTTTTTTTTAAAATTATAATATTATAATATTAAATTATATCATTTATAATAATTAAACTGACAAACATAATTATTATGTTTTTAGAGTAAAGTTTACTAACTCTGATGTGAACATGAATTGAAACTTCAACTCGACTTTAGCATTTTGGAGTTTTCTTAGGTGTGCAATCCACAAAAGGTGTAAGTGGGTTGCACACTATGTGCCACTCACACAAAAGGTGTAAGTATAAGGTGTAAGTGTAAGGTGTAAGGTGTAAGTGGAAGGTATAAATAAAATGTATAAGTTGCACACCATGTGCCACTTACACAAAAGGTGTAAGTGCAAGGTAAAAAAGGTGTAGGTGTAAGTGTAAGGTGTAAGTGAACACAAAAAGGTGTAAGGTGTAAGTTGCACACTATAGCATTACCCTAGCATTTTTGATCTGAAAATAACAGCCACGCAAGTTTCTGACACAGTATAACGTGTTTAAGCCAGCTTCACGCCAGCCAGTCAGCTAGGCGTACTACAATTAGTGGCGGTAAAGGAGCACATATCCTTCCCTTGCACTCCCTCCTTGCAGGGTTTTCGGGTTCACTTTTAGGTCCAATTTTAATAATTTAAACTGTTCATATTTTAAGATTTATTCAGTATATCATACTTGTAAAAAATCAAGTTGATCGGATATCAGAAAGCATGTGTTCGGAAAAATCGAACTAAAAACTATTTTTTTAAAGAATTTAATAAACAGTTTTCCGAACACATGCTTTCTGATATCTGATCAATTTGATTTTTTACAAGTATGATATACTGAATAAATCTTAAAATATGAACAGTTCAAATTATCAAAATTGGACCTAAAAGTGGACCCGAAAACCCTACAAGGAGAAAGTGCAAGGGGAGGATCCCAATTCCGATAAAGAGGTATAACATTACTTTTGTTTTTTTAATATTTTTGGAATTGACTTTACTCCAGCCGTTCACACGGATTAGAAGGCATTGTCAAGTTCGTGGGGTTTATTATTGGTCTCGTTTGAATAATTGAAATTGTTTAATATATAAAATTTATTTATGGAGTGATTTGGGAAGCTAACTAAAAGTTTTTAATCTATTTTTAGTCACATTACTTCTTATATTTTTTATACACAAAATGACAAAAATAGAAAAAAATAAAAAATTTAACTTTTAACCAATTTCTCAAATTACTTCTATATGAATGTAAAAAATTACATTGATCGAATATCGATCATTGGATCAAATTTCTATCAACTGTTTATTTTTTCACCATCCATTTTTCTTATACAAAGCTGATTTGATCACGTAACTATCGATGTCTGATCAACATGACTTTTTTCAAATATATAGTGCTTGATGAGTTCTATACATTGCACGGTTCAGATTATCAAAACAAGACTCGTGATGGACCCCCACGGGCCCAACAACACCCTCCAGTCCGAACATGGACGAGAGGGAAGCCAAACTCTTTTTTTTTTTTTTAATGATAAACAATAATGAGATATTATTAAATTTAAATATTAAGAGTTTATTTGAATAAATACAAATTTTAAATTAAAGAATTTAAGATTAAGCCTTTGTTTGGTAAACACATTGGGACTATATAAAAAAAAGCCACAAAATCACAAAATAACAAAACACTTGACTTTTGATGCAAAATTACCAAATTGACCTATATACAAACAAAAAGTAAAAAAAACATCATTTCTAAGTGGAGGGCATATTTGTCATTCCAATACAAAAAAGTCAAAAAAACTAAACAAGAAAATCAAACGAACAAAAAAATTACAGGTTAAAAAAGTCAAAAAATTAAGTTTACCAAACAACAAGGTAGATTGAAATTTGAGAGGAACTATTTTAGGTAGATTGAATTTTTTTTTTTTTTTTAAAAAAAAAAAAGAAGATAAGTTGAGATACAAATAATATATTTTAATAGAGAAATTCTACAAAACACACCGTAAAAAAGTATCTATCATATGTCACACTTATGATCTTTATGGTCTTTAATTATGTCACATTGTAATGTTGGATACAACTTAATTATAACTTCTTGTGGTTATTATTTTGATTATGGCTGAAGAGGTCTATAGTTATATATCAAGTAATAGTTAAGTATGACTTATTGTATCTTTTTTTCTTTTTTTTTTTGTTATAATTAAAAATGTGTTACTTAAGTATAATTTATATAGTGGTCACTTTAGTTATGAATGAAATAATTTGATTATGAAAATTTATAATATAATTAATATTATAAAATTATAATTTGTATATGGTACATCCTTTTGGAGATGTATAATAGAATAATCCATTTTAATAAGTTTCTTATAATTAAAAAGAAAATTTATAATAAATGAACTATTATAATTTTAAAAAGGGATATTATTATAATTTTATAGAGGTACAAATATAATTCTCAAAATTTCAAGGACATGTGCCCCCTGACCCTATAGGGGGTGTTTGGTGGGGCTTTTTTGAGCTAACTTATGGCTTCTGACTTTTGAAAAGTTATTTTGAACTGTTTAGTTAAACTTATTTCAAATAGCTTCTTCTAACAACTTATTTTAAGTCAAAAAAGCTGATTCTGAGAAGCTGCTCACCCCTTACTTCTGATTATCAGCTTCTACTGTGGACATGTTAATTCACAATTATACTCTTAAATTTTTTTATTTTTTATTTTTTTAAAAATAGAAAAAGACCCAAATGGACTACAAAATATTATTATTATTTTTTATGAGAAATATAGACAAATAGTGAATAATAAAAAATAAAAATTAATTGAAAAAGCCACTTCACAGCTTATTTAACAAATACTACTCAGCAACTTAAATCTATAATCCAACAGTTATACCAAACAGATTAACAACTTCTGATTAAAGTCATAATCTATAATCTGTTAAGTTATAATCTATAATCTATTTTAACAGTTACACCATACAGCACCATAGTAGCTGCGCTCCTGACTACTATGGCAGTGTTTGGCAAGTTGAGTTGGGAGGATTTGTTTGGCTAAAAATCACAAAAAGATAGAGGGATGTTTTGGTAACATAGTAAAAACTAGTTTTTTGGTTTTTTGGGGTCATATTACTTCTTTATTTTTTTTACACAAAAAATTAAAAAGTCAAAAAGTTAGTTTTTAACCTACTTCTCAAAACACCATAAAATATACTAAAATAATTAATAAGATAAAATGTAACATCAAATTTATAATTATTTTTTTCTTACAAATATCACATTTAATTATAAAAAATCTAACTAAATTCTTAAATATAAAAATTTTAACGTATTAAAATAAATAAAAACTAAAATAATCTATCAAAATAATTAACTTCCTGTTGGAACAATCTTCTGTGTAAATAAAATAAATTGAAATAATTCAAACAAAATAATATAAAACTTATAGAATTTATTTTGTTGAACCGAATCAATAATTAAAGACCAAGTCGAGTGTGTGACACTCTGTCCTTAAGACAGATTCGCCCCGCTACGGTGCTTACGGTTATGTGGCGTCTATCTCCCAAGATACAATGATCTTCACAAATTTATAGTAGCACTTCAAACGAATTTGTCCAGCGAACTAGAACCTTGTGTTCTATAACTCTCTGAAATTTATTCTAAATCTAATATGAAGAATAAAGGACGCAAGAGAGCAAAATAAAGGCAAGGAAATGAATTTTCGGAATCAATCAAAATTGGAATGGGGCTGCCTTTATATAGGCTTTGTTGGCACCTATTCAATTTGAATAGAAAAGGTATGAAGAAGGGACATAACTATTACGACCCTAACCCGCCCCTGCAGGTTAGGCATCGTAACCGGCCAGTAATCCATGGATTACCAAAGGCCTCTGAACAGACAAGCATAAGTAAGGGGCTGCGGAAGCAATAATACCAAATTGACATAGTCCAATGAGCTGTGACAACATATATGAGACAGAAGATTTCAAACTTTATTTTTATACAAAAGCATGCTAGTCAAGGAAAACCAATATTCACAAATATTTACAAACTGTAATTCCCAGGACTTGACTTTACAAACAGACAGAGACTAGCATAATTACAAAAACAGCCATGGGAATTGACTTCAACTGGAACCTCCACGGGAGGCGCAACGGTTGGCTGACAAAACAGAAGTGTAGGCCATCAACTCCGGGCCTAATTCCGTGCTTGCTCACCTACATACATAATATAAGGAGTGAGCTAAAGCCCAGTGAATAATAACAAGGTAATCACTTTAATGAATGATGCCCATAACATGTTTCAAATCTCGTGACAGAAAAAATCACAATTATATTCATATTCATATCATATGTGGTACATCTCTCAGCACTAACATATCATGTTGGTCAAGCTTATTAAGTTCCATGAAGGAACCTCCGGTACCGGGTAACATATCTCATACATAGGCCACGGTATTGTTTCCCCCGGGCGAGGGCCTCATGACCATGTGCCTCAGCATTATATCTCCTGGGCGAGGGCCTCTGCTAAGGATGCCACAATTACGTTCAAGAAAGTTCGACAATCATTCATTTATACAAACATTACATTTCGGGAAGCTTGTCATTACATATCATCATTAGAAAGTAAATGAAGTTAAACATAACTTTACGGAGTTATTACTCACAACAATTGGTCGACTCACTAGATGGTCAAATGGCTCTTCACTTGTCCTGAGGTGCGTGACCTACACGAACACGCATACAATTACCTGCTTGAAACACACACTCGAGTTAGACGTAATGCACTTCGTTATTCTTAGTGTGTGTTTAACTATTAACCTCATTATGGAGTCTTAAACATGGCCTAGGAATGCCTAGGATGGAATGAGGATGCAAAAATGCCTTAGAAAATATTTTTCATAATTTTCAGGAAACAGGGGTCCCGTTCGAGCGTGGGTTTACCCGCTCGAGCGGACATGCAAACAAAAGTCTCCGCTCAAGCGTAAACATTCCCGCTCGAGCGGTCTGCAAAATGTGACAAAAGTACTGGATGGGTGAAAATCACGCTCGACGGACGCTCGTCCCACGCTCGAGCGTGTGACTCAGGTCCCCGCTCGAGCGTGAGTTCAAATTCTGGAAATTCCAGATTGAACCTTCAAGCTCAAAACCAAGTTTTAATGCACCAAATTCGATCATCTTGGGCTAATTTTCTGGAAAACTCTTGTAAACTCATAGTACAACATGTTTCAAAGCTCAATTTGAGAAATCAAAGCCCAAAGGTAAGTTAATTAAATACAATTTCAAACCAATTTTCATGAACATAATTCAAACATGACATGCATGAGTTTAGTCAATTTTCAAGCTTCAAATACTTGCTCCAATGAGCTCATTTCTTCAAGAACAAGATGAATTCATGGATTATGATCAAAAGATGGACATGCATGTGAGGAATTATGAACTTACAACCTCAAAACTTCCAAATACATACACGCATGCAACAATTAAGCTTCATTTCGACAACTTAAACTAGTTCTAGACTCAAATCACTAATTTTGACATGAATCATGCAAGAACAAGCTCAATTCATAAACAAGAGGGTAATTACACTACCTTAGGTCTTGTAGTTCAAGAAGGGAAGCTCAATTGAGCAGTCTACACTTCAAATCTTCAAGTTCTCTAAGCCAATTCACAATGAAGTCAAGCTATCTCATCTCTCTTTCTCTCTCTCTAGTTCGGTTTTGTGCTCACAATAAGGCTGAGGAAATGTTTTGGTCAAGTGTGTATACAAGTGATTAAACAAGTCCTAGATTTGTCCACTAAGGGGCAAAGTTGTAATTACGGCCAACTATGCAATTCAACATTATTTAACCTAATTTAATCATACAGAATCACATTTCAGATAAATATGCCATAAAATCACATTAATTCTGATGATCATAAAACATAAATCGATTTCAGGTTCGGCCGCCGATAAGGCCTTCAATTTGCAGTTCGAAGTTCAATCGAGAACATATATTTCTACGTCAAACAAATAAAAACACATAAATGATGCAATACATATGCAATTAAATTTCGGATTTCTTCTAAATTACCATTAAGCATGATTAATCACGAATTAGCATTAATCGGAGGTCGGGGTTATTACAATAACCCTTCCTTTAAAATAAAAAGATACCATGAGAGGTTTGTACCATTTCATTCAAATGGAGGTTTGACCCTTCCTTTAAAACAAAAAGACACCATGAAAGGTTACACCATTTCATTCAAAATGGAGTCTATTTCAATTCACAACTATCTCTTTATAAATTTTCCAATAATCCCCCACATGAATGAAATTGACAGAGAGAAAATGCAACAACATGATGTAAATACAGAGAGTACAGAAATTGGAAATATTCTGCAAAGGATAGGTAGCTTTTGGCTTTGAACCTTCCCCTGTGAGACACTATCGGATTTACTAGCTAACCAGTGAACATGATATCTTGAACTATTTAGCCGTTTGTGTAAACCAAGACAATAGAACTCACACAGTATATCCCCAGACACAGTTTAGTTCTCACTATTGTGTTCATTTTGGCCCTGAACAACCTGGTCTTTCATGAGTGCTCTAGAGAATTGTAGCCCTTCACAAATCTCATAGAACCGGCCCAGTTCACACTCACACAGGTGATTCTTATGAAGAGTATTCTGTCATACTCCACTAGGTATATGTCACGACCCAAACCCGCCCCTATAGGTTTAGCATCGTAACCGGCCAGTAATCCTTGGATTACCGAAGGCCTCTGAACAGATTAACATATAATAAGGGGCTACGGAAGCAATAACATAAATATAAATGTCCAATAAGCTGTGTTGACTTACATGAAACAGAATATTCTAAAAACTTAATATACATAACCATAAGTCAACCATACATTATATTATACCACACACATTACAGTATCTTCCGTACAGACAACATAATTAAAATAAAGTCCCATGCATAAACAGAATTAATCAACACTTGAACCCAAGACACTTCGGGAACCTCCTCGTGAGGCACAAAGGCTGGCTGACAACAGAACAGAACTCCAGGCAAAAGCCTTCGGACTCGAACTCCAAAATGCTCACCTAAATACATATATATACAAACAGTGAGCTAAAGCCCAGTGAATAACATTAAGGTAAAGGGGTTAGTGAACGAATTCCGAACATTTCATATGTATAAAACAGATCATAGCATAATCATAGTCATCTCATATCAGAACATAATAATAGCATATCCCATAGAACATATCGAACATATCACATAACGTCTTCCGACTAGAGTAACCGGTCCCGGACACCGATTAAACACATATCACCACAATGAAGTGGCTAACGAGATCTCGTAAATGTCATAGACCCGCATTTTCATGCCGTCCCCCATGACTTGGGACTATCTATGGATGCAATAATAGATTTCAAACTTGGAATGTTCGTTCACAGAAGCATATATCATTTCAGAAAACATAACATATCATATCTCGTTTGGAACATAATTTCATATAAACGTAACTTTACGATAACGTTACTCACAGTGGTTCCCGTAAATGGTCAATCAATCCTCGAGTCTTGACCTACAATCACAAAATACATAGCACAAAATATGTCTCATTATTATTCATTCATGTGGTCATACATGGCTTAGCTTTCTCACTTTAATTTCCCATTCATTCCATGCTACACAACTTGTTCATATTGCCCATATACTCGAATTCTACACATATTTTCTAATTCATTTACTTATGTTATCTCTTAGCTTATTAATATTTAATGGCTCATAAATCATGCCTAAGAATGCCCATAAAGAGATGGGAGTGAAGATATGTGCTTAAAACATCTTTTGAAAACATGCTGAAAATAGGCTGGTGGCTAGAGCCAGCTTTTCTTGGCTAGAGCCAGCAGAAGGCAAAAACAAAGCTCGCTCGAGCCAAGACTTCTTCGCTCGAGCCAGCCTTTGGCGGAGTGCAAAATTCTGAGAGCTCGAAATGTTGGCTCGAGCCACCACTTCTTCGCTCGAGCCAACTGTAAAATTATGGGCAGCAAGCTCAACAAAAATGGCTTCCAAACCACCTTCAAACCTTAGGGTCTTGCATGATTTGATCAAACACACAAAAATAGCTTTAGAAAACTTCAATACAAGACCCTTGAAACATCTATTTTTCAAAAACTCATCAATTCTTGAAAGGTTTGAACCAAAACTTCTTCATGCAATATTTTAACTCTTCCATGATTTTTCATAACATGCAAATGGTGATCCACAAATTCATGAATTCTGAAACTATGGACATGATATAAACTCACATGCATGCAAGGATTTCAAAACTCAACTTTAACAAGATCAAATCAAAGATAAATCTACCATGTATGCACATGCAAGGCACCTTCAAACCCAAAGACCCACTCCTTAAGTTAATTTCGTGAAAATGGTTCCAAGATGAGCTAAAATCATAATACATGGGGGAATAGCTACAGAAGAGGAGCTTAAACTCTTACCTAGAGCTGGATTTCACACAACAAAAGGTGGTCTTCCTAGTTCTCTTGTTCTTTCTCTAGCTTATTGAGTTCATCTTTTCACTTCCTAGCCAAACTTCCTCTCTCTCTCTCTCTCTCTCTCTCTCTCTCTCTCTCTCTCTCTCTCTACACAACCGAACTCTCAACACAGAGGCTAAGGGAGCAAGAGAATGGCACAAGGACTCTCTCTCTCACTCGGCTAAAATACACAACACACACACACACACCTCACTTTGAGTTTAAACACGTGCACACACATGCACACTCCCAACACACACATACAAGGGTTTTGGTTCCCTACACTCCACCCCATCAAATGCCTCCACACATTATGCTCTAATCATATCTTGGACCAGTAAGAGGATAAAATTAGACACTAATCATGCATCATCTAATTCAACACAATTAGCCTTAATTAGTCAAAGTTAGCACAAAATTCAATTATCAAAAGTAGTTTCAATTAAGGCTTAAGTTAATCACATGGGATTTTACGGAACCGAATTAATTTTTAATAAAATTTGCCATGGTGTTCTAAAAAAATTCTAAATAGTCAATCCATGTGCTCAATTCGGTTTCTGAAAGCATTTAGGTTAACAATTTCAAATTCAAAGTAGAAATCATGACAAATAACTTTCAAATCAGATAGATATGCACAAATTACTACAAGGCACATAATAAACCCATAATTAATTTTATTCACTTAATTAAGATCCTTAATTACTGATTAGTGGCTAATTACGGATCGGGGTTATTACAGTATACCTAGATATAAGAATCATTAAAAGTATTACTTAACCTAAAACTCTGCAGTCATCACTATTTCATTATAGAATTGGGTAGGAGTTTAACTCCCCAGTGATCCTTCTAAGTCATACACAACTCGGTTGTCCCTTTGAACCTAGATCTTGGGATCTCCAGTCAACTAGGTTGGGTTGCCGTTGTGGTAACTCTTATTTAATAGGCTTTAGTTCCATTCCCCTCGATAAATTCTTAACTAACTCTCTTGCTAATCCTTTGGTTAGTGGATCCGCTATGTTGTCTTTAGATTTCACATAATCAATGGAAATAATTCCATTAAAGAGTAGTTGTCTTACGGTATTATGTCGACGACGAATATGTCGAGACTTACCGTTATACATATGACTCTGTGTTTTACCTATTGCAGATTGACTATCGCAATGTATGCATATAGCAAGCACCGGTTTTGGTTATATTGGAATATCTTCAAGGAAGTGGCGAAGCCATTCTGCTTCTTCCCCTGCTTTGTCTAAAACTATGAATTCTGATTCCATAGTAGACCTAGCAATACAAGTCTGTTTGGAAGATTTCCAAGATACAGCCGCACCACCAAGAGTAAAGACAAACCCACTGGTGGACTTCGAGTCTCTAGTATCCGATATTCAATTTGCATCACAGTATCCTTCAAGTACTGCTGAATATCTAGTATAATTAAGCCCAATGTTACGAGTAAATTGAAGATATCTTAGAACCCTTATAATTGCTTTCCAGTGTTTTACTCCTGGGTTACTCGTATATCTACTTAATTTACTTACTGCATAAGCTATATCCGGGCGAGTGCAGTTTATCAAGTACATTAAGCTTCCAATAATTTGGGCATACTCTAATTGAGAAATACTTTCCTGTACATTCTTAGATAGAAACAAATTAACATCTACAGGTGTTCTAGCAAGATGATCATCATCTTTGCTGAATTTGTTAAGTATTTTCTCAATGTAATGAGATTGTGACAAAGCATATCCTTCTGATGTTTTGGTAATTTTCATACCAAGAATTATATCAGCAATGCCCATGACCTTCATGTCAAAATGTTTATTCAACATTTTCTTAGTAGTTTTAATCATATCATTATTACTACCTATGATGAGCATATCATCCACATAAAGACATACAATGACATAACCTTTGTCTGTGTTTTTAATATAAACACATTTGTCACACTCATTAATTTTAAATCCATTTGACATAATTGCTTTGTCAAATTTTTCATGCCATTGCTTTGGCGCTTGTTTTAAACCATATAATGATTTAACCATTTTACACACTTTCTTTTCTTTCCTGGAACAGAAAAACCTTCTGGTTGTTCCATGTAAATTTCTTCATTTAACTCACCATTTAAGAAAGTGGTTTTCACATCCATTTGATGAATTTCTAGATTGTATAGAGATGCAATGGCAATTAGCATTCTAATGGATGTTATTCTAGTAACCGGTGAGTATGTGTCAAAGTAATCAAGACCTTCTTTTTGTCTAAATCCTTTGATCACAAGTCTTGCCTTGTACTTGTCAATTGATTCATCCGCTTTCATTTTCCTTTTGAAAATCTACTCGTACCCAAGAGGTTTATAACCTGGTGGCAAGTCCACTAATTCCCAAGTGTGATTTTGCAAGATGGATTCAACATCACTGTTGACAGCTTCTTTCCATAAAGGAGCCTCAGGACTGGACATAGCCTCTTTAAAAGTTAAAGGCTCATTTTCTAACAAATATGTTAAAAAATCTGGACCAAAAGATTTTGAGGTTCTAGCACGTTTACTACACCTAGGTTCCTCTTCCTCATTTTGATCCAACTCTCGCTCTTGTTCTTGATCATGTTCTTGATCTTGACTAGTAATAGCATCATGAGATCTTTTATTGTTACTAGTCTCTTGTCTAGTCTTATTTGGAAATACATGTTCAAAAAATGATGAATTCCGAGACTCAATAATAGTATTTACATGCATTTCGGTATGTTCTGATTTATAAATCAAAAACCGATATGCACTACTATTCTTAGCATAACCAATGAAAATGCAATCAATGGTCTTAGGACCTATCTTAGTCTTTTTAGGACTAGGAATAGCCACTTTAGCCAAATACCCCCACACTTTTAAGTATTTGTAGGATGATACTCTTCCATGCCACAATTCATAAGGTGTTTGATTCACTTTCTTTCGGGGTACTTTATTTAAAATATAATTAGCAGAAAGTATTGCTATTCCCCCCACAAGTTCTGAGGTAATCCAGAACTTATTAACATAGCATTTATCATTTTTTTTTTAAAGTCTTATTTTTCCTTTCAGCAATTCCATTTTGCTGAGGTGAATAAGGAGCGGTGGTTTGATGAATTATTCCATGTTCTTTACAAAACTCACCAAAAGGTGATTCATATTCATCACCTCTATCACTTCTTAGTTTCTTGATTTTCTTACCAAGTTGATTTTCAACTTCATTCTTATATTGAATGAAAGTTTCCAAAGCTTCATCCTTGGTTCGAATTAAATAAACATAACTATATCTAGTACAGTCATCTATAAAAGTGATAAAATATTTTTTCCCACCTCTAGTTTGAATTGATTTAAAATCACAAATGTCACTATGAATTAATTCAAGTGGTTCCGTACTTCTTTCAATTGAATGAAAAGGAGTTTTGGATAATTTTGCCTCAACGCAAATTTGACATTGAGACATTTATGATTTGAATCAATGTCAAATTTAGGTAAACATTCCATATTAATTAATCTACATAAAGATCCATAATTAACATGTCCTAGTCTACCATGCCATAAATTTGAAGACTCAAGCAAATAAGAAAAAGATGTATTATTATTAATAACTGATGGTACAACGGTCATTACATTTAACTTGAAAAGGCCATCAGACATGTAACATTTTCCTACATACATCCCATTTTTAGTAAGTATAAATTTATCACTCTCAAATACTAGCCTAAACCCATTATTACTCAACAAAGATCCGGAAACAAGATTCTTGCGAATGTTCGGTACATTCAGCACATTGTTGAGAGTGAGTTCCTTTCCAGATGTCATCTTGAGTACAATCTTTCCCTGTACTTCAACTTTAGAAGTTGATGAGTTGCCCATAAAAAGTTGTTCACCATTGTCCACTGTAGAATAAGATGTGAATATCTTTTTGTCGGCACAAATATGGCGAGTAGCACCAGAGTCCACCCACCATTCTTTAGGATTTCTAACAAGATTTGCCTCGAAAACAACTGCAAAAAGATTGATGTCATCTATATCATTGGAAAATCTTGTCCACTTCGGTCATATGGGCTTGAGCAGGCTTCTTGCTTGTTCTTCTCTTGCTTTTGCCTTTGCTACGGCAATCTTTGGCCCGATGTCCCTCTTTGTCACAAATATAACATTTGCCATTAAACTTGTACTTTTTATTTCCCCCCCCCCCCTTTAGAGCCTTGTGATGAACTTTCTCCAGAAGACTTTCGTTTCTTGGTTTTTGAAGCATGTTCCACCACATTTGCCTTAGACTCCATAGGATGCTTATCAGCCCACTTTTTAGAATTGCGGTTGTCCTCCTCAATCCTCAAACGCACAATTAATTCTTCCATATAAATTTCTTTGCACTTGTGTTTGAGGTAGTTCTTGAATTCCTTCTAACCTTTTGGTAATTTTTCAATTAAGGTTGCAACTTGAAAGGATTCACTGAGAGACATGCCTTCTGCGTGAATGTTATGCAGAATGAGTTGGAAATCTTGAACTTGGCTGATCACAGTTTTTGAATCAACCATTACAAAATCCAGGAATCTGCCAACCACAAATTTCTTTGAGCCGGTATCTTCCGTTTTGTATTTTTTCTCTAAAGACTCCCAAAGTTTCTTTGCTGTCTTGATAGGACTGTAAACGTTGTATAATGTGTTGTCAAGTCCGTTCAAGATGTAGTTCCGGCAAAAGAAATCAGCATGTTTCCAAGCATCAACCGTAGCAACCACTTACCGATCGGTTTCATCCTCTTTCAAAATAGGAGCATCCTCACGGAGAAAACGAGCCAGGTTTAGAGTTGTAAGATAGAACAACATTTTCTGTTGCCATCTTTTAAAGTCAGTTCCTGAGAACTTCTCTGACTTTTCACCGTGATTTACTGGTATTGTTACAACAGGAGAGGGGGTTGGCGTCATTGTAGCCACCACAGTAGTACTTGTTTGGGCATTAGTTTCAGTAGCCATCAATTCTAATTTATAAAACAAAATTATAATTAGAATTTATACTACACAGAAAATTAATCCAAATTCACAAACTTAAATTCTGTAAAAATAAAAGAAACAAGAATGTAACTTTTATTTTTCAATTAATTTGGAAATAAAATAAAATGTTATTTAACCAAATTAATTCCACACAGAAAATTAAATTTCTGTAAAATAAAAGAAATAAGAAAATAACTTTTATTTTTCAATTAATTTGGAAATAAAATAAAATTTTATTTAACCAAATTAATTCCACACAGAAAATTAATTTCTGTAACACTTCAATAATTAAAATACTAAAACAAAATTTTAAGTAATGAAACACAGAAAATAATTTCTAAAACCCAAAATTAATTTCTGAAAAAATTCTACAAAAATATATTCTGAATTGTTAATGACACCAGTATCGTACTACTAGTTGTCAAAGAAAATAGACAGTATATTACTACTATCAGTCAAATAGCATATAATCACTATTTGTTTTTCCAACCAGAATATTATTTTGTAAATCCACAGAAAATAATTTTCTTAAAAGAAGAAAAAGAAAAGGAAACAAATGAAAAATTCTGTAAACAGAATAATTCGAAATCTGTCTTAAGATTGTTGGAACAATCTTCTGTGTAAATAAAATAAATTGAAATAATTCAAACAAAATAAAATAAAACTTATAGAATTTATTTTGTTGAACCGAATTAATAATTAAAGATCAAGTCGAGTGTGTGACACTCTGTCCTTAAGACAGATTCGCCCCGCTACGGTACTTATGGTTATGTGGCGTTTATCTCCCAAGATACAATGATCTTCACAAATTTGTAGTAGCACTTCAAACAAATTTGTCCGGCGAACTAGAACCTTGTGTTATATAACTCTCTGAAATTTATTCTAAATCTAATATGAAGAATAAAGGACGCAAGAGAGCAAAATAAAGGTAAGGAAAATGAATTTTCGGAATCAATCAAAATTGGAATGGGACTGCCTTTATATAGGCTTTGTTGGCACCTATTCAATTTGAATAGAAAAGGTATGAAGAAGGGACATAACCCTTCCTTTAAAATAAAGAGATACTATGAGAGGTTTGTACCATTTCATTCAAATGGAGGTTTGACCATTCATTTAAAACAAAAAGACATCATGAAAGATTACACCATTTCATTCAAAATGAAACCTATTTCAATTCACAACCACCTCTTTATAAATTTTCCAACACTTCCCAAAGGAGTTTTATGTCGGATTATATTACATTATTCTGTCACGTGATCATATATTTTACTCACTATAAAAAATTTGTGAACTATTGATTTACGTACTATTTCAATTTTTTTCAGTGTAAGGATTATGACATCAATCGCTTTTGCATCATGTGGACCACTGTCCAATAACGTCAACCACGTTTTAAGCGGAGCTTGTCTTAGGAGGTCGGGACAAATTTTTAAGTTATAGTCTCCTCATTCGGAACGGTTAACAGGACACATTGGTGATCTCTGAAGGGGCGCTGCCTTGGATCTGCGGGAGGGTAAGGAGGATTTTCTTGTAACAAAAAAAAAGAAAAAGAAAAAAAGAAGACACTTTTTTTAATAAATCTCTTTTTATCTAGTTATGTTTAATTTAATTTATATCATTTTTTATGTTTTAATAAATTTTATAAATGACATAATTATTAAAATATCTTTAATAATATTTGTATTTACAGTTTGAATGTTTCGTGATGTAAATATTTACACTATTAATGCGAACGTTAACATGTTAATGTGAATATTTACATTATCAATATGAACATTCATACTGTCAATGTGAACGTTAACATATCAATGTGAATATTTACATTGTAAAATATGAATGTTCACATTACCAAATTGCTAACCATTCAAAAAATATTTGTAAGGGAATAAATGTCCATAAAATATCTTAAATATAAGAATTAGAATTTGGTAGATCAAATATCCAAATAATAAGACTTATTAGAATATAAGAATATTTTACGGACTAATTAAGATACGAACACTTGAAAAATGATTTTTTAATAAATTTCCCTTTTATTAAAGGTAAATAAATAAATACACCCAATAAAATTTATCTAAATTATAAATTATTTTATGTGATTTAAAAATTATATTTTATCTTTTTAAATTTTTAATCACATAATAAATAATTAATTTTATTAAAAAATTACTAAATTAATTAACAATTTTTTATAATATCATAAATATATTTTAATTAATAATTCAAGTAATTTTATTTACTTTATAAAAAAGTAATTAAGATTTTTTTTTGTTAATTCTATTAAATAAATAGCAAATTCAAAAGAATATTTGTAATTTTCAAAACTAAAGGATCAATTCATATTTTAAATAAATTTCAGGAATATATTTGTAATTCTTATTTTTTTTTAATTACGATTCACTTAGAAATTCAATAATATTTTTGACTTTTTACAAAAAAGAAATATGTAAAAAAAAGAAAAAAGAATTGACTTTTTAATTATAACTTTTTATTTTTAGCTATTTTCTCACTTTATAAACAACCTCTTATTCAGAAAGCGTTCAAGCATGGATATTCAAACTGCAATCTGAATCATAGAATTGGATCACAAGTAGAATTATATCTATACTATATATATAATTAAATGTAATTTATTTATTTATTTTTGTCAAAATCTCAAAATATTCATTTTTAAATTCTCATAATTGTAACACTCTCTCTTTTCTACGTAGCAATCTTCTTTGATTGTCTTTCATATTTTCTATTTTCCTTCATTTTCTATTTGTCTGATTAATTAAAATAAAAATTAATTTCATGACTTATGGATAAAGATTTAAATTCAAAATTCCTCCATATAGATAAACATATAAAAACTGATAAATAATTTATGAAAATTAATTTTATGGTCTACAAATAAAGATAAAAATTAAAAAATTAATTTCATAATTTATAGATAATTTAAAATATCTTCCCATAAATAAACATATACAAATTGATAAATAACTTATAAAAATTAATTTCATGACCTATAGATAAAAATAAAGGTTAAATAATTATTTTTTTTAAAAAAAAAGCAAAATTACTCCATTTTCTTTTTTTTTCTTTTTTCTTTTTTTCTTTTTGCCCACCATTTTGTGCTTTAATTAATTTCATTATAGATAAACATATAAAATTCATAAATAATTTATGAAAATTTATTTCATGACTTATTGATAAAGATAAAAATTAAAAAAAAATAATTTCATGATTTATAGATAAATAAACATATAAAAATTGATAAATAATTTATAAAAATTAATTTTGTGATATACAGATAAAGATAAAGATAAAGATTAAATAATTGATTTACAAAAAATTAAAGTAATAAAATTTAGATAAAGATATGATTTGTTAATCTATATCTATACAAAAAAACATATCTTTCTAAATCGTTATTCTGATTTACTCTTCTTTTTTTTTTTTTTTTTCTCTTTCTATCACATATTATTCTTTTTTACTTTAAATTTTTTATCTTATGAAATGTCCTTATCTATAATTTTTTAAAAATTGTTTGGTTCTGAATGAGAAGAGTATCAATAATTAAATAATAAAGGTTACTCGGGAGGAGGCAACACAAAAATCTCACAAAATTAATTTTCATCACTATATTTATCCAAGGTAATAATTTAATGTTCTTTCGTTTAGTTGTTAAAAATAGTTTGTATTAGATCATTGCTATGTGTTTTTTTCTTTTTCTTTTTCTTATAAGGTTGTTATTTGTTATAGTATTTCTTCAATTCCATCTCTTTGAAATTTTTGTGTTTTTTAATAGTAAAGTTTAAAACCAATTTCTTATCAAATTTATTTTTTTGGTGCTTATTGTATTGAAGAATCGAGACGAGTAAAAATTTCATATTATTTATGAAATTAATGAACATAATACAAAGATGGTAGGGAAGTACTACATATTCGTCGGTATCTCTCTGTTATTAGTTGATTTGCTAGATTATATTATCGATTTAGAGCTCATATGATTTAATTCAATATCCATGACTTTAGTTGCATTCAACCATTTTTTCGTTAAGTAACCTATATCATTTTTTTGTTGGTATATAATGATTAAAACTATCGTTTGTTATATTTCTTAAAGTACAATTCAAATAATTTGTCATCATTTTTTTATAAATAAAATGGATTAAAATTATTTTCTTATATAATAATTTTTATAATCCTACGAAGTTTTTATCTTAATTTATTTATTTTTAATGTTGTAGGAACTATGTAAGTATTATTCAAGCTATGAAAAAAGAAAAATATTTGGTAGCTCAAATTTGTGTGACCCGAACGACTTGAATGTATCAAAACGACGTCGTTTTGAGACATTCGAGCCATGAAAATTCGGGTTATCAAGCATTGTTATATGATAAGCGTGTGTCACTAATAGAGAAGACCAAATATGGAGTTACTAACTGGATCAATTAATGATTTGCTTCAGAAATTTTTTTTATGGGTAGAATAACAAACTTAGATTAAAAAAATTTTAAAAACTACTAAGAGATTTATTCATAATTTGATTCCACTAATAATATAAACCACAAATTTAAAAGTCTAAGTAAATTTATGATAACTTTTATGAGTTTATAAGATTTGTTTGTTTTAATACTTTGTTTTTATTTTTATTTTTATTTTTTTTCTGCATGACACTATAATTCGATACAAATTATTTTATATTATCAAGTGATTGTAAATACTATTATGGAAAATACTATGAACCCCAAATAAATTATTAAATTTTCACACATGTGTGTGGGTCCCACTCATGTGAGAGGTTTGATAGAAAATTTGATAATTTATTTAGGATCCCTAGTATAACTCTACTATTATCCTTAACAATCTTTATAATTAACAATTTTTATGCATATAAAATTTTATTATGAAATTTTGTCGGTTAATTATTATTAATATCTACTAAGATGGTTTAACATCATGATTTGCCTTTAAGAAGACATAATTCAAGATTAAAATAATTTATTTACCATACAAAATATATATTTTTATTTTTCATGTATCACACGGGTTATTGCCAGTAAGATGATATGGAATTTTATAGGATCGCAATGAGATTGTAAGTAAGATGATAAGTAGAATTATTAAATTTGTAATTTTAATAAAAAATAAAACCCTCTCACCAATTTTATATACATTATAATCTCAAGGTTTCGGAGAAGTTGGTGGTGGGTGATGTCTTCATCGCGTTACAACTTTTTGAATGCTCTTTGTAATATTTCAATTATCTACTGATTGGAGGTGTTGCTTGATTTTTTCGTCCTACTATTGGCCTTTCAATAGTTTCTCTATTCTGACTTTCACTACAAAAAAAGGAAATTTAGACCCGGCCGAGCTGGTTTGTGTGATGAAAAATTATTTTACGGCAAGCACAGACGACCCTTTTAAAACAGACTGTACTGGTCTGGATATTATAAGACAAGGCCCAACCCAAACTCGGGCAAGCTAATGTCAAATCCGAAGCCCACCAAACATCTTCGTTAATTAGAGAAATCAAATATTAGGCCTCGTTTGGGAACATGCTAATTTAGTAACTTTTTGGCTATTTGGCTAAAATATGAGCTAAAAAAAACTAGTATGTTTGGGATGACTTTTTAGCTTTTTACGAAAAGATGTGCAAAAAGTAGAGAGAAAAGAGAATCTTTGACTTTTTTGTATGGGTTGTTGGCTTTTTGGCTAATTTAGTAACTTTTTGACTTTTTGGCTAAAAATGATAGTTCCCAAACGAGGCCTTAGCCATAATCCTGAAAATTTGCTTCTCAAATCTAGGGGCAAAAATCGTATTCAATTAGGTTTAATTTCACCATTAAAGAAATAAGTTCAATTTTTTCAATTTATTGTTAAAGGTAAATCTCTCATGAAAAAAGAAAATTTATACAACTTATAAAATTTCAAATTAAAAATAAAGATAAATTACACTAACACCCCTAAAATTTAGATTTAATACATAACGTTTGAGAAATTACACTAATTTCCTGTCAGTCTAAATATTTAGACGACATAAAGATATTAAACTTATGTACTCTCTCTTTTCTTGATTTGTTTTACTTTTTTTGTTTTGTTTTTTTTTTTCTCTCTTCTTTTTCTTGCTTTTGCTTTATTTATTTATTTTTCAATGTAATTTCTTCTCTTTATATAAGCAGGTGAGTTTGGAAATGAAATTATTAATTACATGGGTGAAAATATAGGATGTGTTTGGTTTGCTTTTGAGAGAGTGATTTTCAAAAAAAAAAAAAATTTGGGAAGAGAGTTTAGAAATTTTTTTAGTTTGTTTGGTTGTATATTTTGAAAGTAATTTTAGAGTTTGGGAGTTTGAGATGATTTGATATCTTGTTGCAATTAAGTAGATGTGTGTGAGAGAAAAAATGATTGAGAAAGAGAGATGAGAGAGAAAAAGTGATTGATTGATATTTAAGAGAAAAAAAAGTGATTTTAGAATTTTTTTTTTTTTGAGAAAAATCAAAAACCAAACAAAATTTTAGAAAAAAATTTCAAAAACAACTCTCCCAAAAGCAAACCAAACAAGCCCATAATTTCTAGAACATCCGAAGGTAAGATATAATTGGACCAAAACCTCAAGAGTATTACATAGAAAATGCATTTACAGCATTTTATTTCGTTGTGAAAGTCATTATTTTGAAAACTTTACATCTCTATCTAGAGAGCCAGTGTTTCCTCAAAATGAGGAGTTTGCTTCAGTGATTGGATCCAGTGTTGTCGTTAATCTGTTTTGTTTTGTGGTCTTTTGCAGCAGTCTTTCAACTTGTATCTTACTGGTGGGTTGGTTAATTTTTTGCTATTTTTGTCTTGGGTTGGTGAGACCTTTACATTGAGCAAGCGTAGGATACTAGTGTGTTTCAGTCAAAGTATTAGTGTCAAAGGAGGTAGGTCACTCGGAAAATCTTTTAGAGTTCGCCTTTTGGGTAAACATACATGGGAGTTTCAGCAGTGGCAATTCTAGTGGACCCAAAAAGGAAGTTAGGTCATCTGTAGACGTTGAAGCTGATGGCTTCTTCTTACTTACGTGAGGGTGGTTGGACAGATAGCAGCGGTACCGAAGTTGGTAGTGAATATTCAGAGGAAATGAAGAGCCTTTGTCCTGGCCAAGTGTTTCATCATCCCACGCACCACCATCTTTGGAGCGAACTGAGGATGGAATTTGAAGACTCAACGTGGCAGCTAGAACACCATGAGCTTCAACGTTGCTTGATTGGATATGTTGCAGATGTGCGCCGGTTTGGGTCCTATATTATGCAACTTCATGTTAACGATTTATGGCATCTGAAAGGGTCTGTGTTTGTCTATGCTCGTAGCAAAAACCACTTTGTCTTTCTTTTTGAACGCATAAGTGATATACACCGTATAGCTGATAATGGTCCCTATGCCATTGACGGGGCACTACTCATTGTAGACTACTAGAAGCCGAATTTGGTTCTCGACCGTTTGGTGTTTGATAAAATGATGGTCTGGGTTCAGATGTATGGGCTACCGTTGGAATGCTTTATTGAGGAAGTTGGGCTTAGCTTAGGACGAGCTGTTGGAGAAGTGGTTAAAGTTGATATCGATTCGCTCATGCCTCGCAATATTTAGTTTCTTCGAATTAGGATATGGGTATCCCTTGATCGACCATTAATCAGTGGTTTTTTCCTTAAGTTTCATGACGGCCAACATCACTGGATTAGTTGTAGTTATGAGAGATTGTGTATGGTCTGTCGCAATTGTGGCCGAGTTAGACACACATTTCCAACTTACTCGATATCTTTTGATGAAGCTCAACAGCAAATTGATGCCAACCTCCAGGATATGGGATGGAGACTCCATTCTCAAGTGCTGATTGAAGAAACGTATCCAATGTATTCTATAAGCATCCGTGCCAATGCCCAACCATCGTACCACTCGTATTTTTCGTAATACAAACAACTCTCATTCTGAGGTTCCGAAAACAATTGGAACCCCTAGTAATGACCATCATGACAACATGGTGACTCAAATGGAGGATGATTTTGCCACTAATTGGGAGAGGGATTGGGACACTAGTCTACAACAAGGGTTGCAGGAGAGTATGGCGACACCACCGTCGGTCATTAGGCGGGATGGAGTTCTTCCACCAACTTCTTCAACGGAAACCCATCCGAATGACTCCGACTTACTTTTGGGTTTGGGCCAAGCTCCAGTGGACTCGGTAGGTGAGTTGGAAGTAATGTAGTATCAATGGGAGGGTCAACTCTCATCAATGGGTATCAAGCCGGGGCAGTTGGTGATTGACGGAGTCCGCAAGTTGACAACTTTTCCGCATCCACAACAGCACAGTGATCTTGGAGCCAGCTCAATTAATGGTCTTGACCAAACCCCATTGACTGAAGATCATAAGGAGGTGCTCAGAGCTCTCACGCTCAATGGGCCAGGCCCACAGTTGAATATCCCACTAGGTGAGGCCCTATACTTACTCAAACTTTCCAGCGAGCCAACCCAAGTATGTTGATGGATTTGGGCTCAGCTAGTTTCGAAATCGGCCAAACTAACTATGTGATGGAAAATAGAACTCAAAGTCCAACCATAATAGATGGGACTCCTTCACTCACCCTTCCCCCACTTATAGAGAGTGGGCATCCAATAAAGAAAAGGCTACGTGACATGGGCTTTGGATTTGAACTTACATATGATACTGAATCAATGGTTGCTATGGAGGATTTCTGTGGGCAATCATGGGATCAAGAGATTGCGTCAGCAATGCATGGGTCTGGGATGGTTTCGGATTCCATGTGCTATCCTTATCATTTGGGCTATTTTTCTGAAAGCAATATAGCAGACTGAAGAGGGGCCGACACCCCACACTGTTTTTCACCCTAGGTCTTGCTGGCTCACGACGTGAAAGAGATGGGTCAATTGGATTCTCAGCCTTAAGTCGTCGCTAGAAGCTACGATACAGATTGTGACAACTCGCTGCTGGAGCTGGTTCTGGGTTAGGTAATTCATACCATGCTCGACCTGCTCACTTTTCATGTCAGGCTATAAGATGTTGTGGTCATCGGGCCGAAATAGAGGAGTTGCCTGTACATGTTCCCCGACATCGAAATCGAGCTATGATACTGGAGCAAGTTCACCTGAAACCCGTGATTTTTCTTATGAGCTCCCACAGCCAGGTACGCAATTGGACTTGGCTTATGTTAATCAACAGACCACTCGGTTTATGGCATTAGCGTTGGATTCAGTTTATACATCAAATATGAGGGTTTTGCAGGAGGTTGTCCCACAACAACCTCCTCGATCGCCATGAAAATCTTTAGCTGGAACTACAGGGGTCTGGGTCATCCCCTAACAGTTCAAGCAGCCTGGAATTTGACCAAGAAGTATATATCGGATATTTGTTTCTTGATGGAGACTAAAAGCACAGCTCAGAAGGTTAATTAACTTGGGTATACTTTGGGTTTTTGTTAATCATAGTATTTAATTTTGATGATGTCTAAAATATTATTTATAACAATTTGAATTTTTTAATATACATATTTATTTGATACAAAATATTATCTTTTTAAAATATATATATTTGTTAAATATTAGTTAAATAAAAATATTTTTGAAAACTTTACTATTCACTTTTTGAAAATTTAGGCTGATCACTATTCACTCTTTGACAAAATTAAAATTGATTAAATTATTTTGACAAAAATGATTGATTGGTTGTATTATCTTGACAAATGTGATATTAATGAGTTGTCTTCTTTTGACAAAATAGATATATCCAAATGTAGTGGTAGGATATATTTAGTTTAAAATATCTACAATATATACAATATTTTAAATAGGGCATATATTTTCAGATCCATCATAAATATTATTAAAGAGATTTTTCTGTATGCAAATATTTGATTAGAACGTTATATATATATATATATATATATAATGCATATAATATAAATAGAATACATCACGTGCGCTATTAAACTTTCTACACTAAATTGATTTTATCATATTATAATCAAACAAGAAGAAAAAGATGGAGTTATATATGTGTGTGTATATATATATATATAGATGGAGCAAATCATTTGTTTGTTTAAAAGTTGTGAACTTTGTATTAAATTGTCTACAAAAACGGTGGCTCCATGTTTGAAAAAATAAACAAAAGGAAAAAAAAAAAATTAGTCTTACTTTTATCTTTTTAATTATTAACATTTGCTGACTATTTAAAATCAAGGAGTGTGCTTATGTAAGCCATGACATCAAGAGCGTGCTTATGTAAGCCATGACGTCAGGAGCGTGCTTATGTAAGCCATGACGTCAGCAAGGAGCGTCCAACGGGTATATTTTTGTGTATAAATAGAAGTGTTATGTGTGGAGAAAAAATCAAGAACTTGAAGAAAAAAATTTCTGTGAGCTCCAAATTGTATTCTGCTCTTTCACTTTCAGATCTAAATCTAGCCTTTGTTCTTACACTTTCATATCTACTCTTTGTGAGAGAATTATTGTAAAAATGGGTTTAAGTACCACTTATTCTTATTCCTTATTTTTGTGAGAGATTTTGTAAGGGTAAGGCTTTTATTATTGAGTGAGACTCAATAGATAAGAGTAAGTCCTGTGCCAAATCCACAAGCTTGATGGTGTATTTATTCAATTGATAGTAAAGAAATTCTCAAGGAGGTTCCTTGGGGAGTGGACGTAGGCCTGGCGTGCCGAACCACTATAAATCGCAGTGTTTGATTTTCTCTCCCTATCTCTCTTACTTTTATATTGATAATTATTATTCTGTTTTTTTTTTATTTATTAAAATTCTAAATATGGTGTTAATTTTAATATTGTGAAATTTTTAATAACCCAATTCACCCCCCCTCTTGGGTTGCCTATCTGGGATAACAATTGGTATCAGAGCCTAGACTCTAGTTTCTGTGACTTAACCGTCTTAGAGTAGATCATGGCAACCCCTAATTATTCCTTACCCGAGGGACAAGCATCTAATAGGCTACCTCTATTTAGCAGCACAAATTTTAGCTATTGGAAAACTAGGATGACCATACATATTCAATCTA
This sequence comes from Camellia japonica, assembly GCA_030407325.1. Lineage (NCBI taxonomy): Eukaryota > Viridiplantae > Streptophyta > Magnoliopsida > Ericales > Theaceae > Camellia > Camellia japonica. Next base: position 2,217,170 of record JAPPVO010000002.1, read on the forward strand.
ATGATTATGAATGTTGGAAAATTATTTGCAATGGTCCAAAAATTCCTACCAAAACTGTAGATGGACTTAGGGTACCAAAACCTGAAGATAAGTGGGATGAATCAGATACTAGAATGGCTCAAATTAATGTCAAAGCTACAAACATGTTGTACTGCGCCTTAGATGCCAATGAGTTCAACAGAATTTCCACATGTAAAACCGCAAAAGAAATTTGGGACAAGCTTATAGTAACTCATGAGGGAACCGAACAAGTTAAAGAATCTAGAGTCAGTTTGCTAGTCCATAATTATGAACTCTTTAAAATGAAACTTGATGAAACTATTTCTCAAATGTTTACTCGTTTTACTGATATTATTAATGGTTTAACTTCTCTTGGCAAAATATATACTAATGCTGAAATTGTAAGAAAAGTGCTTAGGTCATTACCAAAAAGTTGGGAGACAAAAGTCATTGCCATTACCGAAGCCAAGGATTTATCAAAGCTAAGTCTAGATGAGTTAATGGGATCTCTCTTAACTCATGAGCTCATAATGCAAGAAGGAAAGGAAGAGAAGGACAACAACAAGAAGAAAGGAATAGCCTTCAAATCCACCTCGAAACATCAAGAGGATAAGGAAGATGATTCAGATGAGGATGAGGAAATGGCATTCATCACTAGAAAGTTCCAAAGGTTTGTGAGAAAGAAACAAGGTGTACGAAATTTTTTCAGAAAAGACTTCAACAACAGGGATTTCAAAGAGGAGAAAATCACAAAAAATCTGAAGTAACCTGCTACGAATGCAACAAACCTGGACACTACAAATCAGAATGTCTAGAACTTAAGAAAAAATTCAAGAAGGACAAGAAGAAATCTATGGTTACAGCATGGGGAGAAGATAGTGATAAAAGCGACACAGAAACCGAAGTTTGCAAAAATGAGGTTGCTAACCTATGTTTAATGGCACTTGGAAACGAAAATGAGGTAAATAACGAATCATTTACATTTGATGAATTACAATTAGTTTTTGATGAATTACATGCTGAATTTAAGAAACTTAGTTTGAAAAATAATTGTCAAAAGAAAGTAATTTCAAGTTTATCAAAAGAAGATGAATCATTGACTTCTAAGATAAATATTTTAGAAAATGAAGCCATGAAAAAGGAAAATGAGACTTTAACTCGAAAAGAGTCTTCAATTTCTGAAAAACATTTAGTTGTATTGCAAAAAGAAAACGAGTCTTTAAAAAAGGAGCAAATTATTTTGAAAGAAAATATTGAAGACTTGAAAATTACTCTTTCAAAATTCACTCAAGGTAGAGAGACTTTAGATAAAATTCTTAAAAATCAAAACCGTACTTTTGGTAGAGCCGGAATTGGATATAAACCTTTTTCAAAAGTAAAAACTATCAAAAATAGCTTTGTGTATGCATCTTCTAATCACTCGCATCTCACATGTCATTTTTGTGGTACAAAAGGTCATATTTCACCTTCATGTCCTGTTAAAAGAAATCCTTTTGCTAAAATAAAAAAGATGTGGGTCCCTAAGGACATTTCAAGAGTATCAAATTCTAACTTTTATGAACCCAAGAAAAAATGCATACCAATAGAAAAATCAAATTTTTGTAGGTATGTTTCAAGACAAAATCCAGTAACGATAGATGGTATCTCGACAGTGCATGCTCGAGGCACATGACTGGAAATAAAGCTATGTTCGCCACACTTCAACCAAAGGATGGCGGATATGTGACTTTTGGCGACAATAACAAGGGTAAAATCATTGGTATAGGAAGTATTGGTAAAAATCCCTCTCCTATTATTGAGAATGTTTTATTTGTTGAAGGTTTAAAACATAACTTGCTTAGTATTAGTCAATTATGTGATAAAGGTTATAGAGTTATTTTTGAGAAAACTCATTGCACTATTAAAAACACCCTTGAAAACAAAACTTTATTTGTAGGTTATAGACATGAGAATGTATATGTCTTTGATTTGCATGATTTGTCTTCTCATTCTAATATTAAATGTTTATCTGCTATAAATGATAATGGTTGGCTTTGGCATAGAAGATTAGGACATGCACATTTTGATTTAATTTCCAAACTTTCAAAAAATGAGTTAGTCATTGGTTTACCAAAAATTGTTTTTGAAAAAGATAAACTTTGTGATGCATGTCAATTTGGAAAACAAACTAGAATTTCTTTTAAATAAAAAAATATCGTTTCAACTACTAGACCGCTTCAACTCTTGCATATTGATCTATTCGGACCATCTAGAATATTAAGTTTAGGAGGAAAATCTTATGCCCTTGTTTGTGTTGATGATTATACTAGATATACATGGGTATTATTTTTAGCACACAAAAATGAAGTTTTTTTATAATTTCTCAAAACTTCGTAAAAGAATTCAAAATGAGAAAAATCTTAATATTTGTAGTATTAGAAGTGACCATGGTAGAGAATTTGAAAATGATGATTTTATTATGTTTTGTGATGACTTAGAAATAGATCATAATTTTTCAGCCCCTAGGACTCCTTAACAAAATGGAGTAGTTGAAAGAAAAAATAGAACTCTTGAAGAAATGGCCTGTACTATGCTTTGTGAAAATAATTTGCCTAAATATTTTTGGGCGGAAGCTGTTAACACTGCATGCTATGTTATAAACCGTGCCATGATTAGACCTATTCTTAAGAAAACCCCTTATGAACTTTGGAAAGGTAGAAAACCTAATATTAGTCACTTGCGTGCTTTTGGTTGTAAATGCTTTGTATTAAATAACAATAAAGATAACTTAGGAAAATTTGATGCTAAATCGGATGAAGCTATATTTCTTAGTTATTCTATGTCCAGTAAAGCTTATAGAGTATTCAATAAAAGAACTCTACTTGTTGAAGAATCTGTGCATGTTGTTTTTGATGAATCTAACGACATTATTTCCAAGAATCTTGTAAGTAATGATATTGTAGAAAATCAACCAAGCATGGAGAGCATTTACATAAAGGAAAATGAAGAAAATCCATTACGCGAACATGAAGAAGAAATGACAATGGAGAAACTTCAAGAAATATATGCTCTTCCAGAAAGTGACTCAAATCTACCAAAAGAATGGAAGTATGCTCATGGCCACCCCAAAGACCTCATCATAGGTGATGCGGCGGAAGGTATAAAAACTCGTTCCTCTGTTAGAAATATTTGTGGTAACTTAGCGTTTGTTTCACAAATTGAACCAAAATCATTTTTAGAAGCTGAAAATGATGAAAACTGGATTCTAGCAATGCAAGAAGAATTAAATCAATTTGAAAAAAATGAAGTTTGGTTTTTAACCCCTCAACCTAAGAATCATCTCGTTATTGGTACAAAATAGGTTTTTCGAAATAAAATGGATGAATCTGGAGTTGTTACTAGAAATAAAGCTAGATTAGTAGCTCAAGGCTATAATCAAGAAGAGGGAATTGATTTTGATGAAACTTTTGCACCAGTTGCTAGATTTGAAGCTATTAGAATGTTACTTGCTTTTGCGTGTTTTAAAGATTTTAAATTATATCAAATGGATGTTAAAAGTGCCTTTTTAAATGGATACATTTCGGAGGAAGTCTATGTTGAACAACCTCCTGGTTTTGAAAATCATAAATACCCGGATCATGTTTTCAAACTTTCAAAAGCTTTATATGGTTTGAAACAAGCTCCTAGAGCATAGTATGAAAGATTGAGTAATTTTCTACTTGACAAAGGTTTTTGTAGAGGAAAAATTGATACAACACTTTTTATAAAAATCAAAAAGGAAGATATGCTAATTGTTCAAATTTATGTTGATGATATCATTTTTGGTTCTACTAATGAAAATTTGTGCAAAGAGTTTGCTAAAGACATGCAGGGTGAGTTTGAAATGAATATGATGGGGGAATTAAATTACTTCCTTGGTCTACAAATTAAACAAACTAATGATGGAATCCATTTGAATCAAACAAAATATATTAAAGATCTACTCAAAAGGTTTGAAATGGAATCATCAAAGCCTGCAGCAACTCCAATGAGTACATCGATAAAAATCGACAAAGATGAGCAAGGTAAACCTGTAGATGAAAAGAAATATCGAGGTATGATTGGTTCTTTACTCTATCTTACTGCAAGTAGGCCCGACATAATGTTTAATGTTTGTATGTGTGCACGTTTTCAATCCGCACCAAAAAGAGTCACACATCACCGTAGTCAAACGCATTTTCAGATATCTTGTCGGTACTCCAAATTTGGGATTATGGTATCCTAAGGGAACTACCTTTGAACTTTTTGGTTACTCAGATGCTGACTTTGTGGGATGTAGACTTGACTGAAAAAGTACTAGTGGCACTTGTCATTTTCTTGGACACTCACTCACTTCTTGGTTTTGCAAAAAACAAAACTTAGTGGCTCTATCAACTGCTGAAGCAGAATACATTGCCGCTGCTGGGTGTTGTGCACAATTGCTTTGGACGAAACAACAACTTCAAGATTTTGGACTTCACTTTGATCATATTCCTATAAAATGTGACAACACAAGCGCCATCAACCTTTCAAAAAATCCTATTTAGCACTCACGCACTAAACACATTGAAATAAGGCATCATTTTCTAAGAGATCATGTACTCAAAGGTGACATTGAACTCGAATTTGTGCCTACAAATTGTCAATTAGCTGACATATTTATCAAGCCTCTAAATGAAGAACAATTTTGTTATATTAGAACAGAACTTGGAATGATGAATACTCCAATATAATGTTTATATTAAAAAAAAAAAAATTAAATAATTAAATAAAATAACTATAGTAATAATAATTATTATTATAAAAATAATAATAATAACAATAATAATATACATATATTTATATATATATATTTTCTCTCTTTCTCTCTCCCGTTCTATCTCTATCTCTCACCCACTCTCTCCTTTACTCTCTCTTTTTCTCTTTCTCTTGGTCTCTCGTTTTACCCTTCTTCCTCACATCCTCAGCCGACTCCATCTCCATGCTCACCATCGTCTACAACCATCTCCATCATCCACAAAATCATCCATCACTTTCATCACTACCATCATCCACCCAAATCCCTCACCAATCCACCGAACTCCATCACTTCTCCACCCGAAATTTGCATCACCATCGTTACCGATTCATCAAGCTCCATTACCGATCCATCAAGATCCGTGACTGATCCATCAAGATCCATTGCCGATCAACACAAATTCGCCACCGATCTACCCAATCTTCTCCATTTCTTCCGATCATCAAGGTCATCACCGATCAACATGTTAAAATTCTTGTTGCACTGTGTTATATTTTTTTACTTGTTATATGTGCTCCAAATTTTCTTGGATTTAATAATGGTTGCTTCTACCTTGTCTGAAGAAATTGTTTTTATTTTTATTTTCTCCTTTTATGCTAGTGCACTTGGTGTAGTTGTTTATGGCCGGATCTTAAGGGCCCTTGGTATTATAGATTGGTAATTTGTTTTTTTTTCAAATTTATGTAATTTTTAGTGCATTAATTCAGGGGGAGACTCATATATTTTGAGATTAACAATCATTATAAAAATACATAAAAAAAAGGCGTGTGTATATTCTGTGCATAATTTTAGATGGAGTGTATATATCATATTTTTTTTTATCTGCCATACTCCTTATCTGCACCAACAAACAAAATTTTTTTTTTGTGCAAAAACAGAATTAAAAAAAAATTTAATAATAATAACAATAACATAAATAAATAAAAACGGAAGAAATGCTCGAAATTTTATTTCAGAAAAGGAAAATATTACTCGATTACATGTAAATTTTCAGAAGGCTTCATAGATTTTTTCTTTTTTACTTCTCTCAACAACTTTTCATGAGCCTCTTTTACATGTCTCTCCCTATTTTCGATTTCTGTGAGTCTTGGCATTATCACCGTTGCATAATAATGCACTGCATTCTCTAACTGTGCATTTTTCCTTTTTAGCTCTTTCTTCTCCTTACACATATTAACTACTTGTTGTTTTAACAAGCACACCTCATCTCTCCATTGCTAATTTTCTTGTACTCTTGCTTGTAATCGTCGCGCCATATTGGAAACTGCAGTCATGGCCTGTGTACTAAGAGCCATAGTGTTATTAATAGCATCGAAATCATTTCGATTGCCAATAACACTAGAACCCTCATTTACAGGCATAGCATGTGCCTGCGTCACTGGTACTCTCTCATTTGCCTGCATTACAGGCACCTCATGCAGGTCCGACTCATTGATAGACAAGGTAAGGAATGACATGATTACACAAGACGCTATAACAAATTTTTCTCTCAAACACTTGATGATTTCGTATCTTTGCCTCTGATCTGTGGCTCTTTTTATACACTCCATTGATCCATTACTCAATGCATATCTGCTATATTTGCTCAAATATTTTGTTTGTCAATATTTCCTGCGCTCAAGATGCTCCAAAATCCCCACAATGATTCCGACAAGACAGACGGCCCATTATTTTATTTTTTGGCCGCTCAGATTATTGTATCAAATGTGTTTGATTTTTATCTTCATCTTTATTTTGATGATGTCAAAGGGGGAGAAAAAATATTATTTTGAAAATTATATGTTGCAGGGTTATCAAATATTTTGTCAATTTTATTTTGTGTCAAATCCATACAAATATTGCCATCATCAAAAAGGAGGAGATTGTTAATCATATTATTTAATTTGATGATGTCTAAAATATTATTTGTAACAATTTGAATTTTTTAATATACATATTTATTTGACACAAAATATTATCTTTTTAAAATATATATATTTGTTAAATATTAGTTAAATAAAAATATTTTTGAAAACTTTACTATTCACTTTTTGAAAATTTAGGCTGATCACTATTCACTCTTTGACAAAATTAAAATTGATTAAATTATTTTGACAAAAATGATTGATTGGTTGTATTATCTTGACAAATGTGATATTAATGAGTTGTCTTCTTTTGACAAAATAGATATATCCAAATGTAGTGGTAGGATATATTTAGTTTAAAATCTCTACAACATATACAATATTTTAAAGAGGGCATATATTTTCAAATCCATCATAAATATTATTAAAGAGATTTTTCTGTATGCAAATATTTGATTAGAACGTTATATATATATATATATATATAATGCATATAATATAAATAGAATACATCGCGTGCGCTATTAAACTTTCTACACTAAATTGATTTTATCATATTATAATCAAACAAGAAGAAAAAGATGGAGTTATACATATGTGTGTATATATATATAGATGGAGCAAATCATTTGTTTGTTTAAAAGTTGTGAACTTTGTATTAAATTGTCTACAAAAACGGTGGCTCCATGTTTGAAAAAATAAACAAAAGGAAAAAAAAAAAAATTAGTCTTACTTTTATCTTTTTAATTATTAACATTTGCTGACTATTTAAAATCAAGGAGTGTGCTTATGTAAGCCATGACATCAGGAGCGTGCTTATGTAAGCCATGACGTCAGGAGCGTGCTTATGTAAGCCATGACGTCAACAAGGAGCGTCCAACGGGTATATTTTTATGTATAAATAGAAGTGTTGTGTGTGGAGAAAAAATCAAGAACTTGAAGAGAAAATTTTCTATGAGCTCCAAATTGTATTCTGCTCTTTCACTTTCAGATCTAAATCTAGCCTTTGTTCTTACACTTTCATATCTACTTTTTGTGAGAGAATTATTGTAAAAATGGGTTTAAGTACCACTTATTCTTATTCCTTATTTTTGTGAGAGATTTTGTAAGGGTAAGGCTTTTATTGTTGAGTGAGACTCAATAGATAAGAGTAAGTCCTGTGCCAAATCCACAAGCTTGGTGGTGTATTTATTCAATTGATAGTAAAGAAATTCTCAAGGAGGTTCCTTGGGGAGTGGACGTAGGTCTGGCGTGCCGAACCACTATAAATCGCAGTGTTTGATTTTCTCTCCCTATCTCTCTTACTTTTATATTGATAATTATTATTCTGTTTTTTTTTTATTTATTAAAATTCTGAATATTGTGTTAATTTTAATATTGTGAAATTTTTAATAACCCAATTCACCCCCCCTCTTGGGTTGCCTATTTGGGATAACAGTTTTAAAAATAATTGTGGGGTAAACTGTTCTGGTAGAGCTGGTGGATTATGGGTTGGTTGGAATGATCGCCAACTGGTAGAGATTTGCGAACGTGCTACAAACTTTGTTATTTTAGAAGTTAGAAATGGCTGGCAGGGAAATTGGTACATTGTCTTTATGTACGGGTCGCCGTTCATTCTCAATAGGGGCCAAGTGTGGAGTACAGTGGAAGCAAAGATACAACATTTTCAAAAGCCTTTTATCATCACGGGAGATCTTAATGAGGTACGAGATTGGTCGAAAAAATTAAGTTCAACTCAGGGACCTATTCCTGGAGCCATTGCCTTTAACGAGTTAATCTTTCGTAATTGGTTAGTTAATCTTCCATCTCATGGGGTATGGTACACTTGGTGTAATAATTGGAAAGAGTCAGATGTGGTTTATGAGCGACTAGACTGGGTGTTGGCTTTATCCAATTAGGTTGTAGCTTTTAGTCACTTTTCACCATCCACACTGCCTATTCAAAGGTCGAATCATAGTCCTTTACTTCTGGACACTAATCGGGTGGATATTCAAGGTAAAACTTGGAGCAGATTTGAAGCGGTGTGGTTGACTGATCCATCAACACAGGATATTCTTCAGAAAGTTTGTTTGATGTCTCTTCCTAGTTTAGAACCAACCGTGTTGGTTCAACGCCAAACATTAATTCTTAGACATCTGAAGAATTGGAATGCTTTGTTCTACAGGAGTCTGCAAGGTCAAATTAATGATGCATACGCCCGATTACAACAGGTTCAAGGTTCGCTTCAGACATCAGCACCAAATTCCCAGGAGCAGGATTTGCGATTTCAGCTTGATCTTTTATTACAGAAACATGAGTTGTATTGGACCCAACGATCTAAACTACACTGGATGAATTTGGGGGACCGAAATACAAATTTTTTTTCACCAGATGGCATATTGGAGACGGAGTTGGAATCGTATCTCTATCATTCAGGATAAAGATGAGAATGTTATCACTCACCTGCAGGCGATTCAACGGGCATTTGTGGAACACTTTCAATATCTTTTCTCACCTTCTGTGGAGCTCCACAATGAGTCCTTAGCTACAGGTTTCTTTCCTCCTCATTTTAATTTGATTAATGTAATTAATTGTCAGTTGACCTCAAACCATTCCAATTTCTTAGACCAACCCTTTTCGCCTGAAGAAATTCACAAAGCAGTGTTTCAAATAGGAAAATTTAAGGCACCGGGACCTGATGGGCTTATAGTGGGTTTTTACCAAAAATATTGGGCGATCGTGGGACAATCGGTAACTGAGGCTGTTTTGGGGTTCCTAAATTCGAGGCATTTACTTAAACCACTTAACAAAACTGTAATAACCCGACCCTCGCACATGATTTCTGATATATTCTCAGTCCTTGATTGGTATTTTTAAACGCTTACTGTAAACTTCCATGAAAAATTATGGTTAAGTGAGTGAAATCCATGTTTATGGATGCCTATCTGTTTCACAAGAAAACTATCTGTTACCATCAACACGTTTGAATTAGAAATTGGAAGCCTTAACGGCTTGATTATCTGAAATTGACTTTATATATGTGCTCAGCATAATTTTTATATACTATTAAGCCTGTTTACGAAATTTCAATTTCGGAATGATTAAACGATTGGATTTCGTCTTATATGCACTTATATATGTTTTCTTTAAGTATGTCTATATATGTCTCTAAGTGTATTATTGAGTTATGACTCAAGAACCTTTCCATCCAAAATCTCCTGGGAGAGGGAAATAGAGGGTGTAAAGGAAAAGAATTGGGGGAAAAAGAAATTCATCAAAGAAGATTGTCAAATTCAAGGAAGTTGTGGAAATTAATTCAAGGTAAGCTTCATCCAACCCATTTAACCTTCACTTGGACTCAAGGAAGGATGAATTCTTGTTTTGACAACTTAGGGTTTGTATTATGTATGAATTATGGTTGATTAAAGGATGTTCCTTAGCAATTGGTTGTTTTGTCACCTAATTTAGGTGTTATGTGAAGGTTACACTTCAATCTTTAGTTTTATGCTAACCCTAAGAAAATACATATATATAAGATGTCATGTTTTATGAACACAAGGACATTTGCAAAAGTGATGAAGTTTCTAATCATGTTTACCTTGTGTAGTTTAGATGATAATTCATGTTATAGTGAAGTTGGGTCAATATGTTGTAGCAATTTTATCTTGATTGCATGTATAAAGAAGTAGTGTTGCTGAATTTCTGGTTGAACTTCGAACTGCCCAAAACAGGGACACGGCCGCTCGAGCGGAGACCCAGGCACTCGAACGGAAAGGAAGGAAAAATTATAGGTTCTGTTTTGCGTGCTCGATCCTCAGCTATTTTTAGATTATTTTTTTGATGATCTTAAGATGATTGTAAATTCATTGGAAGTATAACGATTCAGGAATGAAAATACAAGAAAAAAAGGAAGGAACTAATGTGCAAGTTTTGAATATGTGCAGGACACACTCCGGCAGGAAGTAGCACGTCGTCTCAACACCACTGTGAGTAGTAGTATCATTATATGCTTCACATGTATAGCTAATGATTGTCATTAGCATCTTGTTCATACATGATATGTAATTACGTTCATGTTTTGACATGTGTATATAAAGAAATGGGGAAGATGAAGTGTTTTCATTCTTTAAGATTATGGGCCTTTGGCCATACGGTATAAGTAACTACGTTATGAAACAAAGTGCTACATGGGACTAAGTGCTACGATGTGAGTCACCGCTAGAACCCGTGTAAGACACCTCTTGAGTTCATACAAGAATTTACAAGGGCTTAATGCCAATTTACAAGGGCTTAATACCAAGTTACACGGGCCTAATGCCAATTTACAAGGGCTTACTGCCAAATGATTCACGGGCTTCATGCCAATTTATTCAAGGGCTTTGCGCCACTATGTTTATGGGCTTCGTGCCACCATGACTAAGGGCTTGTGCCACACTATACAAGGGCTTTAAGCCAAAACACTATGCGCAAGCCAATATGTTCCAAGATAGATCTAAGATTATTATTAGTAAGTACAGATTCATACTCGTTATGTGAATGCTGCATTAGTATACGAAAGTACATGTTTGAAGCTTTGGTTACCAGGTTGGAACTTTAATTGGAATTTTAGAATTTCAGAAATTTCACTGTCCGCTCGAGCGAGGGAATTCCCGCTCGAGCGTAAAAATCGACCTCCCAGTATTTTTGTTAAATTGTACAGTCCGCTCAAGCGGCCAAAGTGGCGCTCGAGCGGGGAGCCATTTTCAGTAAAAATTGGAAAGTTGCATTTAGTTCATATTTCTAACCTCATCTCTTTCCAAGGCATGTTAGACACGATTTATGGTTCAATAAGTGTTGAGAAGCTATGAATATATATGTATTTTATATGTTATGTTTCAAGTTAAGTATCGCTTTATGTAGGTATTACTATTCACTGAGTTTGGCTCACCCTCTGTTATGTCTGTTTCTGTAGGTAACCAACCAGGAGGTCAGTCCTGACCTAGGACGTCCATTTCCTCTTGTCGACCTTTATGAGTCCAGGTACTAGACGAGATCACTTCCTTTTGTGAAGCTTTGCTAAGATGTTTACTTGTATTTTGACTACTCATTTAAGGTTGAATGTACATAACTTTAATGTTTTTGTATATGCCCGATCATGGGGCTAGGACTGTATATATATATGATTGATGCTCGAGGTATAATTTTGGCTTGTATTGTATATGATGCATTTGATCCTGGCATATAGAGGTAGCTCAATGGAATTTGTTATACTATGTTAAATCTTAGTGCTTCCGTTAAGGCCCCGTTTGCTATGTATATTCGATTATTCATCTATTTCTGAATGGGTCATGTCCAAACTTTTAGGGGCGAGTTTAGGGGCGTGACAAAAACTTTCCTTTGCTTAATTCCAAAGACGAAAAACCCTCTAACTGTAAATGATTATTGGCCCATTAGTTTGTGTAATGTGCTTTATAAAATTGGCGCCAAGGTTCTTGCTAATAGACTTAGTGTGGTGTTACCAGATTTAATAACAGATAATCAATGCGCTTTTTTGAAGGGTATGCTCATATCAGACAATCTATTGCTAGCCCATGAGATTATTGAATACATAAAGAGAAAGAAGAAGGGTTGTTTATCATGTTTTGGGTTGAAGCTAGATATGAACAAGGCTTATGAAAGAGTTAGTTAGGTTTTCCTTGAGGCAGTTATGGTTAAAATGGGGTTTTCCCCTAAATGGATCCAACTGATCTCTCAATGTGTTTCTACTGTGCAATTTGCAATTTTGATTAATGGAGTCCTATTTGAGTTTTTTTGTAACTCATGCGGGACTTAGGCAAGGGGACCCACTGTCACCATATTTGTTTTTATTGGTCATGCAAGTATTATCGGAGGGTTTTGATCATTTGGCATCCCTTAATATATGTCGAGGAATAGCCATTAGTTGGCATTCTCCTCCCATCTCACACTTGCTTTTTGCAGATGATTGTTTCAATTTCCTCAAATATAAGCCAGATGAAATCTGGTGTCTTCACTGGTTCGTAAATGCTTTCTGCTATTACTCAGGATTGTGCATAAACTTTCATAAATCTGAGCTATTTCTAAGCCCAAATTTCTTGCACTCAGCTAAAGACTGGCTTGTATCCCTTTTTGGTGTAAAAACAGTGTCAAAATTGAGGATTTATTTGGGAGCTAACTTGGGGTTTTTAGGACGTACTAAATCGGAGATTTTCAGTTCCATTACGAATAAAATACATTCCAAATTACAATGGTGGAAATGTGAGTTATTGAACTTCGCAGGACGGAGGATTCTAGTTAAACATGTCCTACACTCCATCCCTGTGTATTTAATGTCTGTTTTCCGCATTCCTGATTCTTTATTGCATCAAATTACAGCTATCATCCGCCAATTTCTTTGGGCTTCATCTAGAGGTAAGGGGATATCTTGGAAAAAATGGACCTTTCTATGTTTCCCTAAAGACTGGGGCGGGCTAGGATTTAGAGATCTTTGATGTTTCAATCAAGCTTTATTAGCAAAGCAGGCCTGGCGAGTTATGTCATCTCCCAATTTACTGTTTTCCAGAGTTTTGCTAGGTAAATATTGTTAGAGAAGTCCTTTCCTTGACACTAAACAATCTAATTCATCTTCATGGGGATGGCGTAGTATTTTATGAGGTCGCACATTGTTAAATTCAAGGCTTCAGTGGGTAGTTGGGAATGGACGTTGTATTAATCCATTTGAGGATCAGTGGATTCCAATAGTTTCAAATCCTTACAAGGGTGGAGGACTGAGTAGAATCTTTCTCGGAATGAGGGTTGAACACTTTATTGATCCAACCCATTATGCTTGGCGAGTGGAATTATTGCGTACTTTTTTCCCAAACAATATAGTATCTCATATTATATCTTTACATATCCCAACTACAGGCATGGAGGATAGAGTTGTTTGGGGACCAACTAAGAATGGCGAGTATTCTGTAAAATCAGGCTACAAGCAAGCTCTAACCCAACAATTCCCTGATTATTGTCGGTCTGATCCTGATTGGATAGTATGGAAACGACTGTGGAAGCTTAAGATTCCTCCTAAGTGGATGTTGTTTGTCTGGTAATGCCTTCATAACATTCTCCCCGTGAAACGAGAACTCATGAAACGAGGAATGGCTATTGATATAGTTTGTAAACGGTGTCTTGCGTATGAAAAGTCTCTTAAGCATTTATTTTTCAATTGTCAAGTGTCTCGGAGGTTATGGCGTGGGTCTGCATTGGGGCTTGACTTTAGTATTGGCACTCCTACTTTCTTCTTCTCGTGGTTCAAGGGTTGGGTTTAACAGATTCATGCTTCTGAGATTTTAATACAATCTATTGCCATTTTATGGGCTATCTGATTACAACAAGATTCTACTGAATTCCATACTATGACCATGACCATCGAACGAACCTTAGCCATAGCTCATGATTTATTTTCATTGGTTTTTTCACCACAGCATCAAGTCACACTTGCACTCTCGCACTTATGTAATAACATTAACAATGTCTTTTCTAATCAAGTTCTTTTGTAACACACTGTTTCCATTGCAGCAGATTCTCAAAAGTGGCGTATCGTGGTCGATGGGTCTTAGCTCTCAATGGAGGATTGTATTGGAATGGCCCGGGTTTGTTTTGATGAATGTAATCATCATGTCCAGTAGATGGCAGTGGCGGGTCCACCATTGCGTTCTCCACAGCAAACGAAAGTTGTAGCTGTGCTTCAAGCTCTGAGTTGGGCACATAAACAGGGCATCATGCATCTTGCAAACAAATTGTCAAGTATTAGTTTTAGAAAATTTCAAGGTCGGTAGAGAGGTTGTCGAACCTGCTCATTCACATGCAACTGATGTAAGAAAACGCTTTGCAGTTTAATTTATATTAGAAAATTGGTCTGTAGCTCGAAAATTGAAGGGCTCGAAAGGCTCGAAATTAGAAATTTCTCTCTCCTCTCGCTATTTTTCATCTCACTTGGCAATAAAAACAACTCCATTTTTCTTTTCTTCGTAGCTCGAAAGAAATCAGAAAGAAATCATCCATCCGTCTCTCGATATCTTCCCTCTCCTCTCGATATCATCCGCCTCTCCTCTCTATCTCTTCACTCTGGCCTTCAAGGAGTACGAAGGAAGACGCGACGGGGGACGAGGGATGAGGAGACAGTAGACGAACGACGACGGGGAGGATGGAGGACGAATGAAGAACGACGACGGAGGACGAACGGGAGCCTGCGATAGCGAATCTGAGTTACAAATTAAAAATCGCAAAGTTAGGGTTTTACATTTGGCTTCAATTTTTTTAGAACAGAGTCGATTGGGAGTGTTTGGGGTTGGATTTTTGATGCAATTTGTGTTAGGGTTTGCGATTTGGCTTTAATTTGTTCAGGAGGTTCCGCTTCTACCACTCTTGTTCTGTGTTGGTTACCTATTGCGTTTTTATAATACTGTATCAAAAATGGACATACAAATTCAGTCATACTCTTTCAACAGCTGTTGAACATGAATTTCAAAAATAGTATAATCCTCGTTTTCACTAACATGAATTTCAGAATTTGGGGCCTATGAATTTCAGCTGTTGAACATGAATTTCATACTCTTGTTCTGTGTTAGTTATAATACTGTATCAAAAATAGTATAATCCTCGTTTTCACTAACTACTGTATCAAAAATGGTTATATTCCTTGAACTAAATCTGATTGAGTTGAGTTATTCCTCCAATTTATGAAAATGGCCTCTCCAATAGAGACAATTGGAGGAAAATGAATTCATGTAACCATCTCCACTTCATGAAGACTATGTCCTGTTGAGTTAGAGTGAAGACTAAAAATAGAGTGAATTCATGTTACCATTTCCTAAGTCATTGATACCCAATTTGAAGGAAGGTCAGCTATAAGAGAAAAATAAAAGGAAATTTTTGTAGTTATTCTTGAATTTGGAGGCTTGCCATTGAAGAAAACTGCTTGAGAATTGATTTAGCATCTTTGTCTAATTTTAGTGAAGACTAAAAACTGCTTGAGAATTGATTTGGGAATGATGATTCAAGATTTCCAAATTTCCAATAAGCTAAGTTTAACATGTAAAAGTATAAATTCATATGATTGCTCAATGTTTCCTGCTAAAATAGCACATGGTCTTCTAAGATGGTAGATAGTGCCTCAATTCTAAAACTATTCAATTCTTGAACTTAGAAGTCTTTACTGATTCTAAAACTATTCAATTTTTGAACTATTCAATTCAATTGTTGGTTATGGAAATGTTGTCTAAGGGCTGTCTTTTGTTTTGATTTGTTGTAGGATAAAAGCAATCCATTTTTCTTAGTATTTGACTTGTTGCAAACCATATAGAGAATTTGGGTAGTAAGGTGAGAAAAAGAAAAGAAATGATTGTATTTTTTCACTATCATAGTTGGATGGGTAATAAAGCAAAACATATGAAAGAGGGACATGATATGACTGAGATTTTTTTTATTCCTTTTGTAATTTAAGGGTCAATCTTGGTAATATAAATATTTTATAACTAATCAACTTGTTTCCCAGCAAATCTCACCACTTTTGGTGAAAAATGAAATGAGCTAAGCAACTCCAATACTACTATGCATTTTGCCTAGTTGTGCATAAATTTTTTTTACTACTATACATTTCTAAATTTCTCTATTGCATAAGACTAGCAATCTCCATTTATCAAATTTAAGTCGTGTAATAAAAATAAAATAAAACAAGACTTGTGTTGTGAGATTGATGTCTAGAGCAAAGGAGTAGAGAAGAGCAAGCAACATAATGGTGGGAATACACATTTGCTTAGCATTAGACACTAGCTACATGTGGACAGTGAAAGTAAAAATAGGCAAAATGCCTCTTGTGATAGAGAGAGCCTGTTGAAGACACAAAATGGAGCTTCACTAGCAAAAATGCCTAGAATGCTTATTTTGCCTCTTGTCTTGGAGTTGCACTAAATAAGATAGTTCTCTAGCCCCATTTCTCGTGACCCCTCATTTCAGTTATAAACCAAACATGAAAAGAGTTCACTTTCTCATTATTTCTTTTCTTATCATTTCTCATCAAGTCACTGCATCCAAATAGAGTGTTAATGTCATTGTGTGAGTGGACCATCTTTGTGGCTTTGTTGTTTTTTGAGAGTTATTGTTCTGTCTTTTTCTGCTGACTTTTCTCTGTTATTTATCATATTTTTCTAACTTGAGCAGACTTTATGACGACTTTTTGTTTTTCATGAATCAGGATTCCAATTATTTTTGAAGGTGATCTAGCACATATTGCGGCCTGCCATCTAAAAGAAAAAGATTTTGTTCATATAGATGATGACGGCGACGACGTTACGTCCACAATTCGTGCCAATGCTGGACCTCAGACAGATTCAAGTAGTGCAGAAATTAATGATCTAAGGAGAAGGAATGACTTGATGGACATAACAGTGTCTAATATGAATGTATTTTAATTTATTGTATTTTAATTTATTGTATGAAGGAATGACCTGATGGACATAACAGTGTCCACAATTTGTATGAATGTATTTTAATTTTGTTGGTTGAATGAATGTAGGCTCTGTTAACAGTGTCTAATATTTAATAGAAAATTTGGTCTATTGTTTGAACATAACAGGTACTCCAATAATCTGTGTAACACATGAATGAATGAATGAACACATATATGGATCTCTCAATGAGCACACAAAGTGAATAGGCACACATAATACCTCTAAACTCAAACAACCGACACATATATTGGAGCTCACATTCAGTTGAATTAAAATACACAACAAATTCCACTTTCTTCATCCCCTCACCCACAACAACAGCCTCCCTCACATGATAGGTACAAATTGCGCCCTCCTCTTTGATAAGATTTGCACGACAATACACTAGACGCTTCATTTCTAGTTGAACTTCTTTAAATTTTGAATTAGTGTAAGCTGCACGAAATTGCTTCTCCAAACGATACACCGTTAAGCAATCATACAATTTGTTACGAGACTCAAAATCTGCTTTTGTCTCCTTCTCTACCTTACTTCTTAACGCATTGTTATACTGCTCAACAAATTGCTTTAAGGTTGTCTTGGAGTACACATATCCATCAAAGAATGCATTCATACTCTCACTTCGTTGTGTAGTTGACATGCCAGCCCAAAATATGTCTAATCCACCTATGTCGCTCATGGTATAATACCCTCAACCACTCGTTATCGTTCAAATTGAAATTTTCAATCATTGCTTCCTAGTATTCCTCAAATTCATCTTTTGTGAATGAATCATAAACTGCATTACTCAAAGCAACCTTGATGGACTCATATTGCGAATATCCTCGCAATTTCTCCAGAATTTTCTTCATAATATGCCATAAACACCAACGATGCCGAGCCTGTGGGAAGACAATTTCTATGGCATTTTGCATAGCTCTGCACTGGTCAGTTATTATCACTTTTGGGGGCGCATCTGACATACAACTTAACCATTCTTTGAAAAGCCAAACAAATGTCTCCGTGTTCTCATTACTTAACAACCCACAACCAAACAAAATTGACTGACCGTGGTGATTAACTCCTACAAACGGAGCAAACGGCATATCATATTTGTTTGTCAAATAGGTTGTGTCAAAAGAGACAACATCCCCAAATGCTTTATAAGCCGCCCTACTCCTTGCATCCGCCCAAAACAAGTTTCGCATGCGACCATCTTCATCAAGGTCAATTGCCGAATAGAAGTTCGAATTTTGTTGTTGCATTTTATGAAAATAAAATGTAACTAATTCGGCGTCGCCTACCCCAAGTCTCAATCTTCTAGCATTTTGAATATAATTCCTTGCATCTTGTTCATCAAACGTTAATGCCTCATATCCCCCCGCTTCAACAACTATGGAATGAAAATTCCTAGCCACCCCAATCCCTGCTGCATCATTAACTTCTAGTCTCCTCTTCACCGGAGTAAGAATCCTCTTATTCATTGGAAAATGCCGTGAGTCACTTGGAATGAAATCATGAGTGTGCTCAAGCACAACCGTGGTTGACTTATATCTTCCATCTTTTTGTAGAGTGGCTCTAACCCTTGCTTTACAATCTATTTTTGATGACAAAGATGGTTCGAGGGGATTTATTTCTGATCTTTTTGTTCTATTCTGCGCCCGAGTACATTCAATTCCAAAGTACTTTACTTCCCCATCCCTCGTTACATTTTGTGTTCTATAAGATATAGCAAATCCAAGTTGTTTCGCATATTTTGCATAAAATGTGTGTACTTCTTGCTTGGAGATAAAACGCATCCCCTTCTTCGGTTCTTCAACTTCACCACTCTCATTAAATTCAACATTGTTATCTTGTTCTTCAACTTCCTCACTCACATTGAATGAATTATTCATTGAATCAATATCCATTGTAGCTTCAAAGTGGGTACAGATTCTTCTCAGCAAAGTAAGTGACTTGATGTGGAGTGCCCTTCAATGGAATCTGATTATAGAAAACATAACTTTCAAGTAAATGGATCACCGCCAAAATGGCAATCTATATAAAAATACCTTGTTATGAGCATTAAAGTATAACAAGATGAAGCCATTGAATTGTAGTTCATAACAAGGAACTTATGAATCTGTTCATTGAATTAATTTATACAATGAGTTATGGTGTTTATAATTTTGTGCATTGAATTATGGTGTTTATAACATATCATTGAATTTTGTAACAACAATATATTTCATAACAACAATGTGAATTTTGTTAATCTTGTTAAATTTTCATGAAGTTCCTTTTTAATTTTCATCAACAACAATGTTCCTTAATAGCAGTAGATTTCATCAACAGAACATATTTTTCATCAACAATAATGTTCCTTAACAGCAGCAGATTTCATCAATACAACATTTTTTTTCATCAACAAAAAACAACCCATTTCCTACCAGTTTAACAGAACATATGGATTTGTACTTTGACAAAAGGTGGGAAAAGGTGGGTGTGCGAAAGGTGGGAAAAGGTCAAAATTCGGCACGCACATGGATTGAGCAATGTTTCCTACTAGTTTAACATCAAGATTCGGTGGGTGATTGCTCAATGTTTCCTACTAGTTTAACATCAAGATCATACCACATTAATTTTTATTTCACTTACCTTTCGGCACACACATGCAGCGGCGGCGGCACCTTTCGCACACACAGCGGCAGCAGCCTCGTCGGCGGTACTAGTAGAAGCGGCAGCAGCTTCGTCGACAGCACCCTTTCGCACACACAACCTTGATCGGCGTCCTCTCTCTCACTCTCTATACTGTGTTCTTGTTTTTTTTCTTTTTTTTTTTTGGAAACGAATGTCTGAGTTTGGTAAGAATTACCTGTGTACAAAGAAGAAAAGGTGGGTGTGCAAAGAGTGGTCAAAATTCGGACCTTTCGAGCTACGAAATGGAACTCTTTATATTAATGTCCGTTTGTTTTGTCCTCAAAAAAAACCTCAAGAGTATCAGTGCACTGTCCCCTAAAATAATTAAGAAAAATAGTAAAACCTGTTCCATGAAACTTTCCTAATTTTTATTCCAAAACATGTATTGTTAAATTACTTAAGTAGCATTTGGTAACGTTTACGTTTTTTATTTATGTTTACAAAAATTTTATAAACTGGTTTTTGTTTATTTTTAAAAAAACATAAATTACAAACGCATTTAGTTTGAACAAAATATTTAAAAAAATTTAAAAATATAAACTAAAAAATATATTTATTCAAACCTAAAATATTTATATTTATTTTTATTATTTATGACAATGGGATCACACATATTATAATTGAAAAACAAATTAATTGAAAAAATAATAATTAAAAAAAAAATTAATTGGGAAAAAAAATATTTGAAAAGAAAATTAATTGAAAAAAAAGATTAATTGAAAAAAAAATTGAAAACTAAAAACGTAAACTCGAAAAATGAGTTTACGTTTTTTTCTCAAATTTATAAACTGAAACAATTATTTATAAATTAAAAAAATTATTAAATAAGTTTTTATAATAATTTTTAAAATTTTTATAAATATAAATTAAAAACTGAATAGTTATCAAACAGGCTCTTACTGTCTCATGCGCAAAAATTAAAACATAAAAATATTTAAAAATAATATTTCGATCAATTCTGTCCATAAGGGTATAAAGAATGTTTACAAAACAAAACAATCAAAAAACCAAAATTTCAATAGGTGTTCAATTTATCAGTTTTCTTACCCTCCATTTCTGCCAATTTTCTATACAAGTTTGTCATTATGCAAATTTTCTAAAAATTGAATATTTGTTTAATACACCGTTTTTTTTTTTTTTTTAAATATTGTAATCTCTCTCAATTATAAAACTCCATAGTGGATTCAATAGCTTGTGCCGATACAATGAAGAGTAAATATGCATGCAATTGAATGCATTGACATCATAAAAATAATTAAACCAAAAAACACATATGATCATTTTTTTGGTTGATTTTTTTTTTTTTTTTCAAAAAAAAATCAACCAAAAAAAATGATTATATATGTTTTTTGGTTGATTGATACCAGAAACAATTCATTATAAGCACAAAAAAGCAAAACAAAAAATAGAGAAGAAAACATGTTGGAAAAACTGCTCAGAAAATATGAATATTTATTCTCATAGATTTTACATAAAATCTCTGAAGTCTGACATGTGAATTTTTTCATGATTCATCATAGCAAGAGAAAATAAAAGGAAAAAAATTACAAAGCTAACAAAAAAAACTTGGCAGGTAAACAACTTTCAAGCTATTATCAAGAGATAATTACAAAACAACCCAGAAAATCCAACAAGAATAAAATCCAATAATGAAATATTATTTTGTCTTTCAAAATCAAAAGAGATCAGAGTTTGGTTAAGGTTTGTCGGTCACGGTTAAATCAGAAACACGGACCAATAGATAAACTCATCACATCTCTCAGTTAATTCATTCATATTCAAAAACCTGTTTTACAAAAATTGGGAAAATAAACCCAAGAATAAGCAAATAGAAGAGAAAACAAATGTCATAAAATATATATGCAAAGAAATCATCAGAGACTTAAATACTAAGAATCACGGAACTAGTCCATCATATTGTTGCAGTTTTTTTCTCATCATTTGATTTCACTTCAATCCAAGGAAATTGAAAAAAATTCAAACCAAAAATAAATACATAAACAAAGATTATACATACAGAGAATCAAAGATCAAGAAAGAGGAGAGATCGAAAAAGAGAAGAAATCAAAAAAGAGAATCGTTATCATCGGCTCGCATAGGCTGATGGATGCAAAAACTCTGCTTTCACTCTCTATATATAGAACAGAAACCCTAAACCGAGCGGCGGCTAAGCTTTTTTTGATCTTAGGTTAGGGCTACGCTAGCCACATATGTTTTCAGCGTTATTTAAAAAGTCTTTGTTTCCTAAAATTGACTTTGGGCTTAGCTAGTAGTATTTGGGCCTAAAAATTGAAGAAGAACAAAACTTTCCAATTCTAAATCCAGCCTAAGATTAAAGCCCAACTAACAATGGATATAGAAGGTTTTTATATATATATTTTTTTGGTAATGTTATCTAAAATGCTAGATTAATAATCTTAATTAAGGATATGGTTGAGAGAAATCCAATCCGGTCCAATTGGGTCCATAGAGCGTATCATGTGCATGTTTATGAATTGAATAGTTTATTTTGTAGGCATTTGTTTGTGGATAATTGAAAAAATATTTAGAATTATATTTGTTATCTTTTTTTTAATACAAATTTGATTAAATAACGTCTTGTATTATTAAATTAATCTAATTTTTTTTTTATAAATAATATCACCATTATAATAAGACGTGTAATGAATGACCCATTATTAAATAGAAATCATACATTTTTACAATAACAATGAATTGATATTAAAGACAAACTTTCATATAATTTTCATTTGAGAAGTGCACGATAAAATACAAAAGAAGAAGACGAAATTAAGTGTAACAATGATATTTAATACAATCAAATACCTTTTTACCATTTTGCCTACCTTGTATCTATATCTAGGTAAGTTGTTCATTGAAAGTAGAGTTCATATGCCATATGTAAACTTATTATTCGTCAGTGATACACATCATAGGATATAATAATGAAGTGTTTTCTACTCGAGAGGAAGGGGGCATTGCAATTGGAATTGCAACTCTCATGCATCTGTGTGCTCAGTGCCCCATTTCGAAGGGCAAAACGTTACCACATACTCATCCGACGGGCAGTTCACCAGCGGTGACGGCGAATCAAAAGCATAACTAAAATAATTAGGACAAGCATCCTTAAAAATCTTCGAGTACACACTCGGCTTGCACTTCTGGGGGCTCCTAAACTCATTCCGGCAACAAAACTTGTCAAGGTCAAAAGCCAGGCATGCGCTTTTGCACGCTACAACTTCCCGGCGATCATTCAATACCTGCAGCTCCTCCGGGCACACGCTCTTCAAATTTTTCAAGCACCCTCCGATACTACATTTTGTCTCCAGGCGCTTTGTCGATACAGAAACAGGGAGATTGTATCCGTCAACCAAGCTCACGTCGTAGAAACTCGGTTTTTTCTTGTCCACCTGGAGGGAGAATTCAACAAGTGTGACAGGAGGAAGGCCTATTTCACCGTTGCACTCGAATTTTTGGTTACAGTCGCCTGTTTCGCAGGCGGGCTTCCAGTTGGATTTGGAGTTGGAGTTGAAGTTGCAGCATGTTCTTGCCCAAATGCGGCCACTCCATGTCCCGGGGGCTTGGATGGTTTTTGTTTGGCCTGGTGGAAGGTAGAAGCCTCCGTTGGCTATCACTGGTTGCCCTTTGTTTGGGGCAGTTGCGGGCCATATCGGGAAGGGGCATCTGTTGCTCACATAAATGGTGCATGCTTCTGCCACTGAATTCCCTGCAAAGTTTAAGAACATATTAGGATTGAGTTCTTACAAACATGATAATGGAATAGGATTTTAAATATTGACTGGTATGTATTGGGATTTTGGATTTCTAATACCCATATTAACATATATATTGGCTGACACTATTTGTCCACTAGTATTTGATATTAGCCTATGACCATATCACAACTCCCGATACTATTATTTAAAACCTTGGGTGGAATTATTTGTTGAACAATAATTCTCTCTTACTTTAGGCAGCTTTGTTTCCAAAGAGAGAAAAATGGAAGCATTGAATTCAGTTTAGAGAGTAACCAGATGATATAAGATGCCAAATCAGGAAGATGACAGAAGCTGCAAATGACTTGGGCATCTTTGTGCTGATGATCGATTGCAATGAGGTGCAAGACAGTGTCAATAGAAGCTGTGTTTATATAGTTAATATGATTTTTGTTGCTTTGCTTCTTCTTTGATTGTACTTCAAGTTTTGACAGTGATTGACCATCTTTCTCCATTATCTATCTTGAAAGAAAACAAAGATTCGTTAGGTGGCACTAGGAAATTGACAGTTTAATAGCATTACAGTGTTAAATTGCTTTAGGAGAGGGAAAACACATCTGACAGTCATATGTAAAACATGTTGCTGTCTGTCAAACGTCATTAGGGCATTGAAAATCAATGCTCAAAATCCAATCTTTTGATCTGTCGAGAATTATATTGACAACACGTAGCCTAGTGGAATGGGTAGACCATGACATGAACAATAAACTTGAACTCAAAGTTTGAACCACCTGATATTGCTTTTGGTTCAAATTGAGTAAAACTTCAGTGTAATCTGAGAGAGAATTATGAGTTATTCAGACGGGTGTCAGTTGAAGACTGGTTATGAAATATGATACTTAAGATTTACTGAACTGAAAATCTACACACTTTTCATTCATTATGACAAAAAAATAAAATAAAATAAGCAGTCTATTTCAAAATTTATTTGTCTTTTTAAAAAAAAATAAATTTGAAGTCTAGCGTTTTTTTTATGAATGATCTATACATAATGGATATGTTTGATATTGTGATTTAAAAGTTGATAATCAAAAAATAAAAACCAAAATATCTTTGAATTAGCCTGTACTTCTCTTCAACTAACAAAAAAAACCTGTCATTTTAAAAAAAATAGGTAATGTGATGTAAAAGAGATTTTTTAAATGAATGACTAATTTTAAAGTTTTTTTTTTTTTTTCTTGACCGAAACACGCAAAAATTACACGTGCGTATTCAAGTTGTGTTTTGTCTTCCGGAACAGTGCAAGAGATAACTAGCGATTCGGTCAGACATTTCATCAAACACCTTAGGCCTATACTCACAAGTCATGTACATCTGAAACCACCAAGGGGCCGTCCTAATTGGTAAGGGAGTTGCTCTTCTCCCCAGATCAAGTTTCGAATCTCTTACTATTTAAGTGAAAGTCCAATGATTTAGGTGGATAAGTTAATTTGACTTATAAGGGTGGATTGTAAGGGTCCTGAGTGTTCTTCTAGGCATAAAAATAAAAATAAAAATGTACATCAAATGGCACACATTATGATTACCGAATCTCCAATTGTTGTTGGTACTTTCATGGTGATTGCCGCTGTTTTATTGGAATTGTGATTTAGGATTCAAGATTACATCATGACCAAGGAGAATTTTAGAACCTTTGTCTTAATTTAAACTGTTGCACGTGCCGTGTTCTGTTCTTTCTGTTGGACTGATGTTCTGTTACTTGGTCTTTGGGTGGGGGAGTTCTGTGTCTTATTTTTTTTTGGGTCTTCTTTGGTATCTGCTATTTTTGTATGGATGTGGATTGGTGCTGCTCTTTTCTTTCTTTGTTTTGCATTTTTTTTTTTTCCTTCTTTTGCTAGTTGAATTCTCTCCAGCCATTTGTGTTGTTGGGCAGTGCTGGCATATGATTTGGCATTCTTTTCTGTCCAACCTATTAAGCTGTTTTTAACTTGATTTTCATCAATAAAATGTTCCTCTTTGCATAAAAATTTAAAAAAATAAAAAAAAAAACTCCAATTGTCAGTTTCTTAGAACTCAGTAGTAGTGAGAGTATATCAGTGTTTGCACTATCATGACTGGGTCTGGTCATAGCACAATAAGTAAAGTTAGCTGTAGTGGTATTGATATTTAAAAATAAAAAAAAAATAAAAAAATAAAACGCTTTGAATATTGAAGTGAATAAAGAATGGGAATGTGCGGATTCAATGGAAAATGAGCAAAGATTGTGTTAATTGTGTTAATTTTTTTTATTTTTTTTTTGGGTAATTAGCAAAGATACTGAATATTTTTAAAAGAAATGGAGAAGGGAAACTCTCATTTGTTTCAATATATGCTTGCTTTGCCAAAATTTTGAAATAATGTTTACTGGGATTTGGAGAACGAACAAGAAAATTGACTCTGAATTTATTTGCTGCTGCATTTTTACTTCTCTGTAACTATTGGTTTTTTTTTTTTTTTTGGCAAGTAAGTCATAAGTTATATACTAAAAAATAGATATTACTGTGAGGTTCATTATATGCCCAGAGGCAACACACTCTTCGAAGAAGGAAAAAACAAGCCTAGCTTCTACACAAAATCTAATAAGTAGATTAACATATAAGGAGAAACAAAAGCTAGGCCAAGCAATAATCAACGGACACGCCTACAATTTCATAAGAATCTTACAACTTGATTTCTTAGAATTGATAGAGAGACTAACCTCTTGATAAAGTTTAAGATTGACAATTTTCTCAAGAAGCTTTTTCTTGTTTTCCACTATTGAAGATGGGTTTATCCATGGAACAATGAATGTTCCATCTGAAAGAGATTGAAGAGCTCATTTGGGACGTGAAGATCGTCTACGAGCTAACCCATTTATATAACTCACATCCCCGACAATTTCTTTCTCCTCCTTTGAAGTCTCTACATTCGGAATATCTTCATTTGCATTAAGCACACTCTTAAGATCCGCACAAAAAAAACCCTCATCATCGGCTACACAAGTATTGAGAATATCAAATGCATTCGATGAAGATAAAAGAGTTGTAGGAACAAAGTTAACCATAGGAGCATCAACGGCGCCCTTGCCTTTTTTTTTTTTCACTTCAACCCATTCATTTGGCTTGCCTCCCTCCTTCATTTGGGCTACTTCTTTGGCCTTTCACTCTTGTTTGAATTTACTAGGAGCTTGAGATTTCGATTTACTTGGACACAAACTTGTAGCATGACGAAATATTTTGCATTCTCCACACACTTGGGATTTCCAAGGAACTTTCACTTTGATTTCGAATGGTTTTCCATATCCTAAGTTTACAACAAAGGAGGGTGAAATCTTCCTAGTAGCTTTTATCTCAATACAAATTCTAAAAATGTTAACCGGCTATGGTTTTGATTCATCAAGGTACAACGGATTATCGATAAAACTTGCTATATAACTCAATCCCTCCTCAGCCCAAAGTTCAAGCGACACATTGAAAATTTTTACCTAGATACACTTGAGAAGACATTTTTATTAAAGGTCATATCGGGGTGCCATTTCTTAATAACATTCAATTTGCTATATAATAAGGCCCTCATCAAGAATGGACGTTAAAGCTTCTTCATTTTTAATCTTGAATACAAAGTAGCTATTATCTAAGGTTACTACTTCTTCAAGATTTTCCTTCCACAACTTGTAGGCCCAAGTCTTCACTTGGAAAAAAGATAATTTTCTATCAATAAAATAATCCATAAGAGCATGTTCCCATTGCTTAGACCCAATTTTAGAGATTTCCAATGGGATTTGAAGTTGATCGTTTTCATAACCCACCGAGTATCTCTTGAGACTTTTAACTACTTTTTTCTTAACAATCTCAGATTTAAATAAACCACGTCAGGACAGAAAGACAACATTATGGGAAGAAGACTTACCTAATTTATTAAAACTATGGCTTTGGACCATTTCAGTTTCAGTTTGAGAGTCTATAGAAGCCATATCCACCAAACCCTCTACACATGACATTCAAACTTGAGCATGCCCTTTTGCCTCATTGTAGTCCCGCACATTTGTGGTTGGGATACTTCCTTTTGTTGGTGTCTCAATATCCCTCATTGGTTCAAGAACTGTTGTTTTGCCCAGGCCTTGTTCTGAAGAAAAGCCATGGCAAACACTAGAACCCACCATGGCATTATAAGCTTTAAAGGAATCGCAATAAGTCTCTTCAACGTCAAAACGATCATGGTCAAACTCAAGTTTTAATTGCCTTTACATATAGTCTATATTATTCTAATTTTTATCATTAGCTTGATTTGAACTATTAGGGCTCAATTTCTTTTTCACCAAGCTGGAATAGAATTCTTTAAAAGGGATTTTGGATGAGCTGCTCCTCTTATTTCTTTATTTCTTACCCATTTTCAGCAAACAGATTGAGAAAAATGGGGAGGAATCACAACCCAATAGCTATCAAGGATAAATCAACAACAATGGAAAATTTTGAAATATATAACATGCACCGGCTTCTACTGCTGCATCTTCATCCTCCAAAACCCTAGCTCTCAATCTTGGGTTTCTCTCTCTCTCTCTCTCTGTGAACCGACGAACGGAGAACTCACCGAAAATACCGATGATGTATCAACACAAACCGTCAATCACTGGTCGCTAGTCGCCGTGGTGGTTGCCGCCTGCGTCTGGCCTCCTTAGTTGCTATACCATGGTTGCCGCCGGGTCTCTCTCTCTCTCTCTCTCAATTACTTAGTTATTTGCAACTATTGTTTTCAATTAATGGGCAGAACATGCTTATGAAAACAATTTTGTATGATCATAATGATAGGTTGGACCATACTGCACGTTTGACCAAACAAATGTTGGATTGGAGAATAAAATTTGAACTGTGAACTCTACATGTTTCCTAATTCAAGCCGAACCCTGTTTAGTACCTCCAACCAACTTGGCTTATAATTATTGTTTTGAAAGGGGTTATTCTAATCGTTGGAAGAATCGAACCCCGTGGATCTTCATCATTGTAAGTAATGTTTGAAAATTAAAAATATACTCTTTAGAGGTCACTTTTTCACGTCTCCTTCACACTTTTTGGGCCTTAAATTTTACCATTCCCTTGGATTTAGCTCCCTAGTAAATCAGTCCGAGCTGTCTGTGTCAATGCAAGAATGATTGTGAAAACAAGAATATTTATTCTTGAGCTATGTATGCATGGTTATATATAATAGAATATGGCAGGTAGGTATACATGATAACAACTTTAGGCTTTGCTTTGTTAATAAAGAATGCAAAATGAGAATACACGAGATTCACCCAAATATGATGGGAGGAATGTGACAAAAACTCAGGCGAGGTTCACAAAGATGCCCAAAGAATTGTTCCTACCAGCGCGTGATGACAAACGTATGTGAGTTCAATTTTTAGAAAAATCTTGATGACAATATTAGACACGCCGAGTAAAAGACAGAAATATGCAAATTTTACACCATATAGGCATGGGACATTTTTTTCTTTTTCACAATCCTTACTTTAAGGTTGAGCCTTTTTTTTTTTTTTTTTGTTTCCCCCCAATTACATGTAATCTCATGTCTTATATTAATAAGTTAATTACTATTACTTAAAAGAAAAATGAAGAGTAAAAATTATAGGAAAAATTAATTACAAATAAAATTTTCATATGTAAAATTTGTATAGAATTATGTAAAAGTTATATTTTTGCAATTCTGAGTCAAATGAAAGGATCATATAAAACAATATCATTTTGGATGGAATTTTTAAATAAAAATTATGTTCATATTATATTATTAACTTTCAGATATTGAACAATTCCTTAAATATAAACTCAAGACGACTCACAAATCTGATCAATTGAGACAATTTAGTTGATTAATTAAGCTTTTTCAAAAATTCAGAAAATTCAAGTCAAATATCATGAAAGTTGAACATTCCAAATTTTAGAGTCACTGAAAATTTGACCGATTTATTAACTTTAGAGCTAAAAATAAAAATAAAAATACCCAGTGTAGCGTAAGCTGTAGCTAAACTGTTGATGGATGCTTCATTCAGCCAGTGGCCACCACGCTTCCGAAGCGAGTGGGATTAGCATCCCATGTAAGAGTCCAATTGTACCCAATTTACCTTCTCAATCACAATAAAAACAACACTAACCTTCTCGGGGATTCCAAAGAAATCTCTCCCTTTGATTTAACACCATTTTGGAAATCTCGGCACACCCATCGGTCTCATAAGCCAAACGATTTGTCTCATCCTAACCACAACATTGCTTTCTCATTTGGAAACAGGCTAATTTAGTAACTTTTTGACTATTTTGTTAAAATATGACCTAAAAAAAATTAGTATGTTTGGGATGACTTTTTGACTTTTTATGAAAAGATGTGTAAAAAGTAAAGAGAAAAGAGAATCTTTGACTTTTTGGTATGAATTATTGAATTTTTGACTAATTTAGTAATTTTTTAACTTTTTGTCTAAAAATGAGAGTTCCCAAACGACACCTAGTCCCTCTTTATATATATATATATATATTATCAACAACCTAGCAACATATGTCCAGTAACTAGCACTAGTAACCTTAGCAACATACCCTTTCTTTTCTCCATAGCAATGGCAGAACAAAATGTACATTCTCCTTGTAATTTCCCAACCATTGACCGCTGCGATTCTGCCGGACGTGACAAACACACGGTGGTCGCTGACATGGATGGAACCTTGCTTCGTGGCAGAAGCTCTTTCCCTTACTTTGCACTCGTGGCCTTCGAAGTTGGTGGCATTCTGAGGCTTCTGTTCTTGCTCTTAGCCACTCCATTAATCGGAATTCTCTACTACTACATCTCAGAATCCGCGGGCATTCGTGTTCTCATCTTCGCGTCCTTTGCAGGAGCGAGGGTGTCGGATATTGAGTCAGTGGCACGGGCTGTTTTGCCGAAATTCTACTCAAGTGACTTGCACCCGGAGACATGGCGTGTGTTTTCGGCGTGTGGGAGGAGGTGCGTGTTGACGGCGAATCCAAGGGTTATGGTGGAGGGGTTTTTGAAGGATTATTTGGGAGTGGATATGGTGTTAGGGACAGAGATAGGTAGTTATAAGGGAAGAGCTACTGGGCTTGTGCGTAGTCCTGGGATTCTTGTTGGGACCAACAAGGCTAATGCTCTTGAGAAGGCCTTTATAGATACGTCGGCACCGGATATTGGGATCGGTGATCGGAAGACTGATTTCCCCTTCATGAAGCTTTGCAAGGTTTGTTAGGCCCAAACTTCATTCAACGATTGAACAATATCAAGAAAGTGCCCAAATTTGTTAACTTTTAGTACTATTTGAGTATTCCGTCTACTATTTTTGTTTATTACAAAAATATATTAAATATGTTTATGTTGATTTTTGATAAAAATAAAAATATATCTTGTACATATATATATTTTGAAAATTATTTAGAAAACAAGTAAAATGGATGCTTGAAGGTGGTTGGTGACCAACAGTTAGGGATGGCAGTTCATTAATTTACAACAATATGTGGTGATTGAAAGTAGTTAACATGGGTGAGAGGTGGTTTGGTGCTAGTGGTCATAAGTAAAAATAGCCAAAATTGTTGGTAGCCTGTGGTAGTAATGAGTGATGAGTGGTGGCGGGAGGAGATAGGAGGCGAAATGAAAGAAAATTGGGAAAATATCACGTCAGTAATATTTGCAAAAAAATAATTACCAATCAATAGTAAATTTTATAAATATTAATAATTAAAATTATAATATTTTTTATAAATTGATAATTATATTTTCAAATTACCTCTGACTTGTAATTTTTTCAAGAAAATTTATGCTTTCAAACAAGTGAAATTATTTATTTATTTTTTTTGTAATTATAAGAATTTAGTAAATTTTGTATATTATTCTTTAAAAATGAAAATAAATACAAGATAAGTTTTTATTTACAAATTTTAAAATATTAATAGATATAAAAAAATAATATTATGAACATAAACATTACTTTTATAAATTTTGAGATTGTTACATATTTATTAGGTCGTAATCTTTCATTTAAGCAAGGGAAGT
Organism: Camellia japonica; assembly: GCA_030407325.1. NCBI lineage: Eukaryota > Viridiplantae > Streptophyta > Magnoliopsida > Ericales > Theaceae > Camellia > Camellia japonica. Next base: position 2,248,707 of record JAPPVO010000002.1, read on the forward strand.
CTAATTTCTACGTATCATGTTAATGCAGGAGGGTTACATAGTGCCACCAAATCCAGAAGTAGAGGCAGTGACACAAGACAAATTACCAAAGCCCCTAGTTTTCCACGACGGCCGTCTCGTACAAAAACTAAATCCTCTAATGGCACTTCTCACCATCCTCTGGATTCCAGTGGGCTTCCTCCTCGCATGTCTCCGCATCGCCGCCGGTGCCCTCCTCCCCATGCCTCTCGTCTACTACGCCTTCTGGGCTCTCGGTGTCCGAGTCACCGTCAAAGGCACCCCTCCTCCCCCTGCCAAAAAATCCACCGGCCAAACCGGTGTCCTCTTCATTTGCTCCCACCGCACCCTCCTCGACCCAATCTTCCTCTCCACCGCCCTCGGCCGCCCTATCCCCGCCGTCACATACTCCCTCTCCCGCCTCTCCGAAATCATCTCCCCCATCAAAACCGTCAGGCTCAGTCGCGACCGCGTCACCGACGCCAATATGATCAAGAAACTTCTAGAAGAAGGCGACCTAGTCATATGCCCTGAAGGCACAACATGTAGGGAACCATTTTTGCTTAGGTTTTCGGCTTTGTTTGCTGAATTAACCGATGAACTTGTCCCGGTGGCGATGACAAACAAAATGAGCATGTTTCATGGGACCACGGCGAGGGGGTGGAAAGGGTTGGACCCGTTTTACTTCTTCATGAATCCTAGTCCGGCGTATGAAGTTACGTTCTTGAATAAATTGCCGTATGAGCTGACTTGTAGTTCAGGTAAATCGAGCCACGACGTTGCGAATTACATACAGAGGACGATTGCGGCGACGCTGTCTTACGAGTGCACTGGGTTTACTAGGAAGGATAAGTACAAGGCATTGGCTGGAAACGATGGTAGTGTTGTGGAGAAACCTAAGCTCGCTGCTAACAAAGTTATGGGCTGCTAAATATGCTTGCATTTGTAAACTTTTCTTCTTTTTTCTTTTTTTTTTTGTGTGCGCTTTTTCTTAGATCATGTGGTGTGTGCTTTCATTTTGCTTATGTGAAGATAAGTGATCCTCATATTTGGTCCATCGTCGTACTATTCTACGAAGGAAAATATTATAAAAAAATAAAATTCTTGCCATTTTCTTTTTGGTCACCTAGGAAATCACATTAATTAATAAGGGGGAGAATTCCCTCCAGTTCACGATTTGAATTGGAAAGAATTATTTGAGCTCATAAAATTCATCACGAGTTCTGTTTTAATAATATAAATCTTTATTTTGTCAGACATTTCGTATATTTCATTTATAAAAAAAAATTAAGTCGATCCAATAATTGTAACCTGTTCAATTTCTCATTTTTGTCATCAAAATAATGTATGGTTCATTTTTAAAAAATATGATTTTCATATATTTTTTTAGTAAAAATACGATAAATTAAATAAGTTACAATTATCGGATCAACCTAATTTTTTGTGTGAATAAAATACACGAAATACTCAACAAAATGAACAGTTCAAATCATTAAAATGAAACCCGTTATAAATCCCATAGACCCAAACAATCCCTTCCGGTCCAAATTTTGGACAGGTGGAAATCCTCTTCCAATTAATAAATACACAGTCGTCACTTGGATTTATAATTTCAAAAATATTATTGTCATATAATTTTAGTTGAAAATTTTGTTTGAAAATTTCATTTGTATATATATATATTATTTTTAAAATCCACATTGTAATTTTAGAGATCTCTATGAAAAGTTTAATCCAAGAAATATCTATCAAAATTTGTCTTCCACTATTTAAGATTCGTAAATTATATCAAATTTCACTATTTTACAATTCATGTAACATTTTCATCAATTACTAAAAAGAAGGGTGAATAAGTGAGAAAACTAGGACGAAGGCTTCAATTTTTTCAAATTTAATTTATTTATAATAAGTATTGAAGATTTTTTGTACTAAAAATTATAAAATATTAATTTGAAAATTTTATTTTACACCGTGCATCAACAAATTAACGACTATTAAATACATTCTTTCTAGTTATTGCTTGACTAATGATCAGTTTTGTAGATATATCTGGGGTAAGAATTGGCTAAGGTTTAGTATAATGGGCTTAGATAGGATTTACTCATTTGTTTTTTGTTTTTTTTGTTTTTGTTTTTGTTTTTTTGTTTTGTTTTTGTTTTTGTTTTTGTTTTTTTTTTTTTTGGTGCTTTGTTAGCTTACCTATTTATAGTTATTCTGGCTCAAATCTCATCTGTTAGATCTTATTTTGATTGAAAGGTTTTGTCTATACCTGACTTTGGTCGAGCAACTTGTCAAGTATGCCTTGTCCTTGATCGTTGGATCTTTGGCGCATGGACGGCTTGGATAATGTTAGATGTTAGTGGCCAGCTCATTGAGCATTATGTCCGTAGGATTAAATTGATCGAACTACTCTCTCCAACTAGAGCCTATACCTTAGTCTTGTCTGTTCTGACTCATCATTGTTGGATAATGCCTAATTCGATGCATCTCCTTTATTTTACAGATTTACCTTCTAAAAGATTATCTTATAGGCAAATTACCAAGAATTCCTCCTTGAAAAATGTGTGATGTGTTTAGTCTCACAACCTTTTGTTTACACTCAAAAGTCTTATAACGTTTTTCTTCTTCTCAGTCTTTGTTCTTCTCTACCTCTTCCTCTTTCTGATTTTTGGCAATCATCGATGGGCAACCACATATTGCTTCTTCTCTTTCTTTTTCTCTTTCTAATATATAGTCACTAGCGACCGGCGACTACCATTGATTGGGGTTCACCGGCAACCACCGGCGGCCGACTTCTTACTTTACATTAACTGACGATGAAGAAGATATGTTTCTGACGAAGAAGATAAGTAGATTGATTAAGGCCGAATTGTGCAACACTGAAGCCGTTAATTAGGATCTCTTAACTTTACTTACTTGTCAAACTATATATTTTATATTTGTTTAATGTCAATCAGGTTGTACATAGTGGGAGCATAAAATGAGTAAAAATACAGGACTTGTAGAGAAAAGTGCTTTCCACACGTGCATTGACTTTGTCCCATAAGTGCGTTGACTTTTCCCGCCTGTGCGGCAGTACCTCGAAAATCGTACCACTATTTTAAACTTGTTTGAAAGACAGCAGAGGTATAAAAAGAAAAAGGAGAGGTTGGATTAGGATTCTGAAATTTTGAAGAAGAAAGAGAAGGCTAGGGTTTGAAAAAAGGTGATTCTCAATCTTCAAAGCAAATTCCCATGGAGGGTTCCATCTCTTCTACCTCTTTTCACTTCTCCATGAGTGGCTAGACTCTTCTTTTCTAGAGTTTTGATGAAACCCTAGCTATATAATTAGGTTTTCTTTTTGATTTTTGATTATGTATAGGTTTGAACAATTGTATGGTGTTTTAGATTTCATATATATATATATATATATATTCCACTATTTCTTCGAGTATTCGGCTTTCTGTGATTGTTGAATGCTTTCCATGCAATAGTTTTCTATTCTTTCATTTTCAAGGTATGAGACGAACCATACTACGAGAGACAAGTCGTGTCGCTACCCTAGTTTAAAGCGAACGATTCGTACTACTTGAAATGGTTCGTGCCCGTACATTGAACGTGATGATTTTCTTAATAAATACTTCGAACTTGTAGTTGCGAAGTATTATTCCGTTCGAACCATAGCATCATTGATTTCAAATTGAAACTTTATTTACGTAACTAGTAATGAACTCATTGCTCTAGGTTTTTTCCCAAATCAATAAATTCATCTTTATTTATAATTCCTAGTTTATTCACTTTGTTTAATTTGATTATTATTAGGTTATAAACAATCAATCTTTTTATCAAAATTAATTTAGGAATTTAGCAATTAAATTAGTTTAATTTCGCAATTGTCCATGTGGATTGATACCTGGACTTGTCATTATTCTAAAAGAATTTAATATAGTTTAATGTTTAATTTTGGTGTGTGAAACGACCCATCAAATTTTGGTGTCGTTGCTGGGAGACTTCTAGCGAAATTAAGTAATTTAAAGTTACATTCCTATTTTAATTTTTAGTTTAGGATTTTATATTTTTTGTGTTGCTAAGTGTGCAGAGTGTTTGCAAGTGGAGCTATCACTAAAGTTCAAGCGAAGCACAACCGAGCTTTAAAAACAAACCGCAGCACCAGAGTGCATAAAAAACAAAAGCAAATATTCGCAAGCAAAGCACCAAAGTGCTAAAACAAGCTAGCTCAAGTGGAAATTGGGATAACGTCTACACGTTGAGCACAAGTAAAGCATTTTCGTTAAATCAGACCACACTTAAGTATATATTTTTAAGGCCTCAGGATACTTTACCTATCATCATTGCATCTGACTTAACTGCAGAGTAGGAAAGTTAATTAATAAGTGTTCTTGTGGCACATTGGAGTGCTATAGGGTGGTCGGTGGCCGATTTGAAAGGTATAGATCCCTCTATGTGGATGCATCATATACATTTAGAGGAGAATGCCAAACCTTCTCGTGAAATGCAATAGAGACTTAATCCCAACATGAAGGAGGTTATGAAAAAAGTGGTGTCAAAATTGTTGGATGCGAGTATTATATACCCCATCTCGGATAGCAAGTGGGTGAGTCGCACGTAAGTGGTGTCCAAGAAATCGGGCATCACTGTTGTAGAGAATGAGCAAGAAGAGTTGGTCCCCATACGAACCACTACTGGGTGGCAAGTGTGTCTTGATTATAGGAGATTGAATTCCATGAATATGAAGGATCATTTTCCTTTGCCATTTATTGATCAAATTCTTGAGAGGTTAATAGGGCAGGGTTTTTATTGTTTTCTTGATGGCTACTCGAGGTATAATCAAGTCCCGGTGTACCCTGCTGACCAAGAAAAGACCACGTTCACTTGCCTTTTTGGCACTTTTGCTTATAGGCACATGCTCTTTGGGCTATGTAATGCACCGGCGACTTTTCAACAGTGTATGATGGCCATTTTCTCTGACATGGTGAATAAATTTTTAGAGATTTTCATGGATGACTTCTCCGTGTTTGGGCCGTCTTTTGAGGAATGTCTCCAAAACTTAACCAAAGTCCTTATTCGTTGTGTGGAGACAAACCTAATTTTGAGTTGGGAAAAGAGCCATTTTATGGTTTGTGAGGGTATAATGTTGGGACACATTGTGTCCCCTCGAGGCATAAAGGTTGACAAAGCTAAGGTTGACCTTATTGTAGGCTTTCATCCACCCAATTCTATGCGTCAATTAGGTCTTTCCTAGGGCATGCAGGTTTTTACCGTAGGTTCATCAAAGACTTTAGTAAAATATCACGCCCTTTGTGTAGTTTACTTGTTAAGGACGCACCTTTTATCTTTGATGAGGCATGTTTGAAAGCCTTTGAAACACTAAGAGTGGCCCTTACTACCGCCCTAATCATGAAATCACTGTATTGGTCGCTTCCTATTGAAATCATGTGTGATGCCTCAGATTATGTTGTTGGGGCTGTCTTAGGCCAAAGGGTCAATAGGGCACCATATGCTATATACTATGCTAGTCGCACTCTCTCGGATGCACAATTGAATTACACTACTACCGAAAAAGAGTTTTTAGCTGTGGTCTTTGCCTTAGATAAATTCTGGTTCTATCTCCTAGGCTCCAAGATCATAGTCTTCACTGATCATACCGTTTTGCAGTATTTACTATCAAAGAAAGAGACCAAACCTAGGTTAATTAGATGGATATTGTTGCTTCAGGAATTTGACTTAGAGATCTGAGATAAGAAAGGATCTGAGAATGTGTGGAAAATCACCTTTCTCGAGTCCTTGTTTAGTATAATAGTGACCCTTTAACTTTGCATGATTCATTTCCGGACGAACAATTTATTGTCGTGTCACGAGCGAGCCCCCCCTAGTTTGCACATATTGTGAATTACTTAGCCATTTGGCAAATTCCTCAAAATTGGTCTAAACAAGACAAAGACCGATTCTTTTCGCAGGTCAGGTATTATTTTTGGGAGGATCCGGAGTTGTTTAAATATTGCTCTAACCAAGTGATCTGACGGTGTGTGCCGGAGAGCGAGGTGCATACCATTCTTACATTTTGTCATTCTTTTGCATGTGGCGGTCATTTTACTGGGCATAAAACGGCCGCCAAGGTTTTATAAAGCGGGTTTTATTGGCCCACCATTTTCAAAGATGCCAATCAATTTTGTAAAACTTGTTTGCGCTGTCAGCAAATGGGTTCGATATCTCGTCGTGATATGATGCCAATGTCCCTTATTCTTGTGGTAGAGATCTTTGATGTTTGGGGGATTGATTTTATGGGCCCTTTTCCCGTCGTCATTCGGGTTTGAGTATATTCTCTTTGCAGTGGATTATGTTTCTAAGTGGGTGGAGGCAATAACTACCCAATCAAACGATCATAACGTAGTAATCAAATTCTTGCATGAAAACATCTTTAGTCGTTTCGGGTTTTCTAGAGCCATAATAAGTGATCAGGGTACACATTTTTGTAACCAGTTCTTTGAGTCAGTAGTTAAGAAATACTCTATCACTCATAACGTTGGCACTCCATACCACCCTCAAATTAGTGGCCAAGTGGAAGTCTCTAATAGGGAGGTAAAGCACATAATAGAGAAAACGGTGAGGCCAGATAGAAAAGATTGGTCAAAAAGCTTGATTGATGCATTATGGGCCTACTGCACTACTTATAAGACACCTATTGGGATGTCACCATATAGGGCAGTGTTTGGCAAAGCTCGCCACCTCTCGGTTGAACTTGAGCATCGAGCGTTGTGGACCATAAAGAAGTTTAACTTCAATATGGGCGCGGCTGGGCTCAACCGGAAATTGTAACTCAATGAGTTGGAAAAAATTCGAAATGATGCATATGAGAGTTCAAAAAATTTTAAAGCTTGAACTAAGGAATTCCATGATAAGCACATGTAGACACCCCATTTTTGTCAGCCCTTACGACTTGGACATCCTCGCATGTACACCCGATGATGAATGTATATGCTCGCCAAGTGCTCAAAGTCCTCAGCGGAATGCCACAACTTTGAGCCTTTCAAACCCTATACCTTTGTTGTCCCAGTTTTGGACCAAGCCTAGCTTTTCCAGCTTGCAGCCTCTGGTGGCCTGCCGGCCATCACTTTTTGGCTGCCGGCCACCAGTGTATTTTGCAGATATTTTATGCCAGCTGTTCGCACAGATGCATGCATCTATCCCCACGTGTAGGGCTGAATCTCCTTGAGGAAATTTCATGTTTTCTATATATAGGAGGCCCCCCTCTCATGTTTTAAGGTTAGAAAATTTTGAGATCAAAAATTTTCCTCTTTCTCTACCAAATCTTTACACTTTTGCCTACAACTCTCCAACCTTTGCCTATACACCCTTAACAAAATCTTCTCAACTTTGAGCTGAGGTATTTTTGAGCTCGGTTTGAGCTCTTGATGGTGTTATTTGCTTGGTTTTGTTGCTTGAATTGCTTATTCCCTTCAAGAAGTACAAGGCTTTACCTATTTGCTTGCTTTCTCTACTATTTTTCCTATTGTTTTTTCATTGTTTTAGGCTGTCAAAACTCTGTTTTTTTTTTTTTTTTAGGCTGAAGTTTGGGTTTAAAGCCATTAAAGGTTGAAGGGTTGATAACCCTTCTTTATACCTTGTTTTGGAAGTCTTAGCCCTTGTGTTTCCCACCATTTTACTACTTTTTTTCAAGCTTTTAAACGCTGATTTTTAGAGCTTTTTCAGTGGCCAAAATCATGTTTTGAAGTCCAAATTTGGAGGGGTTAGCCTCTTACTAGCTTAGTTGGTGGGTGCCATGTTTTAGCATATTAATCTAGCTATTTTTAGCTCAATTCCAACATGTTTTAGGATTGCTTTTAATCTATTTTAGCACTGTTTTAGGCTGTTGTTTGCAGTTGAGCTTTGTTTTGCATTCTTGTAGTGTAATCGTCCTCATAAGCTTGGTGTTCTAGGCCTTACACACCATCTTGTTTGAGTTGATAGCATTTATTTATGCTTTTCTCACTCATTTTCAGCACTTAATCATCTCTGCAACCTCCCTTCTTTCTTGACTTTTTTTTTATTTTGCTTTGAAAGTGGTTCAAACTACTTGTTTGTTGAAAGCATGAGATTGAGATGTCCTGCTTATGGTTTAATCCCTTAAGGGGTTCATTACTAACGGTGTGATATCTCTTTCATGCCTAAGACAACTTTTGGTTTGAGCCCTCTTTCCTTTAGAGGACTTAAACTCACCCTTAGACTTAATTGAATTAAAGGATGGAAAAGTAACTAAAATGGAGTAACTAAAACTTGGAATCAAAAGTGAGCAAGATAATAATTTGGTTGTGTTCAATCGGACGTTAATTGAACACATGAAAATTTGAACCATTTCATACCCATTAGTGATGAAATGATTCAAGGTTCCAAGGTCACCACTTCCCTTGATCATTCATGAAAGAGAGGAGGTTTGTGTCTTGTTTTGCATTTATTGAACGTACACACTTGGTTCACAAGCCATCATGCAATGAAATTGCATCTATTGATGGTTTGTGAACCAAACTTGTTACTCCTTTGATTTTCTCATGAAACGGAGGGGTGAGTTATGTAAACAAACCCTTGAAATACACTATATATGCTCTGTTTGTCCTCTATTACAACAAGATGAACTTGTGCAGCAGTGGCCGGCAGGCCACTTTTGATGGCCGGCCATCACTGGTGGTCGGCAACCTTCATCACTGGCCGGCTGGCCACTGATGCAAAATTGAGCAGTGTGTTGGTAAGGTGGAGCAGAGTTGTTCTGGAAATGGGCAACAGTGTTGGTGTTCAACTTTGCAAACAGAGGCATTTAGAAGCAAAACGGTGGTCTTTTCGGGTAGAAACCGAGCATGCACATGAACATCCCTCGTTTCCCGAGGCGTAGTAGTTAGTTGTTTAGTTTAATTAGTTATTTTAATTGCACTTGCGTTGTAATTATTTAATTAGTTAGTTAACTAGTTAGTTAATTCAAGTGTTGTAATAACGAGTTAAGTAGCTTAGCTAGTTTATTCGTTTTTGTTTGTAATAGTTAGTTTAATTAGCTTAGCTTAGCTAGTTAGCTTAGTTCATTCGGACTCTCCTTCATAAGAGCGCAATGTAATAATGTGTATGTCTTCCAACTCCACATCTTTCTCCCTTTTATTTACTAGCTTATGATGGTTAATTTAGGGACATCACGTTTCAATTAGCATTCTCCATGTTTGCATCCATTTGTATTACATGCACCGAGGCTCGGCGCATCATTCTAACTACATTGTTAGTTCAATACTTCCTTGAATACGTGCTTAGACCACATGCTATTTAAATTGATTCATATGCAATAAATAGTAGTCAGGCCTATTTAATTGCATATCACATGTGTTGCATTAGTCGTATTGCATAGTTAGGAATCATGCATTTTTCTAACTCTTTTGTTTATTTTGGCTTGGAGTGCTAGGTGAGTCTTTACTCACTTTAGCATATTGCATGAGTGTTGATGTTGCCATGTCTAGCTTGCTTACCATGAGGCTAAGTACTTAAGTGCTATAAACTGCTTGTATGCCTGTGGATGAAGGCTAGTTGCAAGATTTGGAATAATTTGAGCAATGTTTATATGATATCGCTTTTTCAAGTGATACATATTTCGAAATAATTTTCAAAATAAACATGACTCGAAGCGTTCCAATTCTTACAAAGTTAGTCTATACTTATGTGTGCGCATCACATAGTAATGTTAGCCTAATAATCTGAACAACAACATATAATGTAGATAAGAATCATATCATGATTAGTGGAGACTGATCTTTGATCGGGAAAGTGGGGGTGCTCAAATGCATTCATGACCTTTCCCTCTCGTACCTAAGTTCCCGAGCCGAGACAATCTTGGTAATGACGGACACATGGCCTTTGGCACGAGTCATGGGTTTCCTAAATTTCCCAAAATAAAATATTTAGGTAGCAACTCTGTATTTAGCAAAGCAGTCCATTTTTGGCAATTTGATTCAAAATCGATTTTCCAAAAGATTTGTCGGATTTGGACTCTTTGGTGATTATCTATTTCATATTGCACTTGTAAGATTAGATTCAAAACCACGGGAGTCCGAACTGTAGTGGCGCGAAAAAGTCGAGCTACAGTTTCTGATGACTCTGTTGGGGATTAAGAGAACTTGACTCGAAATTCATGATATGAAATTTTATCTACACTTATATGTTCTTTGCATTTGCATTTGCATTGGTGTGTTGAAGTCATTGTGTTTGCATCTGCTATTCCTAGACGATTTGCCGGAGGCTTGCCTGAAAAGCTTGCCAAAAGGCTGACCGGTCACAGGCTCTGCCATGATGGGAACACAACCCTTGGATTTGGACTACCGTTGTACCATTTGATACGCCTTTCACTTCTCGGTGTTAGGTGTGAGAGGTATATTAAGTAGTCTTGCCGAGATACCCTTTTGACCATTTGGCCTAATTGTATATTGAAAGCCATAGAAACTGATCCAAACTAGGGCAGGATGCTTACCCGAATGCTGAATTGCGTGAAACCACTTTGTTTGAATAGTGAACCCTAGTTCCTGACGAAACTAGGACAGGGTAACCCTACCCCTTCATAGGGGTGTTTTGGTTCTCACTTAGCTGGTATGTGTTTTACAGTGAAACTGTATAGGAATGTGCATATCAGTTGCAAGTTAGGTATCAATTTTTGGGGTAAGAATTCAGTTTTGAGTGCAGTCTTACAGTTTTGATTACATCTGTGTGTTGTTAACATCTGAGCTGAGGTGTTATGCGGTTTCTGATTACTGCTTTCTTTTTGCTAGGTAGTATAACATCATAGCTTCGGATAGTTCAGATATCCCCCAAGCGCTCTGGACTCGTGTTAGGAGGCTTTATAGATCCGGAGATCTTGTTAGGGGACAACCTATGTTTGCTTCACTCCCATCGGTTACTAGACGGAGAAGCGTTAGGCACAATTCACCAGTCCAACAATCACCCCTCAATTCACCTGCATCTAGTCAGGCTCAATTTGCTACATCTAATCCAGTATGAGATCATTTGCCCATTCCGATGGCACAATATCCCCCGGTCAGCATGGAAAACTTGATCCACCATCTTCAGCAAACAGTTGAAACCATGCAGCAAGACGCTGCTTGTCAAGCCGAGGTCACAGCGCACCAGGCTGAGGTCATCAGTAGGCTGTAACAACAACAACCACAGCCAGCAGCGGCTTCTGCATCTTATGCACCTCCCACAGGTATCCCAGCACCTGGAGCCACAGCCCATACCACTAATGCCCAGGCTGAGAATCAGCACAACCCGACAGAGCCGATCCCACCACAAGCCTCCAAAGCGCCTGTGTATCAAACCAAGGCTCCATTTGAGTTTGAGGTTGACCTAATTGTGCTTAAAGTCAACAAGCTGCAGAATCTTTTCAAGAGAGCACAGGGTGTTAATTTTATTCCTGACATAGAAGATGGGTATACTGACTCTGTAGTGACATTTCCAGGTTGGTTCAAAATGCCGCATATCGATAGATTCGATGGTTCCGAAGACCTCATGGTTCATCTTCGGCTATTTTCAGACATCCTACGACCGATGGGCCTAACCAGATTACAGAAACTCTCACTCTTTGGTCGGACCTGTCTGGTATAACCGCCATATGATATGCGAAGTTGGAGGATTCTGTGAAGCAGAGTTAGGAAGAAATGGCTGAGGCCTTTATTGCATAGTACTCGTACAACACACAAATCGAGGTCACAACTCGTGATCTCGAGGCCATACGCCAAGAGCCAAAGGAAGGCCTTTCCGAATTCGTGACAAAGTGGAGGGCCAAGGCTTCAATGATGACTACATGACCTTCAGAGAAAGATCAAATAAGGATGGTAGTTCGTAATCTGTACAGGAAATTGTTGCAGAAAATGATAGTCCTACCGCTGTTCACATTCACCGAGCTCCATAAGATGGGGGTTCAAATTGAGGATGCCATGAAACGGGGGTTGATCACTGATGAGAAAGAGCAGGCCAAGAGGCCTTTTGTGCACAGTTCCCATGCAACCATTAGTGGTAGTACAGTTGTGCGACCATTTGATGTGAGTGTTGTCACCACCACAACCAAGACCGCCAATCCTTTTTCCAACACTGCACTGCAAACTTCAAATAACCCCGCCCGATCCCAGAGGGTCTTTACCCCACTCTATATGCCTTTATCTCAAGCTAAGAGGGTGTTGATCAAAAAGGGGCGCCTCAAGCCGTTAGAGCCCCGCCCACTACCCAATCATCTTCTACCAAAACACAATCCAGCCAAGTATTGTGCATTTCACCAGCACCACGGTCACGACACCGACCAATGCTTCAGGTTGCGTCATAAGATTCAAGACCTCATCGACAACAAGGTGATTGCACCACCCCAGAAAGTAAATGTAACTACCAACCCTCTCCTAGCCCACAACCAGGTTCCCCCACCTCATAATCTAAATCTAATCCATACACTGGCCCTCCCCTATGACCCCAGCGTATATATTACCCCTTCCCACCTATCCAGACCAACAGTGTTCATTCCCAAAAGCACAGACTTGTACATGATGGACACGTCTGTACTTCAACCTAAGCCTGTAGTGGTGACAGTGGCAGAAGAAGGAAGGTTGGTTGTAGAGGAGAGTACGAGTCCGTTGCCTGAGTGTTCTAAGGACTTGTCTGAGAGGGTGTACAATCTAAGCTGCTACATTGTGTCGACTGATCAAGTCAAGCTGGAAGTGGTATTGCCAACTGTAACGGAGATCAATGTGGTTAGGGAGGATGGCCCAAGCCAAGGTTTGGATGATTTGGTGAAGCTAGAGGAGGACTTAGACAACCTATAGTTTTTCGACGAGCAAAATCAAGGGGACGTGCAGATTGACTGGTTCGATTTGAATGGGTCAACGAACAACTCAAGGTGGTTGAGTGATGAACCTGACAGGGAGGAAGGAACTGAAACAAAACTAGAAGAAAAGGAAGCAAGAATTGTTGCACTGGTCGGAGTGGCCTATGAAAAGGGAAAACTGCCGGAGAGCACCGGCGTCAAGAATTTAGCTTAAGAATTGGGTACTATGAGTACTACGAACACAGAACAGGAAGCTGCATTGAAACAGTTTGAACAAGAAAGGGTTCAAGACAAACAGAAAGCTAGAATGGCCCAATATCCCGCAGGAGATGCCTATGATGTGAGAGTGATAAGAACAGGACCGGATAATTGTTTGTCGGTTGCTGGAGGTGTATTGTAACAACCCCAACCCATGATTAATGTTAATCCATGCTTAATTATACCTAACAAGAAATCAACGCGAAAATTTGCACCATGTGTTGCTCTATTTGTGTTTATATCTGTTTAATGTAGAAAGATCTGTTCATATTTTTATTCGGGTTGTGAATTGAAGGCCTTATCGGCATCCGATTCAGAAGTTGACTTGATTTGCGTGTTATTTAGAATTTTATGGTAGGTTCAATTAAAATTCAGTTCGGAACAATTAAATTAGATTAATTTAATGGCTCATTTGATTAGTCTTAATTATCTACCATTAGACAAGCCTATATAAGGCTACTTGTGTACTCTTACTCACTCTTTTCTCTTATGTCAACACATTTTGAGCTCACACACACACAACCAACGTGAGAGAGGAAGAAAGAAGAAAAGTTGAGCTCAAATTTTAGAGATTGCTAGAGAACTTGTGAATTTGGACTTAGAAACTCAAGGACCAAGCTTCTAGCTCTCATATTGACAAGTTTAGGTAAGAATCCAACCTTTTGTTTGAACAACTATGAAGTATAAGACATGAACTCTAGAGGATTGAGTTGATTAATGTAAGAATTGGGTTAAAAATGAAGAGTATTGAGTCATACCATGCATGCATGCATATTTTCTCACATTTTGAGTTTAATTTCCAAGAATTCCCTCATACATGCCTTGAATTCACCGTAGTTTTGGGAAATCATCAAGTTTCATGTTGTTTTGTAGCATTTGATCATGTTTTGAGAAGCTTAAGTTCAAACAAATTCATGCATGTCATGTTCATGGAACATTCATAAATTTTAAGTTGAATGTTTGCGCAATTGGCAAGCTATTGGGCCATGATTTCTTGGAATGATCCTTAATTCATGATGTTTTATGAGTTTCTCAATATTTCCTTAAGTTTTGGTCCAGAAAAATCGAGCTTGATGCCTTAAGATTGAATTTTGAAGCTTAGAAGCAATTCTGGAAATTCCAGAATTCTGCTTCCACGCTCGAGTGACGGATTTCACACTTAAGTAACCACTCTGTGTCTCACACTTTCGCTCGAGCGACCAAAGGCTGGCTCGAGCGTAAAATGCATGCTCCCAGAAGTTCTTACATTTTACAGCACGCTCGAGCGAAGGCATGTCTCTCACGCTCAAGCGAGCATCGAGCAAGCATCGAGCGGAAAAATCAAGCAACCAACACTTTTTCGAAAGTTTGTAAACCGCTCGAGCGAAGGAAGTTGTGCTCGAGCGAACCCTCACATTTTGCATGTTCGCTCGAGCATGGACTCTGTTTTCAGTAAGTTTTGAAAAATGTTTTCAAGTACATTTTTGCATTCTCATTCCATCCTAGACCAAGATTAAGACACTATGATAAGGATAAAGGCTAGAAACACGCTAAGAACAAATGAAATAAGTTGTGTACAAACCGAGCGTGTGTTTCAATATATGTATATGTCATGTTATGTAGGTCACGCGCCTCAAGTTAAGTGAATTGCCTACTCTACTCGTCTATCTGGAGCCACCGGTTATCTGTAAGTAATAACTTAGTAAAGCTATGTTCAAGTTAAATTATTTTCTATATATAAAACAAGATTTATTTTATGAAATGTTATGTTCACACTATGAATGATTGTCCGCCTTTGGTAAACATTTATGACATTAATGTTAAGATTCAAGTATGCTATCTGTACCCGGACCGGAGGTTCCTTAATGGAATTGGCAAGTTATTTGTACCCGGCTGGAGGTTCCTTTATGGAACTGACAAGTTATCCATGCCTAGTCCGAAGGTTTCTTTATGGAACTGGCAAGTTATCTGCACCCGACCGGAGGTTCCTTTATGGAACTGACAAGTATGATCTATGATGTTCTGTATATGATCTGTTAGCGCTAACGGATGAATTATGAATGATCAAATATGATTTCTGAATATACGTATTGAATGAGAACACGCATATGAATTGATTCTATGTACGGATCTAATTATGGGATGTTATTCATTTAACCCTTTACTCTGTTATTATTCATTGGGCTCCCGCTCACTATTTATATTATATATGTAGGTGATCAAGCACATGATCAGGCTCGGAGTTGAGGACCTGGCGTCTCAATTTTTGTCAGCCAACCTTTGCGCCTCCTGAGGAGGTTCAGGATTAAGTCAAGTCTAGTGGCTGTGTTGTTATGATTGTATAAGATTTTGTTTCTTTTGCTCCCTGAACAAGTTTCTCTGTTTTTAAGTATATGAAGTGACGTGTAAATACTATATCTTTTGACGTCACTCGTATGTTTATAAAGTTTAAGATTATCTGTCCCATGTATGTCTTCACAGCTCGATGGACTATGTATATTTTATGTATTTGCTTCTGCAGCCCCTAATTATACATTATTATGTTATGAGGCCTTTGGTAATCCAAGGATTACTGGCCGGTTACGACGCTAAACCTATAGGGGCAAGTTTGGGTCACGATATATATGGTGGAAGGATGACAATCTACATCTGGCCCACACCGATGAAGACTGAGATAAGTCCCTTTCAGACAACACATGGTACGCTGAGGAGATTAATCACATAACAAGAAGTGGACGGTATTTCAAGCCACCGCACTTAGATCAAGCTGAGGCCTCTGGGAAAGGTAGAGAGGTTGAAAAGCAGAAAGAGAAGCAGTTGGAGGAAGAGGCAGTGTTGAAACAATTGAAGAAAATCCAAGCCAACATCTCAATATGGGGTCTCTTTATGGCCTCCCGCGTGCATCGACAGGCTATACTATCAGCAATGAACATAGCCAAACTGTCCATTGTCACTACCCCTAAACAGCTTGTGGGATTAGTTTTCCCAGATGGTGCCAGCCCAACCCTAACCTTTTCTGAGAAAGAACTCCTGTCAGAAGGCTCAGTACACAACAAACCTCTATATATATCTGTCAAGTACAGAGAAAAATGGGTGTCAGTGTTGTTGATCAATACTAGGTCAACTATCAATGTCTGTCTGTCTCGCACAGCTTATGCCATCAGCTTAAAACCAGCAGATTTCGTGCCCACAGCCCAAATGATTCGGGCATATGATAATACCAGCAGAGAGGTTATGGGCACGGTACAAATCAGAGTCCATGTGGGCCCATCTTAACAGGATGTTGAGTTCCATGTCTTAGATGTGTCAGCCACTTTCAACTTACTGCTAGGAAGGCCCTGGTTGCACCTTGTAAAAGCAGTCTCTTCTACTCTCTACCAAATGCTGAAATACGCTTATGGGAAGGGGGTGGCAATTGTGTTCGGGAATTCATCCATACATCCTCCACCAGAGGTAACTACACCAGTGCTGGAGATCGTTCATGGCGAAGAGAATGTTTTCCTCTCAGGGTTTACTTTGGCAAAGGCCCGAGTGGTGCAGAACATCTTGGCAGCAAATGAGGGCATGTATGTCAGCGCCCAATAAATTTATTTTGTGAACAAACTACAACATATGCCAGGAATGGGGCTTAGAAGAAGTGGTCAGAAAGTTGTCACAGCATTGACCGATGTGCCGTATAATCTACATGCCTTTGATCTTGGCTATGTGCCTACCAAAAAGGATTGGGTCAGGAAAAGAGAAGATATGGCAGGCAGAGCTAGAGCCAAGCAGGCCGAGAAACACAATGAGCTCGTTCACAGGCCGATCCGAGGAACGCTGAATGGCCACTTTGTTTGGGAGGGAAAAGATTTTCCATTTTGTGGCTTTTCCGAGCCCTGGATGAATTCTACAAAGCAGCGTGTTCCTGACTTTGAAATCTTCTTCGACTTGTAATTGCAAGATAGTGATGCCGAGGAAAAGACCGAACCAAGTGCTGGAGCTGAACAGAGTATAGAAAGTGACTCGGACAACAGCGAGCTCAGAGTAGGGGTAGCACTGGCATGTTTCCTTTCAGATCCTCCGGCCGATTCAAAGAACTTGTGGGATAACCTGACCATCTCCATAATCGAGGACCAACTGGGTGTGAACCCATCTAGCAGCATTTTGGATGCATCTGAAGCATCATCTCTCGTCTGGCAGCTGGAGGAGGGCTACCTATCTAGTTCTAAGTCGGGTAATGAGCCTGAATCTGATTCCACAGAATCTGTGGAGTCGGAATCAGATTCTGGTTTTCTGAGTCTGAGTCCGGTATTCCTAGGGGTGATAACCCGGATGCCAAGGTCTTGTCCAGGTCGTCTTTTTCTTTTCCTTTTAAGTCGGTTGTAACCGAAGAACTGGATGAGCTGGACTTTATGTATGAGAATGCTGTTAATTTTGAGTATTTCTCTGTGCCACTTGTTTATTGCATTGATCAAGATTTTTAGAATTTTAATGAAAACGATGAGGAAGGAATTTCTCTGGTTTTGAAAATTTTGATTAATCGAGAGGAAGAGAGATTTGCAAAACCCCTTGCTGATGAAATTATTACTATTAATGTGGGTACTGAGAAGGATCCGCGTCTGGTCCAAATCGGGTACACATTGTCTTCGGAGGAGCACGAGCGCTTAATCACTTTATTAAAATATTTCAAAGATGTTTTTGCGTGGTCCTACAAAGACATGCTTGGAATCGATCTTGAGATTGTACAGCATCAGATCCCTCTTGACCCCGAGGCCTAACTCGTCAAACAGAAGTTGCACAGAATCCGTCCGGATTGGGCATTGAAAATCAAGAAAGAAGTTACCAAACAAATTGAGGCAGGGTTCTTGCTTGTGTCTGAGTATCCAACGTGGTTGGCCAATATTGTTCCAGTTCCGAAGAAGGATGGTAGAATCAGAGTTTGTGTTGACTTCAGGGATCTGAATAAGGCTAGTCCGAAGGATGATTTTCCACTGCCACATATTGATGAGTTGGTAGACTTCACCACAGGCCATGCATTGCTCTCATTCATAGATGGATTTTTCGGGTATAACCAGGTTCTGATGGCGCCCGAAGATAGAGAGAAAACTGTATTTACTACGCCGTGGGGTATCTACTGCTACAGGGTGATGCCGTTTGGGTTGAAGAATGCTGGGGCCACTTATCAAAGGGCTACAACCACTATTCTACATGATATGATCCATAAAGAGGTCGACGTGTACGTGGACGACATGATTGTCAAGTCCAAAGAAAGAGAGGGCCACGACACCGCCTTAGAGAAATTCTTTCAATGGATCAAAGAATACAGACTGAGGTGGAACTCGCAGAAGTGTACTTTCGGTGTAACAGAAGGAAAAATGCTGGGCTTTTTTATCACACAAAAGGGTATCAAGGTAGATCCTTCCAAAATCAAGGCCATCCCAGAAATGTCACCACCAAGGACTAAAAAGGAGGTGCAAGGCTTTCTGGGTAAAGTGCAATTCATAAGACGGTTTATTTCCAAATTAACTTCGACTTGTGAACCACTTTTTGGTCATCTGAAGAAAGGAAAGAAATTCCGATGGGATGATCAATGTCAATTCGCTTTTGAGCATATTAAGTCGTACCTTTAGAATCCGCTTGTGTTGTCACCACCAGAGCCAGGAAAACCTTTGATTTTGTGTTTGTCAGTAACAAACACAATGATGGGATGCATGTTTGCTCAGAAATCTAAGGATAGGGTGGAGAAAGCCATCTACTACTTGAGCAAAAAAATGCTGGATTATGAGACTCGCTATACCCCATTGGAGAAAGCTTACCTAGCCTTGGTATAGGCTACCAGGAAGTTGAGGCACTACTTGTTAGCTCACTCAGTAATTCTGGTTTCAAGATTGGATCCCATCAAATATCTCTTTGAGAAACCAGCACTTACGGATAGGTTAGCTCGTTGGTTGTTTCTTCTTTCTGAATTTGATCTCAAGTATATCACCCACAAGTTGGTCAAGAGGAGAGCTGTAGCAGAGTTCCTGGCAGATCACCCAGTAGAAGGGAATGAAGCAGTAGAATACCTGTTCCCAGATGAAGCTATTTTGCAAGTCGAGGAGGAGACTTGGACAATGTACTTTGACGGAGCGTCCAATCAATATGGTTATGGGATATGAGTGTTGCTGATAGCACCCGACGAGTCCCATATGCCTTTAGTCTTCAAACTCCGGTTTAAGGTGTCCAATAACGAAGCAGAATATGAAGCGTGTATCGCTGGTTTAGAAGTCGCCCTGGAACTAGGGGCAAAAAGGTTGGATGTAATCGGGGACTCGAACTTAGTTGTTTCTCAAGCAAATGGAGACTGGAAAGTCAAAGAAGAAAATATGAAGATTTATCACCAAACCTTGGACGTTCTAATTCCTAGGTTTGAAAAGTTGACTTTCACATATCTACTGAAAGAGAACAATAGGTTCGCTGACGCTTTATCAACTCTATCATTTATGATAGACATCCCGCTTGGAGTCCGGATGCGTCCGATAATCATTGAGCAAAGATATATGCCAGCCTATGAAACTATCGCCGCAATTGTCACGACCCAAACCCGCCCCTATGGGTTTAGCACCGTAACCGGCCAGTAATCCGAGATTACCGAAGGCCTGCTTAACAGTAATACAGTAATACAGAGTACATGGGCATGGTGGAAGCCAATATAGTAATAAACAATGTCCAATGAGCTGTGACAGTCTATATGCCAAAAAGATTTTTCATACATATATGCAGTCAGTGACAAAACAGTATGTACCTTATATACAATCATTCAGAATGGGGACTTAATCCCTATTAACCAGTACAGTAACAGTCTATACAGATACAGAGACAGACAGGGGAAATAAAAACACCCCTAAGCCATAGCTTGGCAGGCTCGGAACCTCGCAGTGAGGCACAGTAGTTTGCTTGACAAAAAGGGAAGTCTACTCCATGCTCCTAGCTCCGGTCTGGTGCCTGTACACCTACATATATATATGAGCAGTGAGCTAAAGCCCAGTGAATAACATAATGCGTAAAGGGGTTTAGAATGAATGTCCTTACAGTAATGAAAACAGTTCATTTCAATCAGTATATCAGTTGTTCAGTACAGTAAACAGTCATATGTGGTACATCCATTAGCATAACAGTATAGTAAACAGTAGGTCTAAAAGACCGAACAGTAAATGATGGCCATCAATCAATAAACAGTAGTGGTTCCAACGAGGGAACCGACAGAGATCTCTGTAACAGTAACAATCAGTAACAGTAGTTGCTAAGGATGCCACAGTATAGTTCAGAAGATAGGACATACATTCGTTCAGTTATCAGTTACATTTCAGAAACAGTACAGTTCAATTGTTCAGAAAATAATCATTTTTGAACATATCTTTACACAGTTGTTACTCACAGAGTTCTGGGCTACAGTAAAGCTAGAGCGCGTCTCCTCGGAAGCCAACCCTACACAGTTTACAGGACGAACACACACTAAGCTACACTATTGGAAAAGATAATAACTAAATCCCTAAATGCCTCGGTGTGTTCTACATCTATATCCTTATTAAGATGTCTTAAACTAGGCCTAAGAATGCCTAGGATGGGATGAGGATGCAAAGATGTGTACAGAAAACAGTTTCAGAATTTCAGAAAAACAGGTCTCCGCTCGAGCGCAGGTTTTCCCGCTCGAGCGGACATGCAACAAAGGTACCCGCTCGAGCGGCAAATACCCCGCTCGAGCGTACTGTAAAAGTACTGGATAGGTGAAATCTCCGCTCGACGGACGCTCGACGCCCGCTCGAGCGTGAGACACATGACCCCGCTCAAGCGCACAATACTCCGCTCGAGCGGACTGTAAAACAGTGCAAAGTACTGGATGCTCGAATTCCCCGCTCGAGCGCCACTTTCCCCGCTCGAGCGGGAGTGCAAAATCTGGAAAATCCAGATTGCACCTCCAAGCCAAAAACCAAGTTTAAATGCACTCAATTCGATCCTCTTGGGCCAAATTTCTGGGAAACATTTGTAAACACATAGAATAACATGATTCAAAGCTCAATTTGAGAAATCAAAGCCCAAAGGTGTTTAATTCAAACTCAATTTCAAACCAATTTTCATGAACATGAAGAACATGGGACATGCATGAACTCAAATCATTTCAAAGCTTCAAAACATGCTCTAATGAGCTCATTCTTTCAAATTCAAGATGAAATCATGGTCCTTAACATTAACATGAACATGCATGAGGGAATTTATGAGGAACAACTTCAAAAATAAGAGACATGTACATGCATGCATGGAATGAGCTCTAATTCAACATTTTAGGACCAAAATTTAACTCAACTCTTCAATTTAGCATGAACCATGCAAGAACTAACTTAAACACAAGAATGAGAAGATGAATTTCTACCTTAAGCCTTGTAGTTCAAGTGTAGGAGCTCAATTAACAATCTCTTCTACAATTCCTTCACTTCTACCAAATTTCCAAGTCAAATAGAGATGAAATCACACTCTCTTCTAACTCTCTCTCTCTCTCTAGTTCGGTGGGGCTCAACAAAATAGGCTGATGAAATGTGTTTTGATACAAAGGAATGAGTCTCAAAAGTGCTAAGCTAGTGGCCCACTAGTGGTGGCAAAATGGTAAATATGCCAAACTATGCAATTCATCAATATTTAATCTAATTTAATCATACCAAAACGGTTTTCAGATAATTACACCATAAATTCACACTCTACAACAAAAGTAACTTATAGTGACGAAAACTAGCGAAGAAAATAAACTTTGTCATTAAATAAGAATAATCCGTGAGGAATTATAAATTTCGTCACATATAATAAAAAAATAAAAATAATAGGTGAGGAAATTTATTTTCGTCAATAAATACTTCGTTTTAGGTAAGGAAAAATTAAGTTTCGTTACCGAAGATTTTCACACTAATTTTTTTGGGTGGCGCCAAAATTTTCTAACTTTCGGTGAGAAAATAATTGTCACCAATTATAAAATTATTAATGAGGAATATATTTTCGTCACTAATGATTTTTAATATTTTGATTCCATTGGGTGAGGAATATATTTTCGTCATCAATAATTTTTAATATTTTTAGACTTTTTGGTGGGGAAATAATTTTGTCACCAATTATAAAATTATTAATGAGGAATATATTTTCGTCACTAATCATTTTTTATATTTTAAAACTTTTAGTGAGCAAATAATTTTGTCACTAATTTTAAAAGGATAATTTTGAGATATTGAGTGGTAATGCAAAAAATATAAGCTACTAGTTTTCCAAAAAATTGCCTCAAATGACACCGTTTTGATATTTCATTTTTCCCTTTAACTTTTTTCCCTCTCTCCCATTTGTTGAGAAAGCCCTAACCCGTCAAGAGAGAGAGGCGAACAGAGAGGAGAGCAAGGCGAACTCGAACGCAAAGAAGGGCGGGTGACGGCGAGTCTGGCAGCTGCGGCTGCGGCTGCGGCGAGGTGAGGTGGTGGTGAGGTCCTTTCCATCTTCATTCGTTCTTATACAGGTATATATGATTTCTTGAGTTTGACTTCGTTGATTTCTTAAATGGATTTGATTTAAGTGGTTCAATTTTTGGGGTTTTATGGGTTTGATGTCATAAATGGGTTTGATTTGAGTGGTTTGATTTCTTTCCCCCTCTTTTCCTTTCTCTCTTATCAATTTCCAAGACTTAATTAGTTTCAAAGAACAAAGTAGAGCCCTAATCCATTGAGATTGTGTACGTATTTGCATGTATATCTTGTCATTGATTGTGTATGTATTCGCATGTATTCTGGTTATTTGAATTGAAATTTGATACTATGATTGCAATAGTAAAGAGGAAAAATGCTACAGCTCCTTGATGCTATGTATCTCTTCTCACAGATTAGTTACACCTCCTTGTTCTTTATTAAACACACAGAATTCTTACCAAAAAAAGGGGAAATTTTATTTGACAATCAGAATCTTTAGTTGAATTGAAGCACCAGCTGGATTTTGTTTAATGAAGTTTTTGTTAGTTAAAGTACAAAACATGGAGTAAAATACATGCACAAGATCAATTGTGTAACAGGGCACTAATTGGGGAGTGGTGGTCTCTGTTTCTGTATCGAATGTGAAATGCATGAAATAATATCTAGTAGGCTCACATAAATATCTTCCTGTTCGTTAGTATATTTTGTCAACCCCCTCTCCAATACTTGTGGAGGTTTTCATTATATTCCATGTAACCAAAGTCATATCCATTTTAGAGCAAATCATAGCATTCAACTTTAGCATCTCATTTCTAAATTATGGAGCAATTAAGACGGTTAAATACTCATACAAAGATTATGCTTAGGAGATTTCTTTTGCAAGGGAGCACTTCAGTGGCACTTAATAAAGAAGATAAAAAAGCTTCTTCTTTTGTTTTCTAAGCTGGCCTGAGCCATATCGAAGAACAAAACAACAATTTTTTGTTTATTCAATCAGATTTGATTCTTGTTGTTTGTCTAGAAACTATTTTATTTAACTTTTTGTTCTTTTTCTTTTTCTTTTTCTTCTTTGGGGTTGTGGGTGAAATGTTTGATGAGAACAAATATAGTTTTGGGTTGACCCGTTAGAATCCTCTGTTTGTTTGTTACTCTAATTCTTGTATTAGGGTTGTTGGGTTTTGATAAGATCATTTTTGTGCTAATATTTGACTGGATTAAGTTCATCAATTTCTAGTTTCGGATGGAATTTAGGGCATTTCTTGCATTTGTTGATGCTTTGATATTATCTTTCTCAAGTTCATATATTGCCAATAAGGTGTCAATTAAAGATATAGAATTCAATCACTTGTTAAGGAATAATAGCAGTGATTTGCATCCTTGCTATCCCTTATAGCTGTTAATTAGGTAATGTGTCAAAGTAATAGAGTGACAGCTTCTTGTAAGTTCCATCTCCAGCTATTTTCAGTTTGTCTCCTTCTTGTTTCTGCTTAACTACATGTACATTTCATGTTTAACAGTCCTCAAAATTTGTTTTTTGGTAGTTTATTATATCTGTGTGCCTTACCCTTCTAATTTTTTATTTTTTAAGTTGATTCTACTATCATCATTCTTATTTAACTTGCTAGTTGAAGGAAAAAAAATCAAACAATCTCAAATGGGGGCCAATTGCCAGAGTGGCCAACTGCCAAATAATTTTATTTTATGATTCAATGAATTTGGCCTTTGTGGGACGATGACTTTTTCCACTATGTTTGCAGGGATAGGCCTATTTAGTTGAGGTTTTGGTTATTGTGTGTGTACAACCCATGTTTAAAGATTAGAAGCTCTTCTAAGTCAGTTCAGAAACCTATGTCTCTGCCTTTTCTTTCTTTTCTCTCCTTTTACTAGTAAATCAAAAACTTTCCAATTTTCAAGTTCATTGAACCATTTTATATGACAATAAAAGTCATCATATTGCTTAATTGTTTATAATATTGGCAAGTTCATAGGTGTTCATATAACTTGCTGGAACTTTCCCTCCCAATTAAATTAGCTGTTGTTTTGTGATTTACGATAGATGAAAGTCAAATTTTTTTTTAAAAAAAATGCATTTATGCTAAATTGGTTTATAAAATAAAATTATTTATATATAAGTTTAGATGTAATTGATAATATATTAATGGTTTTATTTTATTTTTATTTTTTTTTGCAGATTGATTTTTTATAACATTTGGAAGCATACTTGCAAAATCAATATCAAGTGTTGAATTTTTTTCTTTTCTTTTTTGTGGACTGATACTAGTTCTACTTGTAAATCAAGATCAAGTGTTGATTTTTTTTTGTGGACTGATATATAGTTAATTTTGGGATTAGTTGTGATGGTCTTTTTGTTATACTTAATGGATTATTATTAAATTTGTTTGATGGATATATTTTAGTTTTATAATATAAATTGTTTAGTGAATTATTTTGTTGAGTGGTGTATAGTAGCTTGTGGATTTTTTAGTACATTTTGCAGGCTATTGAGATATGGGTAGGGATATTTGTGAAATAAAAATTTAAATTGAAATGTAAATATTTTTTTGTTGCAAAATTTATCGCTGCATGATTTTGTAGTTTGGTGACTAAAAATTTTGTGACATATACATCTTATTGCGACGAAATATATTTCGTCACCCATGATCAACATATGTGACAAATTTTTTCGTCAACCAAAGTTATATATACGGTACTGAGTAGTTATTTGGTGACGAAAACGAGGATTTTTTGTGAGAAAATGTTATCTAGTTGGTGACAAAAGTTTTGGTCACTAAAGTAATTTTATTAGTGACGAAATTATTTTTCCTCACGATGATTTTTAGTGACAAACATTCAATGACGAAACCAATGGCGAAAATATTTCCTCACAAATATTTGTAGTGACGAAATTAGTTCTTTGGGGACAAAAAAAATTCGTCATTCAAGACCCAATTTGTTGTAGTGACATAAATTATGATGATCATAAAACACTAATCGATTTCCGGTTCGGCCGCCGATAAGGCCTTCAGTTTGCAGTTTAACATAAAAATATGAACAGATAATCAAACAGTCAAACAGATAGAAATGCATTTAAACAGATACAGTCAATCAATCAGTTTCAGATTTCAGTCAGTCAGTTCGGTATTTCGGTCATTTCAATTATCAGTCATAATCAGTCTCAGTTTAACGGTAATCAGTAATCAATCGGTAAACAGTGGTGAGGGTTATTACAGCAATAGATGAAGCGCAAGACAAAAACCCTTGGTACTTCGATGTCTGAAACTTCTTGGAAAATGAGGTTTATCCACTAGGGGCAAATACTAAGGACAAAAGGGGCATACGGCAAATGGCCGTCCAATTTATCATCTACGAAGGTAAACTGTACAAAAGAGGTCATCTGGGAATGCACAAGTTGTGTGTCGAAAAAGAATAATCAAAGCGCCTAATGAAGGCCATCCATAGAGGAAAGTGTGGAGCGCACATGAACAAAGTGATGTTAGCCCGGAAGATTCTCAGGCAAGGTTACTACTGGTCTACCATGGAGGAGGATTGTATTGGTTTTGTTCAGCGATGCCACAAATGTCAAATTCATGCTAATCGCATGAACATCCCACCGTCGAAGCTGTACAACATGACTTCACCATGGCCTTTCTCAGTCTGAGGAATCGACATCATCGGCGCAGTTACATCGAAAGGGTCAAATGGGCATGAATACATTCTAGTGGCAATTGATTAGTTCACAAAGTGGGTAGAAGCTCAGTCCTACGTAGTGTTGAAAGCAGTGCATGTGGCTAAGTTCATCAAAAACAATATCATTTGCCGATATGGAGTCCCAAACGAGATCATTTTAGATAATGGCTCCCACTTCAAAAAGGAAGTGATAGACTTGTTGGAGAAATACAATGTGGCTTTTCACAAGTCATCTACATACTGGCCGCAAACCAACAGAGCTGTTAAGGCCGCCAACAAGAACATCAAGCATATTTTGCAGAAGATGGTTGAGACCTACAGGGACTAGCCAGATAAATTGCCATTCGCACTCTGGGGTTATAGAACTTTAATCCGGACGTCTACAGGGGCAACTCCTTATTCTCTTATTTATGGGATGGAAGCTGTTTTGCCAATGAAATAGAAGTCCCGTCGGTGCGAGTTATGGCTGAGTGTCAAATAGCAGAGGCGGACTGGCAGCAGATCAAGTTTGAAGAACTGATGTTGTTTGATGAGAGAATGTTGAAAGCATTGTACCATGTCCAGGGCTATCAAAACAGGATTGCTAGGGCTTTTAATAAGAAAGTTAAGTCTTGGAATCTCAAAGAATGAGATATGGTGCTGAAAGACAATCGATCTCCCATCCATGACCTTAAGGGCAAGTTCAGACCCAATTGGATTGGTCCTTACATCATCAAAAATATCTAGTCGGGTGGAGCTATTATTCTCATGGACCTGGATGGCCTAGAATTTTCCCAACGATCAACATAGACAAGTTGAAGAAATACTATCCCTGAGAGGCTCGCTAGGCCGAAAACCCGATAGGGCAACCTAGGCAAAAGTTAGAACACAAAAAATTAGAAATAAAGAAAAACTGAGCTCGCAAGGTTAAAAACCCTAAAAGGCGGCTTTGCCAAAAGTTAGAGCACAAAAGGAGAGAGTTAATACTCGAGTGAACCTGAACCGAACTACATAAGGCCTGATTTCCATCTTCGGGATATGTAGGCAACTTCATCCTGAAGTCCGGCCGTAAACACCTCCAACTCAACTGTCTTGTCCATGCGTCTGATTAGGTCATCTTTGTCTGTTCTTTACCTGAGGGTTCGGTTGTGATCTTTACTCTGAGAGAAGAGTTGGTTACAATGATGAGCAGTGTTGTTCAATCAAGGGGCAATTTTGATCTTTTGATTCGAGGTTGTACATCACGAGGATTGACTCCATGCGTGTCAAGTGGTGATCCTTTTTTAAAATAGTTTTGGAAAGTTTTAATAAAAGTTTATTTTGTTCAAATTTTACCTTTTACAAATTAAACCATTTTTGGAACAAAAGGAAAATTTTCAATGCTCACAACATTAATTTCATTTATTTCAATTTAAAGTTCTCCAACTCTCTGATACAAATCAGAGTTACTTTTATTACATTGAAAAAACTTGAAAAGAAAGGTCAAAGTAATAAACTAGGGGCATAGATGAATCAGGTGCTCCTGCGTCCCCCGCTTGTGCTTGTGGAAACTTTTGAAGCTAAAGTGGGCCCGGTTTGTGCCTCATCCTCGAGCCAAGCCAAACACTCGCTAGAAAGGGTGCAATTGAAACTAGGGACAGAGGCCAGAAGCTTTCTCATCCTCCATATAGTAAGGTGCCTAGCCAAGTGTGAACCTCGGATGGGGAATAAAACTGAATACTTTACCCCCTCCTTCGGGTGAATCTAATCATGCCTAAACTGACATCTGAACCGAAAAGGAAAGTAGAACACACAGTGTGTAAGGCTGATCAGTTGTATCCCAGGTTACTGAGCCATCCTATAGCTCATCTCGGTCAGATTAAGCTAGAGGCAGCGCTAAGCTATGTCAGCAGCAGATCTGTTGCACATCCAGTGGCACCACCATCCCTCATTCGGGAAATCTACTAGTCGATGGCAGAAGAAATAGCCATGAGTTGAGTATTCAGGGCAAGAGTCCACTACCTTCAGGTTATCTATAAGCCACACCTGAGAATGGATGAAAGAAAAGAGAGATTAAAGAATAGAGAGATATATGTTGAGAGAAAAGTAAGAAAAGGGCTTTGAGAGAAAAACAGAGTATGAGTGCCAAGTGATGTGAGAAACACATATGAGAAAGGATGGGAAACATTACCTGAAGAAGTAGTGGACTCCCTGTGAATCTGGTAGTCTCCTGCCAATAAAAGGCGTCTAAGCCCATTAAAGTCACGGCTAGCGCCAAGCCAATGCAACTCTTGCCTTCTTCCAAACCTTGGGCCACTTCAATCAGTCAGATGTTGGATCCGCCAAAACTAGGGGCAAGAAGAAAACGAGCAAGCATACACAAGCAGAGGGCATATTGCCGAAAACCCTGCCAAAGAAGGTCATCGCGGTCACCAACGTCGGAAAATCGATGAATTAAACTGGGAATGTCCATTTCTCCGTTGTAGGCCAAAGATCTAGCCTCATGCAGAGTAAGCCCGCACATCCATCCCAAAGCTTGCGCGTGGCCAAAACGGGACTGAGGCATGATTTCCTCATCACACCGGGATTCCATTAACACCTGAAATTCTTCAATTATTGGGCATATTTCTTGTCCCCCCGAAGCTAAAAACGTGTGTAATTGGGTCCCAGCATCTAGCAGCGGCATGAAGAAACAGAAAACAAAGTTGAATTCGGCTCAACAGAAAAAGTGCATTTATGCCGAAATCTCAAAAATTCACCTCTTCCGAGCTGTCCAAAGTTACAATCCAGTCCGGGAGCTTTTTGGAGAAAAATGGTTCCATTTGTGAAGAAATTACAGCTGAAATGAAGTTTTGGAGAAGAATTCACGAAGTTCAACCTTTTGTAGAAGACAAGACAGTGAGTGGAAGCCAACTATCAACAATCTGGAGGTTCTTCACATTGATGGCCGACAGGTAGCCAACAGGCCACATTGGTGGCCGGCAGGCTACCTTGGTAACTGGTACGCCACCCCTTGTGGCCGGCATATGGCCGGCAATCTTAATCCCTGGCCGGCAGCCTTCTTTTTAGACTTGTTGTCCACTTGTGTGCTAAGTAGTGTTGGAAACTTATGTTTTGTTTTGATCTTTGTGTGTTTTAAGGTCTTGTTTTGAATCCTTTTGCAAGTTTGTTGAGTTGTATTTGAGTTGTTTTGTTTTGTTTATCGAGTTGTTGTTGTGTTGTTTATCGAGTTATATGTTGTGTTTTGCATTTTAGTTGTTGGTCAGTTCATTACCCGATTAAGAACATTGTTTCAAATCAAAGTGCTATTGGCCGTTTTAATTCCATGTCCATTTCATGCTAATATGGTGCTCGTGATGCAAAAATGACAAAACACTTTTCATAAAAACTACGAGGTTTTATTCCGATCATGGTTTTTACAAAAAAGGAGTACAAGTTTTAAAAACAATAAAACCTTCCTAAAGCTATACAATGTGCTAATGCTACCAACAAAAAAAAAACTAAGCAAAAAAGTACAAAAATCAATGTCAATCGCCTCATGTCACAGAGGCCCTCTTCGTCCTCTGCGAGGTTTTGTTTCAGTTTAAAGGCAATTCAATACTTCTTTGAATATGTGCTTAGACCGTATGCTATTTAAATTGATTCATATGTAATAAATAGTAACCGAACCTATTTAATTGCATATCGCATGTTATATTAGTCATATTGCATAGTTAGGAATTATACATTTTTCTAACTCTTTTGTTTATTTTGGCTTGGAGTACTAGGTGAGTCTTTACTCACTTTAACATATCGCATGAGTATTGATGTTGCCATGTCTAGCATGCTTGCCATGAGACTAAGTGCTTAAGTGCTATAAACTGTTTGTATGCTTGTCCATGAAGGCTAGTTGCAAGAAATCGAATAATTTGAGCAATGTTCATATGAGATCGCTTTTTCAAGTGATACATATTTCGAAACAATTTTCAAAATAAACATGCCTCAAAGTGTTCCAATTCTTGCAAAGTTAGTCTATACTTATCTGTGCGCATCACATAGTAATGCTAGCCTAATAATCGGAACAAGAACATATAATTTAGATAAGAATCATATCATGATTAGTAGAGGTCGATCTTTGATCGGGCGAGCGGGGGTGCTCAAATGCATTCATGACCTTCCCCTCTCGTACCTAAGTTCTCGAGCCAAGACAATCTTGGTAATGATGGACACGTGGCCTTTGGCACGAGTCATGGGTTTCCTAAATTTCCTAAAATAAAATATTTAGGTGGCGACTCTATATCTGGCAAAGCAGTCTATTTTTAGCAATTTGATTCAAAATAGATTTTCCAAAAGATTTGTCGGATTTGGACTCTTTGGTAATTATCTATTTCACATTGCACTGTGAGATTAGATTCAGAACTGCGGGAGTCTGAACGGTAAGACTTATTTCGAACTTCCGAAAGAGGGCGAAAAAGTCGAGCTACAGCACATTAATAGATAATCCTTTGAACCTGGCCCAAAAAATATGGCTTTTTAACTCAAAATTGAGACTCTTTTCGGGTAAACTTAGATCAAGATGGGATGGTCCCTTTGTGGTTGTAAAGGCATTTATTCATGGCACTGTTGAGGTATAAGATCCAAGGAATGGCCACACTTTCAAAGTAAATGGCCAAAGACTGAAGCCATATATAGAGGGGATTGGGAATGGGGATATGATTGAGTCTATTGCTTTGATGGACCCTTTTTACTATGATTTGTTTATTGATGTTTTGTTCTCTTTTCCTTCATTTCTATTTGATTCTATTTTTATTTATTCTTGTTGTGCTTTATGTGATGTCTAGGAAACTTTAAATCCTCTAAAGGTGTAATTCCTTTGGTGTTAGCCGTACCCAAACGGCATCTGACGATCTGGTATAGCCACCTAACTATATTTGCAGTGAGTTCCTAGGAGACTAACTTAGACAATGGAAACTAGAGTTCGAATGGCAAAGCCTAGAATGCAAAGGTTTGGAAGTTCCGAGACTAGAGTCTGGTTTAAATACCCAAGGGTGTGGAGATTACTTCAAAACCACCCAGTTTGAACGCTGTATGGCAGCCCCATAGGTTGAGTTAGCTTTATACACCTTGATTCTGGATACCAAATCAGCCTAGTCTGTCACCTTGTTGAAGAATAAGGAAAGTTACAAACACTGTTAAGGAGAAAAATAGTACTCGTGGTTTGCACGTGAAGATTATACCTTTATTAAGGATTCCGATATTTTCAAAGTGCGATTTTTATTTCGGATGTGTATTGCAGGTAGAAATGGTTCGAAATGTTTTGGATGGTTCTTGAAATAAGAAATGGTTTAATCTCTAACCAAAAAAAAAAAAAATTCCCGCACATGCGGTAAAATCCCCTGCACGTGCGGCAAAAGTTTCATTCCACAAGTTGAAGACTGCTTTAAAAGCAGGTGCGCGGCGGTGGCGCGGCTCATTCGCCACCCATGCAAGAAAAACCTGGGAAAAAATTTCAAGCCTACTTTATATGCAGGTGTGGCAACGTGGTGCGGGTGCACGTTCGCATGTGCAATGTGCACTCATACACGTGCGAGACGTCAGGGAAAAAAAAAATCAGATTTCTTTGTACAATTTTTTTAATTATTTTATTTTATTTATTATTATTATTATTTTATTTTATTTTCGTTTTTGAAAAAAAAACAAAAAAACAAAAAAATCAGATTTCTTTGTTCAATTTTTATTTATATATTTATTTTTTTATTTTCATTTTTTAAAATAAAAATAAAAATGAATATCTAACCTAGAGACTCACTTTTCCTTTCACTCTCACAGATTCTCTCTCTCTCTACCTTATCATCTTCTTCATCCATTTCTCTTTCACTCAAACCCCACCACCACCACCAACTTTCTTCATTCTTCTTCCCACCATCACCAACCTTCACCAGGACTCTTCTCACCACCACTTTACCACCGGAGCCTCACCGCCGGCACCCTATTTCCTCTCCATCCATCGAATCTCCGGCGACCACCTTTTTTCCAACGAATCTCCCTTCTTTTTCTCTCTTTCTTCACTATTTAAAGGTAACTCCTTCCTTTTTGTTTAAACTTTATATTTCTTATTTTAATCTTCCCTTGAAATGAGGTTTAGAGATCTATTATTCATTCAAAAAAAAAAAAATTTTTCTGGGCAGCTAAGAAGACGGCCACCACACGTGCGGCCATCTTCAGTGCACGTGTGTCAACTCCCCCCCCCGAAAAAAAAAATGCTAATGTATTGTTTATTTATTTTCTAATTCATTTTATTTCCTAAGTTGTCTATTTATTTATTTAATTGTTTAGTTGTTTAATTTTTTTATTATCTCATTATTCTTTATTAGTTTAATTCATTACTTGTTAGTGTAATTCATTTTTATTTGTTTAATCATTCAATATTTACATAAAATGTTAATTTGTCTAGTTTATTTTATTTTATTGTAGGTTTCATTTATTACACACAAAAACAAAAAAAAAAATAAATAATAAAAGAATAAAACAAAAAAAAATTATTTATTTAGTTGTTCATTATTATTTTTTTAATTATTTATTTTATTTTATTTTGATTATTATTTATTCTATTTATTTTATTATCTCATTAATACTTGTTAGTTTAATTCATTACTTGTTAGTGTAGTTTGTTTTTATTTGTGTAGTCATTAGTTTTTAAATAAAATGTTAATGTGTCTAGTTTATTTTATTTAATTTTATTTTAGGTTTCATTTATTACAAAAAAAAAAAAAAAGAACAAGAAAAAGAAAAATGATGAGAATTGCATGTGGTACATCAGTGGGCGGCCTTTTGCTTTAATATCTTATTCTTATTCTCATGTTGGCTCCACGGATATGTGTGTATTTGTTTTTGGTGTGTGCAGAATATGAGTAGACGGCTATCCACCTCAGCTTCCAAAAAGGCCAGAGGTTTGTCCTCCTCGCCACCACCGTCACCACCATCTTCGCCACAACCACTGATTAAGTTACCACAACCTGAGTGGGATTCACACCCGCTTCACAAGCTCACACAGTTCACCCTCAACTATTTTTAGAATGACCCAATCACCTCTTGGGCCGTTAAGCAGCTCTGTCTCTGGCAACAGTTGGGCCTTTGCACTGTTACGGTGCCCATTTATCCTTGTTTGGTATGACTCTTCTACCAGGACATGTACGAGTTATTCACTGAGGCAGGACTGCTATCCACTATTGATGGCCACCTTGTCAGCATCACAGAATCCATGATTGCCCAAGTGTTAGGATTCTTTTCCAAGACGGACCACCAGCCCTTCTTGGAAGTTGAGGGCCAACAACCCATACACAGCCTCATCCAAGAGAACTTCCCAGGGGCCCACAGTGACGCAAGTTACACGTGCTTGCGCCGAAGCAAGCTGCATGGCCGCTTGTTATTCACTGATTTAGTAATATATAAAAATGCCCTTCCACTTGGGCATAAAGCTAAGCACCGCATGGAGTTTGTCCGGGTCCTACATGCTTACCAACATGGTTATCAGGTCCCGCTTGCGCATGTGATCTATATGCATATGCGAAAGTTTCTGCAGGAGGCCGTTTAGCCTCAACTTATGCAGAACCGGACTTGGCCCCTACCATTTGCCAATTTGCTCACACTTATCTTCGAGCTAAATGACCTCCCAATTGATCTGACTGAGGAGATTGGCACTGCTTATCCGACTTTCAGGTAGCAGGAATAGCAGCATACCTTATCCCGCATCCCTCAACAAGTTGGTGCCCCGGTTGATGAGGCCTATGACCCTGTCCATGACTAACCACCTCATCCTGCCTCTCTTATGCCTCCCCAAGGGGACCCATTCTATATGACTCGTGAGGAGTACTTACAGCTTCAACACTCTGTGGATCAGGTCCACAGTACTCTTCACGATCACCATCAGATCCTTATAGGGTTGCGCATGAATTTTCAAGCACATCGGGACTATGCTCAAGCGGCTTTCGACCAGCTCAACGCCCGCCAGCTCGATATTCAGCAGTCAGTTGCATCACAAAAAAATTGACTTTTATACATATTGAGAGTCCAGCCAGCAAAGTTTTGATCAACTCAGCGCCCAGGTTTAGGATAAAACATTCGAGACGCAATCATTAATGAACGCCTTGTTTTCCCAGTATTTTCCCCCACCGCCACCACCGGATTCTCAATAGTACTAGACTGTCATTTTCGTGGTCTCTTTTATTTCTGTGTTTACGTTTAGTTGTTTCTCTTTCTAAAAAAAATTAAAAAATTAAAAAATTAAATGTGTGTGTGTGTGTATTACTATTTGCCTACCTAGATGTGCACCTACAATCTCTGGTAATATTCTCTCTTACCTATTTACTTAGCATTTGTTTCCATTGAGGACAATGTCATATTCAAGTTGGGGGATGGAGGTATTTTTTTTTTTTTTTTGTGCATTTCTATTTGGCTCATAATTCATACTTATACCTATTTCACTTGATTGCACTACTTCACTTGATGTTGATTTGTTGCTAGTAGGGTGATGATATTTGCATATGTTAATTGGGGAGTATAGTAGACTTGTATGAAAATGGTTTATTGGGTAAACACTCACATGTGATGTTTGCACTAAGATAGTGTAACAACGCCCACGTGGGACCTCGCTACAGTTCGGACTCGATTTCTGTTTGGATGGTGTGGTTCTAAATCTGAACCAAAGAGTCCACCTCTGGCAAATCGTTTTGAAGAAAAACAGATTTTTGAAAAAGTAGTGCCAAACATGGACTGCTTTGCCAGATTACAGAGTCGCCACCTAAATATTTTTTAATGGGGGAATTTAGGAAACCCTGACTCAGTGCCGAAGGCCACGTGTCCGTCATCACCAAATGTCTTGGCTCGGGAGCTTGGGTACGATCGGGGAAGGTCAGCTATGAGCACCCCCTTTCGCCCGGTCCGATGACCGGCCTCTACTAACCGTGATATCCGTTTTTGAAAACTTTATGCGTTCTTATTCCGGTTATTAACCTAGAATTACTATGTGATGCGCACAACACAAAAGTATAGACTAGATTGCCTAACTTGGAAATAAACATTGCATATCCGTTTTGTCTCGAAAAACGTGTTGGTTTTTACTACTCGCAAGTAGGCTAAAATACGGATTTCAATGAGTTGTTCCAACTCACGCAATCCAACCTCCACCCACAGGCATTCAAACAGTTTATAACACGCAAGCACTTAGCCGCATGGTAAGCATACTGTCATGGCAACATTCACACGTATGTGGTATGCTAAAGCGTGAAATACTTACATCGTACTCCGTGCCAAAACAAGAAACCAGTTAGCAAAACATGCATGACCTAGTTTATGTTAAGTGACTAATGCATCGCATACGGAATGTAATTAGGATAGGGTCGGCTAACCCTAAACATGGCATATGAAATGTGCAAATAGCACGTATTCAATTTGGAATTTGAAAATTGCAATGCGGTTTGTATGATGTACCGAGCCCGGTGCATGTAAACAAATGCATGAATGCACGCATGCATTGCATAAGGTATGCTAATTTAAATGTGCCCTATTCTACCATCGTAAGCAGGTAAATAAAAGGGAAGAAAGAAATGGGGGTTGGAAGACATGCACCCACTCACACACACTTATTACAATTTTGCCCTCGCTCGGAGGGACAAAAAAAAATAATAATACAGTCCGAATAAATAACTAACTACTCTAGCTAATTAAATATTACAAATTAACTAAATTAATTAAATGAATTAATTAATCTAATTAAGCATTAAACCGCCTCGGGATGAGGGCCGGATGCAGCGCGTGTTCGGGGCTGGCTCGGAACCGCACTGCCGTGCATGGATTGCCTCTGTTTCCTCTGCTCTCCTCCTCAGAAAATTACCAAAATCCCAGGAGTGCCTCTCAGGGCACTGGGGAGTACCACCGGCTGGGGCAGAGCACCACCGGCTGAAGGAGGAGGCCACCGGCACTGAATTGTTCCATCGGCTGGGAAAACACTGCCGGTCGGCACTAAAAAGTGCCGGTCGGCACAAAATGTTCTGCAGATCCTGCAACTCACAGCAGCAGAGGACAAACTATGCATGGCAAGGTAATTCAAAGCATGTATGCACAAAACACATCCCACATCATGTTAATGACTCAATGGGGTATGTGCCTCGATCCTCGGACCACCAATCGCGCATTTTCATGCACGATGGCCCTAAGAATCAAGAATGCAACTTTACTATAAAATGCATGCAAACCAAATAATCAAACAAGGGTGCCAAACCTCCATCAAACTCACTTAAAGGGGCTTGGCATGCATGTCAATATGATGAAGCCCTAAGCATGGCAAACTAGTATGCAATATGGACAATGTGATGCACTTATGCAAACATGCAAACAAGCATATAAGGCAAGCATGCAAACCAATGAAATGATGGACTTAGACATGAATTAGGCAACTCAAAAAGGCCTAAAATCAGTAGCCAAAATGCCTACAATTGGGGACTAAACACACACACACACATGCACATGTTAAGGTGCCAAACCCAAGGCATAAACAAGCAACATTCAAGCACACTTAAAGAAGCCAAACATGGACTAATAGCATGCATTAAAAAAGCTCTGAAATTCGTGTTAAACATGATGCCAAATCATGCAATGAAGCATGCCAAACAAAGCATGCATATGGCCTAGGCTTAAGGCAAGTCAATGAGGCATTGAACCACACCTATGCAAGACAATTATGGCATGCATTAATCAACCCAAAACAGACTTTTAGCATGTCAAAATAGGCCCAAAGGACCACTTAGATGGCATCTAAGAAGCTTGAAATCAAGGGCATGCAACATGACCAAAACATGGAGCATTTAACATTAGCTTAAGAAGTCACAAAGAGGCATGCAATGTAAACATACAAGCACTTTTAGGGGACTGAAATAGCATGCTAGGTGGTTCCAGACCATCAAAAACAATGCAAGCAAAGCATGCTACACACTCATGCTCTTAAGGCCAACAAGCCAAATGCAAAGGGGCTATATTAAACATGCTAAGATTGACCAAAATACTTATGGACAGACCTAAAACATGGTAATATGAGCACAAAATCTTCACAAACACAAGTCTAAAACATGCTAGAAATGGAGGCATACAACCTAAGCATGTTAAGGCATAAAGAGGCATTACAAGGCAACTATACTAAGCATGCATAGGAGACCAAAACCAACTTGGAGGCATGTTATATCATGGTAATATAAGCATGGAAAACAACCAAGGCATGCTCAACACACACTCAAACATGGTGCTCCTTTGGAAGCCAAAACTTGCCCTTTTCAAGGACATCAAGGAGAGGGGGTGGCCCTCCCCTTTCTAGGACTTTAAGGCACCATCTCCACCACTGAAATCCCTCAAGATTTCAGTGGTGGAAAGGTCCAAGCACACAAGTCCCGGATCTCTCCAAAATAGCACAAAAATGAGCCCTTTTCAAGGCCTAAAGGGGGTCAAACTCCCCCGAACCACAAAACACTCTTAATATACAATGAAGAGGGTCAAAAAATAGAACTTTTATGTGCCAAACACTAAGCTCAGAAACTGTTTTAAAGCAAGTAAAAATGGAGTGCAAGAATGGGGTAAAAGGAGCTAGTTTCTTACCCTTGTTGACCACCTTCACAAAGGTTGTTGTGGTTGCCTCCTTGAGCTCAAATCCAACCAAAAACTTCAAGAACCAGCTTCTTGGGACCTCAGTAACCAAAGAAAGGTGAAACACTAGGTGCTAGTGTGCAAAAGTATGAACTAAAGCACCTAGTGTACAAAATGGGCAAGGAATAGAGAGATAGGATAGATATATGGTTTCTAACCTAAAACCAGAGCTTGCTTTCTGTCTAAAATGGCTGAAACCTCTCAAGAATTCCAACCCTAAGCCAAGAAGAAGAGCCTTCCTCTTATAGAACTTGTAAGACTTACAAGCTAAGCAACCAAGGGCTCATCCCTCCATACACGTGTATGGAGGGGAAGCCAATGGCACACAGCTGTCTGAAAATATCTCAGAAAGCAAGTGCACAGTGTCCGGCCGGCAAAAAATGTCATTTTGACAAAATTGAGTGCCGACCGGCACAAAAGAATGCCGACCGGCACAATATAGTGCCGATGGAAACTCTAGCCAGCCGGTGGCCTCTAGCCCCAGCCGGTGGTGTGTAGGGATGCCTCACAAAGCATTCCCTGCCCTTCCAAGGCAAAACACAAGTGTTTGGTGCAAAA
Organism: Camellia japonica; assembly: GCA_030407325.1. Lineage (NCBI taxonomy): Eukaryota > Viridiplantae > Streptophyta > Magnoliopsida > Ericales > Theaceae > Camellia > Camellia japonica. Next base: position 2,287,098 of record JAPPVO010000002.1, read on the forward strand.
CCAAACACAAACGGTCGAGTCCGGAGGTCCTGAGGCACGGCGCGCGAGCCGAGAACTCCGGGAACTCCAAACGAACACAAACATGGATAATCACCGAGTGTTCAAACGGTGATGTCCAAGTCTTGAGGACGGTCAAAAATGGGGTGTCTACAGTTGCCCCTCTTTGACAGAACTCGGAAGTCATAATAATGACGGGAGTGAATGTCAAAGCCCAGAGACGACCCATTTTTGACAAGGCTGAAGACTTGGACAAACATGCAAGACAAACAAGGTATGCGCCCGAAGGCAGGGGCAAAATGCAACTGAAAATGCAAGAAGCCGATCATAACTTATGAGCATGCTAAGAAAAGCTGTAACGAAGCACACATGCAACAGTTTTAAGCTAGCATACACCAAACTACACTACAATGCAGAAAGGATGTAAGAGAATTATGCAATTCTCACGAACATGTGCGTTAGATACACAAAAGCGAACAAAGTGTGATAGATACATTAAGTGGACAAACATGTGTGATGGATACACCAAAGTGAAGAGAGTGTGATGGATACACTATATGAATAAAGTGTGATTGATACACTAAGCGAATACGTAATAGATATACTAAACGAATGTGTGTGATGGATACACAAAGGGAGCATGTGATAGATACAAAAAGTGAACGTGTGTGGTAGATACACAAAGTGAAGCGAGTGTGATGGATACACTATATGAAGCAAAGTGTGATGGATACACAAGGTGAGTGCAGTGTGATGGATGCACTGTATGAAGCAAAGTGTGATGGATACACAAGGTGAGCATAGTGTGATGGATGCACTGTATGAAGCAAAGTGTGATGGATACACAAGGTGAGCATAGTGTGATAGATGCATAAAGAGAAAGTGTGTGATTGATACACAAAGCGAGCGTGTGATTGATACACAAAGCGAAAGTGTGTGATGGATACAAAGCGAGTGTGTGATAGATACACTATATGAACTAAGTGTGATTGATACACTAAATGAATGAAGTGAGCAAAGCGTGATGGATACGCAAAAGGCAAACACAAAGTGTGATAGATGCACTAAGTGAGCAAGTGTGATGGATACACAATAGGTGAACACGAAGTGTGATCGATGCACTTAGTGAACAAGGTATGATTGATATACTAAATGTGAACACGAAGTGTGATAGATGCACTTAGTGAACAAGTATGATGGATATACTAAAGGTGAACACAAAGTGTGATAGATGCACTTAGTGAACAAGTATGATTGATATACTAAAGGTGAACACGAAGTGTGATAGATGCACTTAGTGAACAAGTATGATGGATATACTAAATGTGAACACGAAGTGTGATAGATGCACTTAGTGAACAAGTATGATTGATATACTAAAAATGAACACAAAGTGTGATAGATGCACTTAGTGAACAGGAGTATGATTGATATACTAAGGGTGGACACGAAGTGTGATAGATGCACTCAGTGAACAGGAGTATGATTGATATACTAAAGGTGAACACGAAGTGTGATAGATGCACTTAGTGAACAGGAGTATGATTGATATACTGAATGTGAATGAAGTGTGTGATTGATACACTGAATGCAATGAAGTGTGTGATTGATACACTGAATGCAATGAAGTGTGTGATTGATACACTGAATGAAATGAAGTGTGTGATTGATACACTAAATGAGGATGAAGTGTGTGATTGATACACTGAATGAAATGAAGTGTGTGATTGATACACTGAATGCAATGAAGTGTGTGATTGATACACTAAATGAGGATGTGTGTGATAGATACAGAAAATGAGAATGAAATGTGATTGATACACTAAATGAGTATGTGTGTGATAGATACACAAAATGAGTGAAGTGTGATGAGAGTGTGATTGATACACTAAATAAACATGTGAGAGATACATGAAGCAAACGGAAGTAAATGAGGTGTGATGGATACACTAAAGTAATCATGTGACAGATACATGAGGTAAACAGAGTGTGATTGATACACAAAGCAAACATGTGATATGAAGAGAAGAATGGTGTGATAGATACACAAAGTGGGTGAAGTGTGATTGATACACTGAGTGAGAGTGTAATAGATACACAAAAGTGAATATGTGCGTGATAGATACACAAAATGAAAATGTGTGTAGTAGATACACAAAATGAGAATGTGTGTGGTAGATACACAAAATGGGAATGTATGCGATAGATACACAAAATGAAAGAAGGGTGATAGATACATGAAATGAGAATGTGTGTGATAGATACACAAAGTGAATGAAGTGTGATTGATACACTAAGGGAATGAGAGTGTAATTGATACACTATTCTGGCTTGAAGCAGACTTGATCTTGAGTTTGAGGTAGAGGTACACTCATACTTCGGAGCATTGGCAAGGCCTGAAGAGGTACACACGGGATGTAGTCTCGGAACTTACTGAAGTTGAAACAAACTCAGATACCCAACGCTTTCCTCTTTTGCTTTTACTTTGCAGTCCGGAACCACATAGCTTCAAATAGGTCCTGGTTTTACTGTTCACACTTATCGAGGGTGGGCCCTGCAGTTTTATGAAAGAACGAATCTGTTTTGCACAAATGTGGAGAATGGCACAGCACTCTGAGCACAAGATGATTTTTTGAAATTGAGAGATGAGTTCTTGACCGGGTATTGAGCCTACGACTGAACACAGCGCGCTACGACTCAATGATGGAAAACAAAAGGTAAACAACCTAAACACATCGAGTAACACTCGGAACGACTCAAAACAAGAATCGAGACAGACAAAACAAAACACAAGACTCAAATGTGCACAGGGAGCCTGTTTCACCGGGTATTATTTCCTACCCTTTCTCATTTGTGATTCTCACATCACTCGGCATTCAATCTCTTGTTTTCTGAAAAAGCCCTTTTCTCACTTTTTCTCTCATCGCACACCTCTCTATTCTTCAATCTCTCATTTTTCAATCCCTCCCCTGGATGGTTGATGGATAAACAGCAAGTTGTGGGCTCGTGCCCCTAGCATTCTACTAGATTATCATTCTGGTTCACAACAATGAGTTTCTCCCACAGAGGGGTTGCGCTACAACTGGGTGTGTAGCAAATCTGCAGCTGACATCGATTGATGATGCTCTGCCAGGGAGTTTGGACGTGGTTAGATCTGTCCAGATGAGGAAGTGGAACATCTTGATCCATTCCAGTTTGTGCTTCGCACTTGGCTTGATACTTCGCTGCTCGGAGGGTGAGAGAGCTTTCAGCCCTTTGGTATTAACTTCAGTGGTGCCCTCTTCTGGCAGGTAGAGTGCCCTTCTTGGCAAGTATGTTGATGATGGGGAAAAGACAGAACACTTGACTCAACTGTGCCCCTAGTTCATCATTTCGACCATTTTTTTGTTTTTGGCTTTCTACTAAAACAATTTTGACCAAAATGAGAGTTAGATTAACATACTTATTCAACTTTTTGATTTTGAAAATCACGCAAGTCAAGCTATGAGCACTGAAAATTTTCCTTTTTGGGTCCAAGAAAATGGTCCAGTTTTGGAAAAGATGGAATAATTTTCGAGAGAATTAGTCAACCTCAGTAAAAATTCTCAAAAACTATTTTTGCAAACGGCCAATGCTCAACAAGCACGGAACCTACTCTTGAGATGTACAACCTCGGACCCATAGCAATGGAAAATTGCCCCTTGTCTGAAGGACACTGCATGGCAACGGAAAGTTGCCCCTTGTTTGAAATGACACCGCAGTGCATTGAATGGCAACGGAAAGTTGCCCATTGTCTAAATGGCACCGCAGCATATTGAAATCAATCCTTCAGAGCGACGATCACAACCGAACTCTCGGATACAGAGAAGGCAAAGATGATCAAAACCATTTCATGGACACAACTGAATTTGAAGTGTTTTAGGGCTGGACTTCAGAATGAAGTTGCCTACGTATCCCAAAGATGGGAATCAAGCCTTACGTAGTTCGGGGTTAAGGTACACTCGGGTATTTAACCTTTCCTTTTTATGCTCTAACTTTTGCCAAGGCGCCTGTTGCAGGTTTTCGACCTTGCGAGCTTTGTTCTTCTTTCTTTTCTTTCTTTTTCATTTTTTCTCTCTTTTTTTTTTCTTTTAGGCTCTAACTTTTGCCAAGGCGCCCGATGCGGGTTTTCGACCTTGCGAGCTTCTTTTTCTTTTCTTTTCTTTTTCTTCTTCCTTTGTTCTTCTTTTTTTTTTTTGTATTTTTTTTCTTTCCTTTTGTATGTATTTTTTGCTTGCTCTAACTTTTGCCTGGGTCGCCCTTCCGGGTTTTCAACCCAGCGAGCCTCTCAAAGGGTAAAAGTGTAGCAAGTCCATGCCAAATGGTTTTAGGGTTTTGATGCCATCCGTATCCAGGAGAGTGGCTGTTGATTCGCAAGAGAACTCATCTTCGGCTCTTCGGGCACATCTGACATCTTTGCCCCTAGTTTGAGGGGCGGCTTCTGATCTAGCTTTCCAAGCCTCTCTTGACGACATCTGATCTTCTTGATTTGACTTTCTTGCCTCTTGTTCGAGGGCTGCTTTGAATCTGGTCTCACAGGCCTCACGTTGTAGTTAATCGTTGAACATTCTGAGTTTGGTCCAAGGTTCGAAAGCAAGGGGGGGTGGAGTCTCGAGGCTGAGAGCGATCCTAGGCTGCACAATCTCAAGAGCGATTCCACATAAGTCTTCGCAGGACCGCGCAAAACATTTTTTGAAAGTTTTTAAGAAAGCGACAAATCGCTCGCGCTGAAGACAGTGTAGAACCAATCTGGATCAAAGCTAGGGTCCTTCTCAGTACTCACACTAACAAGCATGATTTCATTCATTAAGGGCTTAGCACGCCTCTCTTTCTCTCAATTTGATCAAAGTTTTGCAAATCCCGAGGAATTCCTCCCTCTTTGTTTTCACCGCAGTGTTCAAAAGGGTTTTGAAAAACTTAGGTCAATGCAATAATTTCAAGGCACAGAAAAGACAGAGTTCTTAGTCAAATACTGCCATCTCATTTGGAATTTTTGGTACAACTGGCACACGGCAGAAGCAAACACAAGAGTGTGAAAATCACTGCTGTTCCATTCAAAATCTGTTGGCACAACTGGCTCCCTGGCAGAAACAGACTTAAAAGAAAATGAAAAGATAAACACAAAACAAAATGGTGATGTCCGAGGTAACACCCCCGGAATCACCCGACTCCTACATAACAGGACTGACTCGATACAACAAGACAGACCTTAACCAAAAAGACTGACTCAAAACAAAGAGACAGACTCTAAACAAAACAATAGAACTGGCTTCAACACCCAAGTCAGAAACTACAAAAACTAGTATTTGCATACTGCTCAAAACAGTGCGTGCCATTCCCACGTCTGAAGTAAACTGAGTACCGCCCGCAGGTGGTTCATCCCTCGATCACACATTCATACTATCCCCCAAGTTCACTGATCCAGTGACGATAGACCTTATTGAGCTGGTGCGGTGATAACGTTGTTGTCAAACAAATCTTGTACATCATGGCGCAGACGAAAGCAGCTATCGGTCTCATGACCGGTTTGTTGATGGTACGCACAGTACTTAGTCCGGTCATGCTTTGAAGGGAGAGGATCAGGTAAAGGCCGTTGTTCCAATGGTTTCAGATGTCCTTTCCGGATTAAAACCTCTAGAGCCTTTGACAAAGGCATATGAAGTGGGGTGAAAATCCTCTTGACTCGAGGTGGATATTTGGTTTTCTGTGAGCTACTTCCGGACGCACCGGTGAATGGGGTAGCTATTTTTGATGTGGTGGTGGTGACCATGCCCACTTCAGAAGATCTTGCAGCTGCATCACCACTGGTGGTCGCATTCGAACTGCGGGTAAACGCCCTCCTGGGCTGCTCCTTTTCCTGGTCAATGAGGCCCTGCTTTATAGCGTCCTCGATTTGTACCCCAATCTCATGGAGGTCTGCAAAGGTGGGTAGGGGGAGGACAATCATCTTCTGCATCAGCCTGGGTTGGAGATTGCGCACAATCATCCGTATCTGGTCCTTGTCGACCGGCCTGGTGGTCATCGAAGAAGCTTTGGCCCTCCAACGGGTTACAAAGTCAGAGAAGCCCTCTTTCGGCTCTTGCCTGGTTGTCTCAAGATCACGGGTTGTGATCTCGATCTGGGTATTGTATGAATATTGTGCGACGAAGGCCTCGGACATCTCCTCCCAGCTTCGTTTCACTGAGTCCTCTAATTTGGCGTACCAGATAGCTGCGATACCCGACAGGGTCCTGCTAAAGAGGGAGAGCTTCTGTAATCTTGTCAAGCCCATCGGGCGCAGAACATCTGAAAACAAACTCAGGTGGACCATGGGATCTCCTGACCCGTCAAAACGGTCGATGTGAGGCATCTTGAACCTGTCTGGCAATGTCACAGCTGTGTCTGTGTATCCATCTTCAATGTCAGGGATGGTCTTGACTCCCTGGGATTTCTTGAACAGCTTTTCAAGCTTGCTCAACTTCAGTGCTGTGGGATCCGTCTCGAACTCAAAGGGAGAGTCCGGTAGGTTGGTGGGTGTTTTTGATAACTGGGGTAAAATTGGGGGCGGAGCCGGCCCTACCGGAATGTCTGTACCTTCCTGGACATTTGGCGTCTCGTCGGGTATCGGAACCCTTGGTGGGGGAGAAGCCTGATGCGAAGCAGATGCCCCGGCTTGCTGCTCTAACCTGGCAATTGTCTCTGCCTGTTGGGCTATGACCACAGCCTGTTGCTTGGTGAATTCAGATTGACGGACAGCATCTTGCTGCATGGCTTTCATACTATCCTGGAGTTGGCGCACCATCTCTTCCAGACTCGACATATTGTCCTGATCTAATTGAGCAACCGGTATATCTGTGTCTGCAGTAGGCTTGAAAATCTCAACCCGACTGCTCAAAGATCACCGATCTGGTAGCTGTTGTACTGGTGGTCTGTGCCTGACTAGCCTTCTCTGGCCCTGATTACCCTTGAACTGAGTCTCTGACCTGACAGAGTCTATCAGCACAAATCCAATGTACCCGGGAGATAGTGGAGCCTTCTGAAGCTATGGTTCCAAGATTACCCCTAACAAAAGGGAAAACAGACAGCATCTCAGCTCAACTTTACTGAAACGGATATGAGCATAGCGGAATGACTGTGCTCAATACTGATCACTGTTCCCCAAAATCACTGTCCCAAAATACTGAATCGGATACCCACAGATATAACTGATTCTCACAGATGCTGATACTGGTGCCCTCAGGCCCGATATTCAAATTTGCAAACTGGTATGTGCATTCCCTGTAGAGATACACTCTAAAAGCACATAGCAGGTAAATGAGAGCCAATACACCCCTATGTTGGGGTAGGGTTTCCCTGTCCTATTTTGTCAGGAGCTAGGGTTTCACTACGCACATAGCGGTTTCAAACAACCTAAAATCGGGTAAACAACCTGTCCTAGTTGGAATGGTCACTATGGATTCCGAATATGCACTAGGTCGAATGGTCAAAAAGGGTGCCCCGGTAAAACCGAGGTTTGTGTTCCCATGCTGTCAGAGCCCATAACCGGCCAGCCTTATGGTCATGCCCTGACAAGACAAGCCTCCGGCAAACCGTTCAGGAATGGCAGATGGCAAACACGGTGTCCTAGGCGCACCAATGCACATGCAATGCAAAGAGACACATAAACGAAGTCAAAACAGGATATCACGAGTTCGAGTCAAGCTCTCTAAAATCCCCAGCAGAGTCGCCAGAAACTGTAACAACGCCCGCGTGGGACCTCGCTACAGTTCGGACTCGATTTCTGTTTGGATGGTGTGGTTCTAAATCTGAACCAAAGAGTCCACCTCTGGCAAATCGTTTTGAAGAAAAACAGATTTTTGAAAAAGTAGTGCCAAACATGGACTGCTTTGCCAGATTACAGAGTCGCCACCTAAATATTTTTTAATGGGGGAATTTAGGAAACCCTGACTCGGTGCCGAAGGCCACGTGTCCGTCATCACCAAATGTCTTGGCTCGGGAGCTTGGGTACGATCGGGGAAGGTCAGCTATGAGCACCCCCTTTCGCCCGGTCCGATGACCGGCCTCTACTAACCGTGATATCCGTTTTTGAAAACTTTATGCGTTCTTATTCCGGTTATTAACCTAGAATTACTATGTGATGCGCACAACACAAAAGTATAGACTAGATTGCCTAACTTGGAAATAAACATTGCATATCCGTTTTGTCTCGAAAAACGTGTTGGTTTTTACTACTCGCAAGTAGGCTAAAATACGGATTTCAATGAGTTGTTCCAACTCACGCAATCCAACCTCCACCCACAGGCATTCAAACAGTTTATAACACGCAAGCACTTAGCCGCATGGTAAGCATACTGTCATGGCAACATTCACACGCATGTGGTATGCTAAAGCGTGAAATACTTACATCGTACTCCGTGCCAAAACAAGAAACCAGTTAGCAAAACATGCATGACCTAGTTTATGTTAAGTGACTAATGCATCGCATACGGAATGTAATTAGGATAGGGTCGGCTAACCCTAAACATGGCATATGAAATGTGCAAATAGCACGTATTCAATTTGAAATTTGAAAATTGCAATGCGGTTTGTATGATGTACCGAGCCCGGTGCATGTAAACAAATGCATGAATGCACGCATGCATTGCATAAGGTATGCTAATTTAAATGTGCCCTATTCTACCATCGTAAGCAGGTAAATAAAAGGGAAGAAAGAAATGGGGGTTGGAAGACATGCACCCACTCACACACACTTATTACAATTTTGCCCTCGCTCGGAGGGACAAAAAAAAATAATAATACAGTCCGAATAAATAACTAACTACTCTAGCTAATTAAATATTACAAATTAACTAAATTAATTAAATGAATTAATTAATCTAATTAAGCATTAAACCGCCTCGGGATGAGGGCCGGATGCAGCGCGTGTTCGGGGCTGGCTCGGAACCGCACTGCCGTGCATGGATTGCCTCTGTTTCCTCTGCTCTCCTCCTCAGAAAATTACCAAAATCCCAGGAGTGCCTCTCAAGGCACTGGGGAGTACCACCAGCTGGGGCAGAGCACCACCGGCTGAAGGAGGAGGCCACCGGCACTGAATTGTTCCATCGGCTGGGAAAACACTGCCGGTCGGCACTAAAAAGTGCCGGTCGGCACAAAATGTTCTGCAGATCCTGCAACTCACAGCAGCAGAGGACAAACTATGCATGGCAAGGTAATTCAAAGCATGTATGCACAAAACACATCCCACATCATGTTAATGACTCAATGGGGTATGTGCCTCGATCCTCGGACCACCAATCGCGCATTTTCATGCACGATGGCCCTAAGAATCAAGAATGCAACTTTACTATAAAATGCATGCAAACCAAATAATCAAACAAGGGTGCCAAACCTCCATCAAACTCACTTAAAGGGGCTTGGCATGCATGTCAATATGATGAAGCCCTAAGCATGGCAAACTAGTATGCAATATGGACAATGTGATGCACTTATGCAAACATGCAAACAAGCATATAAGGCAAGCATGCAAACCAATGAAATGATGGACTTAGACATGAATTAGGCAACTCAAAAAGGCCTAAAATCAGTAGCCAAAATGCCTACAATTGGGGACTAAACACACACACACACATGCACATGTTAAGGTGCCAAACCCAAGGCATAAACAAGCAACATTCAAGCACACTTAAAGAAGCCAAACATGGACTAATAGCATGCATTAAAAAAGCTCTGAAATTCGTGTTAAACATGATGCCAAATCATGCAATGAAGCATGCCAAACAAAGCATGCATATGGCCTAGGCTTAAGGCAAGTCAATGAGGCATTGAACCACACCTATGCAAGACAATTATGGCATGCATTAATCAACCCAAAATAGACTTTTAGCATGTCAAAATAGGCCCAAAGGACCACTTAGATGGCATCTAAGAAGCTTGAAATCAAGGGCATGCAACATGACCAAAACATGGAGCATTTAACATTAGCTTAAGAAGTCACAAAGAGGCATGCAATGTAAACATACAAGCACTTCTAGGGGACTGAAATAGCATGCTAGGTGGTTCCAGACCATCAAAAACAATGCAAGCAAAGCATGCTACACACTCATGCTCTTAAGGCCAACAAGCCAAATGCAAAGGGGCTATATTAAACATGCTAAGATTGACCAAAATACTTATGGACAGACCTAAAACATGGTAATATGAGCACAAAATCTTCACAAACACAAGTCTAAAACATGCTAGAAATGGAGGCATACAACCTAAGCATGTTAAGGCATAAAGAGGCATTACAAGGCAACTATACTAAGCATGCATAGGAGACCAAAACCAACTTGGAGGCATGTTATATCATGGTAATATAAGCATGGAAAACAACCAAGGCATGCTCAACACACACTCAAACATGGTGCTCCTTTGGAAGCCAAAACTTGCCCTTTTCAAGGACATCAAGGAGAGGGGGTGGCCCTCCCCTTTCTAGGACTTTAAGGCACCATCTCCACCACTGAAATCCCTCAAGATTTCAGTGGTGGAAAGGTCCAAGCACACAAGTCCCGAATCTCTCCAAAATAGCACAAAAATGAGCCCTTTTCAAGGCCTAAAGGGGATCAAACTCCCCCGAACCACAAAACACTCTTAATATACAATGAAGAGGGTCAAAAAACAGAACTTTTATGTGCCAAACACTAAGCTCAGAAACTGTTTTAAAGCAAGTAAAAATGGAGTGCAAGAATGGGGTAAAAGGAGCTAGTTTCTTACCCTTGTTGACCACCTTCACAAAGGTTGTTGTGGTTGCCTCCTTGAGCTCAAATCCAACCAAAAACTTCAAGAACCAGCTTCTTGGGACCTCAGTAACCAAAGAAAGGTGAAACACTAGGTGCTAGTGTGCAAAAGTATGAACTAAAGCACCTAGTGTACAAAATGGGCAAGGAATACAGAGATAGGATAGATATATGGTTTCTAACCTAAAACCAGAGCTTGCTTTCTGTCTAAAATGGCTGAAACCTCTCAAGAATTCCAACCCTAAGCCAAGAAGAAGAGCCTTCCTCTTATAGAACTTGTAAGACTTACAAGCTAAGCAACCAAGGGCTCATCCCTCCATACACGTGTATGGAGGGGAAGCCAATGGCACACAACTGTCTGAAAATATCTCAGAAAGCAAGTGCACAGTGTCCGGCCGGCAAAAAATGTCATTTTGACAAAATTGAGTGCCGACCGGCACAAAAGAATGCCGACCGGCACAATATAGTGCCGATGGAAACTCTAGCCAGCCGGTGGCCTCTAGCCCCAGCCGGTGGTGTGTAGGGATGCCTCACAAAGCATTCCCTGCCCTTCCAAGGCAAAACACAAGTGTTTGGTGCAAAACCAAACACAAACGGTCGAGTCCGGAGGTCCTGAGGCACGGCGCGCGAGCCGAGAACTCCGGGAACTCCAAACGAACACAAACATGGATAATCACCGAGTGTTCAAACGGTGATGTCCAAGTCTTGAGGACGGTCAAAAATGGGGTGTCTACAGATAGTTGTTTGTGGTTGTGATGTTAGTACACTTATCATGAGTATACCTTGACTCACATGAACACACTATCATAGCGGTGACCTCTTTATTATAATCCCTGGTGTACATCATTGATAATTGCTAGTGTTGCAGGAAAGAATAAATGACTAGCCTTGATTCTAAAAAAAAAAAAACACTTGACTCGTTTGAGTTCGTAACCTCTTTAACTCGAGTTATTAAGCCCTTTACACCTAGTGCACTAAAACCGTCTAGTTTGGGAGTCATTGGCCCAATACTTGCTATATGGATTGATTAGAAAGCTTAAGGAACCTAGACATTGCACAGTTAAAGAAAATAAGGAAAAAGACTTGTTCGGATTTGTAGCCTTTTCAACTCGAGTTATTAAGCCCGTAGGGGTGTCTTCACACCTAGTGCCTTAAAACCGTCTGGTTTGGGAGTCATTGGCCCAATGCTTACTACAAGGGTTGATTAAAAAGCTTAATGGATCAGGACACTGCACAATCTTTCAAAAAAAAAAAAACATTTTGAGAATCCTGGTTACAAAAGTTTAATCTTGTCTATATATGTTAGGGGTTATTATGAGTTACACTGAACTATTATAGTGGTCAGTTAACTAGTTATGGAGATTGCACGTTACACCGAGGTTACTGATGATGTGTTCTACTAACATTCACAAGTACATAGAACTTGATTTGTGTAATACTGAATTGCGGTCTTTACTCAATAGATTCCTTCATATTTGTCTGCTGTGTCTTCAATGACTCATCATGTCTTAATATTGCATTGTAGTGGCATATAAGTTAATTCTTGAGTGGTGTAGTGTGATTGATTATTGCTGGATAGATGTGAATATGATAATTTTGTGGGTATCACTTCTGGAAACCCTCACAAGACTTTACTCATCCACTTGGGGTAACTTTGTGATTTAAAGGCTTATGCATATGCTAAATGCAACCGTTCTTCCCACGAAAGAGGAGATAGTTGGATTTTTTTTTTTTTTTTTCTTTCTTTCCTTTTTTATTCCTTGCTTGAGGACTAGCAAGTTGTAAGTTGGGGGATGTGATTAAGGCCGAATTGTACAACACTAAGGCTGTTAATTAAGATCTCTTAACTTTACTTGCTTGTCAAACTATATATTTTATGTCTGTTTAATGCCAATTAGGTTGTACATAGTGGGAGCATAAAATGAGCAAAAATACAGGACTTGTGGAGAAAAGTGCTTCCCGCACGTGCGTTGACTTTTCCCATACATGCGGCAGCACCTCCGAAATCATGCCACTATTTTAAACCTATTTGAAAGACAACAGAGATATAAAAAGAAGAAAGGGAGGCCGGATTAGGGTTCTGAAATTTTAAAGGAGAAAGAGGAGGCTAAGGTTGGAAAAAGGTGATTCTCAATCTTCAAAGCAAATTCCCATGGAGGGTTCCATCTCTTCCACCTCTTCACACTCCTCCATGAGTGGCTAGGCTCTTCTTTTCTAAGGTTTTGATGAAACCCTAGCTATGAAATTAGGTTTTCTTTTTGGTTTTTGATTATGTAAAAGTTTGAACAATTATATGGTGTTTTAAAAGTTTCATAAATATATATTTTCCACTATTTCTTCGAGTATTCAACTTTCTGTGATTGTTGAATGCTTTCCATACAATAGTTTTATATTCTTTCATCTTCAAGGTATGAGACAAACCATACTACGAGGGACGAGTTGTGTCGCTATCCTAGTTTAGAGCGAATGATTCGTGCTACTTGAAATGGTTCGTGCCCATACATTGAACGTGATGATTTTCTTGATAAATGCTTCGAACTTGTAGTTGCGAAATATTATTCCATTTGAACCGTAGCATAATTGATTTCAAATTGAAACCTTATTTACGTAACTAGTGGTGAACTCATTGCCCTAGGTTTTTCCCCAAATCAGTAAATTCATCTTTATTTATAATTGCTAGTTTATTCGCTTTGTTTAATTTAATTATTATTAGGTTATGAACAATCAATCTTTTTATCAAAATTAATTTAGCAATTTAGCAATTAAATTAGTTTAATTTCACAATTGTCCTTGTGGATCAATACCTGGACTTGCCATTATTCTAAAAAAATTTGGTATAGTTTAGTGTTTAATTTTGGTGTGTGAAACGACCCATCATAGATCTACTTAGATCTAATGTAGATTTACATCAGATCTGAGTAGATCTACATTAGATCCGGCTAGATCTAAACAAAGAATAGTTGTCGGAGTACAATCCTCTCGTTATATCTGTCTCTCTCCTTCGATCTCTTAATTTTTCTACATTTTCTCTACTATACACTTCTCTTTTCCTGTTTTAATGGAGAAAATTTTCAAATTCTGAACAAGTTGTTTTCGAGTTTTAGTTACAGGCGGTGAAAACTGTAAAATTTTGCAATTTCAATTTTTTTTGATGCAGGAATGAATCATGGTTTAAAACTATAAAATTTTGCAGTTTCATAACATTCTTTAAAACTATAAAATTTTACAATTTCATAACATGTTTTTTAGTTTGATTAATAAGGATAAATGTTTAATAGATTTTTGCTTTAAAACTGTAACATTTTACAGTTTCAAAGCTTGCTTTTCATTTTGATCAATATTGGAGATTATTTGCTTACACCCTACAAAAATTGAAAAATAAAATATGTTTTTTTTCCCATTATTGCTGTTTTTTGTCGTTACATTTTTTTCCTTTTTGTTTATCAATATTTAACACAGTTTGCTATGTTTTTTCGCTCTAATTTCTCCATCTATTCTTTTTTTTTCTTGCAATATTCTGGACATTCTAGTGAGTCTCCAACGATATTCTTAACGTCCATTGAACGTTCTGGACATTCCGACGACTTCCATTGACATTCAGAACACTCCGGTGAACTTTCGGCGACTTTCCGATGATGTTGAACATTCTGTCTGACGGAAGTCCGACAATAGTGGGATGTAGCAGTGTCTGTAAAAAAAAATATTTTAAAAAAAGAAGGATTTTTTAGTAACAATTAAAAATATATATGACTAATTGGTATAAATATTTTGTTTTGAAATTAAATGGGTTTTGAACTTTGTATATGGGACTTATTGGTAAGTTCCCTTTTATATTTGTTTGTCTTCTCACGCTCCTTACTTGAATGTCAAGTTGTTACCAGCTGTCCTTTGTAGATTGCAAGATATGGGTTTGGACTTATTATTTTTTGTCTTGGACAAACGCGATTGGATTTGGGTATGAATTTATATTTTTTCCATCCACAAGTTTGATGTAATACTTCTAATAATATATATATTTTTTTTAAAAAAAAAACAGTGGCCTGGTGTAAAGTTATAATTTGAAATTTTATGGGTTGGGCCCGGGTAACGTACTCTTCTATGTTCTCAGGGCTGTTTGCTTGATATTACACTTTTTTTTCTTCTTTTTTCAGTCGTCCAATTACAAGGTATAGTCCAATAATAGTTTAAGAGGCCTACAAGTTTTTTTCATTTTATCGCATCATATATATCTACTATCTATCCATCTATTATAAAAGTGTGAATAACCTATTATGTTTTTATTTTTTTTAAATCTCAATTTTACATTCTTAAATCTATTATAGTTTTTAAAAGTTATGAAAAGTCCTATATAAACTAATTATTTTTTTTTATTTTTGGAGTTGAACACTCAAAAATGATATATCTGTTTCTAAGAGTCCTATATAAATATAAACAAACCATCTCCCTTCTTATCAACAAAAAAAAAAAAAAAAAATTATCTCCCTATTTTTTACATTGATGATGATTGAATAATAAAAAATAATTACTCTTTCTTATTTCTTGTGTATGTTTCTATACTAATATACATAATATTTACAATTCTCCATCAGATATACATAATATTTATAACTCTCTATCATGGATCAAATCACTAAAAATAATTTTAATTGAATCTTAAAGTAATATGCATTCATTCGAATTTAAACAAAGGAAAGCGCATGCATTTTTAAAAGAGAGACTTGTATTACATCTCAAAAATTCACATGCTATCTTTATACATTTTCTTTTTATTTAAATTATATTTGACGAACTGTAATATTTTACATTGTACTTTAATAACCAATGTGTGATGTCAAAATTCTAAACAAGAACCACTTACTTTGGTTTTATTTTTTAAATCTATTTTCAGTTTTTGATTTTGCATATTTTTTCACTTTTGGTGATTAAAGATATTGAAATTTCTTCATATTTTATATTTAAATTATACTTTTACATGAAAATTTAATATCTAATAATATAAATAGAATTAGAAAGTAAAATATTAGTAAAAAAATTTATAAATTCAAACATGTACTATTTATTATTATATATATTTTTTGTTATTATTATAATTATTCATAATTCTTTTTCCAAAAAGAATATACAACTAATTATTTTCTAAGTATATTTAAATTAAGTGAATTTAAATCTAAAAGTAAAATCAAAAAATAAAAAATATTAAATTAAGTGAATCTAAAATGAAAATAAAAGGGTTATTAAAAATAAAAAAAAATAAAAAAGAGTGTCAAAGACAAAAAAAAATATGAAAATTCAAAAATTCAAAATAAAAGTTTGAAAAAAAACCCTAAACCAAACACTATAAACTTCTCTTTTTAAAATCTTTCTTCACTAATCTCTAATTTTACATAAATTATTCACAATTTTCTTTCAATTTTTATGTAAATTTAATAATCTAATTAAAAAATTGTGCATACACACAAAAATGTAACAATAAACATCTACATTATTTATGACCAGTTATTTAATTATGAATAATTAATTTCTCATCGTTACTTTATTATATTGTTGCAAAAGATTTCACATATTACTTTTGTAATATCTTATATATGTCAATGTCTATATATGTAAATATATAAAAATATATATAAGTATAAATTTATATATGTTATCGTGTTCATACATTGTCAATCTGTAATACTATATTACCATCAGATACTTTAATTTTCTAACATCGCTTTAGTAATATAGTTATATTTGTTAGGAAAAAACTGCAGAATTGTATATTGCTCTTATCAACTTATATTCAATATATATATACATACATGTCACACAAATATGTATCCACAACAAACAGTTTCAATAACAAATCAATATTTTGCAAAACACATCCATCATGACAATAATTGTACTTTTTTTCCCTCACAGAAAAAATCACATTATTGAGGAAAAATGAATTTTGAAATTCATAACAATATGATATCGTTTCAAACTCTTACTCATCAAAATATTTTTATTACAATGAGTTATAATGGTGAGTAAGAAGAAAAATAAGAAGATGGTGAAACAAAAACTACAGAAAATCTATTGCAACATGCTGTCCAAGCAAAGTTAGACGAGTTGAAGCAAGAATTGTCCTATTTGTTGTCAAGTTCAAGATAAACAATGTACCTCATGCATAAATTTTATATTTATAAAATTTCTCATTTATTATTTAAATTCTTCAACCGAGTATTTATTTATTTCTTACTTAGTTATATTTTGGATAAGATCAATTTATTCATATAAGTCTTTATATTTTGTATACATATCATATATTAATTTAAGAGACGCGCATAATTACAGTATTAATAATTGATAAAAATCACATGCCATGTGCAATGCACGTGACCAATAATATTATTTAAAATAATATTTTTGTTATGCTTAAATGACACATTTTAAAGGCTTGTTTTTTTTTAAAAAAAAAAGCTATATCAACATGCCCTATTTATTTACATATAAAGTTATACACAAACTCAATTTTAATTATAATAACCAATTTTATATGAACTCTAATTGAAAAATACTTATTTTCCATATATTTTTCTATTTAGTTTTGTCGTTATCAAATTTCTTTTATATAATTGATATTTTAATTTAATTATTATGATATTTAAAAAAAAATTTATTTCGATATACAAGCAAATAAATAAATAAGATAGAATGTGCTTAATTAGGATTTTATAGCATAAAGGACATTAAATATTTTTATAATATCTAAGGTCCCTCAACATCGATCTAAAGAAATTCTCTGGATTCCAATCTAGAAATTTTCTCTAGATTTCCAAAGAATTTCTCTGATTTTCACAAGAATTTCTCTGGGTTCCAACCAGAAAAAAGGCCTGAGATTGTGTGCTTGAGAGTCAAACAAAGTGGGTTGTTGGTGGTGGAAGAGAGGTGGTGGTGGTTGTGAAGGAGGTGGTTGTGAGTGGTTAGAGATGAAGCCAAAACTGTGGTTCAAGAAATGAGAGATTGACTTGGTCCGTGAATTATACTCTTCATCTCCACCACTTGAAGATTGCATATTTCCACCGTTTCCAGAATCCATTTGCTGCTGAAAAAGAGAAATAAAAGATGATATATTAAATAAATAAATAAAAAGGGCCAAACCTATTGAGAGATGGTTGTAGTTCCAAAAAAAAGAAGAGAATATGAGAGAGAGCATAAAGAAAATTCACACAGTGATCACAGCCAAAGAAAATTCACAAAATTACAAACAATGATCACAACCAGAGAAAATTCACACAGTCCAGAGAAAATTCAATTTGAATTGCCCACACTATATCTATATCTATATATATGAACATATCTCAACCTCTACTCAATTTCTTTTCAATTCCACATTTTCTTTTCTTTTAGAAAATTTCCCCACAAAGATGTGCGGTTTGATTGATCTCAATACCGTCGATGACGACGATGACTACTCTTCTCATCCTCCTTCTCCACCGCCACATCTAGAGAAAATTCACAAAGTTACATATAGAGAATTTCTTTGATTCAAACTAGAGAAAATTGAAATTTCTCTAAGTTTGAAGACAATCTGCAGAATTACAAATTGAATCATAGTATATAGTGAAAAGAATTAATTGGCATATCCACTATGGGAAAGTTATATGATTCTATTATAGCATATGTAGCTAGGCTTTCATGGATTGTATGAAATGGAGCTAATGTTTTTCTTGAACTAAAGAAGGTCCAATGATGCGTTTTTAAGAACATCAATAAATAAATAAAAATTTTATTAACCAAAAGCAATGATAGATTATCAAATTGACTATCAAGTCTGCACAAATCTAGTCCTATTTAGTAACAATTAATCTTATTTGCTTTAAATCTAGACCTCACCAGATTTTCTTTTTTTCTTTTTTTTTAAATTAAACTTGATTCATGCATTCTACATGGAAGTCAAAGAGTGGAAAATGAATATGCATGTTTCTATACAGGTTTCAAGTAACATTTCTAGAACAATTGTAGAGTTCTCCATTCATGTATGAAGTAAATATCTAGTATTTTTTTTTTGATTAAATAAATATCTAGTATTGGAGATATGTAAACATTATAAAATCAGACACAAATTTTTCTAAAAGAGAACACAGAAAAATCCAAGGAAAATTAAGATTTCTTTGGTTTTGGACTAGTTTTATTTGATTTACTCACAATTTTCTCTGTGTTTTGACCAAATCATAAAAAATTGTGTTTTGATTCAATCAGAAAAAATTGATTAAAAAGCCAACACAAAATGGACCAACCATGAAGATCGTCGAGTTTGATTACCATTGTTTATTCTAATCACATTTCTTTATATATTCTTACCCATTTTATGATTTTGTATTTTACAACTTTCACAGCTGTTCATCATTGTTTATTTGTATTACCAACTACTTATTTGTGCTATAGGTGCAAACAGAAAGTACCATAGACTAAAAATTCATAACAATTGAATAGTTAGGGTACACACTAGCCTCAGTGAACTTCTTGAGAAGCTCTTCATGTCTTTTAAACTTTTTCTCAAACACTTGAGTTAGTTGTGACGTGTCAACTTCACCGGAGCTAGATTTGTTCTCAAAGAAAGGCGCCTGGGTGAACATGTCGTTCACATCGCTATTGTTGATGCAAGATCCATATGTTCTCCAGAGAGTTCTAGAAACTTCTTTGTAACAGCTTCAATGTGAACAAAGATAGAATCGGTCGCAACAACAGTGAGAAGATTTAGCAGGAGTATTGGTGACGATCGTTGCCATCGAGCCAAACCCTAATCTCCCCGCCATGGATGTAACGAAGAAAGAAGAGAGATTGAGGGTTTGAAGAGAGAGAGAGACATAGAGACAGAAAGACAGAGAGAGAGTGAGTGTGATATATGGAGGGACCTTAGACTACAAAAAAAAAAATATTGTGGACCTCTCCCATTATTAAAAATAAGAGAGGGACCTTAGACTAATTTTCTCTTTAATCTATGTATTTTTTTTTCTTAATCCAATCATAACATATTTATATTTAATCTTTTAAATAAATTTTGTGTAATTGTATTTCTACATGTTTTTATTTTCTAAATAAATATAAAAATAAAAACAAAATTAAATAATTCAAATAACTTTTAATTTTATATTACTAATTCTCTTTCTAATTTAACTATTATTTTTAATATCAAAATAAGTGTTTATTTTACTATTTTATAATTTAATATATATCATATAAAATCATTATATAATAATTACATTTTTATAGCACAATAGAACTAAAATGATCAAAATAATCAAATAATTTAACTAAATTTATTATATACAAATATTCAAATAATAATTTTATAAAACGATAGGGCTAAGATTATTAAAATAAATAATTTAAATTTAAATTTTATTTTAAATTAAAATTAATATTATTATTTTGTAACACATATCATAGTATAAAATATAACTCCATAGTGATTTTATATCTGACATCATATTTCTAAAAGTAATTTACATATACACATAGCGTTCAATTTGATATTAATTAATTAAAATAATGGAACTCAATACTTTTTTTTGTCAAGTTTTTAGAAGATAAATTGACAAATGTCAAATGATAAATAGTGTGGAGTATTATTAAAAAAATAATGATTAAAAAAAATGATTGTGTATATTCAAAGCACCTATTGATGTTTCTTGAATAATTTTTAAATAAAAAATTTGGATTTACAGTATTATTGATAATGCACCTTCAAAAGCTCTATTAGAAAAGATATGCAAAAATAATTTGGCTGAAATAGAAATTTTGCGATTATTATGATGCGTTACATAATTAATTAAAATCTTTTTGAAAACTAAAATTATTAAACTTATAGACATTTTGTGCTTGATTCCCTTTATCATATAAAAATATTATAATAGATTATAATCAAACATCACTTGAATCATAATTAAAGATCCTATGCACCACTTTAGACATAACCAAAAATATAAGAAATTATCAAAGATATTTTCGATTAATAATTAAAATAATACAATGAGTTATAACTAAGTCATAATTTGTATATTATAGAATTTTTTGTTATTTTTATTTTTCTTTCAAGAAAAAATATTTTGATACAAGTGAAATTCATGATTTTTAGTAGATTTGATTAACATAAATAAGGACTTGATTTCAAGTTTAGAATACACCTTTTTTTAACTTTAAAATAAATTATTTTTATGAGCATATTTTATATAAAATCACACACGGTGACAACAATTTTCATCAGCCATTAGCAAATCTATTTGTACATAGCACGGGTCACGACTAGTATATGTTATTAAAATAGTGTTTTTTTCATATTTAGGTGGCATATTATAAAGGCTTACTTTTTTCTAAGAAAGTTACTTCAGCATTTATTTTCTTAATTATATATATATAAAGTTCTACACAAACTCAAACATAATTTAAATTATACTAACTTTACCTATTCTATATGAATTCTATTTGACAAATATTTCTTTTCCATATATTTTTTATCATAAATTGAGATAATCCACAAAACCAATACCAATTTTGCGTTTCACGTTTTTCTTCTTAATTCTTTTAAGGGATTAGGGTTTTTTTTTTTTAATGCTAAATTGTCTCTCTTTTTTTCTTCTTATTTTTCTGTACATTATTTTATACCCAATACCAATTCTATATTATAGATTTGTCATTTAAATTTTATAATGATTCTATATATGAAATTATATTTTATTTCCTACATTATTTTATATAACCACAACTTATAGGAGGAAAAACCTGCACAACAAAGATACTCTCGAGGAACTTTTAAAGTTTAGATTTATTGCTTAAGTTGTTTTTTCAATTGTTGAACAGTAAGTTCTTTTACATTTTGACATCATATTACATATGATTAATCACTTCACATACTGAGATGTATATATCATTTGGATGTTTTCATTATTTTTTCTTTTTGGGTTTATATGTTATTATGTGATTCTTTCTTGGTTAGTCATTGTTGAATTTCTTTTATATAGTTGATATTTTAATTTAATTAAGAGTATTTATTTTACAATCTTATAATTTAATATATATATATATATATCATATAAAATCATTATATGATAATCCAACTACAACATATTTATATTTAATTTTTTAATAAATTTTATATAATTTCTATTTCTACATATTTTTATTTTCCAAATAAATATAAAAAAAAAATTAAATTTCTAGAATTACTTTTAATTTTATATTACTAATTCTTCTTCTAATTTAACTATTATTTTTAATATCAAAATGAGTATTTATTTTATTATTTTATAATTTAATATATATCATACAAAATTATTATATGATAATTACACTTTTATAGCACGATAGAACTAAAATTATCAAAATGCACAAATAATTTAACTAAAATTAATATATAAGTATTCAAGTAATAATTTTATAAGTCAACCACTAATTTTTTATTTAAAAAAATAAAAAAATAATATGACAATGACAATTTTAATGATGAATGTTTATGTGATTTATTAAAGGACTTTTCTTAAGTGTGCCTTGCATATGGTATGCAAGGCACTTACACCCTTCTATTCTGCATTTACACATTTGTATGTATTGGGTTATATCAAAATATTTGAAAACTTACACATTGGTGACCTGCCAAGCAGGTCACTTTCCAGGTAAATTAATAAAATAACATATTATATGACTAAATGTGTAAATGGTCAAAAAAAATGTATAAGTTTTCACAAAAGGCGTATATTTTCACGAAAGACGTAAGGAATTTCAGAAAAAGGCGTAACTGATTTCTGAAAACTTACGCGTTTTGTGAAAACTTACGCCTTTTGTAAAAACTTACACCTTTTTTGAAAACTTACACCTTTTTCTGAAAACTTACGCCTTCTGTGGAATCATTTACACCTTTTATGAATACTTACTCCTTTTGTGAGTTGACTTACCAAAGGTGTAAACAAACGAAAACTTACACATTTTGCTTATGCTTACACCTTTTCGTGAAAATACTTACACCATTTTTGAAAAGTTACTCCTTTTGTGTAAGAATTTTTGGCATAACATTTATACTTTTTCTTCGAACTTACACCTTTTGCGGAAGACCAACTTAAAGCTTTTTCGGAAGTCACTTATACCTTTTGTGAAAAAATAAATTCATCAAATTTACACCTTTTGCTTAAGCTTATACCTTTTCGTGGAAGTGCTTATATTTTTTTTGAAAAGTTACTCCTTTTGTGTAAGAATTTTTGGCATAACATTTATACTTTTTCTTCGAACTTACACCTTTTGTGGAAGCCCAACTTAAAACTTTTTCGGAAGTCACTTATACCTTTTGTGAAAAAATAAATTCATCAAATTTACACATTTTGCTTCAGCTTATACCTTTTCATGGAAGTACTTATATTTTTTTTGAAAAGTTACTCCTTTTGTGTAAGAATGTTTGGCATAACATTTATACTTTTTCTTCGAACTTACACCTTTTGTGGAAGCACAACTTAAAACTTTTTCGGAAGTCACTTATACCTTTTGTGAAAAAATAAATTCATCAAATTTACACCTTTTGCTTAAGCTTATACCTTTTCGTGGAAGTGCTTATATTTTTTTTGAAAAGTTACTCCTTTTGTGTAAGAATTTTTGGCATAACATTTATACTTTTTCTTCGAACTTACACCTTTTGTGGAAGCCAACTTAAAACTTTTTCGGAAGTCACTTATACCTTTTGTGAAAAAATAAATTCATCAAATTTACACCTTTTGCTTAAGCTTATACCTTTTCGTGGAAGTGCTTATATTTTTTTTTGAAAAGTTACTCCTTTTGCGTAAGAATTTTTGGCATAACATTTATACATTTTCTTCGAACTTACACCTTTTGTGAAAGAGTATATAAGCACAAAAGTATAAATGTTATGCCAAAAATTCTTACACAAAAGGAGTAACTTTTCAAAATTGGTGTAAGTATTTTCACGAAAAGGTGTAAGCTTAGGCAAAAGGTGTAAATTTGATGAATTTTTTTTTTCACAAAAGGTATAAGTGACTTCCGAAATAGCTTTAAAGTTGGGCTTTCACAAAAGGTGTAAGTTCGAAGAAAAAGTATAAATCTTATGCCAAAAATTCTTACACAAAAGGAGTAACTTTTCAAAATGGTGTAAATATTTTCACGAAAAGTATGAAGGAGTAACATTTCAAAGTGTTCATAACCACAAAAGGAGTAACAAAGGGTTCATTTCAAAATGTTCGTAAACACAGAAGGAGTAACATATGTTCATTTCAAAGTAGTAAACACAAAAGGAGTAACATTTCGAAGTGTTCATAAACAAATTGAGAAAACCACTAAACAAATCAAAGGGTTCGTGACCCCCGCTGACCACCCAAGCATCAGTGGGCTCCGGTGCTCACAGCCTTCTGAGATCGGCACCTCCACGGGCACCGCCGCCGCAAATCAAAGGTTTTTTGAAAGATTGGCTATCGATCTTGGTCTCTCTGTGTCGATGTCGGCCTATTCTCCGTCGATGTCGGTCTCTCTCTGTCGATCCCTGTTTATCTCGGTCTGTCTCCAGCGATCTTGGTCTGTCTGTGTCCATGTGGGTCTCTTCTCTGTCGATCTCTGTCGATTTCGGTCCCTCTGTCGATTTTGGTTGGATTTGGACTCGGAGTCGCTACTCCAAGCCCTCCCAAACTCGTCTTCTCTGAAACGGAGTTCTACTGGGAAAAAGGCCAAGCCCTCCGAAACGCCCTTCTCTCTCACATTGCCATTATCTGAACAAGACAAATACAGTGTAATTGGATTTTAGGAAGTTACAGGTTTTCGGGGGAAAAAACGGAACTTTGACGTTTTGCGAAGTTACTTACATCTCTTTGTGGCATAAGATTTATACTTTTTCTTCAAACTTACACCGTTTGTAAAAGCCCAACTTTAAAGCTTTTTCGGAAGCCACTTATACCTTTTGTGAAAAAAAAAATTTCATCAAATTTACACATTTTGCTTAAGGTTACACCTTTTCGTGGAAGTGCTTACACTATTTCTGAAAACTTACTCCTTTTGTGTAAGAATTTTTGTCATAAGATATATACTTTTTCTCCGAACTTACACCTTTTGTGAAAGCCCAACTTAAAGCTTCTTCGGAAGTAACTTATACCTTTTGTGAAAAAAAAAAATTCATCAAATTTACACATTTTCCTTAAGCTTACACCTTTTCGTGGAAGTGCTTACACTATTTTTGAAAACTTACTCCTTTTGTGTAAGAATTTTTGGCATAAGATTTATACTTTGTCTTCGAACTTACACCTTTTGTGAAAGCCCAACTTAAAGCTTCGTCGGAAGTCACTTATACCATTTGTGAAAAAAAAAATTCATCAAATTTACACATTTTGCTTAAGCTTACACCTTTTCGTGGAAGTGCTTACACCATTTTTGAAAAGTTACTCCTTTTGTGTAAAAATTTTTGGCATAACATTTATACTTTTTCTTCCAACTTACACATTTTGTGAAAGCCCAACTTAAAGCATCTTCAGAAGTCACTTATACCTTTTGTGAAAAAAACAATTCATCAAATCTACACATTTTGCTTAAGCTTACACCTTTTTGTGGAAGTGATTACACCATTTTTGAAAAGTTACTCCTTTTGTGTAAGAATTTTTGGCATAACATTTATACTTTTTCTTCGAACTTACACCTTTTGTGAAAACCCAACTTAAAGCTTCTTCGGAAGTCACTTATACCTTTTGTGGAAAAAAAAATCAATGAAATTTACACCTTTTCCTTAAGCTTACACCTTTTCGTGAACATATTTACACCATTTTTGAAAAGGTACTCCTTTTGTGTAAGAATTTTTGTCATAACATTTACTCCTTTTGTTCTTATATACTCTTTCACAAAAGGTGTAAGTTGGAATAAAAAGTATAAATGTTATGCGAAAAATTCTTACACAAAAGGAGTAACTTTTCCAAAATGGTGCAAGTATTTTCACGAAAAGGTGTAAGCTTAAGCAAAAAGTGTAAATTTGATGATTTTTTTTTTTCACAAAAGGTATAAGTGACTTCCGAAGAAGCTTTAAGTTGGGCATTCACAAAAGGTGTAAGTTCGAAGAAAAAGTATAAATGTTATGCCAAAAATTCTTACACAAAATGAGTAACTTTTCAAAAATGGTGTAAGCAGTTCCATGAAAAGGTGTAAGCTTAAGCAAAATGTGTAAATTTGATGAATTTTTTTTTTCACAAAAGGTATAAGTGACTTCCGACGAAGCTTTAAGTTGGGCTTTCACAAAAGCTGTAAGTTGGAAGACAAAGTATATAATGTTATGCCAAAAATTTTTACACAAAAGGAGTAACTTTTCAAAAATGGTGTAAGCACTTCCACGAAAAGGTGTAAGCTTAAGCAAAATGTGTAAATTTGATGATTTTTTTTTTTCACAAATGGTATAAGTGACTTCTGACGAAGCTTTAAGTTGGGCTTTCACAAACGGTAAAAATTCTTGAACAAAAGGAGTAACTTTTCAAAAATGGTGTAAGTATTTTCACGAAAAGTATGAAGGAGTAACATTTCAGTGTTCATAACCACAAATGAAGTAACAAAGCGTTCATTTCAAAATGTTCGTAAACACAGAAGGAGTAACATCAAGTGTTCATTTCAAAGTATTCGTAGAAAACACAAAAGGAGTAACATTTCGAAGTGTTCATAAACAAATTGGGACAACCACTGAACAAATCAAAGGGTTCGTGAGCCCCGCTGACCACCCAAGCGTCGGTGGCCTCCGGTGCTCACAGCCTTCTGAGATCGGCACCTCCACTAGCACCGCCGCCGCAAATCAAAGGTTTTTTGAAAGATTGGCTATCGATCTTGGTCTCTCTGTGTCGATGTCGTCCTATTCTCCGTCGATGTCGGTCTCTCTCTGTCGATCCCTGTTTATCTCGGTCTGTCTCCAGCGATCTTGGTCTGTCTGTGTCCGTGTGGGTCTCTTCTCTGTCGATCTCTGTCGATTTCGGTCCCTCTGTCGATCTCGGAGTGGCTGCTCTGTCGATCAGTGTCCATCTAGGTCTCTATGTCTGTTGATCTCAGTCTATCTCTCTCTCTCTCTCTCTCTCTCTCTCTCTCTCTCTCTGTCCGTTGCTCTATATTAAAAACGGTTCTCTTTTACATTGACATACTTGGTTGGATTTGGACTTGGAGTCGCTATTCCAAGCCCTCCCAGACTCGTCGTCTCTGAAACGGAGTTCTACTGAGAGAAAGGCCAAGCGCTCCGAAACGCCCTTCTCTCTCACATTGCCATTATTTGAACAAGACAAATACAGTGTGATTGGATTTTAGGAACTTCCAGGTTTTGGGGGCAAAAAATGGAACTTACACGTTTTGCGAAGTTACTCACATCTCTTGTGAAAGGTTAAACATTTGTGAAATAATTTATTTTATAAAATTTAGACCTTTTCGTTGAAATACTTAAACCTTTTGTGAGAAGTTACTACTTTATTAAAAATTATGTCTATTAAAAAATTTACACATTTTATTGGAACTTACACTTTTTCTGAGAACAGAACTTACACCTTTTTTGAAATAAGTTACATCTTTTCTGAATATGGTTACACCTTTTATGGAAATCTGAAGTATATTTTCCTAAAATTTAAACCTTCAATGGGAAGTTACACCATTTGTGACATAACTTTCATGTTTTGTGAAAACTACATACATGTTTTTGAAAATATACACCTTTCATGGAAGGAGTATTTGAATAAAATATATACCTTTTGTTAAAAACATAAACCGTTTCTGAATGATTACACCTTTTTGTGGGAATGCTTACACCGTTTCCGAATGGTTACAGCTTTTGTGAATAACTTTTTTCATAAAATTTACACTTTTTATGGGATATTACAACTTTTCTGCCAGCAAAACTTACACCTTTTTAAAAATTTTACACCTTCAATGGAAAATATGTTTTCATCAAGTTTACACCTTATTTTAAAAGCTTACACCTCTTCTAAAAAGGTACTCCTTTTGTGAAGCAAACATGTTTAAAAAAATTTACACCTTTTAAATAGGAGTTACATTTTTGGTGAAGACAGTTAGACCTTTTTTGAAAATTTACACGTTTTATGGAAAATAAGCTTTTGATAAAGTTTGTTAAAAGAAATTATTTGACAAAAGGTATAACCTTTTCAAATATGGTGTATGTTTGTCCGAAGAAGGTGTAAATGACCATAGAAAAGATGTAAGTTTTGTTTTTCACTGAAGGTGTAACTTGAAATAATAAGTGTAAATTTTATGAAAAAGGTTTTTCCACAAAATGTGTAATTTTTCAAGAAGTTGTAAATATTTCCGAGAGAAGGTGTAAATTTTTAGGAAAGGTGTAAAATTTAGGAATAGTTGTAAACTTTGTGAGTGTTTACAAAAGATATAAGTTCCCAAAGAAGACCAATCATCGAAGCTGAATGTTTCTTTTTTACAAAAGATATAAGTTCCCAAAGAAGACCAATCCCAATAAAACTGAATGTTTCGTTTTTACTAGAAAAGATATAAGTTCCAAGGTGTAACTTTTATTAAGAAAATTAATTTAAAGATATAAGTTCCAAGGTGTAACTTTTATGAAGAAAATTAATTTATAAATGATGTCAGTTTTCATTAAAAGGTGTAAGTTTTCAGAACAAGTATAAAATTTTCAAAAAGGCCGAAGTGTTCAGAAGAGGTGTAAGTTCCGTCGGCCCGTCCGTCTCTCTTCCATTCCATCTCGGACCTCTCTCTTTGTTTGTCTTTCTCTCTGCCCGTCTCTCCGTTGTTCCATTTCCCCATAGTTGTAGGGTTTTACAGAGAAAAATATTTGAGGGCCGAGCTTAAGTTCTTGGGAAGGCTAGCCATGGAAGTGGATGCATAAATACTTTTTTTAAGTTGATTTTTGTCGGTGGAGCACATCCGCAAGGGTTAATCGAGCACCACCGTTGGTTCGTCTGATCCGGTTGGTATTTCCTTTATTTCGTATTGGTACATTATCTGTCTCCTTGTTTGTCTTCTATCATTCACATATACGTTCGCACCCAACCCGAAATCGACCCAATAGGAACTGTTCTGTACTCCATTTTCGTATTTTGTGCTATTTGAATAGGAACTCTTCCCTCTGCTAACCGAAATGGACCCAATAGGAACTATTCTGTACTCGATTTTTGTATTTTCTCCCTTTCGAATAGGAAGTCTTCCCTCTGCTATCAGTGCTGCAAGTTGGACATAGGTATCATAGTAGTTAGCAACAAGCATAAAAGGTGTTCTGCATTTACATGGCGAACTTGTTAGGTTGGGTTATATATAACGAAAGAAGACTTTAAAAAAAAATTGTGCAATGTTGGCACGGGAAAAACAATTTTTTTTCCGAGTAGCCAAAAAAGCAAAAATAAGAAACTCGTTAAACAAACAATGACTAATCTTGTTTCCGCAACGGGTAGCACACTCGGTTGAATTCTGGGTGATTTTATATTGGCGGAACTTATGTTTAGAAACAATTTGTGTTACACAGACTCTTCAAAATAGATCAAATACCTGTGTCGGACACCTGAGAGTCGGACAAGGGTATGGGATATGTGTCGGATACTTTTCAACGGACACTTCTTATATAATTGTATATAACACAATTATTATATGTGCAAATTATTGTGAAATTACTATAAATGTGATTTTGACACTGTGAGTTACATATAGTACCATTTTATGTCACATATTAGATTAAAAATATGATATTTTTTTCCCACACCGCGTACCATTGAATGTAGGGTTAAGATTTAATGAGTCGGACCTGTACATACATACCGCACCCGGCACCCGTACCCGAGTCCGTGTAACACAATAAGCAACCCTTTCTTTCAGTGCTGAAATTCATGCATAGTTGACGGTATTCAACTTAAAACATAGGAAAGCCAATTGAAAGAGTTGAAATGAGGATGACGATTTCCAAATTTTGTAGAGAGCTATTCGTTCCCACACCCAATTCTGAATCAAGAGTTGAAGCGTTCACTTTCATGGCTAGCCTTTCCAAGAACTTAAGCGGCCGGAGTCGATAGCTGAAAACCAATACCTTCTCCCCACCTGAGTCGGACAACCCTAACAGATTAAGGAAGAAGTTTGCCTTCAGTCCTTCTCTAATATCCAACTTTTCTAAGATGTGGTCCATCCGGGCATCGTCAATGCCCTATGTTTCTGTGGTTGACGTGTCTGTAGGTGAACTCTTTAGGAGGGATCTCAACTGTGTGTGCACATACAGTGTGCTCCCATCCCAGGTGATGTTCAACTGCTTAACGAAGTTGTTCAGTTCTTCAACTTCACGAACTGTCGTAAGGGTGAGGTGAAGAAATTCAGAAAAGTCAACAAGCCCAGGCAATTCACGAAGAAAATCTCATTCGTAGAAATGGACAACCTTGCCTGTCATTGCACGCAACTTTTGAATGACGGTTACCTTTCTATTCACGAAGAAAATCTCATTCGTAGAAATGGACAACCTTGCCTGTCATTGCACGCAACTTTTGAATGACGGTTACCTTTCTATTGAAGTTATCATCCTGCATATATATACAGCAGTTACATTTCAAGAGGAAGGTAGCTGTCATTCATGAGTTGCGGGCTGTCTGGACTTTATTGAGCGAGTTCATGAAATGCGTACTCTCATTTGTCTTTTTTATGACCTTCGTGCAGAATAAGAATGGATTGGTACGTTAGTAATATTTGTTGGCAGGCAGTGGCAGTCTTGCTTATTTCATTGTCACATACAATTGATGAAACTTGCTTGTACGCTTGGAAACGGTTACCTTTCTCTGATCTGCCCACTGTCTGAGCACCCGAAGGTAATGGAGCATGGGCCAGGATGCAGCCACCTCAACTCTCTGCAACCAAGTTGCTCAGAAGGAAATTGAAGCCCTCAACTTGATGGCTGGCCTTTCCAAGAACTTCAGCGGCCGGAGTCGATGGCTGAAAACCAATACCTTCTCCCCACCTGAGTCGGACAACCCTAACAAATTAAGGAAGAAGTTTGCCTTCAGTCCTTCTCTAATATCCAACTTTTCTAAGATGTGGTCCATCCGTGCATCGTCAATGCCCTATGTTTCTGTGGTTGACGTGTCTGTAGGTGAACTCTTTAGGAGGGATCTCAACTGTGTGTGCACATACAGTGTGCTCCCATCCCAGGTGATGTTCAACTTCTTAACGAAGTTGTTCAGTTCTTCAACTTCACGAACTGTCGTAAGGGTGAGGTGAAGAAATTCAGAAAAGTCAACAAGCCAAGGCAATTCACGAAGAAAATCTCATTCGTAGAAATGGACAACCTTGCCTGTCATTGCACGCAACTTTTGAATGACGGTTACCTTTCTATTGAAGTTATCACCTTGCATATATATACAGCAGTTACATTTCAAGAGGAAGGTAGCTGTCATTCATGAGTTGCGGGCTGTCTGGACTTTATTGAGCGAGTTCATGAAATGCGTACTCTCATTTGTCTTTTTTATGACCTTCGTGCAGAATGAGAATGGATTGGTACGTTAGTAATATTTGTTGGCAGGCAGTGGCAGTCTTGCTTGTTTAATTGTCACATACAATTGATAAAACTTGCTTGTACGCCCGGAAACGGTTACCTTTCTCTGATCTGCCCACTGTCTGAGCACCTGAAGGTAATGGAGCATGGGCCAGGATGCAGCCACCTCGACTCTCTACAACCAAGTTGCTCAGAAGGAAATTGAAGCCCTCAACTTGATGGCTGGCCTTTCCAAGAACTTCAACGGCCGGAGTCGATGGCTGAAAACCAATACCTTCTCCCCACCTGAGTCGGACAACCCTAACAGATTAAGGAAGAAGTTTGCCTTCAGTCCTTCTCTAATATCCAACTTTTCTAAGATGTGGTCCATCTGGGCATCGTCAATGCCCTATGTTTCTGTGGTTGACGTGTTTGTAGGTGAACTCTTTAGGAGGGATCTCAACTGTGTGTGCACATACAGTGTGCTCCCATCCCAGGTGATGTTCAACTACTTAACGAAGTTGTTCAGTTCTTCAACTTCACGAACTGTCGTAAGGGTGAGGTGAAGAAATTCAGAAAAGTCAACAAGCCCAGGCAATTCACAGAGTGACCAAAATCCTGCATACCACAGATTGACCAAACTCCTGCACCCTTGCAGCAAAAAACACCAAACACCACCCCCTCAATCAGACTTTGATACTATCCAGAATGCAATATATGTCGTCCACTGAATACTGTAGGCCTCTATAACTTTGCTTACAGCAAAGTGCAACCCTCACTTTCACCATCTCAGCCAATTCAGGCCCATCAACAATCTTATCATTAAAAAGGCAATCATTCCTACCTTTCCAAATCATTCCTAGGTGTGCAATACAAAAGAATACATATATAAACTAGCCTAGGATTTGGGGAAAAAAACGGCTAGAACACCCCACTCTGATTGAGCATCTGCCAGCATGGCTTGGGCTTGGTCCAACTTAGCTTTAGTTGTCTGAATTGATGCAGAACGATGTCTAATTTGGGAGAGCATCATCCTTGCTTCTTGATTAAGCTGGTCATGTTGCTGCTGCAGATGAGCCTTTCTTTGCCGGACAGAGGCAAGTTCTGCCATGAGTTTGGCTTCCTCAAGTTCAAGTGCTGAGTGTTGCTGAAGAATGGCTACAGAGGTTTGCTGGCTGAGTTTGAGTGAAGTGGATATGGTGTGGCCTTCGTTTAGGAAATCCTTTTTGGTTTGAATATCCTTCGAGCAAGTCTGAACCATCTCTGAAAGGGTTGGCCATTCCGTGATGATCTTGGCCAATTGCTTTAGTTGAATGGGTTGAAAGGATTAGGGGAGAGGTTTACAACAGCAGAAAGACAGGCCAAGGTTTCATCAGGTTTGTGGAGAATGATTTCTTCAACTGGGGTGTTAATGAGGTTGATGAAGGTGGTTAAGGTTTGTTGAGTTTCAGCATCAAACAGATGTAGCCTTTGAGGCAATGTAGATATTTCGTCTAGATCTTGTTGAAGAATAGAAAGTTTGGTCCAAATATCCTGGCATGGACCGAAGGCCTGTGAACGTTAATAGTTTGGTGAGAATATATGCTTGCAAGTAATAAAGAGTAAATAGGATGAGGTTGGAAATGGTAGTACATGTCCTGATAACGTGCGCGCAGACGGTTGGCCTTGTTCAGCTATAGTTGTGGCATCAGGACGAGTTGTTTCTGGTACTGATGAAATGGCAGCATCAGCGCCTTGAGGCTCTTTCTCTGGTTCTGCTAACAGGGGAAAGTCATGAGGACCTTCAACTTCTGTCTCATCCATTGGTCGTGGAGATGAGTCCTGTATTATGTCCATCCCTGTAAATTGGAGAACAATACCAGTTACTTAAAGAGAAGTTTTTTTTTCCCAAACGAACAGTAACATTTGTATTTCTATTTACCTTGGTTGTGGTGAACTTCTGGTTGAGGGGATTTTGTGTTGTCATCTGTTGGAGAGGATTGGCTGTTGATTGAAATGTCAAATTCAATCCTCTGTGATTCTTTGTTTGAAGTTTGGGAATTGGAGGGGTTGCATGGTGATGGTTGAGGGCTAGAGACAGAAGGGACAATGTGTTGAGGAGAAGTGGAAGGATGTTGTGATGCAGATTGTGTAGATTGCTGTGGCGAAGACTGTGAAGCAGGTTGTAAGGAAGTTTGTTGCGATGCTTATGGTGGTGGTGGAGTTGGTTGTACAGTGGGTTCTATGGGTACATTGCTGATGGGACTGGGAATTTGATGAATATGTTGAGGAGAAGTGGAAGCATCGTCATCATCAGCAGCAGCAATGAGTAATCTCCTTCTTTTTCTCTGCACAAAAGTAAGTGATCAGTCGGGCGTGAATGGAAATTGAGATGATGTAAATATGTAAAGTGAAGGCTTACTTGGTAGAGCTGCCCTGAAGGATTTGATGTTGTTTGGCCAACCATTTGGCTGAGAGGGATATCCCACTCACTTAGGTCTGTGCTTAGAGCAGAAGCAGTGGAAGGCTCTTCTCTCTTCTTCGCCGTGACCTCTGTCTCGGCAGGGGTACGGGTGGTAGTTCCTCTCTATGCTTGTGTCTGCGCAGCTGCGAAAGAGTCTGCCATTAATTTCGGAACTAAGGGGGTGTTTGTCTGAGTAGTTGCATCCATTGGATCCTTGCCTTTATGTTGGTCCCTAACCAATGGTTCAGCAGCAGCCCTAATTTTGGCTGTCAAATGTTAAACAAGTTAGTGTTGTAGAGAAAAAAACAAAACAAATTGCAAGACACAGTCAGGGATATGAAGTATATGAAGGAAGGATACCTGTAGCCTTAAGCTTGGAAGGCGAGGATATGCGGCCCTGAATATGAATACAAGTATCGTTAAGGCAGCTTTCAAGTGGCTTGCAGAAAATAATGGCAGACATAAGTCCCCACCAATGGTCAAAAGCAGCCGAGCGGTCCCAAGCAGGTTTGAAGAAGAAGGGGCCAAAATCTTGGAAAAGTTTGGTGTTCTCTGTCAGAATGGATTCAGCTTGTGTAGGATCTTTCAAGTGGATTCTGGACCCAATCTCCTTATGGATGGTTGGGTGGAAATAAGGATAAGGGATAGCCTGGGAAAGACCAAATTGCCTGGACCATTGATTGGGACAGTATGTCTCAAAACTGCAGCTGGATAGCTTGGTGGAGGATATGGAACAGCCAACCAAGACATGTCTAGAGGTGAGAATGTGTCTCCAACTCTCATTTTATTCTTGGACTTGCTCATTGTGTAAATCAGAAGGATCTGTGAAGAGGAAGCGAAGTCTATTGGAGGAGAATTCAAAGTTTTGAAATGGCATGTACAGGTTGGAAGGTCTCTGCGAAGGAAGGTTGTAAAACATGGTAAGATGATTTCTGAAAGTGAGGATGGGTTGGCTGTTATAAGTGAGCAGTTACTCAACATAGGAGTAGCAAACAGGTTTCAAGGTGTTAGGTGGTGGGCGTCGTGCCTCAGGGAAATAGGCATACAACCAGGCCTAGAAGAGCCAGAAGGGGCCACCACAGTTGCCAGAAATCTTCTTGTCGACAAAGGAAAATAGGGCCTTGTAAAGGGTGGCAAGAAGATAAGGGGCTAAAGCCATAAGTTGGCCATCTTGCATACACAAGGCAAGGGGGAGGTATTCTTTCGTGATCTTGTACCCAGGGACACAAAAAAGAAATTCACAAAGCCAAAGTAAGTAAAAAGCAGTTCTTTCTTTGTTATCTACAGGGGAACCAGGCTTGCCTTGGTATTTTTTGGCAAAATCTGTATAGCACATGTCAGTGTTTAAAGTAAATGTCACTTTTGGAGGCTCAAGGAGTGCATGAATTGGATTGCCCAAGATTGGGAGACCAGTCAAGTGAGCTACATCTAAGATGGTAGGGGAAATCATACCAAAATTGAGGAGTAGGGAGTTACTAGACTGCGACCAAAAGCATGCAGCAGCAGCAATCAGCCCTTTGTCCGCGTCATAAATTTTAGTCGACAGTCTAATTGCTTCACCAATGCCCTGGTGCTTCCATACTTCAGCGTCGTGACCTTCAATTCTCCTAGCCCAGCTTCGCCAATCAGAGTCTGGTGACCTCCACCCTCTGAGTGGGTTTTTGCTGACATTCCAGTTAGTCCACTTGAGTCCAGGTTGGTTGAGAAGAAGGTTCTCACCATTACCAAGGGGATAGTATGGAGCTAGCTCGTCTGGGAAGTAAGACGCGAAGGTAGGGCCTAGAGTAGCCTTAGCGACAAAGCTTATGCTGGGCAATAGGGTTGCACCAAATTTTAGAGGAGCGATACGTGCTCTGATAGGGTCTGGGAAGCGGAGTAGGTCTTCATTGTTCTCCTCAGATGGAGATGGTTGAGATTTTTTCGGCGCCATGGCTTAGGGTTTTGTGGTGCTCTAGTTTTGAACGGCAATGGTTGAGAAGAAGGAGTACAGTCTGGGGAGTTCGAATCAAAGGGAAATGAAGTGGTTTGAAGTTGAAAGGCTGGGTCTTTTATAGCTTATAATGGGGCCAGTATATTTAAAAGCTCTTATATTGGGCTGTAGTTTATGTTTGTTTTGGGCCCGTATTAAGAAATTTGCTATTGCTCGTTGAAGTTAAATATCATATGACTTGGACCCCCACAAGGGGGGACCCCATGACCCCCTCTCTCTCTGATTGGCCACTTTTTTTTATTTTTTTTAAATTTCTTCTTTTTTTTTCCTTCTCCAATCAGCAGCCCCCACGTGTATGTGTGGGGGGGGTGGTGGTGGTACAGGTGGTGATTGGAGGGGGTCTCAATCACTTCCGCAATATTTAACTTGAACATGGAGGCCATTGTTTGCACCAAGTTTTGCCAGTCTCTGTCGACAGATGGTCCACTTAATCGACGGCATGTGGCCAAGTCTGAAGGAATGTCCACCACCTGAAAGTGGGCTCTCTACATGTGGGTCACCTATAAGTGATAGGGGAAGTTTTTACCACCAGTCATGGAGTTAGTGGGCACACTTTCAGGAGGAAGCATGAGACAAAGCAGGAGCCTTGCTCTGTCGACAGAAGTTTAAAACAGTTGGTGGCCATGAAATAAACACAAGAAAAGGGAGCTCGACAGATAGAAGTGGAGGTTTAGTATTGATATCCGTATACTGTTTTTGTGGCCCATCATTGGATGATCCCACACGTCTACACCATAACTGCCACTGTAACTGCCCCCTGACTTCGAATCTTCAAGTCCACTCTGCCAAATATTGACTCTTCCCTGTCGACCTTCCTTTTCACCATTGTGGGGCATGTCCCTCATCATTATGAGACAAAAATCGACAGAATATTGTCCACTAAACACAACCACAATCCTTGCAAACTGGGCCACTGAACCACAACACTTGGCCACTCACTGTTACTGCCCCTGACTATGAATCATCAAACTCTGCCAAATATTGAATTTTCCCTGTAATTTAATCAAAATATATTCAATGTCGGTAAACTTGAAAATATGTTTGAAATAACCTTTTTCTGTATTGTAATGACTTAAACACAATTGTTGTCCTACATTTTACGTAACGAAAATACACAACTTATTTATATCAAAAACAAAATATACATCTCGTGTTTATAATCAAAAAAATGGGAACTACTTTTTTTAAAAAAAAGTTCACTCATATTTTCAGCTAAATTATGATTGGATATTAGATTAAAAATTCCTCTTTGCACCTATTTTTCCCACATCCTCCCAACAGCTGCTCCATTCAACTAACATTGAATCTTGCATGCCACCTGACTTACACGCTGGAGCAGTTACTGGCAGTGCTCATGGATTCAGTGGCCACCCTCCAAGAGGAAACATGAACGAATTGGGAGTCTGTATCTGTCGAGGAAAGGCTAAATGGACCTGGGCACAGGTGGCAACTTCAATTATATGCACTTCCACAGGTACAAGTGAAGCTTTTATGTGGTTTCAATACACGGAAATGACCATGCAGTTATAGAAGTTGCACAGAAGCAGTTGCAGAATTGGCAGATCATGGGGTCGTGGGAATTTTATAACTATAAAGGGCAGAATGTTTGCAGAGAGAGAGGACATGAACAACAACACAACTTACTTTCTACATTGTAACTTCTGTGTAGTTTTTTCCCTTCTACTTTCTACTTTGTTACAAACAACACAACAACACAAAAACTTACTTTCTACTTTCTACTTTCTACTTTGTTACCATCAGTTCATCGAAACAAGTCTTCATCCTTTTCAGGCATTCGAACCAATACCACAATTGCTTGATTTTCTTGAACTTGTCAACTTTAAATTACTGCTTCGTTGCTGTCGATATAGGCCCACCATAATTTTACTAACAATAAACCTATACTTCCATAGTAAACATTAAATAATTTCACAACTCCTGTTCGTAACTCGTAATTCATATACCAATCGGCATGGAGATAAAGTAACGAGTTCATTGGGTTACTTTCTCCAAGTAACACCCAAAATTAACTGCCACTTGGATTATATACAAAATGCATGTGCTGGTATGTAATTTTGCAAACCCACTTGGACAAAATTCGTATTTTACTCGAAATATAATACTAATTTACCGACACAAGTCATAACAAATCAATACGAAGCGAAACACATCGTTAGTTGATAAACCACACTGCAAAAAACCCTTCAGTTAGATCCAACCAAATATGGAACAGAAACAAGCAACCCGCAATAGGAATCTTGGAATACAGACATAAGCCAATTTCCCACCCAAAACAATACACAGACAACCCATATATATCTCACCTCACCTTCAATTAGTTTCCAAAATAACAAGTCACTGCAAACACAAATGACAACATCACTCTAAACAATATGGGAAATTTACAACTCGTGGCCTTGTACATAAGTAACGTTGTGCCATTTCCTGGCATTGTACATAACCAATTATTTACACGTTACGTACAGTAATCCGTACAAAATGAAAACTACATACATTATTTCCATGTGTTTTCAATAGCTAGTACTGTCTACCTAATAAATTATGGGAATAAGTAAATCATACAAATTATACAATTACCTGATTCACCTCATCAATTGTGTTCGAATCATTTTTCCACACTGCTGCTTCAACACTACCGTATTGGCCCACAGGCTGCTTGAAATCAGGAGAAACATCGAAAAATAGTCGCCGTTGCTTAATGTACGGTGTACTTGGATCCACCAACCCAATTTTGTAGCGAACGGGCAATGACTCCGCATTGTACTCACAGTCAGTTATGTGGGGTGTATCTGCATCTGAGTTAGTACCCACTGTTCGGCTAAATCGAACCTTAGGACACGTTCGCTTTGTGTGCCCAATGCATTTGCAATTCCCACATTTTCTTGGTCTTCGACAGTTGGACGAGGCCCGTCCTGGATTCCCTTTTGTCTTCACAACATCAGGATCTTCTACTCCAAATTGTCGACGGAATGAATGTTTCCCTTTGTCTCCATTCCCACCGTTCAAATTCCTCTCATATAACTCCTTCATCCGGCTCGTCATCGGAAGACATGCATCCCTAGCCTCTTTGAAACCTTCCGTTGATTGCGAGGCATAGAAACACATTTCGTTGTAGGAAGAACTCAATATCCCATACCGGGCCGTCTGTGTTGTAGTGCTATCAATTGAGGGTTGAGGCCATTGCTGGCCATCCTTGCTTGTAGCCCTTGTCCATCTATGTAGCACACAAGTTGGGGGAATTTGCGTTAAATTTTCGGCTTTCATAACACATATCGTGTGGCAGCAAGGTAGCCCCAACGACTCAAACTTCATGCAAGAATATCTCATTGCAGCATCCACTGGATTGTGTGTTACTATCCATGATCTGTCCTTCACTTTGTACTTATGAATATAGTAGCATTTCTGACCATCCGGCAAAGGGAACACGTCCTTGACATTCAACTTCCCCTCTTCTAAGATTTCATCACGGAACATTCTAAATATATTTCGGGTGAATAGCTCAGCTCCATGTCTCTCTATATCTCGCAATGGAGTAATCAATACCGGAAAAGTGTTATTTGTTTCAGCATCATCTCCAGCCTCGTTATACCTTATCCTTACAAGAGCCCAATCATAGTGCCTAACAAATTCATATAGCTTCAATTTGTGTTGGATGAAGGGATTGAAATAAGCATTCATACACTCCGAGCGCTGAGTGCTCTTCATCCCAGCAAAGAAATGTCCACGCATATATGCCTCAGCCCACATATGACGCTTCTCATATGTCTCCAACACCCAACTGTTGGTTTGAAGTCCAAAATTTTCGACCATTGTCGTCCAGCCATGTGTAGACACCCCATTTTTGACCGTCCTCAAGACTTGGATGTCACCGTTTGAACACTCGGTGATTATCCATGTTTGTGTTCATCTCGAGTTCCCGGAGGTCTCGGCTGCGCGCCTTGCCTCAGGACCTCCTGACTCGACTGCTTCGTGTTCAGTTTTGGCACCAAACACCTATGTTTTTGCCTTCTAGGGCAGGGGATGGCTAGTTGGCCATCCACACACACCACCGGCCCTCCCCTATCATCACCGGCTGCACGTTTGTGCCACCGGCAGTGTTTTCTTAAAACCTTTGGCCGGTCGGCACTATATTTTGTCGACCGGCACTTCTCTTGGCCGGTGACCCCTTTTGGTGGCCGACATGCACCCTTTGCACCCCTGAGGCATGGTGCATGCCAGCTGTGCCAGCTGGAATGCACCATCACTCATCCCCGTGCATGGGAGTGACCCCTTTGCACCTTTAAACTCCCAAACCTTCTAGAAGGTTGAACCCTTTGGCCAAGCTTCTTGGAGAAGCTTGGCCAGCTGTCTTAGCTTCTCAAGAAGCCAAGCCCCCTTTGCACCTCTTGACCCTTTCTTCTTTGCTTAGCCACTAAGCTTCTTGGCTTTATTTTGCCTATTTAAGCATCATATCTCTCCTTTTGTTAGGGGTTAGCCATTTTTGAACAAAAAAACCAGAGCTTGTGTATCTATATATCTGCCATATATCTCCTCTCTCTAGATTTTCCCTCTCTCTCCTCTTGTGTGTGTGTTTTTAGGCCTAAAAGTGTAGTTTTACCTTACTTTTGCACTCACACACACACTATCACACCTTAGCTCGAGATTGGGAGGCTTGGAGGGTTGTTTCTTGAGCATTTGGACTGATTTTGATCAATAGAGGGTGGCTGGACCAACTGCTCTTCAAGGTTTCTTCAAGGGTGAGCACTTTACTTTAGATTTCCCATTTTTGCAACAAGTTTTTACCTGTCTTGCTTGCTGATTTAGGCTTTGTGTTTAACATGAAAAAGTCTTATATTTTTATGCTTAAGAACTTTCATTAAGGGTATTTTGTCGTTGGGGGTCGAAATCTCCCTCTTAGGCCTTGTTTGGCCTCTTTTGGTCCATTTTCCTTAAGTCTTGCTTATGTTGTTGTGTTGATCTTCTCACCACTGAAATCCAGTGGATTTTCAGTGGTGATGAAGGTGGTTTGAAGTCTTGTATAGGGGAGGGACACCCCTTTCCCCTTTGTTTTAGCCTAGAGGGCAACATGCATTTTTAGTCTTATATGCCTTCATTTCAGAGCTTATTTGAATGTTTTGGAGCATGTTATATCTCTATTTTTGGTCGGATTTGTAGCCCTTAGCATGCATCTTATACTTGCTTTGTAATGCTCTACTTTGCCTAGAAATGTGTCATGGGTTTAGCCTTGTATATCCTCATGTTTTAGCTTGGCTTATTGAAGCTTTTGGTCATGATTTGTCATGTTTTAGGTCTATTGGCCACTGGTTTTACCATTTTTGGCATGCTTAATGTAGTTGCTTTGCATTGTGGCTTGTAAGCCTTGAGGATGTGATCCATGTATATGCATTGGATAGGTTATTTAGATGATTTGGAATCATTTAATATGTTATTTCAGTCCCTGTACCATGTTTATATGTCCCCATTTATCATCTCATTCATGCTTTGAAGTGTTGTAATCTTGTGCCTTAAAGGGTGGTCATTGGCCATGCTTGCATGTTTAGGTATTTGGGTCGCCATGTCATGTGTTTTTGTGGCTTATTTTTGCATGCTACACATCTTTTTTTTTTTTTGGTTGCTCATTCCATGCTATGAGTGGTCTTGTTAGTGATGGTGTAATGCTCCATTTTGTGCCTTAGTCTTAAGCCCCATTTGGTTTGCATGTCAGCGTGAATAATTGTCCATTTTAGGCACTTTTGGCCACTGTTTTGGGGTGGATTGAGGTCTGCCCCTTTATGGTTTAA
The DNA here is from genome assembly GCA_030407325.1 of Camellia japonica. Taxonomy (NCBI): domain Eukaryota; kingdom Viridiplantae; phylum Streptophyta; class Magnoliopsida; order Ericales; family Theaceae; genus Camellia; species Camellia japonica. Next base: position 2,328,550 of record JAPPVO010000002.1, read on the forward strand.
GCCCACTTTTGCATGTTTGTCTCATGTTCTTTGCATACTTGCTTCATTAAGTGTGGTAGCATGATAGTTCTATTACATGATTTGTCCTTGTTTGCATTGCATTTGCATCTCGTATGCTCTAGCATTTTGTATACTCAACATGATGTTGCATAGCATTTGGCATGCCTTGCATTTTAGTATCATGTTGCATTGTTAAGCCATGTTTGCATAACATGCATTGCATTACTTGGTTTGGGGTGTCAAACCAAGTGTGAGAGATGAGAGGTGCTTGTACTTTAAGTGACAAAACACGTCTCAATTCTCATGTCACTAAGGCCCTTGACTTGGACATGATAGGATCTTGGTCCTCATTTATGTGTTGCATGCATCTTTACATTGAATTGCAATCTTGGTCCCTTAGGCCATCATGCATCAAGATGCATAATTGGTGGCCCAAGGACCAAGGGCCATGCTTCCTTGAGTCCCATACATGATAGGGGGCATGGCCATGCTTACATGCGCCCAAAATTCCATGCCATACACTGTCTGTCCTTGTTGCTGTCAAAAACCAGATTCTGCAGGAATTGTTTGCCGACCGGCAGTAAAGAGTGCCGACCGGCAATGTATTGGTGGCCGACAACCTCATAAGCAGCCGACAGACATTTTACATGGCCGGTGGCCATTTCATCCAGCCGATGGTGTGAAGCAGTGTGCATAGAAGGTATTCTGGGACTTGGGCAGTCTTTGGAAAGGCAGGACAGTGAAAACAGAGGCAGCAGTGGTATGGTACGGGCTTTCCGAGCGAGACGGATCGAGCATGCATCATTCGCGCATCCCGAGGCAGGGCTGAGGCCCCCTTCTTTTTACATTTGATTTAATTTGATAATTAGAATCTTTGTAATAATTTGTTTTGTATTTGGACTGTACTATTTGGGACTGTATATTCTTTAGTCCCTCCGAGTGAGGGCGCAATTGTGTAATAAGCGTGGGTGAGTGTGTGCATGTCTTCCAACCCCACGTCTTTCTTCCCTTTTATTTACCTGCTTATGATGGTAGATTAGGGCATATTGAAAATTAGCATACCTTATGCAATGCATGCGTGTATCCATGCATTTGTTTACATGCACCAGGCTCAGTACATCATACAAACTGCGTTGTATTTTCAATTTCAAATTGAATGCGTGATAGTTGTAGCATTTCACATGCCATGCTTAGGATAGCCGAGCCCGTCGAGATTGCATCTTTGCTTGTGTTGCATTAGCCACTTAACATGAACTAGGATCATGCATATGATTACTAACTAGTTTCTGTTTTGGCTTGGAGTACTAGGTGAGTTTTTATGCTTTAGCATATCGCATGCGTGTGAATGCCACCATAAAAACATGATTACCATGAGGCTAGCTGCTTATGTGATATAACTGCTTGAATGCCTGTGGATGGAGGTCAAATTACCTGAATTGGGATAATGCATTAAAACTGTGAGTTTTAAGCCCACTAGTCAGTGGCAAAACCATCTTTTCTAAAAGCCCACTTGAGGGTGGCAAAACCTGCATTTTAGCCTACCTGTGGGTAGCAAACCATTTTTCAAAACGAACGCATAATGTCTTGTCCCAATTTAGGCGATTTGGTCTATACTTGTTTGCTGTGCGCATAACATAGTAAAACTAGGCTAATAACCGGAATAAGAACATATAATGTTTTCAAAATTAGATATCACGGTTAGTAGAGGCCGATCTATGATCGGGCGAGAGGGGGTGCTCATAGCTGACCTTCCCCAATCGTACCCAAGTTCCCGAGCCGAGGCAACTTTGGTGATGACGGACACGTGGCCTTTGGCACCGAGTTAGGGTTTTCTAAATTCCCCCATAAAAAATATTTAGGTGGCGACTCTGTATCTGGCAAAGCAGTTCATGTTTGGCACTTCTTTCAAAATCTGTTTTCTCAAAACGATTTGCCGGATTTGGACTCTTTGGTTCAGATTTAGAACCGTGACAACTTGAGTCCGAACTGTAGTAGACTCGCAAAACGAACAGAACGGGGGGAGTCATCCTCCCGAGGCGTTCGGGGACGTCTACAGTTTCTGGCGACTCTGCTGGGGATTTTAGAGAGCTTGACTCGAACTCGTGATATCCTGTTTTGATTTCATTTATGTGTCTCTTTGCATTGCATGTGCATTGGTGCGCCTAGGACACCGTGTTTGCCATCTGCCATTCCTGAACGGTTTGCCGGAGGCTTGTCTTGTCAAGGCATGACCATAAGGCTGACTGGTTGTGGGCTCTGACAGCATGGGAACACAAACCCCGGTTTTACCGGGGCACCCTTTTTGACCATTCGACCTAGTGCATATTCGGAATCCATAGTGACCATTCCAAACTAGGACAGGTTGCTTACCCGATGATAGGTTGTTTGAAATCGCTGTGTGCGTAGTGAAACCCTAGCTCCTGACAAAATAGGACAGGGAAACCCTACCCCAACATAGGGGTGTATTGGCTCTCATTTACTTGCTATGTGCTTTTAGAATGTATCTCTACAGGAATGCGCATATCAGTTTGCAAAGTTTTGGTATCCGGCCTGAGGGCACCAGTAACAGTATTTTGGGGAATCAGTTATCTGTGGGTACCAGATTTAGACTTGGGGGCAATGATTCAGAAACAGTGATCAGTATTTGAGGAATAGTGTATCCAGTTCACTAGCAGTGTGTTATGATATCCAACCGTGTGTTGCATGTTTATTTTGCGTCGTTATGCTGTCCGATTGTCTGTTTATTTATACTCTTTATTTATCTTTTTACTAGGTAATTGAGCACGATTGCTTCTGACCCAGTAGATATTCCCCAAGCACTCTAGACTAGAGGTCGTCGACTCCATCGATCTGAGGATCTGGTAGACGGACAACCAGTGTACTACTCTCTACCCCCGGTTACTAGACGGAGGACAGCCAGGCAGAGGACATCAGTACAGCAGTCAGTTCAGAGGGCCTTATCTACCCCACCTGTGTTCAATAGGGATCAGGGTTCCGTGTCACCAACAGAGAGAGAATATATACTGGTAATTCAACCAGAGCAGGATAGTATGGCTAGTTTAGAGGAGATGGTGCACCACTTCCAAGAGAGCATGAAAACAATGCAGCAGGATGCCGTCCGTCAGGCAGAATTCGCCAGGCAACAGGCCACAGTTGTGAAGGAACAGGCAGAGACAATTGCCAGGCTAGAGCAGCAAACCGGGGCATCTGCTTCGCATCAAGCTCCTCCCCCACCAGGAGTTCCAAACCTCGGGGAGACAGCCGATGTTCAGAATGATACAGAACTTCCCACAGGACCACCCCCACCTCCAACCCTACCTCAAATCCAACCTCAGCTATCAAAAACACCCACCAACCTACCGGACTCTCCCTTTGAGTTCGAGACTGATCCCACCGCACTGAAGTTGAGCAAGCTTGAAAAGCTATTCAAGAGATCCCAAGGGGTCAAGACTATCCCCGATATTGAAGATGGATACACCGATGCAGCCGTGACGCTGCCCGACAGATTCAAAATGCCTCATATTGATCGATTTGATGGGTCCGGGGACCCCATGGTGCACTTGAGACTGTTTTCAGATATCCTAAGGCCAATGGGCCTCAGTAGGCTTCAGAAGTTGTCTTTATTTGGCCGGACCTTGTCGGGTGTGGCGGCCATATGGTATGCCAAGCTAGAAGATGACGTCAAGAGGAATTGGGACGAAATGGCTGAGGCCTTCATCGCGCAGTACTCATACAATACACAGATTGAGATTACGACCCGTGATCTCGAGACGACTAGGCAAGAGCCTAAGGAGAGTTTCTTAGAATTCGTAACCAGATGGAGGGCCAAGGTTTCGATGATGACCTTGAGGCCTATGGACAAAGACCAGATTCGGATGATTGTGCGCAATCTTCAGTCGAAGCTGATGCAAAAGATGATAGTACTTCCCTTTCCTACTTTTTCTAACCTACACGAAATGGGGGTACAGATTGAGGATGCCTTGAAGCAAGGCTTGATTGATAACGACCGGGAGCAACCCCGACGAACTTTCAATCGTGGTAGCAATACAGGCCCGAGCAGCACTACAACTACGAGAGCCTCCGAGGTGAGCATGGTCACCACTAACCCCCCTCCAAGAAATACGGCAGCTGCACCATTCTCCGGTGCGTCCGGAAGTAACCCGCAAACAGCCAAATACCCACCCAAAAATACCAGAACCTTCGCTCCACTTTATATGCCCCTATCCAAAGCTCTGGGGGTTTGATAAAAAAAGGGCATTTGAAGCCCCTAGAGCCACGGCCCCTACCAGAAAAACTTCCCATTTCCCACAACCCAGCCAAATATTGTGCATTTCACCAACAGCACGGTCACGACACCGATCAGTGCTTCCGGTTACGTCATGAAATTCAGGATCTCATTGATAACGGGGTGATTTTGCCTCCCGAGAAGCCCAATGTTACTACAAACCCTCTCCCCACACATAACCAAGCTCCACCACCCAAAAGACTCAATTTCATCCAAACTGGGATTGTGTCCTACAATCCTAGTATCTATATCACACCTTCCCACCTGCCCAAACCAGAGGTGTTCTTTCCCGACTGCACCGACTTGTGCATGATGGACATCTCCACGACCCAACCTAAGCCAGTGGTGGTGACCGCTGAGAACAGGAGAGAGGAGATCCCAAAGGAAAAACGGGTTATTGAGCCAGAGTCTGCGGAATCTGGGAGTTATGTTGAGAAGACATATAGTCCGGGTGACTACATTTCATCAATAGGTTGAGATGGGCCAGGAGTAGAACTGCCAACAGAGAGAGAGTTGTGTGTGATTCACGGGGATAGTTTGGGATAGGGAACAGATAATCTAACAGCTGTGGAAACGGACTTCGCCAATCTCCAGCTTTACAATGACCAAGGCCCGGAGGATGCGGCAGTCGCGTGGTTCGATTATGAGAATTCAGCAGAAGTTACTGGGTGGTTGGACGATCAACCTGATGTGATAGGAGAGCTTCAGTCAGAGCAGGGCTCAGCAGGGTTGAGAATATCAGTGACGGCCGGGAGGGTCGAAGAGCAGAGTACATCGCCGGAGAGCGCCGGTGTCAAGAATTTCGCCCGAGATTGGAGTATTTTGAGTACGGGGATTATTGAACAGTCAGTTATGTCGGAACAAGCAAGTTGTGAAGATTCCGAGAGAATCAGGAAGGCGAAGGCCCATGTGGGAGCTGAAACTGCTGTTGCACAGAACCGAGGGCATGTGGATGGAAGGTGCTGCGAGCGCAAAAACAGTCATACCAGAGCCGGACAGGTGTCTGTCGGCCGCTGATGGAATGTGGTGGGAAGATGAGGACTTATGTCTTGCCCACACAGACGAAGATTGGGGAAAACCAACCTGATGACACCTGGTACCTTGGAGAGGTCGACCACATGACGCGGAGTGGGCGGTATTTCAAACCCCCACACTTGGATCAACCAGAGGCCTCAGGGAAGGATAGAGAAGCTGAGAAGCAAAAGGAGAAGCAGCTTGAAGAGGAAGCTGTACTCAAACAGCTAAAAAAGATACAAGCAGACATCTCCATCTGGGGACTGCTCATGGCCTCACGAGTACATAGGCAGGCTGTCCTGACGGCCATGGATAAGGCCAAACTCTCTATAGAGACTACACCAGAGCAGCTGGTTGGGCTGGTTTTTCCCGGGAGGAGGTTCCCCGGCATTAACTTTTCAGACAAAGAACTTCCGCCCGAGGGCATAAATCACAATAAACCCCTCTACATCTCCGTGGAATGTAGAGATAAGTGGATACCGGTGGTACTTGTTGATACCAGGTCTGCCATCAACGTCTGCCCAGCAAGGACGGCGTATGCGATTGGCTTGAAAACCGCAGATTTCGTACCAACAGCCCAGGTCATCCGGGCGTACGACAATACAAGTAGAGAAGTAATGGGAACAGTTAAAGTTCAGACAAAGGTTGGGCCGGGGCAGCACGAGATAGATTTCCATGTCTTAGAAGTCCCCGCAACTTTCAATTTGCTTTTAGGGCGACCGTGGCTGCATCAGGTGAAGGCAGTGTCATCTACTTTGCATCAAATGGTGAAATACCCCTATGGGAAGGGAGTAGCCATTGTCTTTGGGAATTCATCAATCCACCCACCACCGGAGGTATCCACGCCTGTTCTAGAAATCGAGCATGGCATGGAGGATGTGTTCATATCAGGTTTTACCTTGGCCGAGGCTCAGGTCGTACAGAATATCATGGCTGCTAACGAAGGGATATATGTCAGTGCCCAAGCAGTGTATCTCATGAACAAGCTCCAATACATCCCCGGGATGGGATTAGGAAAGAGCGGCCGTAAGGGCGTCGCGGCATTGGCCGAAGTGCCGCATAACCCCCATACCTTTGGCCTGGGTTATCTGCCCACCAAGGAAGATTGGGTAAGGAAAGGAAAAGAGATGGCTGGAAGAGCCAAAGCAAAACAAATGGGAAAACCCTTTGAATTGATGCATCGGCCCATCCGGGGTACCCTAAACGGACGCTTCGTCCGGGAGGGGGAAGATTTTCCATCCTGTGGTTTTCCGGAGCCGTGGTTGAACGCAGAAAAGAAGCGCGTGCCAGGGTTCGAAATTTTCTTTGACCTGCAGTTGCTTGGGGATGATGTTGCTGAAGAGCAGACAGACCCAACAGTTGAGGCTGAGCATAGCAAAGAATTGGAGTTTGCGGACACAGAGCTTGAAATGGGGGTAGCACTGGCATGTCTACTTTCAAATCCTTCGATCGACCAGTTGTGCTTGGGGGATAACTCCTCGGTGTCCATGATCGGAGATGAAACTGCTGCGGGCCTACCAGCAGCTATTTTGGATGTATCCATCGCACCCTCCCTCACCTGGCAGTACGAGGAGGGGTTTTTGTCGAGCAGCACCGGGTCAGGTAGTGAGCCGGAATCTGATTCCACCGAGTCTTGTGAGTCGGAATCAGGTTCCAGCTCGTCTGAGTCTGAGTCCGGTATTCCTGGGGGTGATAACCCGGATGCCACAGTCCTGTCCAGGTCGTCTTTTTCGTTCTCTTTTGAGTCTGTTGTAACAGAAGAATTGGACGGTTTGGAAGTACATAATGAGAATGAGGTGAATGTGGTTTCCGAGTACTTTTCTGTGCCTTTGATTTATTGCTTAAATCAGGACTTTCAAAATTTTGATGAAAACGACGAGGACGAAATTCCTCCGGTTTTGCAACGACTAATTGAACAAGAGCAGGAGAGGTTTGTTAAACCCTTAATTGATGAAATCACTACCGTGAACATTGGTACTGAGAAGGACCCGCGGCTGGTCCAGATCGGGTCCACGTTGTCTTCGGAGGAACGCGAGCGCTTAGTCGCTTTATTAAAAGATTTCAAAGATGTTTTCGCGTGGTCCTACGAAGACATGCCTGGAATCGATCCTGAGATTGTACAGCACCGGATCCCTCTTGACCCCGAGGCCCGACCTGTCAAACAGAAACTCAGGAGGATCCGCCCTGATTGGGCCATTAAGATCAAGGAAGAGGTCACCAAGCAGATTGACGCAGGCTTCCTGCTGGTATCCGAATACCCGACTTGGTTGGCCAACATTGTTCCAGTGCCGAAGAAGGATGGCAGAATCCGGGTATGTGTGGATTTCAGGGATTTGAACAGAGCCAGTCCGAAGGATGACTTTCCCTTACCGCATATCGACGAGTTGGTAGATTTCACAGCGGGGCATGCTTTGCTTTCGTTTATGGATGGCTTCTCAGGTTATAATCAGATAGTAATGGCACCCGAAGACCGGGAAAAGACTGCTTTTACCACCCCGTGGGGTACATATTGCTACAGAGTGATGCCATTTGGGTTGAAGAACGCTGGGGCTACATATCAACGGGCTGCAACCACAATATTACATGACATGATCCATAAAGAGGTCGAGGTGTACGTGGACGACATGATTGTCAAGTCCAAAGAAAGAGAGGGCCACTACACCGCCTTGCAAAAGTTTTTCCAAAGGATCAGAGAATTTCGGCTGCGGCTGAATCCTCAGAAGTGTACGTTTGGTGTTACAGCGGGAAAAATGCTAGGATTTCTGATTACACAAAGGGGCATCGAAGTCGACCCTTCCAAAATCAAGGCCATCTTAGAAATGCCACCACCAATGACTGAAAAGGAGGTGCGAGGCTTTCTGGGTAAAGTGCAATTCATAAGGCGGTTTATCTCAAAACTAACCTTAACTTGTGAACCACTTTTTGGTCTCCTGAAGAAAGGAAAGAAGTTCCAATGGGACGGCCGATGCCAAGCAGCTTTGAACAGATCAAGGAATATTTACAGAACCCGCCCGTGTTGTCACCACCAAAGCCGGGAAAACCGTTGATATTGTACCTGTCAGTAACGAGACTACAATGGGCTGCATGCTCGCACAAGAGTCGGAAGATAAAGTGGAAAGGGCCATCTACTATCTGAGCAAGAAGATGTGGATTACGAGACCCGCTACACTCCGCTGGAGAAGGCTTGTTTGGCCTTGGTATGGGCTACCAGGAAGCTGCGGCACTACCTGTTAGCTCACTCTGTAATGTTGGTTTCACGACTCGATCCCATCAAATATCTTTTCGAGAAACCAGCACTTACGGGTAGGCTAGCTCGTTGGCTGCTGTTGCTCTCCGAATTTGATCTCAAGTATGTGACGCGCAAGTCAGTAAAAGGGAGAGCGGTAGCAGAGTTCCTTGCCGACCACCCGGTTGAAGGGGATGAAGCGGTTGAGTACCTATTCCCAGATGAAGCCATTTTGCACATCGAAGATGAAACTTGGACGATGTACTTTGACGGAGCGTCAAATCAATACGGGTATGGGATAGGGGTGTTGCTGATAGCGCCTGACGATTCCCGTATCCCTTTAGCATTCAAGCTCCGGTTCAAAGTCTCGAACAATGAGGCAGAATATGAGGCATGTATTGCCGGTCTAGAAGCTGCCCTAGAACTAGGGGCAAGACGATTGGACGTCATTGGGGATTCGAACCTTGTTGTGTCTCAGGCAAAAGGAGACTGGAAAGTCAAGGAGGAAAAGATGATAATTTACCACCAGACCTTGGATTTGTTAATTCCTCGGTTTGAGAAGCTAAATTTCACTCACCTAGTAAGAGAGAACAACAGGTTCGCAGATTCGTTAGCAACTCTATCTTCCATGATAGACATCCCATCTGGAGTTCGGATGCGTCCAGTCATTATTGACCAGAAATTTGCACCTGCCTACGAGTCAATCTCTGCCATAGATGAAGTGCAGGACAACAACCCTTGGTATTACGACATATGGAACTTCTTGGAGAAGGAGGCGTATCCACCAGGGGCAAATGCCAAGGACAAAAGGGCAATCAGAAGAATGGCTGTTCAGTTTATCATCTGCGGGGGTAAATTGTACAAGAGAGGTCATCTGGGAATGCACAAGCTGTGTGTAGAAGCTGAAGAGTCGAAGCGCCTGATGGAGGCCATCCATGGAGGAGAATGTGGGGCACATATGAATGGGGTGATGCTGGCACGGAAGATCCTCAGACAGGGCTACTACTGGTCTACCATGGAAGAAGATTGTATCGGCTTTGTTCGGCGATGCCACAAATGCCAGATTCACGCAAATCGCATGAACATCCCGCCGTCAAAACTGTACAACATGACTTCGCCGTGGCCATTTTCAGTTTGGGGAATTGATGTGATTGGGGCTGTTACCCCGAAGGGGTCGAATGGGCATGAGTTTATCTTGGTAGCAATAGATTACTTTACGAAGTGGGTCGAGGCCCAATCTTATGCGGTGTTGAAGGCTTCGCATGTCGCAAAGTTCATCAGAAACAACATCATCTGCCGTTATGGAGTCCCGAACGAGATCATTTCAGACAATGGTTCCCACTTCAAGAAGGAGGTGATTGATTTGTTGGAGAAATACAATGTGGCTTTTCATAAGTCGTCCACATATCGGCCGCAGACCAACGGAGCAGTTGAGGCCGCCAACAAGAACATCAAACACATATTGCAGAAGATGGTGGAAACCTACCGGGATTGGCCAGATAAGTTGCCGTTTGCTCTGTGGGGCTACCGAACTTCAATTAGAACTTCTACCGGGGCGACTCCGTATTCCTTGGTTTATGGGATGGAGGCCGTTCTACCTATAGAGATTGAGGTTCCGTCTTTACGAGTATTGGCTGAGTGTCAAATAGCCGAGGCGGATTGGCAGCAGAGCAGATTCGAGGAACTCATGCTCTTTGATGAGAAGAAGATTGAAAGCACTGTACCACGTCCAAGGATATCAGCGTAGAATTGCCCGGGCTTTCAACAAGAAGGTTAAGTCCAGGAATTTGAAGGAAGGAGATTGGTGCTCAAGGACAACCGAGCTCCCATTCATGACCCAAGGGGCAAGTTCAGACCCAATTGGACTGGTCCCTATATCATCAAGTCCATCTGGTCAGGTGGAGCTGTGGTTCTGATGGACCTAGATGGCCTAGAGTTCTCCCAACCGATCAACATGGACAAGTTGAAGAAATATTACCCCTGAGAGGCTCGCTAGGCCGAAAACCCGAAAGGGCGACCTAGGCAAAATTCAGAGCACAAAAAAATTAGAAAGTATAAAAACTGAGCTCGCAAGGTCGAAAATCCGCAAAGGGCGGCCTTGGCAAAAGTTAGAGCGCAAAAGGAGAGTGAAAATACTCGAGTGAACCCAAGCCTAAACTACGTAAGGCTTGATTCCCATCTTTGGGATACGTAGGCAGCTTCATCCTGAAGTTCAACTATAAAATTTTCCCCGATCAAATTTGTCCATTTGATCATCTCGGTCATCTTTGTCCATCAGCATCTATCGCAATCTCTGGTGCAGTGTTATTCAGACTAGGGGCAACTTTCCGTTGCTGTACAATGCCGCGGTACCGTTCAAACAAGGGGCAACTTTCCGGTTGATAGGATCCAGGGTTGTGCATCTCAGTGACAAATTTTGGGCATGTCCAGTTTTGATCCATACCGAAAATAGTTTTGAAAAGTTTTAATAAAGGTGACTTTGTTCAAATTAATCTTTTTACAACTAAGACCATTTTTGGACCAAAGCGGAAAATTTTCAGTACCACAACCTTCAATTTCATTGATTTCAATACAGAGTTCTCTTACTCTTGCATACAATTGAAGTTGCTTTTTATTACATTCATAAAGAAAACTTGAAAGTACTAATAAAGCAATAAATCCGGGGCATAGTCAAGTCAGGTGTCCCTGCGCCCCCTCCCAGAGCTAGTTGAAGCCTCTGATACCAAGCTAGGCCCAATCTGTGCCTCCTCATTGAGCCAGTCCCAGCACTCGTCAGACAAAGTGTAATTGAAAGTGGGAGCGAGGGTGAGGAGTTCTCTAGTCCTCCACGCGGCGGCCTGTCGGATAAGCTGCGCACCTCGGACCGGAAATGTAGCCGGATACTTCATCTCCTCCGACGGACAAGTCTGATCGTGGCCAAACTGGCGTCGGATACGAAATGGAAAATAGAACACGCAGTGATTCAAGCCAATCAATCGAATTCCGGTCTGCCGAGACATACTATAACTCATCACGGGGAGATTGAGCCAAAGGCATCGCCAAGCAATGTGGTCTGCGGACAAGCTGCACATCCATTCGAACCACCAACCCTCATCAAGGGCATCGACTAGGCGTTGCCGAAAGAAGTAGCCGCGAGCTGAATATGCCGGACAAGAGTCCACAACCTGCAGTTTATCCATCAACCATACCTGGGGAGGGATGAAAAATGAGAGAATAAAGAATAGAGAGATGTATGATGAGAGAAAAAGTGAGAAAAGGGTTTTGTGAGAAAAACCGAGCTTGAGAGCCGAGTGACGTGAGCATATATGCGAGATCGGATGGGAAGCATTACCTGTAATAGTAGCGGACTCCCCGCAAACCTGGTCGTCTCTCGGCGATAAAAGGCGTCCAAGCCCATCAGCGTCTCAGCCAGAGTCATGGCAATGCAGCTTTTGCCCTCCCTCAAGCCTTGGACAACCTCAATTAATCGAACGCTAGATCCTCCAGAGCCTAAAGCAAACAGGAAATGAGATAACACGCACAAGCAGAGGGCATGTCGTCGAAAGCCTTGCCAATGATGGTCACTACGGTCGCCGGCATCAGAAAACCGATAAACCAAACTAGGAATATCCAGCATTCCGTCACGAATCAAGGATTGAGCATCGTACATGGTAAGGCCACACATCCGTCCTAAGGCTTGGGCATGGCCGAAATTGAGTTGGGGCAAAATTTCCTCGTCACGCTCACACTCCATTAGAGCTTGGAAATCTTCGAAGGTAGGACACACCTCTTGCCTGCTAAAGCTGAAGACATGTGTCACCGGATTCCAAAACCTTGCCGCGGCACGAAGAAATGGAAAATACAGCGGGGTACGACGCAAAGTGAATAGTGCGTTTATGCCAAAGGCCCGGAAATTCAGCTTTTCCGAGCCATCCTAGTTGTTAATCCAAGTTGCAAGATTTTGGGCAAGAAATTCCTCCATTTGGAGTAAACCAGTGTGGAAATGAGGAAAACTACGAAGCTGAGATCCTTTTGTGGAAGATAAGGTTGAATGGAGGACAGGTGTCAGCATTCTGCTGGTTCCTTCCACTCTTGGCCGACCGGCCAAATAGATTGCCGACCGGCCATCAGTTTTGGCCGGTGGATCAATTTTCCGGCCGATGGACTTTCTGCTGGGCCGGTGGTTCTCCCCCTTGTCCCCTGAGCTTTCTATGCTAAGGATTGGGGAATCCCACCACCCTCCAATACCCTCCAGTGATCAATTCTCACGAGGGCGCGCCCATTTGCTTATCGAGTTGTTGTATATTTACTTATCGAGTTGTATTTCACTCTCTTTAAGTCTTTGTGCTGTTATCGAGTTGTACTCGCACATGGTTGGTCATAACAAGTCCCTTTGCTTTGCTTATCGAATTGTAATTGGTTCACTACCTGATTATTACGATGCGATGCTTCGTTTTCAAAACACAGTGTCAATTTGATTCACATTGTTATGTGATGCCTTGCGATGCGATGCATAGAATGTGCAAATGCAACACCTTTTGAACAAATAGCTGTTTCATTTCCGCCATGTATTTTTGTAAAAAATATGCAATTTCAAAAAAGGGGTAGAACCTGCCTGAGGCAATGCAATGTGCTTAAACTCCTAATAAAAAGGAAAGTAAAGCAAGAGAATAACAGGGTAGCAGAGTACTGGGTTTGACACCAGTAACCTCCCCTTACGGTCATTGTACCTTCCGCGCCCTTGTTCGGGTTAATTGTGAGGTTTGACACCTTCATCATTCAAGGCAATACAAGAAAATGCATTTTCAGGAACGTAAGTGGATCTTAGAGTTGACCTCAAGCCCTGACTTTTGTGAGCAATGCTCGGTACGTACGAAGAATGCCCCTTTCCGTATCCTTTTTATATATCTTGTGATTCCTCGAATCATTTCAATCATACCGTATTGTAACACATTACGTTCCAGCATCATGGGAAATTTGTTTTACCATGTTCAATTTCAATTTCCTTTTTTATACACATTGCGTGCATGCGTGCATTGCTTTACTTACATGTGTTCAAGTTCCTTTTTATACACATTGCGTGCATGCGTGCATTGCTTTACTTACATGTGTTCAATTTCCTTTTTTATACACATTGCGTGCATGCGTGCATTGCTTTACTTACATGTGTTCAAGTTCCTTTTTATACACATTGCGTGCATGCGTGCATTGCTTTACTTACATGTGTTCAAGTTCCTCTTTTTTTTTTTTTTTTTTTTTTTTTTTTTTTTTTTTTTTACACATTGCGTGCATGCGTGCATTGCTTTACTCACATGTGTTCAATCCTACCATTTCTCTATACACGACTTGCGTTGTCACGCACTTTCAATCGCTTTGTCATGTATGTTGCTAACGACATTGTACCTGTTAAGTTTGTTTTCTTTACAGGCACGATATTGTATGTACGGCTCATTTGAGGCCGGTGCAACCGGACGAACCGGATAGGTATTGTATCCTCCGCGTGAGACGTATCGAGAATTGCATAATTCTCTTACATCCTTTCTGCATTGTAGTGTAGTTTGGTGTATGCTAGCTTAAAACTGTCGCATGCGTGCTTCGTTACAGCTTTCTTTGCATGATCATAAGTTATGCTCGGCTTCTTGCATTGTCTTGCATTTTGCCCTTGCCTTCGGGCGCATACCTTGTTTGTCTTGCATGTTTGTCCAAGTCTTCGGCCTTGTCAAAAATGGGTCGTCTCTGGGCTTTAACATTCACTCCCGTCATTGTTATGACTTTCGAGTTCTGTCAAAGAGGGGCAACTGTAGACACCCCATTTTTGACCGTCCTCAAGACTTGGACGTCACCGTTTGAACACTCGGTGATTATCCATGTTTGTATTCGTCTCGAGTTCCCGAAGGTCTCGGCTGTGCGCCTTGCCTCAGGACCTCCTGACTCGACTGCTTCGTGTTCGGTTTTGGCACCAAACACCTGTGTTTTTGCCTTCTAGGGCAGGGGATGGCTTGTTGGCCATCCACACACACCACCGGCCCTCCCCTATCATCACCGGCTGCACGTTTGTGCCACCGGCAGTGTTTTCTTAAAACCTTTGGCCGGTCGGCACTATATTTTGCCGACCGGCACTTCTCTTGGCCGGTGACCCCTTTTGGTGGCCGACGTGCACCCTTTGCACCCCTGAGGCATGGTGCATGCCAGCTGTGCCAGCTGGAATGCACCATCACTCATCCCCGTGCATGGGAGTGACCCCTTTGCACCTTTGAACCGCCAAACCTTCTAGAAGGTTGAACCCTTTGGCCAAGCTTCTTGGAGAAGCTTGGCCAGCTGTCTTAGCTTCTCCAAGAAGCCAAGCCCCCTTTGCACCTCTTGACCCTTTCTTCTTTGCTTAGCCACTAAGCTTCTTGGCTTTATTTTGCCTATTTAAGCATCATATCTCTCCTTTTGTTAGGGGTTAGCCATTTTTGAACAAAAAAACCAGAGATTGTGTATCTATATATCTGCCATATATCTCCTCTCTCTAGATTTTCCCTCTCTCTCCTCTTGTGTGTGTGTTTTTAGGCCTAAAAGTGTAGTTTTACCTTACTTTTGCACTCACACACACACTATCACACCTTAGCTCGAGATTGGGAGGCTTGGAGGGTTGTTTCTTGAGCATTTGGACTGATTTTGATCAATAGAGGGTGGCTGGACCAACTGCTCTTCAAGGTTTCTTCAAGGGTGAGCACTTTACTTTAGATTCCCCATTTTTGCAACAAGTTTTTACCTGTCTTGCTTGCTGATTTAGGCTTTGTGTTTAACATGAAAAAGTCTTATATTTTTATGCTTAAGAACTTTCATTAAGGGTGTTTTGTCGTTGGGGGTCGAAATCTCCCTCTTAGGCCTTATTTGGCCTCTTTTGGTCCCTTTTCCTTAAGTCTTGCTTATATTGTTGTGTTGATCTTCTCACCACTGAAATCCAGTGGATTTTCAGTGGTGATGAAGGTGATTTGAAGTCTTGTATAGGGGAGGGACACCCCTTTCCCCTTTGTCCCTCTTTGCCCCTTTGTTTTAGCCTAGAGGGCAACATGCATTTTTAGTCTTATATGCCTTCATTTCAGAGCTTATTTGAATGTTTTGGAGCATGTTATATCTCTGTTTTTGGTCGGATTTGTAGCCCTTAGCATGCATCTTATACTTGCTTTGTAATGCTCTACTTTGCCTAGAAATGTGCCATGGGTTTAGCCTTGTATATCCTCATGTTTTAGCTTGGCTTATTGAAGCTTTTGGTCATGATTTGTCATGTTTTAGGTCTGTTGGCCACTGGTTTTACCATTTTTGGCATGCTTAATGTAGTTGCTTTGCATTGTGGCTTGTAAGCCTTGAGGATGTGATCCATGTATATGCATTGGATAGGTTATTTAGATGATTTGGAATCATTTAATATGTTATTTCAGTCCCTGTACCATGTTTATATGTCCCCATTTATCATCTCATTCATGCTTTGAAGTGTTGTAATCTTGTGCCTTAAAGGGTGGTCATTGGCCATGCTTGCATGTTTAGGTATTTGGGTCGCCATGTCATGTGTTTTTGTGGCTTATTTTTGCATGCTACACATCTTTTTTTTTTTGGTTGCTCATTCCATGCTATGAGTGGTCTTGTTAGTGATGGTGTAATGCTCCATTTTGTGCCTTAGTCTTAGGCCCCATTTGGTTTGCATGTCAGCGTGAATAATTGTCCATTTTAGGCACTTTTGGCCACTGTTTTGGGGTGGATTGAGGTCTGCCCCTTTATGGTTTAAGCCCACTTTTGCATGTTTGTCTCATGTTCTTTGCATACTTGCTTCATTAAGTGTGGTAGCATGATAGTTCTATTACATGATTTGTCCTTGTTTGCATTGCATTTGCATCTCGTATGCTCTAGCATTTTGTATACTCAACATGATGTTGCATAGCATTTGGCATGCCTTAAATTTTAGTATCATGTTGCATTGTTAAGCCATGTTTGCATAACATGCATTGCATTACTTGGTTTGGGGTGTCAAACCAAGTGTGAGAGATGAGAGGTATTTGTACTTTAAGTGACAAAACACGTCTCAATTCTCATGTCACTAAGGCCCTTGACTTGGACATGATAGGATCTTGGTCCTCATTTGTGTGTTGCATGCATCTTTACATTGAATTGCAATCTTGGTCCCTTAGGCCATCATGCATCAAGATGCATAATTGGTGGCCCAAGGACCAAGGGCCATGCTTCCTTGAGTCCCATACATGATAGGGGGCATGGCCATGCTTACATGCGCCCAAAATTCCATGCCATACACTGTATGTCCTTGTTGCTGTCAAAAACTAGATTCTGCAGGAATTGTTTGCCGATCGGCAGTAAAGAGTGCCGACCGGCAATGTATTGGTGGCCGACAACCTCAAAAGCAGCCGACAGACATTTTACATGGCCGATGGCCATTTCATCCAGCCGATGGTGTGAAGCAGTGTGCATAGAAGGTATTCTGGGACTTGGGTAGTCTTCGGAAAGGCAGGACAGTGAAAATAGAGGCAGCAGTGGTATGGTACGGGCTTTCCGAGCGAGACGGATCGAGCATGCATCATTCGCGCATCCCGAGGCAGGGCTGAGGCCCCCTTCTTTTTACATTTGATTTAATTTGATAATTAGAATCTTTGTAATAATTTGTTCTGTATCTGGACTGTACTATTTGGGACTGTATATTCTTTAGTCCCTCCGAGTGAGGGCGCAATTGTGTAATAAGCGTGGGTGAGTGTGTGCATGTCTTCCAACCCCACGTCTTTCTTCCCTTTTATTTACCTGCTTATGATGGTAGATTAGGGCATATTGAAAATTAGCATACCTTATGCAATGCATACGTGCATCCATGCATTTGTTTACATGCACAAGGCTCGGTACATCATACAAACTGCGTTGTATTTTCAATTTCAAATTGAATGCGTGATAGTTGTAGCATTTCACATGCCATGCTTAGGATAGCCGAGCCCGTCGAGATTGCATCTTTGCTTGTGTTGCATTAGCCACTTAACATGAACTAGGATCATGCATATGATTACTAACTAGTTTCTGTTTTGGCTTGGAGTACTAGGTGAGTTTTTATGCTTTAGCATATCGCATGCGTGTGAATGCCACCATAAAAACATGATTACCATGAGGCTAGCTGCTTATGTGATATAACTGCTTGAATGCCTGTGGATGGAGGTCAAATTACCTGAATTGGGATAATGCATTAAAACTGTGAGTTTTAAGTCCACTAGTCAGTGGCAAAACCATCTTTTCTAAAAGCCTACTTGAGGGTGGCAAAACCTGCATTTTAGCCTACCTGTGGGTAGCAAACCATTTTTCAAAACGAACGCATAATGTCTTGTCCCAATTTAGGCGATTTGGTCTATACTTGTTTGCTGTGCGCATAACATAGTAAAACTAGGCTAATAACCGGAATAAGAACATATAATGTTTTCAAAATTAGATATCACGGTTAGTAGAGGCCGATCTATGATCGGGCAAGAGGGGGTGCTCATAGCTGACCTTCCCCAATCGTACCCAAGTTCCCGAGCCGAGGCAACTTTGGTGATGACGGACACGTGGCCTTTGGCACCGAGTTAGGGTTTCCTAAATTCCCCCATAAAAAATATTTAGGTGGCGACTCTGTATCTGGCAAAGCAGTCCATGTTTGGCACTTCTTTCAAAATCTGTTTTCTCAAAACGATTTGCCGGAGTTGGACTCTTTGGTTCAGATTTAGAACCGTGATAACTTGAGTCCGAACTGTAGTAGACCCGCAAAATGAACAGAACGGGGGGAGTCATCCTCCCGGGGCGTTCGGGGACGTCTACACCATGCTCAAACTTTGTCTCATCCGTTTCCATGTCCATGCACTGCTTAAAAGCATGTGCAAAGCCACTTATGTGAACATTTGAAACAACATTTTTCCCAAGATGCCAATTACATAATCGATGTCTTGCGTCTAGAAATACTCTTCTGATTGCCTCTCGCATCGCCTTATCCCATCTGTCAGTACGGACACAGGTGCTTTATTGCCCATCGCCTCCATAAATGTTTCCAAAACCCATGTGTATGTCTCAATTGTCTCATTAGCTAGCAAAACACATGCAAATATCGTGGTCCTAAAGTAGCTAGTCACACCAGCCAACATGACAAAAGGTTTCTTGTATGCATTGGTTCTGTAAGTTGTGTCAAATATCAACACATCACCAAACTTTGCGTAGTCGGCCCGCAATTTCGAATCTGCCCAGAACAGATTTTGTAACTTGTTATCGTTACACACATCATACTTGTAAAAAAAAAGTGCATCAACATCAAGTTTTGCACATAGGTAAACCAACGCACCCTGCGCATCACCATCCTCAACTTCTGCTCTACGTTCGGCTTGAATATGGTTGTGCAGATCCGTACGGATGAAACCAACATTCTCATAAGACCCGGATTGATTTACCATATAGTCCATGATTTGGCTAGTCTTCACACCGACATTGCGCATAGCCATTGCTTGAGCTTTGTCAGCGCTGTTTAAACTGCGATGTGACCTCAGATACATCACACAATGTTGTTCCGCCAATTCATGGTTGTGGTCTGCGACGAAGTGAGTCACAACATACTTTCCCCCTTCACCAGCATCCGTATCGTACCGTATGCGAAATTGGGCTTTGCAACCTACTCTTGTTAGTGCCTTGGGAGCTCTACTCTTCTCAGCAACACGGTCCAAGTATTTTGGTAATCTTTGACCTTCCCTTGAACACAACCACAGCCTACTAATGACCTTTCCCTCTTTATTTGTGTTAAATCTGAATTTTCGTATACTAAATCCCTTGGCTTTAGCATACGCATTGTAGAAATCTTCTCCATCTTCGACCGAATCAAATTTCTGTTTCAAAATAGCACGTTCAACATCACCAACCATGTCATTGTGATGAGCATCGTCAACCATTTCTTTTTTCACATCGGCTCCGCCATCTTCAACATTCATGTTGGTTGCTTCTTCATTGCTCGGACCAGCTTCGCAACCATGATCAGGTTCTGCCCGACTTTCATTCATCAAACGAATGTCATCTGCTTCATCTGGAATGTCATAATCATCACCTTCCCTTTTAACTTCCGCTGGAGCCATACTGCACATGACATTACTACAAACAATTACTTGATGACTGAAAATTGTTAACACAAACACAAACATGACATTTTCACACGGTTTACCTGTTTGTGCAAACACAAACACTCGCTTGAGAAAGAGAAAGAGAAAGGTTAGTTGCCAATAGAGGGGTTTCCGTTGGAGCGAAGCGTAGAGCGGTTGAAGTTAGGATGGGGGTTTAGTTGAGGGAAAATAGTTGAAGTGAACGGGCCAGAGAGACAGAGAGGGAGACAGAGAGAGGGAGACAGCTCCATACCTCATATCTAGTTCGAGAGAAGGGCTTCACTTCAGCAATGGAACCAACACAGCCTTGTAGTTACGTTGTTGTTGGAAATCGCCCGTTATACTGTTCCCTACAGAGCTTCGTCAATGGAACGAACCCAACAGGGGCTTCTCCCTGTTAATGGAAATCAACAGTTACACTGACTCAACCTTACACAGAGAGGAGAACAGAGAGAGATAGACACGAAATACAGAGAGTGAGTGGGATGCAATCATGCAAATACAAGCATTAACCGGTTGCCCCGGTTTCAACTTTTTCACGATTAAACAATTCAATGGTCTTGATCAATTATTGTAATCTAACGGCTAACAATTGGGTTGCATATGGTGTGCAACCTTAAGGGGGTTGCACACTTAAGCAGCACCCTTTATTAAAAAGTCATGCCATTTTAAGTAAAAAAATCTGTTTGTACAAACATGATTCCTATTTTCTCAAACACCCCCCCCCCCAAAAAAAATGTAAACGATATGAGGAAAAGTTTTGGCTCCATTTGATTTATATAAGTTTTGAATTGTATTTTGAAAGATAAATTATTAAAAAGAGTTTTAAAAGTTAAAAATTTATTTAGTTATGAGTTTTAAAAATAGTTTTAGAATGATTTGTATTTTTTTTTTCAGTAGTGCTACAAGGCCCGAAAACGGGCGCCCCGAATGCCCCAAATTTTTTTTTTTTTTTTCTTTTCAGCAGAAGAAAGGAGGAAGACGAAGGGGGGAAGGGGAAGGGGAAGGGGAGGGGAGGGGGAGGAGGAGAAGGGGGAGGAAGGACTGGAGGGGGCCTAAAAAATGGAGGAGGAGGACGCGATCGGCGGCGATCGGCACGATCGGAGGAGAAGGACGCGATCGGCGGCGATCGGCGCAGGCGGCGCGACCTCTCTCTTTCTCTCCCTCTCCCTCTCCCTCTCTTTCTCTCCCTCTTCCTCTGCAACTCAGAGTTGCAGAGGTCAACAATGGCGGAAAAAAGAAAAAAAAAAAAACGGAATGCCCAAAACGACGTCGTTTTGGGCATTCGGGGCATTCGAGCCAACAGTATTTCGGGCCCTCAAACATTTTCCTTTTTTTTTTTGGTTGAATAAATAGGTGTGAGAGAGAAAAATTAATTAATTAATGTGTAGAATATGAAAGAATGAGAGAAGAGAAAAAAGAGAATAAAGAGAAAAGGTGATTGATTTATTAATAATAATAATAATAATAATAATAAATAGAGATGGAGAAACGGGAGAGAAAGTTTTCAAAATTAAACCAAACATTATTTTTATTTTTCCCCCTCTCTCTCTACGTTGTAGATAAATGGATAATTCAAAAGTGCTCGCAACAAACAAACAGATGAATTTGATTGTTTAGAATTTCTGCACCTTCCACTTACATATCACTATAACATATTAAAGTTTTAAAAATTAAAAATTTTAATTTTTAAAAATAAAAATTTTGTTACAAAAGATATTTAGAGATCAATTTCTATAGTCATGAGGATAGTCATTAAAAGGTCGTTTCGAATAGTCAAAAATAAAATTTTTAGCTACAAAATTTTGAAAATGTCACTAATAAATAGACTTTGAAGGACAAAATAATCTAGTCTCAAAATGGTTTATTTTTTAAAACAAAAAATTTAGTCCCAAAAAGATAATAATTCATCACTAATGTTTAATTTTTGTTACTAAAAATATAATAATGACACTTTTCTCAACAAAAATATTTGGTCCCTAAAAAATAATTTTGCCCTTAAATTTTGATTTCTAAAACCTTAATTTTTTGTAGTGTATGAATCTTATTCCATTAAATGAAATGCTCTCAACATTTTAATGATAATCTTTTTCTTGGATAATGTTATAGATATTAAATTTTCTATCAAATAAATGACCAAATATAGTGTGAAATCTACAAAAGTGTGAGATTCACACCCATGTAAAATATTTAGTCATTATTTGATAGAAAATAACTTCTTTTTTCTTTGCTATGTATCATTATTTCCTCTTTAATGACATTTATTATTTACTTATGCCCTTACATTTCTACCCATTACGGATGTGTCTTAATTGTAAATTACACTCATTTTAAGTAGTATTCATATTATATTAATTTTAAATTTAAATCTTTATCATGGAAATCATTAGATAAGCCGGAAATATTATTGGATATTATTTACATAATACTCTAACTATTAAAAATTTGTAACAAGTGAATCATTTTTTTATTTTTTTAATTATTTAACAAAAGTAAATCAACATATTTTTAGTTATGCTTATACAATTTATTTAAAATATCACGTAAATAATATTACATAATATTTCCCTAAAACATATATTCAACTTTTAAAGTGCTTTTCAAAATAAAATTTTGGTTATTCCTATTGAAAAATGATAAATAAGTCTATCTTTTGGATTTAATGATGTGTCAAGAAAATAATTGATTAATAATTAGATAATAAATAAGAGAAAATTAATTTAAATATTTCAATAAAATATCACATCAATGTATCTAAAAATTTAATTTAATTTTTAAACCGGAATAGCAATAATTTTGTCATTAATGACGGGACCTAAACCAAATATTTTGTAATATGAAACTTATCCCTAATAGCAATGCTAGGTATCATGAAAATTTTTTATAAAAATAATTATAAAAACTTTATGACCCTTAAATTATATTTAGAATAAAATATCACACACTAATTAAAATAATCCACAAATCATAAATCTTTGATGATCCCTAACTTTTCTCAATACCTAAACCCACTTCAACTTGAGTTGTTTTTGCATGAAAACCATTTGCCTTGACAGAATACAATATGCAAATTTTCCAGTCAGAAAAACAACTAAATTCAGTGGGCGGTCTTAAATGAGGGAGATAGTCATAAACCTCCGTTCGCTGTTTTCTCACAAAAAGTAAAATCCCAGTCTTTCTTGTCGCCAACCAAACAAGAAAATAAAAAAACGACCCAGCTTGTTCTTTTGTTGTTGAGCAGAGCCCAATTTTGTAGAAGCTCACATTTTCCTCATTTCATGGATTCTCGCGTTTTCCTCTCACTTTTTCTCTGTTTCCTCTCTTTATCCCCTGCTATCGCTGCTCTTCGGTTCCCAGGACTTCTCGGAGAAAAGAAAACGTATATTTACGCACACCTCTCTCTCTCTCTCTCGATATATATATATATATATATATATGTTTTTGTAATACACATTTGTTGTGTTTTCTCAGACAAGGATCAGTGCTTAAATTGACGACTGGTGTTTCGTCTGTTCCTTTTGATCCCACTCGGGTCACCCAAATCTCTTGGCGTCCCAGGTACTACTATTCTCTCCTTGAATTCGCAAGATTCTGTGGCGATTTTTTACGAGTATTTGGTGTTCATTCATTGTCTTTGGTATTGGTGAGTGTACAGGGCTTTCATTTACAGCAGGTTTTTGACTGATGACGAATGTGATCATCTCATTCATCTGGTCAGAATTTTCTTCCCTATTTCTTTTTCAGCAACCAAATCGAGGAAATTTTTTTATTTAATTACTTATAAAAGTTATACATCTTCTAATTTTGGAATATGGGTTTGCTGAATTTGGGTGAGTAGGCCAAGGATAAGCTAGAGAAGTCCATGGTGGTTGACAATGAATCAGGCACTAGTGTAGAGAGTGAAATTCGGACGAGCTCTGGCATGTTTCTTCAGAAAGCCCAGGTCTTATTCATTTTTAATCATCAATTAATTAAAATCATTTTGGCAACTCGTTAAAATTCTGTTCGAGTTCATAATTTTGATATCATGCTAATTAATTCGTGTTGGAGGTTAGAAAATTTTGAGTGTTGTATGAAAATTACAAAATCTGCTGGGGATTACTAATTGTTTGCTTATCCAATTACATATTTGCCTGTTATGTGGGATACTATGATTTACTTACCAAGAAGAAAAAAGAAAAAAAAAAGCCGCGATTGCTATAGATCCCAATGTATGGGATCTTGGGCCTTCTGTAGTGATATTGTCATTTGTTTTAAACGCATCAAACTATTTGCAAGATCCAGTGGTATTTTCAACCTTTGTAGTTTGGGAAACAGGGTCTTTGCTGGAATAGGCTTACAATCCTTTAAATTGGTTCATGTTTTCTGATCAATCTGTTTGTACATCTAAATAAATTGTTTTAGAGAAAGAGTAACTATCAGTTTGCACGAGATGAACCATCAATTTTCTTTTCTCGTTTGCATTTGAACTTGTTCTCCTTGAGACGTAAATGCTTGACTTTCTTCTTAGCTCTGTAAAAAAAATGAAGAAGATATATCATAGGAATTGATCTTGAATGGTAGATTGTTCCATTTGGAATATGAAACGGGGCATGCTTTTGCTTTTCATACAGTTGAACCTCGAGATTAAATTTCTGTACTTTTTAGGGAGACCTAATTTAACTCAAGAAATGTTCATGCAAATTGCTCATGGCTATCTATACTAATAGGTCATTGCTTTGCACCAATTTTTTAAGCCTTATCTCTCTATTTTGGCGCCTTACCTTGTTGCCTGCATAAAGGTTAACCAAGAGTTTCTTTGTAAACATTTTGTAGGAGTTGCAATATTAAACACATTTAAATTGTCTTTGTTTTTCTTGTTTCACCTTTCAAGGATGAAGTAGTTGTCGCTATTGAGGCTAGGATTGCTGCTTGGACTTTCCTCCCTGAAGGTATTGTTAGCCATGCTTGTTATCAATGGACTTTATATATATATAGGAAACGAGTTCTTGTAATTTACTGTAACCTGATGTTGTGATCAGAAAATGGGGAATCCATTCAAATACTTCATTATGAGCATGGTCAGAAGTATGAGCCCCATTTTGACTTTTTTGAAGACAAGATCAATCGAGAATTAGGTGGGCACCGGGTAGCCACTGTACTTGTGTATCTGTCTGATGTTAAGAGGGGTGGAGAAACAGTCTTTCCTGATTCAGAGGTATATTGTCTTTGATGATTCTGTGGTTCCTTCACATCTTTTGTTTTCTACTCTAGGAGCTAACTACTTGCTTTCGACTGTCTACAGGCTAAACATACTCAACCAAAGGATGATAACTGGTCTGACTGTGCTAAAGATGGCTATGCAGGTAAAATTGCTTTTGTTATTAACTGTTTCTCTCTAGTCTACATATTTGCCTCACCATGTTTGTCATTTGAGGGAACCTTCCAATATTATTTTTTTCTGGGTACAAAACTGGGGGGTTCATACCATCACAAAAAAACAAAAATGGAGTGTTTGTCCGATATATTTGGTGATTTGAACTAGAGAATGCCTTGAATGAATCTGCCTGTTATATTGGGGCCTCTAAAATTGTTTGTACTGATATCAACATTAAAAACAGCATTTGCTATAAATTATATGCCATTGTGTTGAGATCTCAATAAGTTGTTTCAATGCTTTAATTGACCCATTTGTAAAATCATTGTGTGTGGTGACTGATACACTTCAATTTTTAGTATCACCATAATGCATGCATCACCATGTGAATTGTGTGGAATTGCCTGTTATTTCAGAAAAAAATATGGCAAAAACCAGTATGAAAATTGAGTGTTTGGTGTTTTATGATTCAAGTTATATGCGTAGGTTGGGATTTCACTGCACATTTCATCAAGATCCCATATTTGTGTTTGTTTTTCTGCAGTGAAACCTAAAAGGGGGGATGCTTTGCTGTTTTATAGTCTTCATCCTAATGCAACAACTGACCCGTTGAGTTTGCACGGGAGCTGCCCTGTCATTGAGGGTGATAAGTGGTCCGCAACCAGGTGGATTCATGTGAGGTCTTTTCAGGTAACATCAAAGAGCACAAATGGAGATTGCGTTGACGAGAATGAGAACTGTGCTCAATGGGCTGCTTCTGGCGAGTGTAAAAGGAATCCACTCTATATGGTAGGCTCTGAAGGTGTAGTTGGAAATTGTATGAAAAGCTGCAAGGTGTGCTCATCATAGGAATCCTTTTTTCAGGCATCTACATCTTCATAAAGTGAAGGGTCGTCTAGATTTTGTATATAAAAAGAACATTGAACTATTCTTACAAACATAAGAAAGCAAATAGTTAAAATAAAGATGAGTTGATAGGCATTGATAAAGTTATACTAACTGGAACTTTCGTAGTTGCTGATATTTTTTTACATTTTATTTATAGAGAATCGTAATCTATGAATTTCCCTGTGGCCTGATAATTCATTTACCAAATTGTTTTGATGTTTCTCTCTGCTTTCTTTTTCTCTGCTGCTGGTTTCTGCTGAGTTTGGTAAAATATGTAATCCCCTCAGTCTGTAATTAATCCTAGGAATTTGTTTATTCTCACCATAAAGAGAGACAATCTTTACATAAAGAAAGACAATATTTACAAAGATGCCATGGAGACTGCCTAATAATCTTGGGACCGCGAACTTGCAGAGGAGTTGCCTTTGCTTGTTTACTTCATTGAAAAAGGAAAGAAGAATGCTTTGCATATTCTTAGGTTTGGGACGTTGGTTTCAAGTTATTTTAGTCACAAAAAGATAAAATAAATTAAAAAAATTAATAAGACAAAATGTTATATCTAAATCATAATCATTTTTTTTTTCTCTTACAAAAATTAAAAAAGTTAAAAAAAAAACCCTATCCTAAATGAGGTTTTTTAGTCTCAGGTTAAAATAGTAAAAAAGTCAAAAAAAAATTAACTTACATCCCAAACGAAGGCTATTTGCTTGATTATTTTTCATATGCCTCCAATGAGCTCATCCTTGCTTAACAATTTCTATGGTGCCTCTTTCTTTTTTGATTGAAGCCCTATTATTATTTTTTGAGCATTGCTATTCAAAACTAAAAATTAGACTCAATTTTTAAGTCCAGTGATATGACAATCAATTAGCATATTAAAAGCAATAATCTCTCTCATATCTTCTTTAATCATTGATCAATCATATTACTTATACATCATTGAACATCATTGAGTCTAGAAAGTGAGTTTGTAGTTTATCATTGAGTCTAGAAAGTGAGTTTGTAGTTTTTTTTTTTTGGGTTCAGTTGAGGCCATTGTCACCTTGTGGTAAAATCTGAACCCTTGATCTCATAGTAAAATGTAAAAGACTTATCTTGGCACAATATTCTCTATCCTAAATTTCTGTCTATTTGTTCCTAAATATTCTCTACATTAAACTATATCTAGAAATTCTTAAGTCTCAATATCCTTATATGATTCAACATGGTTGGAGACGGGGGGTAGAAACTTGAGGTTAGAGTATTGTTGTCTTGTCATTTATTTCTCTCCCTATGTGATAGACTGTTGGAATAATCTTCTGTGTAAATAAAATAAATTAAAATAAATTCAAACAAAATAAATAAATAACGTACCGAATTTATTTATCGAACCGAATTAAAATACCAAGTCGAGTGTGTGACACTCTGTCCTTAAGACAGATTCGTCCCGCTATGGTGCTTACAGTTGAGTGGCGTCTATTTCCCAAGATACAATGATCTTCACAAACTTGTAGCAGCACTCCACACAAATTTGTACGGCGAACTAGAACCTTGTGTTCTTACTCTCTGAATTTTATTCTAAAACTAAAATGAAGAATAATGCACAAAATAAAATCTGGACAACAAAGATGGGATTTGCAGACTGATTTTCAGATCCTAAGACATTGCTGGAATGTTGGTATTTATAGGCAACTAAATCTGACCCGAACTAGTGCATTATGGAAGTAAACAGGTGCAAATTTAAACTGTACAGGTATAGTTTGAATTTCAAACAGATCCGGCACTGTTTCAACAGATAACTGCAGCAGTTATACATCTGTTAAGAAACTACTCAAAACCGAATCTGTTATGGGCTGAATAAGGAAATAATTTAGGACATAAATTAAATTTGAATTTGAATTTAATTAAATTTTCCCGCAATTAATTTTGAAAAAAATCAAAATAATTTTTGTCCAAAAAATTAATACAAGAACTGACCCAGCCGGATGGCGGCACGCGCGTGTGTGGTGGTTTGGGCTAAGGTACACTTTGTCTATAACTCCTCCCTTCTACAAACTTGAAGTGCCCCTTAGGGCCCAACCCAAGTGTTGTAGGCTAGAGCTTATGTGATACCCATGTTCCGTAGTATGCTAATGGGTCCTTAATTTGAGTATGATTATGTGTTTAGCATGATTTTATGTGCCATTTTGTGAATATATGTGATTTTGAAGTTCTATCTGTTCACCGTAGGAATATCTGTTTGAATAATTTGCTTTGGAAATTAAATTGGAGGCCTTATCGGCCACGGAACCCGAAATCGATTACGTCATTGTGATTGGCATAATTTTTAGAACCTATGGTGAAATTTAATTGAAAAATTGATTCGGGCCAGATTAAGTTGATTAAATTGTTAAATTAGTGCCCAATTACTTTAGTAATATTATATTGAATTAGTGGGTTATGTTGTAAAGGGGCACTACACCCTCAATTCTCCTCCCTTGTTGCATTTTGGTTGAGTTTGAGCTCTAAAATATAGAGAGGGCCGGTTAGAGTGAGAGAGAAAGAAACCATTGAAGATTTGCTCTAGAAGCTTGAGTAATTTGAAGGCTAGCTCAAGAATTGACCTTAGCTTGTGAAAATTAAAGCTTCTTGGTGAGTAACTCATGAGTTTAATGTGTAATTTGTGTATTCAAAGTTGGTTAATGACCAAGAGTAAGGCTTGAAGAGGAATTGAGTTGCTTGTGTTCAATTGAGGGTCATTGGAGGCATGCATGTATATAATTGTTGTGGAAATGCATAATCTAGCATGTATTGAGTTGAACATGGAAATAAAGGTGTTAAATCTTACATGCAAGCATGCTTTTATTGTATTCCATGAGAATGAACACCATTTGCATTGTTTGGGATGGGAATGAAATCAAGATTAGCATGCATGTTTGAATAATTAAGATATGAGCTTTGAATATATGATTTTGTTTGTATTAGAATGAGTTGATGGGAGATTGGGGCATGCATGTGAATTAATTGTGAATTGGGCTCCATTGTAATGTATTTTGGTGTTTATGGCATGTTAGCATAACTATATTTGAGATTTGAGCCATAACATACATATTTTGTTGGTTAAAAATTTAATTGGAGCTCAAGAACTTAATCTGGAAAACCTAGATTTTTTATGTCCACTCGAGCGGGGTGACTGTCGCTCGAGCGGGAAAATCGTGCTCCCAGCACTTTTTGCAGAGTTGGAACTTAGCTCGAGCGGGATGTTTCACGCTCGAGCGGGGAGCCTTTGTAGACAGGCATTCCGCTCGAGCGCTCTAACTCACGCTCGAGCGTAATTTTGAGGTAACCAGTACTTTTGCAGGCCTTAAGGGTCCGCTCGAGCGAGGAAGTTGACGCTCGAGCGGGGACCCTGTTCTCTGAAATTTTGTATGCTCGTTCTGTGTTTCGTTTTCCGTTCTCTTTCACTTGTAAGCACTCTTAGGCATATGTTAAGAATTGTAAATGAGTTAATGAGATAAGAATAAAGCCTAAAGAGGAATATGTGAATCAAAGAACGGATTGAACTGTTAGTGACCCCCTTTTGTGTTCATGAAATGTGTAGGGTCAAGCTCCAGGGCAAATCCACAAGCCGATCACTGTGAGTAATATCGATATTTGAAAGCTTGTCAATGTCCAATTGTTATTTCCCTTATAAGCTTTGTGAGTTGCTAATTGGGATTGTGGACAAAAGTTTGACATGATAGAAATGAATGGACCGAAGGTCATTTTGACAGAAATAGAAATGAATGGACCGAAGGTCGTTTTGATATAAATAAATGGACCGAAGGTCGTTTTGACATGAATGAGTGGGCCGAAGGCCGTTTTGACATAAATGAATGGACCTAAGGTCGTTTGACACGAATGTATGGACTGAAGGCCGTTTTGACATAAATGAATGGGCCGAAGGCCGTTTTGACATAAATGAATGGACCTAAGGTCGTTTTGACACGAATGTATGGGCCGAAGGCCGTTTTGACATAAATGAATGGGCCGAAGGCCGTTTTAACATGAATGGAAATCTGATTGGGCCAAAGGCCAGTAGGTTTGGAACTACAGTTATTTGATCTGAATTTTGTATAAGTGTATATATGTTAGGCAGAAATATGCATTGGGCCCAAGGCCGTTTGGAGCATGTTGTTCTTCATATTGCTCATGTAACTTATGTATTCGATATTATTCACTGGGCTGTCGCTCACGCTCATTCATGTGTTTGTAGGTGAGCCGAGGGAAGTCCAAACGCAGCCCCAGTGAAACCTGCCAGGAACAACATGAGTTTTGGAGAGTCAGCCTTGTGTCTCATGTGCGAGACCCATCCTTGCCATTTTGTTATGTATTTATATTTTGTCTTGTCGGCAAGGACTTTGTGTACATCTGTATATAGTTTTGATATGGGTTGACTCAGTTTGGATGATCCTGTCTGTAAAGGATTTTGTGATACTGTACTTGTTGTGGGTTATTAACATATATGTGCATGGTTTGTTTTGAGTGCATATAAGCACGGCTCTATGGACAAAGTTTTTAAATTTTTGCTTCCGTTTGGCCCCTTTACTCTGACGAGTTATGTCTATTAAGGTTTGAGGCCGTAGGTAATCTCAGGATTACTGGCCGGCTATGTCCTTAACCCATAGGGGCGGGTTCAGGTCATGACAGCTTATATACACAAATAAACTCTCTTAAAGTTTCAATGTGGGACAACCCTCACAAGGAAACCCACATTTAAAACTTAAATGTTCAATTCCACGAACCCGAAAACGACGTCATATTCCCATTCACTCATAAATGGTTTTGACGATCCGTCTTCACCATGTGACTTGCCACGCGGCAAGGAACACTTCACATCTTCGGACCCGCCCAAAAAGATGTTCGGGGCCTACTCAATTTTGGACTCAAAGTCGGCCCAAAATAAGCCTAATAAACCAATTTTTCCAACATAGACTACCACTAACAGTTTAAGAGAATAAAAATGAAATTTTTATTAAATAATCATCTTTAAGTTAATTATGCATAACAGAGTCACAGAGTCCTTCCAAGTTAATTCAAATGAAAAATGATTTTTTTACAATCCTGTTGGCTACATATTTTGTAAAAGCCAGTTACAGTTTGACACGTGGCGAAGTAAGGGCAATACAGGAGAATGTTTAATCTTCGATCATGATCATACACGTGGCGGTTAATATTGGTTCTTGCGTGTTCTGAGTAGCATTGGATCAGCGAAGAGATACAAGGTGACGTGGCTTCAACGGTTACTCACATTCAAATTCAAATATATGAGGGAAGCCCAACTACAAGTAATGGCGTAGTGGAACTACTTCTAAGGCAGCATGATCAAGCAATCATGGAGGAGCAGTTCGACGGTTTGAAGTGCAGTTCGATGGTCATCCTTGAGGAGTATAAATAGCAGGGAAGCCCCCAGAAAAAACCCCAGACTCAGATCCAACAAACCAGTCATTTACTTCATATTTTCTTTTTCAGTTTTACATTTCCAGTCTTTACATTTCCTGCACTTTAAATATCTGTTCTTTACATTCCTGCACTTTAAATTCCTATACTGCACTTCGTTCATAGGAGTAGTTTCAAGTAGATTGTTGCTGTAAACCTCTACGAGGCTGAGTTTGGATCATTGTAAGTTTTCATCTTAATGAAATACTTCAATTGTTCGTCATTTAACTGTTATTTTGCTTAATTTCTCCTAAGTCAAGCCACCAGTAAAAGTCCTCTTCATTGAGGCTGAAAGAACTAAAACACAATCGTCTGATAATTGGTTGGCAATTATAATTTCTGTAAGGACTGATTGATCCTTGCTGGCACGCTTGAATTTACAAAAATACCCTTCGAAAGCCAAAAAGCCAACATATATTTTTGGCACGCCCAGTGGGACTCGTTAAAATGGCTAGACGAAGAAGACAAGGAGAAAATGAAC
The DNA here is from genome assembly GCA_030407325.1 of Camellia japonica. Taxonomy (NCBI): domain Eukaryota; kingdom Viridiplantae; phylum Streptophyta; class Magnoliopsida; order Ericales; family Theaceae; genus Camellia; species Camellia japonica. The sequence goes on from JAPPVO010000002.1 coordinate 2,360,356, forward strand.
GCTTGGAAGAAGGCGTAGAAGGAGAGGTAGAAATACCTAATCCAGAGGATAATGTGGTAACACATCCTGTGGAAACTCCCATGTTATCAAAACCTATGGTCGAACAGACCAGTACTTCGAGACAAGAACCATATGTTCATAATATTGGACGAAACCAAGGAATTGGACCATCCACTGTTCCATCTACTCAGCCAACAAATCCATGGGATGGCCTAGTAGATGCTATGGGACAACAATTAATGAACACAATGGAAAGGTGGGCAACATCCTTTTTGGATCGAATGAATAACCACCAACCAACAAACACAAGACACACAGAAGAAGTTTTAAATGTCCCTCAGCAAAGATTGGCTAGAGACAAACAGCCTATGCAAGTTAATGGACATTCTAATGGTCAAACTAGTAATCAGAACTATGAAAGACCATCACCTCAGTCTTGGTATGAACCCATTTCGAGGCCTATAGTAGACCAAAATGCCTCAATACTCAACAATGAAGCCACATAAGTTGGTGGATCTGGTCAAGTACAAGAAACTGGCGTAAGAATGGTTACAAATCCCATGTTCGAAGCCATACCTGGCACTAGGGGTATAATAATCCCTTATTCGAATTTATACCCGGGGGGTTGGAAGGTTGGCCTGCAAATGGAAGGGACACAACACCTGTTCCAGCACCTTTCGCAGGTCCTTTCGCAGGATAGGCTCAAAGGGGTTACCCACACCCCCAACAGCAACCTGCACCACAGGGACAACCAGTCCCAAATGTACCACCTTATGGACCAAGAGGACCGCAAGCACAAGTTTGTTCACCAAATCCTGTGTTTGTCCCTCCAGTAGTGGTTTAGCAGGCACAAAATATGGTCCCTAGGGACCAAATTGCTGATATTGTTAGGGAGATGTGTGGACCGATGGCTCGGGGGGTCCAGACTCCTGTATACAGAAAACCATACCCAGAATGGGTAGATAGGGTACATGAATACCCAAGAGGGTTCAGGATACCAGATTTTACCCTTTTCTATGGGAGTGGAAACCAATCAACAATAGAGCATATTGCTAGGTTTGCCGCTCAATGCGGTGAATTTACTAATCATGACTATATGAAACTAAGATTATTCCCAAATTCTCTAACTAGAGGAGCATTTGTATGGTACATCAACCTTACACCTGGCTCCATTCAAAATTGGCAACAAATGGAAGAGGCATTTCATGCCCAATTCTTCCAATCGGAGCCAGAGGTATCCATGGCAGACTTGGCAAGATTGAGTCAAAGGCCTGAAGAAAAGGCTACTCAGTTTATTGCCAAATTTAAAAGGGCTCGAAATAAATGTAGAGTCATCCTGCCAGAGCCAGAATTCGTAAGATTGGCTCAAAATGGCCTAGAGTTCAGGCTTCGAAAGAAGTTTGACTCAACTGAATTCAGAGATTTGGTGGAACTAACTTATAAGGTGTCTAGGTACGAAGCATTACTAGAGGAGGAACAAGATCGAAATAATGCATCGTACAAGACATATTATAGAGATCCTAATTATGAGATCGATACAGCAGAGATTGTGGGCAAAGAACCTGTGATCTGTGAGGCATTAATTCATAAGGATGTAACAATTGACCAGCAGTTTAAAAAGAAAGACTTTCACAGAAAGTATTCTTTCGATTTAACAAAGGCAGATGACATCTTTGATCATTTGCTCGCGGCCAACTTCCTTAAGTTACCTAAAGGAGTAAAATTGCCATCTCCAGATGAACTTAAGGGAAAAGTATATTGTAAATGGCATAACTCTTGGTCTCACTCGACTAAAACTGCATTGTTTTTCGAGACAGGATCCAAGAACAAATTCGGAAAGGAAGTTTGAAGTTCCCAGCCAAAACAGAAAAGGCCATGGGGATCGACAGTAATCCATTTCCAGAAGTTGGAGAGGCGGCAGCCAATGTCATTACGTCAGACTTCCAGAACTTGTCCTTGACAGAATTGGAAGAAATCAATGTGCAGATGCATGTTGCTAACCAGACAACCATCAAGAAGGACACTAGAAACCCACCAGCTATTGGACAAGGTTTCTCACACCGGAGGGAACACTCTGATGAAGAATCACTGGATGATGATTCCTTAGAGGCAGCAGTAATACAAAGGATGTGTCCCAGGTGCAGACTGAGTTATAAGTGGTTGAAAGGGCTTCCAGTTGATGGGAAGCAATATTACAGGGATGTACAGAGACGTCCTAAATCAACCAATGCTTACAACAAAAGGTCGTATCCGGCTAGTGATAGGCAGCGACCACTAGTGGTTGAGCCTGCAATGGACAGAATGCATGCTAAAGGCAAGAGGCCCTTATATGAATCTAGGCCACCTAACTATTACAGAATGGAGAGCAGTCATTCTGAAAGAAGACTGGAGAAAGGCTCAGTTCATGGGATCAAAGCCAGAGATTAGCCCCCTAGACCAGCCTCACGCAGGACAGAAAATGGCTACCTTCATCGAAGGTCTGAATCAGGCTCGAAACATGAGGTCAGGGCCAAGAACTTACCTTCACAGCCAGCTTCAAAGATGGCTTCGAAGGTAGAAAAAAGCGGTTCAACATCTGAGTCAGTAAGTTCGTGGGTACCTGGAGTTCTAGACTGGTTTGTAATGCAAAACAAACCTAGGGGAGTGCTTGCCCAGAGAGATGTTGGAAACCAAGGCAGGATGGTCAAGCCTCTTTTGGTGGCTCCGAACAATTGGGTATTGCTTAAACACCCAAAGACAAAGGAACCATATATGGTCCCAGTCATTTCGAGATCACAAAGGAGAAAGATTCAGCGCAGGTACACTCAGTACCAGAACGATATGAAAGAAAATTGAGAGAGCTCTTCATTGGTCCAGACAAAAGGAAAGAAGACTCCAAAGTCAGACCATACTCCAAAGCCAACTCTACAAAGCAAAGTGGGTTGCAGCAGAGAACAGTTGGCCAAGGTTCATTCTGAACTAAAAGCCAGAGAGAAGTCTAGCTTAGCAGGATTGGAGAAAGCTTTGATGGAGAGTGATAGTGAGACAAAAGAAGAAATTGGCATAAGCCAAAAGAAAGAAACGGTGGAGGAAGAAATGTTTGAAGCCTTCATGGCTGAGCAAACATTTTTGGTTGAAAAACCAGTTGAGAAAGATCCTTCGAAGGAATCAGTTAACAACGAAGTGCCAGAGTGCAGTATGGAGGATGTTGCTGAAGTAACAAAACAAGGTGGCCAACAGAGGAAGCAGGTACAGCCAGCCATCCAATTTGGCTCATTTCCTCCAGTATCAGTCAATATGGTACACATACTGCCTCATGAGTTCCAGGCTAGAGATGAGGACCAAGATGACCAAGACATGGATCCTATTCCTGTCTCTAGTGAAGACTCACAAGTAAGTATGGTACAAGATGATTCTGGAATGGCTACCCCAATGGAAACTGAATATGAGAGTGAAGAAGAGGTGAGCATTAACCTCTCATATCTTTTTGAGTATCCCTCGAATTCTATGACACAACATGTCAAGCCTTTGTACATCAAGGCTTTCTTCGATGGGATACAACTGAACCGAGTCCTGATAGATAATGGGGCAGCAGTGAACTTACTACCGAAATCTTCTTTGAAGAAACTAGGGAAAAAGAATCCCAGGTTGATCCCAACCAGCACAACCATCGCTGGCTTTGCTGGAGACAAACAGATGGCTCAGGGGATTCTACACATTAACTTGAGTGTGGGAACCAGGGACTGTATGACAGCATTCTTTGTAATCGACAGTAATGCTAAATACAATGCTTTACTTGGGAGAGATTGGATCCACACTAACAAATGTGTGCCTTCCTCTTTGCATCAGAAAATTATGATGGCCTTAGGCAATGGAGAGACAAAGGAAATTGATACAGATCCTCAACCCTTCATAGCCTGTACAGACTTTGCAGAGGCCAAGTTGTATATTGATGGAGTGACACCACTCAGTATACTGAGGAAAGCTGATGGCTCAGCCGAAGTGACGGCTGATAAGGAAGTGACACACCTGAAGCACTTAGTCCAAGAAAGTGCTGATGAAGAGATTGTCATTAAGGATGACAATGATGCCTGGTTGTAGGCAAAGAGATGAAGAACAAGAAGCCAAGTCTTTGGCTCTAATTAAGTTTTCAACATTGGATGTAAAATCAATAGTCCAGCAAGTACATGAGCAAGAGAGAAAAGCCATGATAATTGGCTGCAACAGGAGCAGCAACAGGTCAGAATTTTGACCCTTGGTAATACTGTGCATTGGACATTGAAACAAAAGTCCAGGAGATACAGGAAGAGGATGCCTTATGGACAGATTTTGTCTATGAGAAGGAGGGCAAAGATGTTGAACTAAAGAACCTAGGAGCAAAACAAAGCGAGAAGGTTGCTTCGAAGGTAGAAGAAACCAAAGAAGAAGCTTCAATAAGTTCTCAGACACAAGACTCCTTAGAAGAAGTAAATTTAGGGGAATATTCTATGCAACAGCCCACCTATATAAGTGCTTGTTTGAATGATCTGGACAGGGTCCAGTTATTGGTTGTTCTAAAGAAATATAAAGATTGCTTTGCATGGTCTTATAATGAACTACCAGGATTGGATAGGTCATTAGTGGAACATAAGCTCCCTATGAAGCCTGATTTCAAGCCATACAAGCAGAAACCAAGAAGGATGAGTCCAGAAGTAATTCAGAAAGTCAAGGAAGAGATTCTTAGACTACTCAAGGCAGGCTTTATTAGGACAGCCAGGTATGTTGAATGGCTATCTAATATTGTGCCTGTAGTCAAGAAGAATAGTAAAATGAGGTTATGCATTGATTTCAGAAACTTAAATCTAGCAACTCCAAAAGATGAGTACCCTATGCTATAGTGGATTTGTTGGTAGACAGTTCAGCAGGCATCAAGTTTTATCAATGATGGATGGACACTCTGGTTATAACCAATCTGCATTGCAGAGGAGATGTCCACAAGACAGCATTCAGATGTCCTGGAATATTGGCACTTTCGAATGGGTTAAAATGCCATTTGCCTGAAGAATGCTGGGGCTACATATCAGAGGGCTATGAACACTATCTTTCATGACCTCATTGGAGGGTATTTAGAGTGTTATATTGATGACATTGTAGTGAAATCCCAGTCCATGGAGGAGCATCTGTTTCATTTAGAAGCAGCTTTTGCAAGAATGAGGAAGTTCAAGTTGAAACTCAATCCTCTTAAGTGTGCTTTTGGTATATCATCTGGAAACTTCTTGGGTTATGTAGTGCACAAGAAAGGAATACAGATTGATCAGAATAAAGTCAAAGCCATCATTGAAGCCAGGCCTCCATCAAGTAAGAAAGAATTACAAAGGTTCTTTGAACAGGTTAACTTTCTTCGAAGGTTCATTTCTAACACTGTAGGGAAAACTAAAGTATTTTCTTCCTTGTTAAGGCTGAAAGATAAAGAGGAATTTGTGTGGACAGTAGAGCATCAAATTGCTTTCGAAGGTATCAAAGCCTACTTGGCCAACCCTCCAGTGCTGATGCCACCAAAGGGTAATAAGCCCTTGAAGTTGTACATAGCTGCAGCAGAAGATTCATTGGGAGCTTTCTTGGCCGAAGATAATGAAGAAGGCAAGGAGCAAGCTGTTTATTACTGTAGTAGGTTTTTAAATTCTTGTGAATGTAAATATTCAGCTGTTGAAAAGCTATGTCTTGCTTTGTATTTTGTTGCAATGAAATTAAGATACTATCTTTTACCTACAACTGTCTTGGTAATTGCAACCACAAATTTGGTTAAGTACATGTTATCTAGACCTATGTTGAGGGGAAGAATTGGCAAGTGGATACTAGCCTTATCAGAGTTTCATCTAGAATATGTCCCTCAAAGGGCAGTAAAAGGGCAAGTTTTAGCCAATTTTCTGGCAGACCATCCATCTCAAACAGAGAGCCAAGAGATAATGGAACTTGGTATGGCTAGTGTTGAGCCATGGCAGATGTGGTTCGATGGGTCGAAAGCCAATGGCTTAACTGGAATTGGTATTGTGATTAAATCACCACAAAGGGTAGAAACCACACATGGTTTCAGAGTGGATGAAGCTACTTGTTCCAATAACCAGGCTGAATATGAAGCCTTAATAGTGGGACTAGAAATTCTTATTGGATTACAAGTTCATGCAGTTGACATATTTGGAGATTCTCAATTGGTGGTTAACCAAGTGAAAAGGATTTTCAAGTGTCAAAGCATAAGCATTTTACCATACTATGTTGTTGCATTACATCTGCTTTCTCAATTTCAAATAGCAAATGTAACTCATGTTCCAAGATTCTTGAATAATAGAGCTAATGATGTGGCTTAGAAAGCTTCGAACTTCAAGAGAAGGGATAATACCCAAAGGGACATAAGCCAAACAACATATCAGAAATTGATACCACCTTTGAATAAAAGGAATGTGGTCTTGGAAGTCAATCATAATGACTTACAAGAACAAGATTGGAGGCATCCAATAATGCAGTACTTGGCTGGTCCATCTTCGAAGGCCAGCAGGAAAATTAAATTGCAGTCTATGCAATATATGATATATGGCAATGCTCTCTACAAAAGGGGGGGAGATGGCTTATTGCTGGAATGTTTAGGCCCAAAAGAAGCATTAATAGCTATGGCTGAGGTTCATGAAGGCATCTGTGGTGCTCATCAGCCTGATGTGAAGATGAGATGGTTGCTTCGAAGGCATTCCTACTATTGGCCAACTATGCAAAAGGTTGCCAGGCATGCCAAAAGCATGGCACAATAAGGCATGTGCCCATAACTGACCTATATGCAGTAGTGAAACCCTAGCCATTCAGAGGATGGGCTATGGATATGATGGGGAAAATACACCCACCTTCTTCGAAGCATCATTGTTTCATTCTAGTGGCCACTGATTACTTCACTAAGTGGGTCGAAGCCAAGCCATACAAGGCTGTAGACCAGACAGAGGTCATTGGGTTCATTAAAGATTTGATCCATAGATTTGACATCCCACAAACTATAACTGTGGATAATGGGACTGTGTTCGATGGGAAGATGGTGAAGTCCTTTGTGGCAGAATTTGGAATTAACCTTATTAATTCCACACCCTATTATGTACAAGCCAATGGTTAAGCTGAATCATCCAATAAGTCCTTGAAAAAGGGAATACAAAAGGTTGTGGAAGATAATCCTAGGGATTGGCATAACCTGTTGTTGGATGTTTTGTAGGCTTACAGAACTTCCCCAAGGTCAAGCACAGGAGTCACTCCTTATGCCTTGATATATGGGCATGATGCAATGTTACCTGTGGAGATTAATGTTAAATCTTTGAGGGTAAGATGCCAAGATCAGTTAGATCCTGAGCAGTACCATCAAAGTATGTGTTTGGAGTTAGAAAGCATAGATGAAGCCAGAATTTTGGCATTAAATAGCATTCTTTTCCAAAAGAGGAAAGCAACCAAGAATTATATAAGAAAGTCAAACACATTGGCTTTGATGAAGGTGATTTGGTATGGAAAACAATACTCCCAATAGGAATTAAAAGCCATAAGTTTGGTAAATGGTCACCTAACTGGGAAGGACCATATCAATTTATAGAGTTCTGCCTTTTGGACATACCATTTGAGAAATTTGAATGGGTATATACATCCAAAAAGATTAATGGCAGATATTTGAAGCCTTATTTTCCAACCATTTGGGAAACACAAGGAATAAAATAAACATTAAGTACAAGAACATAAGATTACTCAGATGACAGATAAAAATTTGTTCTTTCATAAAGAATGAAGTACATTTTGCCACAAATTGGCCCAAAAATTATTACAGTGTCTTAGTTGTTCTTTTACAATGGATTTCCTATTGCTAAGTGATGAAACTAGTTGAATAGTTGTAGCCATCTCTTCCTTTTGATCAGCCAGTCCTTGGTTGGTGATTTGCAATTTGGTGTCAGTTCGGACTAAGGCTTGATTCACTACAGATAGCTCCTCTTCAAGCTGACCTTTCCTTTCCAGCAGCTGGACTCGAAAGTGGGAGGTAGATGAGTGTTGTTCTTTCAGATTTGACACTTCAATGTGCACTTGGGAAACAAAACTCTGATCTTTAGCCAGTTTCTCATCCGTAGCCTTAGCAGCATGACAAATGCTGAGGTAGAAGTCGATAGTAGCTGCTGCCTGAGATAGATGACTTGAGACATCCATGCCTGACTGCTCAGCAATTTTGCAGCACTGGAGAAACCCATTTCTGATTATAGGCCTTTGCAGAGCCTCGAAGGGGATCCTCGAAAAAGAAATCAACAGTTCCAGGCATGTGTCCAGGTCTATCGAAGGTGCAGAAGGCTTGCTGCTGGAGGAAGAAAAGCTCTCAAAAATTTCCAGCAAGGAGTCAGCCAAAACTAATGGCTCAGCTTCAACATTGAATGTTGGAGAGGTAGAGGGTATGTCGAAGAGACTAGCTAGTCTGGCTTCGAAGACATCAACATCATCCATAGACATGAGAGGCGCAGAGAGAGTTGTGGTGGAAGGCACAGAGGACTGCATAAGGATAGGAGAAGTGGATGGAGCATCTTTGGCAGTCTCTATGGTCTTAGCCACCAATGAATCAAGTGAAGAGGGGCTGGAAGTAGGTAAAGGTAATGAACTATGAGTTGGAGAACTACCAGCACCCTCTGTAGGAGAATCAACTGCCATTAGAGATGGAGTAGCAGTTGGAATTTCTGTGAAAGAATGAGGAGGAGCAAGGCTCGAAGGAGAAGTGGACTGAAGTAGGTCAAAGGTCAAGAAAGGGAGGTATGGCTCTAAGCCAAGAAGAAGAGATGCAAGAATGCTGGGGCTCAAAGAAGGTACATCGAATGTAGGCCTTGGAAGTGGGAGTACGATTTGAATAACCCTGACATTCTGCATTTGATCAACTTCAACTGAAATTGAGGGAGGCCTTATTGGAAAGATAAACGCAGTAGTTGTTGCTGCAAGAGAAAGAGATGTAAAGCAATGTCAAACTTCAATACCAAAAGCTGACAAGGAAAAAAAAGTAGAAGCATGAAAGAAATTACTTGTTTCAGAAATAATGGGAGAGCTGCGAAGGGAATAATGTTCGGCAGTCTGTTGCCTTCTTGTCGTTTCCCTTTGTAATGCATCAGCAGCAGCAGCTTCCTCTCTTAGAAATTGTTGCTGCCGTCTCTTCTCAGCTCTCTCGAAGACAATCATGGCTTTGGAATGTTCCTGCTCTACTGCCTTAGCAGCTGTTTCATGAATATGGTCTTCAACCAAGTCAGTAGTAGGAACAGTCACTTTCTTTCTCTTCCTTCTTGGCAGTGATACTATCGGCTCCTTTTCAACCCCTCTTTCTTCAACCTGGGGTTCAGATTCTTCAGAGGTAAGTTCTTTCTCCACCATTATGGTAGTTGCCTCGTGAACAGGATTTTCGATTATATCGGATGAGGAGACAGCCACCTTTTGTCTCTTTGTTCTTTGCAAAGGTACTTCTTGTTCTTGCTCAACCTCTCTCTCTCTTCTGCCTGAGATTCAGATTCCTCAGAAGGGAGGATTAGCTTTCGTTTCTGTTTCTGTTGTTGTCTCTCTTTAAGAGTAGCTAAAGTTTCAGCTCTCTTGGGGGATTCTTCTTGTGGGGGCCCTGCACCAAAGAACATGAGTGTAAGGAAAACAAACAAAAGATTCAAAAGAAAAAAAAGAACTTGAAAATACTTACCTTTCTTCAAAGCAGCTCTAGTAACTCTAGCTGGAGGTGATGAGGCTGCTGGAGAAGTTGTGGTAGCTATGGAAAGGGAGGGAATGTTCTCAACTGTTGCTGACTTAGCCTTCGAAAGCACTCCTAACCCTATTAGCAAGTCATGAGGGTGTACAGATAGGCGCACTTCCATATTGGCTGTCCACCAGTTCTAAAATCTTTTCAAAACTAAGCCAGATGGGAGAAAAGGGACAAATTGAAATTCATTCAATTCCTTCAACAGTTTGAATATTGCTGCCTCTAGCTTTGATTTAGATATTCTCAAGTCTCTAGCCGTAAGGTGGACATTCGAGAAACTGCAAAGTGGAACGGGTATCCCTTAAGTGAGCCCAAATTGTCTAGCAAACTGAGAAGGGCAGTACACCTCAGATATGCATTTATAACCTCGAGGGTTTAAAGTGCCAATGAACAACTCCCTCGGTAGCAAAATTGAAGCCCACATATCTTTGTGTGATAAGGTGGAGCACTCTTTATCAGCCAGAAAAGTTTGCAGCCAAGCAAGTCCTTTATTGGCATCAAAAGGACAAAAAAGGGAAGCAGGAGGAGAAATAGGGAGTTGATAAAAGAAGGCAAAGTAATAAGCAAAAGAAGCAGGGTAAAGAACAATCCTAGCATACTTTTCCCCATAGGTGCTAGGATCCTGAACAAGGAATTTTAGGCATTTTTTATGCAAATCAGTGAAATAAGCAAAGAGCCAGAGTTGGAGCACCCAGAGGGGACCTCCTTGGTTAACATCAAGAGGTTTTTCACAAAATTGGGAGCAAGCTCTGTAGACATGACCTAAAAGATAAGGGGCAAGAGCTATGTGTTTTTTCAAGACAAGTGCCTTCGCAAGTGGAGCGAACTCAGGCATAATCCTCTGAGATGAGGTGCAAAAGAGAAATTTGCACAACCAGTATAAAATGAAGGAAAATAGTTCTCTGTCTCTCACGGGGCCTTCCCTTTTATTTTCAGCCTTTACGAAGTCACTGTAAGAAGAGTTTAAGGTTGGAAGGGAAAATTTGACAGGGAGGTCCGGGTAGTTGGGAGTAAAAGGAGAGCCATGGGGTGAAAGCCCTAAAAGATGACAAATATCAAGAACGGTGGGGGCCATCATGCCGCATCGAAATTGGAAGAAATTAAAAGCCATATTCCAAAAACATAGAGCAGCAGGAATTAAAAAGGGGTCCTCAAGAATGATGAACCTGGAAAGACGAAGAGCGTCGAGGATACAGAGCTCCTGTAGGTCATCTTCTCTCGCAGGCACAACCCTGTCATACCATTCCTCCCATTTGGTTCTCAATGTCGGCCAGCAGCGATGAGGCCGGGTCATTCTCCAATTGCTCCAGTCAAGCCCTCCTTTGTAAAGAAGAAAGTGATCTTCCAAACGAGGGTATAAAGCTGGGAGTTGGTCAGGGGCCTCCCGAAAGATGGGACCTAGGACGTACTCTTGTTGGTTGCTGTGGCGAGGAACAAAGAGACGTCCATCTATGGCGCTTGACCCACCAGTTGTTAGCTTGGCGATTTCTTCATCAATGCATTTCTTCAAAGCCATTGTAGGGCAGATACAGTCGCCAGCGAGCACTTTTAGCGAGGAAGGATCCATTGATAGCAAGTAGCAAGGAGGAGAGGGTTAACAGAAGATCGGTAGGGTTTGTGTGTTAAAAGAGCAAGTGATTTCAGAGCACGAAACAAAGGGGTGTTTAAAAGCTTTTGTGTCTGAAAAATATATTGCGTAAGTCGTTAAGTACTAGAAGTACGAATACGAAGAGTTTCCTTCAATATTGATACTTTTGGAGGGAAAAACACAGCCCAGATACTGAGGTTAGCTTCGAAGTAAAAAAAATTTTGGCTTCAAAGCCAAATTTTGGCGTCAAAAGCCAAAAAACAACGGCTTCGAAACGGAGAAGCCAGCTTCGAAGTGTTTGTTTTACTCCGAAAGGTTTAAAGACCTATTTTAGGTTTCTTAACGAAGGTAATGTCCTTCGAGGCAAAACTTGAGACTCTTTAAGGATAGGATTTGGTGTTCGAAACATCAAAACCAATGGTTGGTTCATAGAAAAGTTGTATATGGAACTAAAACAGCATGAACTGTTATTCGAAACAACAGATGGTCAATTTAAAACTAAATTGATCATACTAACCATGGTCAGATGTTGATTATGGTTGAAACAAGCTTTAAGTATAAGATTGCTAGATTCGAAACACTGATTCTGATTGAAAATCAGCCAAAAACTGTTAACTTTATTCCATAAATTGGAAAAGTTCATAATTGGTTCTGTAACAACCCTCGTACTGATTACCGATTAAACCACTGAATTAGCTACTGGTTACTGCTAAACTGAACTGATAATGACTGATAATTGAATTAACTGAAGTACTGAATGGACTGATTGAAATCGAAACTGAAATCGAATAAGTTTATCTATTGAATTGCATATTGCATCTGTTTGATCTATTGATTATCTGTTTGCATTCATATGTTTAAACTGTTAATGGAAGGCCTTATCGGCGGCCGAATTAGGAACTGTTTAGAGTTTTGGGATCAGTAGAATATTTGTGATTTAATGGTATATTTATTTAAAATGTGATTAGGAATGACTAAATTAGATTAAATATTGATTTAATTGGCAAGTTTGACTTATTTACACTTAGACCACTTAGTGGCCCACTACTCCTCATATTTGAGCCATATACAAAACACTTAATCAACATTTGATCAGCCATTTCTCCTTGTTTGCCGACCAAGAAGAGAGTTAGAGAGAGAGGGACTTGTTCTTGTTGATTTGCTTGAAGACTTGAAGTAAATTGAAGTGTATTTGCATAATTGAACTTCTAGACAAGAAATTGAGACTTAGGTAAGGAAATTCATCATCCTCTTGTTGTCTTTAAGCTTCATCTTCCATGGTTCATGCTCCATTGTAGGATTAAACCATGATTTAGTGCTAAGAGGTTGAATTATGCTTGAATTCATACATGCATGGCCATTTTGGTGATTTTTGAAGTTGAATTCATGATGGAATGTACATGCATGCTCATGTTTCTATCAAAGTCCATGTTTTCATTTTGTTTTCCAACTATTGAGCTCATTAGAGCAAGATTTGAACCTTGAATTTGGTTAAAAGTTCATGCATTGCATGTTTTGGAATTGTTCTTGAAATGGGTTTGAATGTTGGATTTAATTGACTCACCTTTGGGGCTTGAATTCACAAATTGGCTTTTGGAAACTTGTTATTCATTGTTTTGAGATGTATTTTCCAGAATTTGGGCCCAAGAGGTCGAGAATTGAGTTGAGAATGCTTGGTTTGAGCTTGGAAGGCAAATCTGGAAATTCCAGATTTGGCTTCTTCGCTCGAGCGAAGGATTCCTCACTCGAGCGAGCACCTTTATTCAGGACTCCGCTCGAGCGAGCGTCGAGCGTGGTATCGCGCGTAAAAATCGAGCATCCAGCACTTTTACTGTTTCATCAGACCGCTCGAGCGAAGGACTGTTCGCTCGAGCGAAGCCTTTGATTTTGCAACCTCGCTCGAGCGAAGGAAGGCTCGCTCGAGCGAGACCCCTGTTTTCAGCAACTTTTGAAAAATGCCTTCCAACTGTATTTTTGCATCCTCATCCCATCCTAGGCATTCTTAGGCCTAGTTTAAGACATCTTAATGAGGCTATAGATGTAGAACACACCGAGGCCTAGTAGGGAGTTAATTATTATACTTCCCAACTGTTAAACTTAGAGTGTGTTCAATCTGTTGACTGTATAGGGTTCGCATTCCGAGGAGACGCGCTAGCTACTGATAGCCCAGAACACTGTGAGTAACAATTGTATAAAGATATGTTCAAAAATGGTTATCTAATTATCTTCTGAACTGTCTACTGAATGGAACTGCAACTGAACTGTTTACTGAAATGTAATTATTTACTGAATGAATGTATGTCCTTTATTTCTGAACTGTACTGTGGCATCCTTAGCACCTACTGTTACTGACCGGACTGTTACAGAGATCTCTGTCGGTTCCCTTGTGGAACCATACTGTTTACTGAATGACTGGCCATCATTGCTGTTCGGTCTTTAAGACCTACTGTTTACTGTTATGCTAATGGATGTACCACATAAGACTGTATAACTGTTCTGATTGAAAGACTGGAATACTGTTTAATGAACTGTTTTCATTATTGTAAGGACATTACATTCTTAACCTCTTTATACATTATGTTAATCACTGGGCTTTAGCTCACTACTCATATATATATGTAGGTGTACAGACACCGGATCAAAGCTAGAGGCGTCGGGGTAGAGTCCCAGTTTTGTCAAGCCAGCCAATGTGCCTCACTGCGAGGTTCCGAGCCTGTTATGCTAAGGCTTAGGGGTGTTTTAGTATTTTTCCCCTTTTTGTACTGTCTCACTGTTTTGTAATGACCGAACGGATTGTATAGACTGAATGTTTACTGTACTCTTATCGAGGGATTAGGTCCCCGTATTGAATGTTTGTACGTGTTCGTATAGATAGTATATAGACTGTACTTTTCTGAACTGTATGAATGCATGAAAAATGTTTTTGGCATACAGATTTTCACAACTCAATGGACACTAGTTATTTACTGTATTGGCTTCCGCCAGGCCCTGTACTCTGATTTACTGTATTACTGTTAAGCAGGCCTTCGGTAATCTCGGTTTACTGGCCGGTTACGGTGCTAAACCCATAGGGCCGGGTTTGGGTCGTGACAGGTTCTTTGCAGTGTTTCATTTAAGACAATTGAGTCCAGGTTCAAAGGATAAGATTGTTCAGTTCAAAGTCTTGAATTTGCTTTTAAAGGCAAACAGAGACAATGCCGAACAGAGGAAAAGTCTTACTTATATTTAAGCAAAAGTGATTACATCGAATAACCCTATTTGGGTACAAACTCAAGCTCATAAAAATAGGGAATGGAATAGATAACAAAATCATGAAACTTAGTCCAACTATGATCAATGAATTTCTGTTCTTTCTTTATTCTATCCTCTATTTCTTCTAACATTGGCTGCATGAGTTGATGTGTTCTCACTTCATAAAAAAGTTCCTCAGCCTTTATTTCGAACGCCGCTTCTCTTAGTTCTTGTTCCAACTCATCCATTTCCAAATCATCCCAGTATGCAGAATCCCTATTTTGAAAGTCGTTGTACTCTTCGACGAGGTTCTCTGCTTCATATTGAGAATGAACTCGGAGCGATGAAAGTTGATCCAAGGATTGAGTGGTGGCCAAAGAAGTGCGGTGCCAATGGAGAAGTGATGGAAGTTGGTCCAAAAACGTGTGAAGTTCTGCTTGAGCAATGGGGTTAAGAACGTGGCCCCGAGTCAGAATATTGCAAGCCCATCGAAAGTTCTTAAGGGGAACATTTTCCTCAAGAACATTGAAGGGTAGGTGAGAAAAGGCTGCAAGCAGGAGTTGGGCTTGCTTTTGTTGAGCTGGAGTAGGAGAAGGTGGAGGCTCGTAAGGAGGGAAAACTTTCTGTGCAGAAAGGATAAGCCTCAACTTCTCTATCCAGGAAAGTTTTTTCGAAGAAGGAGGTATAAAGGCCCCCATTTCGAAAGAAAAAGGAAATTGAGGAGCATTGACACAATCAAGCCAGTCAGAAGGATGAAGCTTCGCCTTCTTGGCTAAAAATGAAGGGTTATACCCCTGTGCCTCTTCTGGACGAGGAACAGATCGTATCATTTTTGTAGGCATGGATCATGTGTACCATGCCACGAGTAGATTGTCCTCTAAACTGCATCGACAGTCGATAGGCATGTAAGGATAAACCACCGAGCTTCGCGCATAAGAAGGAAAGTCCAACGGGTCGATGAATTCGACAAAGTGATGGTTAATTCGCTCCCTTAATTCCCAGACCTCAGGTTCTGACCAGCCTGAAGCCCCGGAGGAATTTGAAGCCACAGCCTTATCCCATGCAGAGGATTGTGGAGAGGGGCCTCCTATGTCCATATTTGCAACCTTCTGAATCAAAGGACTAAGGGCAGTTTGTTCACAATCCAAGGGTGAATCAGAAGAAGAATTTCCCATGTCCATGTTTGCAACTTTCTGAATCGAAGGATTAAGGGCAATATGTTCGTAATCCAAAGGTTGGTAATTTGCAAAGGCATCCATGACCTGAACATGGAAAGGCGGGTAAAAGTGGCTAATGAATGCATGGAAGTTTTTTCGAGAGAAAACAACATCATCTGATGACTCTTCATGTACTTGATCAATAGAGAAGAAGTTTGGTTCAGTCATGGAAGAGATATTAGTCCGTTCGATTACTAAGGTGGTGGAGATGTTCCAAAGGTTGGAAACGAAATTAATGCAAGTAATCATCAATGGATGACGGTTCTGTTTCCAGAATATAGACTCCATGCACGTTCCAAAAGGCGCGGGAAAGGCTTTGATCCACTAATATCACCAAGTATTGGATATATTAGTGTGGGGGGTAATGTTGGCTACATATTTTGTAAAAGCCAGTTACAGTTCGACACGTGGCAAAGTAAGGGCAATACAGGAAGAATGTTTAATCTTCGATCATGATCGTATACGTGGCGGTTAATATTGGTTCTTGCGTGGTCTGAGTAGCATTGGATCAGCGAAGGGATACAAGGTGACGTGGCTTCAACGGTTACTCACATTCAAATTCAAATATATGAGGGAAGCCCAACTGCAAGTAATGGCGTAGTGGAACTACTTCTAAGGCAGCATGATCAAGCAATCATGGAGGAGCAGTTCGACGGTTTGAAGTGCAGTTCGATGGTCATCCTTGAGGAGTATAAATAGCAGGGAAGCCCCCAGAAAAAACCCTCAGACTCAGATCCAACAAACCAGTCATTTACTTCATATTTTCTTTTCCAGTTTTACATTTCCAGTCTTTAAATTTCCTGCACTTTAAATGCCTGTTCTTTACATTCCTGCACTTTAAATTCCTGTACTGCACTTCGTTCATAGGAGTAGTTTCAAATAAATTGTTGCTGTAAACCTCTACGAGGCTGAGTTTGGATCATTGTAAGTTTTCATCTTAATGAAATACTTCAATTGTTCATCATTTAACTGTTATTTTGCTTAATTTCTTCTAAGTCAAGCCACCAGTAAAAGTCCTCTTCATTGAAGCTGAAAGAACTAAAACACAATCGTCTGATAATTGGTTGGCAATTATAATTTCTGTAAGGACTGATTGATCCTTGCTGGCACGCTCGCATTTACAAAAATACCCTTCGAAAGCCAAAAAGCCAACAAATCCAATTCAAACAATAGCGAAACATTTAAACAAATCTTTAAAATGCTCAAAATCAAGTTCAAATTAGCTGAAGTCTTTTCACAAATTCAAACCCATCACAAATTCAAACCCAATAAGAACAAAAAAGATAAATATCAAAATAATTTGGAGTAAAAAATAAGTCAAAAAATAACAAGAATCCTAACAATAGATAACAAAAATAACAAATTTCTCCCTACTTTCTTTTTTTTTTTTTTTTTGGCAAAATAATTGCATTTTCAAGTAAATAAAATCAATCCATAATTCTTATTTTCTTAGAAACATTTTTGTTGATACATATCAAACTACAAAAGGTTTAGATTTTTTTTAAATTTTTTATTTATTTCTTCTTTCTCTCAACCTACAAAAACATGCCAACGACAAATGTGTATTCAAAAGTGCTCGCAACCTTTAATGATAATCTTTTTCTTCGGATTTCCATCATCTTTAATGACATTAATTATTAAAAAATGGTATAGAAGTCTACCTCTTAAATTCACTTTTTAAACTCAATAATGTTATTAGAAAAGTAGAGAGACAAAGAAAATAATATATATTGTATTCAATGAATTAATCCTATACAATTAAAGGCGTGTATATATAGGCTGAGAAAAAGTATTCTACTAGAAACTTAATTATGAGAAAGAATATGTTATGAGAAACTTAACTATGACTATTCCCAAATATATCTAGGAAATCAATACATAATATATATAGAAATACCACATATACATTAACATCCCCTCTCAAACTCAAGAAGGATAAATATCTTGAGTTTAGAAAGAGAAACTGAAATATGAAATAAAACTAAATAAAATAAAAGGCAAATATATTGCAAAATCTAAACGGGAGCACAAGGGCACTTGAAATAGATCAAAGGTCAAAACTAATGCTGGGAGACAGTTTATGGTCGTGTCGGACCATTGTAGTAACTGGCCGAAACTAATGCCGGGACTGTTTAAGGTCGTGCCGAACCGATATAGAAATTGGCTGGAACTAATGCTGAGATCAAAGGCTGGAGCTAATGCTGGGAGACAGTTTATGGTCATGCCGGACCCTTGTAGGAGCTAACCGGAATCAATGTTGGGACAGTTTACGGGGTCATGCCGGACCGTTGTAGAGATTAACTGATCGGAATCAATGTCGAGACAGTTTAAAGGGGTCATGCCAGACCGATGTAGAGAACTGGATGTCGGGACATTTTAAAAGGGTCATGCCAAACCATTGCAAAGATTGGCTAACCGGAATCAATGTCGGGACAGTTTAAAAAGGTCATGTTGGACCGATGTAGAGACTAGATTTGAACCAATAAGTGTGGCACACACATAACTTATGATGTGGTGCTGAACGATAATGGCAACAAATTGTAGAGACTAGATATTAAACTAGCAAGCGTGACACACACATAACTTATGACGTGGTGCTAAACGATGGTGGCAACAGATGACTAAGTGCGCCAAGAGGCGGCTTGGATGGTACGCTAGGGGGCGACATTGATGGTGCGCCAAGAGGTGACGTGGGTTGTGCGCCAAAGAAAGCGACTTGGATTGTGCGCCAGCGGAGGCGATTTGGGTGGTACGCCAAGGGGCGACTTGGATAGTGCGTCACAGGGAACGGCTTGAGTTGTGCGTATACTGTATAACCATGTTCACCATTATAGGTATAATACCCCCCCTCAAACTCAAATAGGTTTGAAGATAGAAACCTATTTAAGGTTGAAACAAAGGGAAAGACAGAGTAGAGCAGAAGTACCACAAAAAAAAAATACGATAGTAATATTTGGGGTAGGAATAAACTAGCGGACAAAGGAAGAGATCACCACGAAGCGATCCTAACAAGAAAATATGATAGCAGAATAGGTTGAGGTCCACCTGCCGGTGAAGCGAAATTACTAGGTACTTAACCTAACTCTGATACCATGTTAGAATAGTAGAAAGAGAGAGGAAATAATATGTATTGTATTCAATGAATTAATCATATACTATAGAAGGCCTATATATATAGGTTGAGAAAGAGTATTCTACTAGAAACTTAACTATGAGAAAGAGTATTTTATAAAAAACCTAACTATGACTATTCCCAAATATATTTAGGAAATCAATACCTAATATATATAGAAATACCACATATACATTAATAGATGTGTCAAGAAAATGATTAGTTGATACTAAATCTAAAAAATGAGTTTATATCAATACTTTTAATTATTTACTCTCTTAATTTATGCCCCTAGCCAACTTTTTAGTTATAAAGTAATATATCAATTACAACAATATTACAATACATTTATAAATGTAAATCACATTTTTTTAAAATATTACTTATATTGCATTAATTTTAAATTTATATCATACAAATTAATTTTTTAAATAAATTTTTTTGTTAGATAACATTTTCCCACTTAAACCAATTCTTCCTTTGTAATTCTCATTCATGTGTAACTCAACTTTATTTTAATTATATAAATTTTATATATATTAACTATCTCAATCACACTTGCACTTTCTTTCTAATCGATTTAAATTTTTTTATTGACATTTTTTGGGGAAAGGCTTCTCCTTAGTTGGAAAAATTAATTGGAGATGTTATTGGGCCTCTATAGATCCATCATAAAACTCACATCGATAATTCAAACTATTCAACGTGTAGGACTTATCGAATATATCACTCTTGTAAAAAAATATCTTAGATCAAATATCGATAAGTATTTGATTAGATCACATTTATATTAATAATTTACTTTTAAAATCATATTTATCGTTAACACAAATATGGTATGCTAAAGTGACTATCGATATTAAATCAAAGTGATTTTTTTACAAAAATAAAATACTCGATGAACCTTACACATTAAACGATTTGAATTATCAATGTGAATTTATGATAAACCCACAAATCTAACAATACTCTCCAATTTGATTTCGAACAAGAAAGAAACCTCCCCATTTTTTTAGGGTAACTAGTTGTAGTGCACGTGCGTTGCGCGTGATTTTTCATCCCAATAAATTTTATAATTTTATATTGATTTTTGAGGATAAATTTTTCGTATATAATTGATTTTTCTTTTGGATATCAAACAAACAAAATCAAAATAATATAATATTGACCTAAAAAAATCAAAACAAAGAAATAGAGAGCACGAAACTAGCCTATAAAATTCGGAGAGACACCAAAAATCACTATCCTAGAATCACATGTGCCTCCTTCCATACAAGTTTAAACGAACTCATACAACTCTAAAATTCAACTCAAAATATTCATAGTGGTCTAATTCACAATGAATAGTTATAGCCGACCGAATGTCAAGTTTATATTGGATGCCCAAAATTTAAAAGAAAAAAAATATAATATAATATGTATACAACACTATGAAAAGAAAGAAAATTAAGAAGAAAAAGAACCATCACTTTTGTGTGTTCAAATTGTAGAGAGATTGTTTTTATAGGATAAGACTCTATGTTTTTGTAACTAATGCATTGACTCAGTTTAAATTAAAAAAAAGAATTAGATTTAAATTTAAATAGACACATATTCAATTTAAAATAGTGTCATTAACAAAATAACGTTTGATTTAAAACTTCAACAATAAATTTAAAGTTTTTATTTTTATTATTATATTTGTAATTTATTTTTTTATATAGAAATTTTAGAAAACCACATTTAAGTGAACATGAATAAAAGTTTAGCATCACCTAACAATCCCTATAGTTTTGAACTTGTGTTACTTTGGTCCTTATCTTTGTGACACTGTTGGCTACATATTTTGTACAAACCAATTACAATTCGACACGTGGCAGAATAAGGGTAATACAGGAAGGCTAGTCAAGTCTTCGATCCTGATCGTACACGTGGCAGTTAGTATTGGTTATTACAAGATCTGAGTAGCAGTGGATTAACAAAGAGAGGCAAGGTGATGTAGCTTCAACGGTTACTTACATTTAAATTCAAATTTAGGAGGGAAGTCTAACTGCAAGTAATGGCGTAATGAAGCTAATCTTGAGGCAACATGATCAGCGATCATGGAGGAGTAGTTCGACGGTTAGAAATGTAGTTCGATGGTCATCCTTGAGCAGTATAAATAGCAGAGAAGGCCCCAGAAAAAGCCCCCAGACTCAGATCCAAAAAACCAGTCTTATTATACTTATTTTCCTTTCCAGTTTTACATTTCCAGTCTTATATTTCCTGTACTTTAAATTCCTGCGATGCATTTTCTTCATAGGAGTAGTTTCAAGTAGATTGTTGATGTAAACCTCTACGAGGCTGAGTTTGGATCATTGTAAGTTTTTCATTTTAATGAAATACTTCAACTGTTCTTCATTTAATTGTTATTTTGCTTAATTCTTCTAAATCAAGCCACCAGTAAAAGTCCTCTTCATTGAGGTTGAAAGAACTAAAATACAATCGTCTGATAATTAGTTGGCAATTAATTTTCTGTAAGGACTGATTGATCCTTGTTGGCACGCTCGCAATTACAATAATAACCTTCGAAAGCCAAAAAGCCAACATATATTTTTGGCACGTCCGGTGGGACTAATTGAAATGGCTAGACGTAGGAGACAAGGAGAAAATGAACGCTTGGAAGAAGGCGTGGAAGGAGAGGTAGAGATACCTAATCCAGAGGATAATGTGATAACACATCCTGTGGAAACTCCCATTTTATCAGAACCTATGGTCGAACAGACCAGCACTTCAGAACAAGTACCACATGTTCATAATATTGGACGAGACCAAGGAATTGGACCATCCACTGTTCTATCTACTCAGCCAATAAATCCATGGGGTGGCCTAGTAGATGCTATGGGACAGCAATTAATGAACATGATGGAAAGGTGGGCAACATCCTTTTTGGATCGAATGAATAACCACAAACCAACAAACGCAAGACACATCGAGGAAATTTCAAATGTCCTTCAGCAAAGATTGGCTAGAGATAAACAACCTATGCCAGTTAATGGACATTCTAATGGTCAAACTAGTAATCAGAACTATGAGAGACCGTCACCTCAGTCTTGGTACGAGCTTATTCCGAGGCCTATAGTAGGTCAAAATGCCTCAGTACTTAACAGTGAAGCCATGCAATTTGGTGGATCTTGCCTAGTACAAGAAAATGGCATAAGAATGGTTCCAAATCCCATGTTTGAAGCCATACCTGGCACAAGGGGGTTCACTAATCCCTTATTCGAATTTACACCCGGGGGGTTGGAAGGTTTTCCTACAAATGGAAAAGACACAACACCAGTTCCAGCACCTTTCGCAGGTCCTTTCGTAGGACAGGCTCAAATGGGTTACCCACACCCCCAACAGTAACCTGCACCACAGGGACAACCAGTCCCAAATATACCACCTTATGAACCAAGAGGACCACAAGCACAAGTTTGCCTACCAAATCCTATGTTTGCCCCTTCAGTAGTGGTTCAGCAGGCACAAAATATGGTCCCTAGGGACCAAATTGCAGATATTGTTAGAGAGATGTGTGGACCAATGGCTCGGGGGGTCCAGACTCCTGTGTACAGGAAACCATATCCAGAATGGGTAGACAGGGTACATGAATACCCAAGAGGTTTCAGGATACCAGATTTTGCCTTTTTTTATGGGAATGGAAACCAATCAACAGTAGAGCATATTGCTAGGTTTGCTGCTCAATGCGGCGAATTTACCAATAATGACTATATGAAGTTAAGGTTATTCCCAAATTCCCTAACTGGGGGAGCATTTATATGGTATATTAACCTTACACCTGGCTCTATCCAGACTTGGCAACAGATAGAAGAGGCATTTCATGCCCAATTCTTCCAATCAGAGCCAGAGGTTTCCATGGCAGACTTGGCAAGATTGAGTCAAAAGCCTGATGAGAAGGCTACTCAGTTTATTGCCAGATTTAAAAGGGCTCGAAATAAATGTAGAGTCATCTTACTAGAGCCAGAATTCGTGAGATTGGCTCAAAATGGTTTAGAGTTTAGGCTTCGAAAGAAGTTTGACTCAACTGAGTTCAGAGACTTAGTGGAACTCACTTATAAGGTGTCTAGGTACGAAGCATTACTAGAGGAGGAACAAGATCGAAATAATGCATCGTACAAGACATATTATAGAGATCCTAATTATGAGATCGATGCAGTAGAGATTGTGGGGAAAGAACCTGTAATCTGTGAAGCATTAATTCATAAGGATACAACAATTGACCAACAGTTTAAAAAGAAAGACCTTCAAAGGAAATACTCTTTCGATTTAATTAAGGCAGATGACATTTTTGATCATTTGCTTGTGGCCAACTTCCTTAAGTTACCGAAAGGAGTCAAAATTCCATCTCCTGATGAACTTAAAGGAAAAATATATTGTAAATGGCATAATTCTTGGTCTCACTCGACTAAGAACTGTATTGTTTTTCGAGACAGGATCCAAGAACAAATTCAAAAAGGAAGTTTGAAATTCCCAGCCAAAGCAGAAAAGGCCATGGGGATTGACAGTAATCCATTTCTAGAGATTGGAGAGGTGGCAGCCAATGTCATAATGCCACACTTTCGAAGCTTGTCCTTGAAAGAATTGTAAGAAGTCAATGTGCAGATGCATGTTGCCAACCAGACAACTATCAAGAAGGACACAGGAAATCTACCAGCTATTGGACAAGGTTTCTCACACCAGAGGGAAGACTCTGATGAAGAAGCACTGGATGACGACTCCTTAGAAGCAGCTGTAATCCAAAGGATGTGTCCCAGGTGTAGACTGAGCTACAAATGGTTGAAAGGGCTTCCAATTGATGGGAAGCAATATTACAGGAATGTGCAGAGACGTCCCAAACCAACCAATTCTTACAATAAAAGGCCATATCTATCTGGTGTTAGGCAGCAGCCATTGATGGTTGAACCAACAGCTGATAGAATGCATTCCAAAGGCAAGAGGCCTTTATATAAGTCCAGGACACCTAATTATTACAGAATGGAGAGCAGTCATTCTGAGAGGAGACTGGAGAGAGGTTCAGTTTATGGGATCAAAGCCAGAGATTGGCCTCCTAAACCAGCCTCACGTAGGACAGAAAGCGGACACCTTCATCAAAGGCCTGAGTTAGGCCCAAAGCATGAAGTCAGGGCCAAACAGTGGCCTTCACAGCTAGCTTCGAAGGTGACTTCGAAGGAAGAAAGAAGCAGTTCAACAGCCGGGTCAGTAAGTTCGTGGGTACTTGGGGTCCCAGATTGGTTTGTGATGCAGAACAAACCTAAGGAAGTGTTTACCCAAAGAGATGTAATTGGAAACCAAGGCAGGATGGTCAAGCCTCCTTTGGTGGCTCCAAACAATTGGGTATTGCTTAAGCACCCAAAAACAAAGAAACCAGATATGGTCCTCGTAATTTCTAGATCACAAAGGAGGAAAATTCAGCGTAGGTACACTCAGTACCAGCAAGACCTGAAAGAGAGTGGAGAGAGTTCTTCATTGGTACAGACAGAAGGAAAGAAGAATCCAAAGTCAGACCATACTCCAAAACCAACTCTACAAGGCAAGATGGATTGCAGCAGGGAACAGTTGGCCAAAGTTCACTCTGAACTAAAAGCCAGAGAGAAGTCCAATTTAGCAGGATTGGAGAAGGCGTTGATGGAGAGTGACAGCGAGGCAGAGAAAGAAGTTAGCTTAGGCCAAAAGAAAGAAATGTTCGAAGCCTTCATGGCTGAACAAACATTTTTTGTTGAAAAACCAGTCAGAAAAGACCATTTGAAAGAGCTTGTTAGTAAGGAAGTGCCAGAATGTAGTATGGAGGATGCTTCTGAAGTAACTGAACAAGGTGGCCAAGAGGAGAAACAAGCACAGCCAGCCATCCAATTTGGCTCAGTACCAGTGAATATGGTACACATACTACCACATGAATTCCAAGCTGGAGATGAGAACTAAGAGGGACAAGAAATGGACCCAATTCCAGTCTCTAGTGAAGACTCACAAGTGAGTATGGTGCAAGATGATTCCGAAATGGCTACCCCAATGGAAACTGAATATGAGAGTGAAGAAGAGGTGAGCATTAACCTATCATATCCTTTTGAATATCCCTCGAACTCTATGACACAGCATGTCAAGCCTTTGTATATCAAGGTCTTTTTCGATGGGATACAATTGAACCGAGTCTTAATAGATAATGGGGCAGCGGTGAACTTACTACCGAAATCTTCCTTGAAGAAACTAGGGAAAAGGAACCCCAGGTTAATCCCAACCAGCACAACCATTGCTGGTTTCGCCGGAGACAAACAGATGGCTCAGGGAATTCTGCCTATCAACCTGAGTGTGGGAACCAGGGACTACATGACAGCATTCTTCGTCATCGACAGTAATGCTAAGTACAATGCTTTACTTGGTAGAGATTGGATTCACACTAACAAGTGTGTGCCTTCCTCTTTGCATCAGAAAATAATGATGGCCTTGGGCAATGGGGAGACAAAGGAAATTGATGCAGATCCTCAACCCTTCATAGCCTGTGCAGACTTCGCAGAGGCCAAATTGTATATTGAGGGAGTGACACCACTCAGTATACTGAGGAAACCTGATGGCTCAGCCGAAGTGACGGCTGATGAGGAAGTGACACACCTGAAACACTTAGTCCAGGAGAGTGCTGATGAAGAGGTTGTCGTTAAGGATGACAATGATACCTGGTTGTAGGCAAAGAAATAAAGTCCAAGAAGCCAAGTCTTTGGCTCTAATTAAGTTCTCAATATTGGATGTAAAATCAATAGTCCAGAGAGTACAAGAGCAAGAGAAAGAATCCATGATAATTGGCTGCAAGCAGAAGCAACAACAGGCCAGAGTTTTGGTCCTTGACAAATACTGTGCATTGGACATTGAAACAAAAGTCCAGGAGATACAGGAGAAAAAAGCCTTATGGACAGACTTTGTCTATGAGGAGGAGGGTAAAGATGTTGAATTAAAGAACCTGGAAGCAAAACAAAGCAAGAAGATTGCTTCGAAGACAGAAGGGATCAAAGAAGAAGCTTCAGTAAGTTCTCAGACACAAGACCCCTTAGAAGAAGTAAATTTAGGAGAAGGTTCTATACAACAGCCCACCTATATAAGTGCTTGTTTGAATGTTCTAGACAGGGACCAGTTGTTGGTTGTTCTGAAGAAATATAAAGATTGTTTTGTATGGTCTTATAATGAACTACCAGAATTGGATAGGTCATTAGTGGAACATAGGCTCCCTATGAGGCCTAATTTCAAGCCATACAAGCAAAAGCCAAGAAGAATGAGTCCAGAAGTGATTCAGAAAGTTAAGGAAGAAATTCTTAGACTACTCAAGGCAGGCTTTATCAGGACAGCCAGGTATGTTGAATGGCTATCCAATATTGTGCATGTAGTTAAGAAGAATGGTAAAATGAGGGTATGCATTGATTTCAGAAACTTAAATCTAGCAACTCCAAAAGATGAATATCCTATGCCTATAGTAGACTTGTTGGTAGACAGTTCATCAGGACATCAAATTTTATCAATGATGGATGGGCACTCTGGTTATAACAAAATCTGCATTGCAGAGGAGGATGTTCACAAGACAGCATTCAGATGTCCTGGGAATATTGGGACCTTCGAATGGGTTAAAATGCCATTTGGCCTGAAGAATGCTGGGGCTACATATCAGAGGGCTATGAACACTATCTTTCATGACCTCATTGGAGGGTATTTAGTGTTATATTGATGACATTGTAGTTAAATCCCAATCCATGGAGGAGCATCTGTTTCACTTAGAAGCAGCCTTTGAAAGAATGAGAAAGTTCAAGTTGAAACTCAATCCTCTTAAGTGTGCTTTTGGCGTATCATCTGGAAACTTCTTGGGCTATGTAGTACACAAGAGAGGAATACAGATTGACCAGAATAAAGCCAAAGCCATCATTGAAGCCAGACCTCCATCAAGTAAGAAAGAATTACAAAAGTTCCTTGGATAGGTTAATTTTCTTCGAAGATTCATTTCTAACACTACAGGGAAAACTAAAGTATTTTCTTCCTTATTAAGGCTAAAACATGAAGAGGAATTTGTGTGGACAGCAGAGCATCAAATTGCTTTTGAAGGAATCAAAGCCTACTTGGCCAACCCTCCAGTACTGATGCCACCAAAGGGTGATAAGCCCTTGAAGTTGTACATAGCTGCAGCAGAAGATTCATTGGGAGCTTTCTTAGCCCAAGACAATGAAGAAGGCAATGAGCAAGCTGTTTACTACCTTAGTAGGTTTTTTAATTCTTATGAATGTAAATACTCAGTTGTAGAAAAGCTGTGCCTTGCATTGTATTTTGCTGCAATGAAATTGAGATACTATCTTTTGCCTATAATTGTCTTGGTAATTGCAACCACAGATTTGGTTAAGTATATGTTATCTAGACCTATGTTGAGGGAAAGAATTGGCAAATGGATATTAGCCTTATCAGAATTTCATTTAGAATATGTTTCCGAGAAGGTAGTAAAATGACAAGTTTTAGCCAATTTTTTGGCAGACCATCCATCTCAAACAGAAAGCCAAGAGATAATGGAACTTGGTATGGCTAGTGTTGAGCTATGGAAAATGTGGTTCGATGGATCGAAAGCCAATGGCCTAACTGGAATTAGTATAGTGATTAAGTCACCACAAGGAATAGAAACCACACATGGTTTCAGAGTGGATGAAATTACTTGTTCTACTAATCAAGCTGAATATGAAGCCTTAATAGTGGGATTGGAAATTCTTATTGGACTACAAGTTCATACAGTTGACATATTTGGAGATTCTCAATTGGTGGTTAACCAAGTGAAAGGGATTTTCAAATGCCAAAGTATAAGCATGTTGCCATACTATGTTGTTGCATTACATCTGCTTTCTCAGTTTCAAATAGCAAATGTAACTCATGTCCCAAGATTCTTGAATAATAAAGCTAATGATGTGGCTCAGAAAGTTTCGAATTTCAAAAGAAGGGATAATACTCAAAGGGACATAAGCCAAACAATATACCAGAAATCTATACCACTCTTAAATAAAAGGAATGTAGTCCTGGAAGTCAATCATAATGACTTACAGGAACAAGATTGTAGGTATCCAATAATGCAATACTTGGCTGGCCCATCCTCGAAGGCCAGCAGAAAAATTAAATTGCAATCTATGCAATACATCATATACGGTAATGCTCTCTATAAAAGGGGAGGAGGTGGTTTATTGCTAGAATGTTTAGGCCCAAAAGAAGCATTGACAGCTATGGCTGAGGTTCATGAAGGCATCTGTGGTGCTCATCAGCCTGGTGTGAAGATGAGATAGTTGCTTCGAAGACATTCCTACTATTGGCCAACTATCCTTAAAGACTGCATAGAATATGCAAGGGGTTGCCAGGCATGTCAAAAGCATGGCACGATCAGGCATGTGCCCATAACTGACCTGCATGCAGTAGTAAAGCCTTGGCCATTTAGAGGATGGGCCATGGATATGATGGGGAAAATACACCCACCTTCTTTGAAGCATCATTGTTTCATCTTAGTGGCCACTGATTACTTCACTAAATGGGTCGAAGCTAAGCCATACAAGGCTATAGACCAAACTGAGGTTGTTGGATTCATTAAGGATTTAATCCACAGATTTGGTATCCCACAGACTATAACTGTTGATGATGGGACTGTGTTTGATGGGAAAATGGTAAAGTCTGTTGTGGCAGAATTTGGAATTAGCCTTGTTAATTCCACCCCCTATTATGCACAAGCCAATGGTCAAGCTGAATCATCCAATAAGTCCTTGAAAAAGGGAATACAAAAAGTTACGGAGGACAATCCTAGAGATTGGCATAACTTGTTGTTGGATGTATTGTGGGCTTATAGAACTTCCCCAAGGTCAAGCACAGGAGTCACTCCTTATGCCTTAGTATACGGGCATGATGTAGTGTTACCTGTGGAAATTAATGTTAAGTCCTTAAGGGTAAAATGCCAAGACTAAGTAAATCCTGAGTAATACCATCAGAGTATGTGCTTAGAATTACAAAGCATAGATGAAGCTAGAATTCTGGCATTAAATAGCATTCTTTTCCAAAAGAAGAAAGCAACCAAAAACTATAATAAAAAAGTCAAACACATTGGCTTTGATGAAGGTGATTTGGTGTGGAAAACCATACTCCCAATAGGGATTAAAAGCCATAAGTTTGGCAAATGGTCACCTAACTGGGAGGGACCATACCAAGTCCATAGAGTCCTTTCTTTTGGAGCATACCATTTGAGAAATTTGAATGGATATGTACATCCCAAAAAGATTAATGGCAGGTATTTGAAGCCTTATTTTCCAACTATATGAGAAACACAAGAAGTAAAATAAATGCCAAGTACAAGAACACAAAAATACTCAAATGATAAATAAGAATTTGTCTTTCATAAAGAGCTGAATACATTCTGCCATAAATTGGCCCAAAAATCATTACAATGCCTCAGTTGTTCTTTTACAATGGATGCTCTATTACTAAAAGATGAAAACAACTGAATGGCTGTGGTCATTTCCTGCTTTCGGTCAGCCAGTCCTTGGTTGGTGATCTGCAGTTTGGTGTCAGTTCGGATTAAGGCCTAGTTCACTGCAGATAGCTCCTCCTCAAGTTGAGCTTTCCTCTCCAGTAGTTGAGTTCGAAAATGGGAGACAGAGGAATGTTGTTCCTTTAGCCCTGAGACTTCAGCATGTATTGTGGAAACAAAGCTCTAGTCTCTCACTAATTTCTCCTCTGCAGCCCTGGCAGCATGACAAATGTTGATGTAAAAGTCAATAGTAGTTGCTGCTTGAGATAAATGACTTGAGACAGTTATACTGGATTGCTCAACAACTTTGCAGCACTGAAGGAAGCCATTTCTTATTATAGGCCTTTGTAAAGCCTCAAAAGGAATCCTTGAAAAAGATGTCAATAACTCCAGACAGCTGTCTAAGTCCATCAGAGGTACAGAAAGCTTACTACTAGAGGAAGAGGAGCTCTCAAGAATTTCTAACAAGGAATCAGCTAGAACTAATGGCTCAGCCTCATCATTAGCTATTGGAGAGGTAGAGGGCATGTCGAAGAGACTGGCTAGTCTTGCTTCGAAGATATCTACCTCATCCGTGGACATGAGGGGTGCAGAAAGAGCAGTGGTGGAAGGCACAGAGGACTGCATAGGGATAGGAGAAATGGGTGAAGCATCTTCAGCAGTCTCTATGGTCCTAGCCACCAATAAGTCAAGGGAAGAAGGGCTGGAAGTAGGTAAAGGTAATAAACCATGGGTTGGAGAGCTGCCAGCACCCTCTATAAGGGAATCAGCTACCATCAGAGATGGAGCAGCAGTTGGAATTTCCTTAGGAGGAGGAGGAGGAGGAAGAGTAAGGCTCGAAAGAGAACTGAATTGAGGTAGATCCAAAGATAAGTAAGGAAGATACGGATTTAATCCAAAGGAAAGAGATGCAGGAATGCTTGGCCTCAAGGAGGGTACATTGAATGTAGGCCTAGGAAGTGGGAGTATTATCTGAATAGTCCTCACATTTTGCATCTGATCAACTTCAACTGAAACTGAGGAAGTCCTTATTGGAGGAATAGGTTCAATAGTTGTTGCTGCAAAAGAAGAGATGTAAAGTAATGTCAAGTTTTAATACCAAAAATTTGATAAGGGAGAAACAGTAGAAGCATGAAAGAAATTACTTGTTTCAGAAGTGATAGTAGCAATAGGAGAGCTTCGAAGGGAATAGTGCTCAGCAATATGTTGCCTTCTTGCAATTTCCCTTTGGATTGCATTAGCAGCAGCTGCTTCATCTCTTAAGAATTGCTGCTGCCGTCTCTTCTCAGCTCTCTCAAAGACAATTATGGCCTTAGAATGCTCTTGTTCTACTACCTTAGCAGCTGCTTCATGAATAGGGTCTTTGACCAAATCAGAAGGAGAGACAGTCATCTTCCTTCTTTGTTCTTTGTACTGATTTTACCTATTCCTTCTCAATTTCTTTCTTTCCAATTTGGGATTCGGATTCTTCAGAAGTAAGTTTCTCTTCCACTACTCTGGCAGTTGTCTCATGAGTGGGATCTTGAACCAAGTCAGAAGAAGGGACGGTCACTCTTTTCCTTCTTTTCAGGGGTGACTCTTGCTCTTGAGTTACCTCTTCTTCTTCTTCTTCTTCTTCTTCTGCTTGAACCTCAGGTACTTCCTTTTCAGGCTCAAGTAAAAGTCTCCTTTTCTTTTGTTGCCGTTTGCTTTTGAGAAGATTTAGAGCTTGGGTCTTCTGAGGAGAATCTCCCTGTGAGGCACCAGCACCACCTTCACAAAAGAAGAACTAAAGATAAGGCTAAAAGCATTATAAAGAAGGCCAAAGGAGAAGAGACAAGGGTATATACCTTTCTTTGAGGCTGCCCGAGTAACTCTAGGAGGAGTTGAGGCAGCAGGAACAGACTGTATGGTAGCAGGTATAGGAACTGAAGTGGTAAGGACAGTGGAAGAAGTAACAACTCTAGCTCCTTTGGGCTTGGGCACATCCAACACCATCAGTAGGTCTTGAGGAGAAATGGCCAGGTATACTTCCATATTGGTCACCCACCAGTTGTGGTACCTCTTCAACGTGTTACCTTGAGAAAGAAAAGGGATGTACTCAAATTCAACCAAGTCCTGTATAAACTTAGAAGTTGCCTCTTCCAGTCTGGATCTTCGAACTTTCAAATCCCTGGTGGTAAGACTTAGATTGGTGTTACTGCAGAGAGGTATTGGGACCCCTTGTGAGAAGCCAAATTGTCTAGCAAATTGAGCAGGACAATAGGGCTCAGCAATGCATTTGTAAGCTCTGGGGTTCATGGTTCCAATGAATAATTCTCTAGGGAGCAGAATAGAAGCCCATATATCTTTATGAACAGGTGAAGCATAGAACCTATCGCTTAGGAAGTTCTTCAACCAAGATGGGCCAATGGTAATGGGTTCAAAGGGACGGAAGCTATAAGAAGGAGGAGAAGTTGGAAGCTGGTAGAAGAAAGAGAAGTAAAAAGCAAAGGTAGAAGAATAAAGTGAAGCATTGGCTAGCCTCATGCCATGAGTAGGAGGGTTTGGCTCAAAAAATTTAAGGCATTTGGATTGTAACTCAGTGAAATAAGCAAAAAGCCAAAGCTGGAGAATCCAAAATGGCCCCCCTTGATTGGCATCTAAGGGTTTCTCACAGAAGAGAGAACAGGCTCTATATACGTGACCTAGGACGTATGGAGCTAAAGCCACATTCTTCTGTAAAACAAGGGCTTTGGCAAGAGGGGCAAATTCAGGCATGATTCTTTGAGAGGAAGTGCAGAAAAGGAACTTGCAAAGCCAATATAGTAGAAAAGAAAAGAATTCCCTATCAGTCACATGACCCTCTCTTTTATTCTCAGCCTTGACGAAGTCACTATAGGATGAGTTAAGAGAGAGGAGGGAAAAGGAGACTGCTAGGTCAGGATAATCTGGTCCAATGGGGTTTCCAATGGGGGATAATCCTAATAGGTGACAAATGTCAAGAACAGTAGGGGCCATCATCCCACATCTAAATTGAAAGAAATTAAAAGCAGAATTCCAAAAGTACAGGGCAGTAGGAATTAAGAAAGGATCCTCTGAGATGGTTAACCTGGATAATCGGAGGGCGTCGAAAAGGCAGAGTTCTTGAAGGTCCAGGGTCCTATTAGGGACAACTTAATCATACCATTCTTGCCACTCCGGTCTCACCATGGGCCAGCATCGGTGGGGGCAGTTCGTAAAGGAGACAATGGTCTTCCAGACGAGGATATAGAGCTGGAAACTCAGTAAGAATCTCTTGAATATGGGCCCAAGCACATAGTCTTGTTGCACATGATGACGAGGGATGAAGATGCATCCGTCGATGGCACTTTTCTCCCCAGCCTTGTACTTTTCACATTCTATGTCAATGAGCCTTTTCAGGGCTACAGACGGGCTCGCACGCTCTACAACTGGCACTTTCAATGAAGAGGAAGCCATTGATAAAACGCTTTCTCAGAAGACGAAGCTGGGAAAGGGAGTAGAAAAAAGTGGAAGATCGGTAGAGATAAAGGGTTTGTGTGTTGAGCGAGCAAGTGATTTCAGAGCACGAAATAAAAGGGTTTTAAAAGCCTTTTGTAGACACCCTATTTTTGACCGTCCTCAAGACCTGGACGTCACCGCTTGAACACTCGGTGATTATCTATGTTTGTGTTCGTTTGGAGTTCCCGGAGTTCTCGGCTCGCGCGCCTTGCCTTAGGACTTCCGAACTCGACCGTTTTGTGTCTGGTTTTGCACCAAACACTTGTGTTTTGCCTTGGAAGGGCAGGGAATGCTTTGTGAGGCATCCCCACATACCACCGGCTGTGGCTAGAGGCCACCGGCTGGCTAGTGTTGCCATTGGCACTTTATTGTGCCGACCGGCACTCTTTTGTGCCGACCGGCACTAAGTTTTGTCAAAATGACACTCTTTGCCGGCCGGACACTGTGCAGTTGCTTTATGAGATATTTTCAGACAGCTGTATAGTTTTGGTTCCCCTCCATACACGTGTATGGAGGGATGACCCTCTTAGTTAGATTAGCTTGTAAGCTTTGCAAGCTTTGCTTGCCTATAAGAGGACCACTCCTCTTCTTGGCTTAAGGTTACAATTTTTTTAGACATTTTAGACAGAGAAGAAGCTCTGGTTTTAGGTTAGAAGTTTTGTATCTATCCTATTTCTCTTCTTCCCTCTTATTTGTACACTAGGTGTTTGTGACTTACTATTGCTCATCAACACCTAGTGTTTCACCTTCCTTTGGCTACTAAGGTCCTAAGGGCTGGTTCTTGGTGTTCTTGACTGGTTTGGAGCTCAAGGAAGCCACAACATCAACCTTTGTGAAGGTGATCAACAAGGGTGAGAAACTTACTTTATTTACCCCATTTTTGCACTCCTTTTTTACCTAGTTTAGAACTATTTTTGTGCTTAGTGATTAACACATAAAAGTTCTGTTTTTTAAGCCTCTTTATTGTTCATTAAGAGTGTTTTGTGGTTTGAGCAAGTTTGACCACTCTTAGGCCTTGAAAAGGGCCCTTTTTGTGCTATTTTGTGAGAGATCCGAGACTTTGGTGCTTGGGCCTCTCCACCACTGAAATCTTGAGAGATTTCAGTGGTGAAGATGATGCCTTAGAGTCTCAAGAAGAGAGGACCACCCCCTCTCCTTGATGTCCTTGAAAAGGGCAAGATTTGGCTTCTTGAGGGAGCTTGTGCTTGAGTGTGTGTTGAGCATGTTTGGGTTGTTTTTCATGCTTATATTGCCATGATACAACATGTTTCTAAGTTGGTTTTAGTACTCTTTGCATGATTTGCATAGTTGCTTTGTAATGCCTTAATATTGCCTTAACATGCCTAGGTTGTATGCCTTTGTTTTTAGCATGTTCTAGGCTTAGATCCATGAAGCTTGTGTGCTTATTTTGTCATGCTTTAGGTCTGTCCATACTTGTTTTGGTCGACCATGACTTGCATCTCATAGCCTCTTGGTATTTGGCTTGTTGGCCTTAAGAGCATGAGTGTGTAGCATGCCTTGCTTGCATTATTTTTGATGGTTTGGAACCATTTTGCATGCTATTTCAGTCCTTCATACATGTTTGTTTGATTGCTTAGCATGCCTCTTTAATGCTTTAAGAGTATGTGTTAATGCTCCACGTTTTGGTCATGTTGCATGCCTTTGTGCTTAAGCCTCTTAGATGCCATCTAAGTAGCCACTCGGCTTTGTTTTCACATGCTAAAACTCTGTTTTAGGTTGTTCAATGCATGCCATAATTGTCTTGCATAAGTGTGGTTTAAAGCCTCATTGGTGAGCCTTAAGTCTTGGGCCATTTGTTGCATGTTTGGCTTGCTTTGTAGCATGATTTGGCATCATGTTTTGCATAATTTTCAGAGTTTCATATGCATGCTAATAGTCCATGTTTAACTCATTTCAAGTGTGCTTGAATGTTGTTTTGTTTATGCCTAAGTGTTGGAGCATGTATGGTTGCATGTTTGTATGCATTGTGACTTCACCTCCTTAGCATCATGGCCACTGATTTTGGGCCTTTTAGGGTGGCCTAATTCTTGTTTCTAGTCCATCCTCTATGTGGTTTCTATGCTTGCTTGTATGCTTGCATAAGTGCATTGCATAGTCCATGTTGCATGCTAGATAACGTGCTTAGGATTGCATCATCATGAGCACGCATGCTTGGCCTCTTGAGATGAGAATGATAGAGGTTTGGCGCCCTTTTGTGTCTATTTGGTTTGCATGCATTTCAAATTGAATTTGCACTCTTGGTTCTTTGGGCCATCATGCATAGAAATGCGTGATTGGTGGTCCGGGAATCGAGACACATGCCCCATTGAGTCAAAAACATGATAAGGGGTGTGTATAGTGCATAAATATCTTGAATTGCATTGCCATGCAAGTTTTGCCCTCTGTTGCTGTGAGTTGCAAGTTCTGCAGGTATTTTGTGCCGGCCGGCAGTGTTTAGTGCCGACCGGCAGTCAATTTGCAGCCGATGGATAAATTCAGTGCCGGTGGCCTTCTCCTTCAGCCGGTGGTGTCCTACCCCAGCCGGTGGTGATCCCCAGTGCCCTGAGAGGCACTCCTGGGACTTTGGTAATTTTCTGAGGAAGAGAGCAGAGGAAACAGAGGCAATCTGTGCATGGCAGTGCGATTCCGAACCAGTCCCGAGCGCGTGTTGCATCCGGTCCTCATCCCGAGGCGATTTACTGTTTAATTAGATTAATTATTTTACTTAATTAGTTTAGTTGATTTGTAATATTTAATTAGCTTGCGTAGTTAGTTAAATTGTATATTCTTTCGGTCCCTCCGAGTGAGGGCGTGCCTGTAATAAGTGTGTGTGAGTGGGTGTATGTCTTCCAATCCCCATTTCTTTCTCCCCTTTTATTTACCTGCTTACGATGGTAGATTAGGGCACGTCTATTTTAGCATACCTTATGCAATGCATGCGTGCATCCATGCATTCGTCTAAACATGCATCGGGCTCGGTACATCATACAAACTACATCGTATTTCCAATTCCAATTGAATACGTGGTAGTTGTAGCATTTCGCACGCCATTCTAGGGTTAGCCGAGCCTACTCTAAATTGCATCCTTGCCTGCGTTGCATTAGCCACTTAACATGATCTAGGGACATGCATGTTTGCTAACTAGTCTCTTGTTTTGGCACGGAGTACGACGTAAGTATTTTACGCTTTAGCATACCGCATGCGTGTGAATGTTGCCATGACAGTATGCTTACCATGCGGCTAAGTGCTTATGTGAGATAAACTGTTTGAATGCCTGTGGGTGGAGGTTGGGTTGTTTGAGTTGGAAAACTCGTTGAAATCCGTATTTTAGCCTACTTGCGAGTAGCAATTTCAAACTGTTTTCCAAACAAACGGATATGCAATGCTTGTTTCCAAATTAGGCAATCTAGTCTATACTTGTTTGTTGTGCGCATAACATAGTAATTCTAGGTTAATAATTGGAATAAGAGCATGTAACGTTTTCAAAATCGGATATCACGGTTAGTAGAGGCCGGTCTTCGAACCGGGCGAAAGGGGGTGCTCATAGCTGACCTTCCCCGATCGCACCCAAGCTCCCGAGCCAAGACATTTGGTGATGACGGACACGTGGCCTTCGGCACCGAGTCAGGGTTTCCTAAATTACCCCATTTTAAAAATATTTAGGTGGCGACTCTGTAATCTGGCAAAGCAGTCCATGTTTGGCACTACTTTTTCAAAAATCGGTTTTTCTTCAAAACGATTTACCAGAGTTGGACTCTTTGGTTCAGATTTAGAACCGCAATCCAAAAAAAAAACGGAGGGAGTCCGAACTGTAGAGTGGAGCCCACGGGCGCGTCTACAGTTTCTGGCGACTCTGCTGGGGATTTTAGAGAGCTTGACTCAAACTCGTGATATCCTGTTTTGACTACGTTTATGTGTCTCTTTGCATTGCATTTGCATTTTGGTGCGCCTAGGACACCGTGTTGGCCATCTGCTAT
This sequence comes from Camellia japonica, assembly GCA_030407325.1. Taxonomy (NCBI): domain Eukaryota; kingdom Viridiplantae; phylum Streptophyta; class Magnoliopsida; order Ericales; family Theaceae; genus Camellia; species Camellia japonica. The sequence goes on from JAPPVO010000002.1 coordinate 2,397,228, forward strand.
TCCTGAGCGGTTTGCCAGAGGCTTGTCTTGTCAAGGCATGTCCATAAGGCTGACCGGTTGCGGGCTCTGCCAGTATGGGAACACAAACCCCGGTTTTACCGGGGCACCCTTTGTGACCATTCGACCTAGTGCATATCGAAATCCATAGTGACCATTCCAAACTAGGACAGGTTGCTTACCCGATTATAGGTTGTTTGAAACCGCTGTGTGCGTAGTGAAATCCTAGCTCCTGACAAAATAAGGACAGGGAAACCCTACCCCAACATAGGGGTGTATTGGTTCTCTTCTACCTGTTATGTGCTTTTAGAGTGTATCTCTGCAGGGAACGCATATATCAGTTTGCAAGTTTGGGCATCCGGCCCGAGGGCACCGGTAACAGTTGTCAAGAATCAGTTGTATCTGTGGGTATCAGTTCAGCTTTGAATAGTGATTCTGGGGAATAGTGATCAGTAGTAGAGTACAGTTATCCGGCTACATCTGTGCTTGATTTGTCTGGGGCTGAAATGCTGTTTGTTTTCCGTTTCAGTTCAGAGATTCAGAGGGTCGATCCAGAACAATTAGTGTCTTCTTCTTGCTGCGGCAGGACTTAGCATGACGCAGAATTCAGAAGAAATCGTGGTCATGACGGCCGCGTTGGATCAAGGAATCACCCTACATGATGAGACTACTGTTGACATGCCGCATCCGCCCAGATCGCCGCGCACACCGGTTTGGGCCCTCAGCTATATCAGGCTCGCGAGCCTACTACATTTGAATTAATGGGGATGATAGGTGATCTTCAAAGATCCGTGACGGATCTCGTATGGAATGTCAGTTTCGCCGCCAGCCGCACCATACGTCGGAGGCTTTGTACCCCAGGAGCCCCCGCTACTGGGACGAATTGTGATTGAACTCAACCAACCGGAGATGACCTCCAGTTATGGTAACGACGCAGCAAACCAAACTCTAGATCAGGCCGAGGCCAGAGATAAAGGCAAGATGAAGACAGATGCCGACCCTATCGAACAACTGCTGTGGGCAGTAGAGGCTTTGAAAGCCAGAGGATGAACAAGCAAGATATCTGCAGTTATGTCAAAAGCTGTGGAGGGTGCTTTCCCCACTCCGCCTGAGGGCAGTTCCAGTCAATCAGAGAATCGGGATAGGCCCCGTCATGCCAAAACAGTTCTTCCCGCTCCCAACCTTGCATCCGGGAAGGATCAGAAATCCAAGGCCGCCGATCCGTTCGCTAGTGCATCTAGCAAGAGTACTCAGGCCCCGAAGTATCTGCCCCGAGGGCACAGGGTCTTCCACCCTCTTTACATGCCTCTGTCTAGGGCACTGTTGATTTTGGCCAAAAAGGGGCATCTCAAACCCTTGGAGCCCCGGCCCCTACCGAAGAATCTCCCTGCCGCACATGATGCTTCTCTGTACTGTGCGTACCATCAGCAGACAGGCCATGCCACTGACAATTGTTTTCGCCTCCGTCACGAGGTGCAGGATCTGATTGACAACGAGGTTATCCTCCCACCCACCTCGGCCAAGTCAGTCACTACGGAGTTCTTGGATTTTGAGGACACAGATACTGCGAGTATGTAATCAGAAGGTGAACCGCCTGTGGGCAATGCTTGGCGCATTTTTGGATGTGGCGTTTGGCACGCATTTTTGGGCACCTATTAATTTCTGTAAATTCTGACTTGGGTGTCGAGTCAGTCTTCTGTTTTGTCTTGAGCCTGTCTCATTGTTTTGAGACATTCCTTTTGCTTAAGGGTCTGTCTAATTGTAATGAGTCAGTCCCTCTTGTATAGAGTACCATGGTGATTTCGGGGTTGTTGCCTCAAACACCGTTTTATCTTATAAACAGTTGTTTTTGCTTTTTGAGTCTGTTTCTGTCAGGGAGCCAGTTATGCCAACAAATCTGAATGAAACAGCCATGGCCACATGTGTCATATTTGTTGCTATTCGAGTTAGCCGCGCCAGAGGGTGTGAATGGAACGACAGCACATACCGCCTGCTCTCTTGTGCCTTAAACATCGTTATGATGACCTAAGCTTTTCATAAAACCCTTTTCGAACACTGCGGTGGTGAAAACAAAGAGGAAGTAATTCCTCGGGTTTTGTAAAATTTTGATCATTTTGAGAAAAGGAACGCATGCTAAGCTTTTCATGAATGAAATCATGCTTGTCGGCGTGAGTACTGAGAAGGACCCTGGCCTGATCCAGACTGGTTCCACACTATCTTCAGCACGAGCGATTTGTCGCTTTCTTAAAAACTTTCAAAAAAAATATTTTGCGCAGTCTCGCGAAGACTTGTGTGGAATCGCTCTTGAGATTGTGTAGCCCAGGATCGCTCTCGGCCTCAAGATTCGATTTATCTATTGTGAACCGGAATCCGTTCAGAACATTCAACAGTGCCATGAAACGCCTGTGTGGCCCATTTTGAAGCAGCCCTCGAGCAAGAGGCCTCAAAGTCAGATCAGGGAGATCAGATCCCACCAAGCAAAGCTCGAGAAGCAACCGTGATGGACTTTTCCTGCAAATCAACCCAACAGCTGCTCTCCCGGATACAGGGGGCTTCCATTTCAAAAACCATTTGGCATGGGCTTGCTACACTTTTACCCTTTGAGAGGCTCGCTGGGCCGAAAACCCGGAAGGGCGGTCCAGGAAAAAGTTAGAGCAAAGAAAAGAAAAGACAAAAAAGAAAAATACAAAAAGAAGCAAAAAAATAAAAAAAGAAAAAGAACCAAAAATAGCAAAGAAAAAGAAATGAAAATGCAAAAGAAAAAAAGAAAAAAAAAAAAGAAAAAAAAAGAAGAAAAACATAGCTCGCAAGGCCGAAAACCCGCATTGGGCGCCTTGGCAAAAGTTAGAGCCTAAACAGTGAAGGTTAAAATACCCGAGTGTACCTTAACCGGAACTACGTAAGGCTTGATTCCCATGTTTGGGATACGTAGGCAACTTCATCCTGAAGTCCAGCCCCCAACGCTTCCATAGCGTCTCAGTCCATGTCATGGTTTTGATCACCTTTGCCTCCTCCGAATCCAGAGTCTCAATTACGAGCAACCGGGAGCTACGTGATTAACTTCCTCTTAAAAGCCCAAACCGCCAACACCTTCCAGGTGACTGTGTCCATATATTGATTCAAACCGTCTTCGGCTCCTCCGCGACTGAGGGTCCGATCATCATCAACAAGGACTGGCTTACAATGTGCCGCGGCATCATCCAAGCAAGGGGCAACTTCCCGTTGCCATATAGTGCCATAAGTTGCCCTGAGTTACCGCCCAAACTAGGGGCAACTTTCCGTTGCCTTATCCCCCTTAAGCCAGGGGCAATTTCCCATTGCTCCGATCCGAGGTTGCATATCTCGAGGGTAAGTTCTACGCTCGTTGAGCGTTCACTGTTTGCGAAAATAGTTTTTGAAAATTTTCACTGAAGTTGACTTATTTTCTCGAAAACTATTTCATTTTTCAAAATAGGACCATGTTTGGACCCAAAAGGAGAATTTTCAGTGCGCACAGCCTGATTCGCATGATTTTCAAATCAAAAATTGAACAAGCATGTTAATCTGACGTTCATTTTGATCAAAACTGTTTTAGAAAGAAAACAAAAAATGGTCAAAGTAATGAACTAGGGGCACAGTTTGAGTCAGGTGTTCTGTCTCTCCCTTGTCATCAACACGCCTGCCAGGAAAGCACTTTACTATCAGAAGAAATAGCCGTGAGCTAGCTGTATTCGGCATGAATCCACCGCTTCCTATTCATCCATCAATCACCCTGGGGAGGGATGAAAAATGAGAGAATAAAGAATAGAGAGGTGTAAGTCGAGAGAAAAGTGAACAAGAGGGTTTTGAGAGAAAAACCGAGCTTGAGGGCCGAGTGGTGTGAGAATCACACAAATCAGAAAGGGTGGGAAACCTGCCCGTAGGAATTGGCTCCTCAAGGTCTTTTGTTTTCAAGCACGTCCGTGTGTCGTGTCCTTTGATTTGTCGGTCTCAATTTAGCTTTGAGTCTTTTCCGAGTGTATCTCGTTGTGTTTAGGTCGTGTGCCTTTTATTTTCTTCTTGAGTCCTTTCACTGTGTTCAGTTGTAGGCTCGATACCCCGGTTGTGAAACCCCTCTTCCAAAGATTAATCGTTTGTGCTCAGGATGCTGTGCCATTCTCTACATTCGTGCGAAGCAAGAGAAAGAAAAGGAAATTTGGGACATCCGAGTGAGTTTCAACTTCAACCGTTTCAGTTTTGTGATCCGTCTTGTCAGATTGGGTTATTTGTTTAGGGTTTGCTGTGTGCAGAATGGACCGAGTGCTGTGTTATGGGCTGCATGCAGACTAATCCCAGCAGAGTATGGGTTGTGTGCCCAGTTTGAGTAGTGGTTTGTATGAGTTGTTTGCTGTTAATTGGTTGGTTATCCGATTATCATAGTGCAAATGCTCAATTTTCAGACAATAGATCAATATCATTTACATTTGAGGTGTAATATGATGCAATGCAGTGCAGGGTATGAAATATACACGAATGTAAATACTTTTTTAGACAAAAAGTTTGTTTCATTTCATATCATCTTTTCAAGTACATAAGTTTTGGAAACAAAATCTGCCTGCGGCAGTACAAAATACTCTATCTACCAACAAAAGAGAAAAGAATAAGAAAAGAAATAAGAAAAAAAATAGCAAAAGTCTGGGTCATCAGCATCATCAATGGCCTCGCGCCGGGGGATCTGTCCTCGCCCTCTTCCTGGGCAGAAGTCCAGGAGCATCACCAGAAGTGTCACTATCCGAGCCTGAGCCCGAGCTGCCCCCGGCCTCCTCCTCGGATGACTCCGCCTCCTCCTCAGACTCGTCATCTGGAACTGGAGCCCGCGAGCTACTCCGACATGAACGCGCCCCCTCTGGTACGAGGATATGCTCTGCCATCCCGAGTAGAAATGGGAGGTCCAGCTGGAGCGCCACCCACCGGGGGAATCTGGAAGGGAGGCTGAAACAGCATGAAAAGACAAATGCATCAGTATACTGAGCAGTGAATCAGTGTAGAATGCAGTGTATGGGTACAGTGTATGTGAATACTAAGAACAGATGAATCAGTGCAGAATGCAGTGTATGAGTACAGTGTATGTGGATGCCGTGAGCAGTAAATTAGTGCAGAATGCAGTGTATGAGTACAGTGTGTGAGGGCTGTGAGCAGTTATCAGGTTTTGCGCAGTATATCAAATTGTATGAAATAGTCAGAGAAAATATACCGGAATGCTGTAAAGAGCCAAGATGTCGAAGGTCCACTGCAGCATCCCCATCATGGAGGCGTTCAGCTCCACGGACTGTCGGGTGTACTCGGAGGACGCCTGCAAAAGTATCAGATGCATCAGTATTCTGTGGAATATCAAATAAACTGAAATGGAATGACAATGTAAGATACAAAATGAAGTGATACATACCGGAGGCAAGTCGGGAATACCGGCCAACTCATGACCAACCGGGAGAGGAGCAAAGGGGATCTGAAAGGTCTCCCCACCCTGCCTCTGTATGTCAGCATAGTGGGCAGAGCAGGCCAACCGGCCCCCCGTCCCCTCTGAACCCGCCTGCCGGAACTCGAGCCCTCCTCGGCGCTCCTCCTCCTACTCCTGCTCCGGCCGCGCGCAGGTCTCTCCCTCTCAGCTCGGCGACCACCACTCAGCGGCCGCATGATGAAGGTCTGGACGTACTCTGAGTAATCGCCCTCGCCTCTGAAGCCGTCTGCCTCCCAACCGATGGTGTAGTCCGCCATCTGCTCGGCGGTGAACCTCTCCGTATCCCGCATATGCTCGGGAGGGTGTACCGGGACTATCTGCTCAGGTAACCCTAAGGTCTGACGCAAGAAGCGCTCGCCTAGGTACCAAGCCCGACAGACTGGGCCCTCCAGCAAAATCCGGTAACGCGAGGTATCGACAGCGCCAGCAAACCGATCCCGCGCCACGTCTGGCAGTGGAGCCCAAGGCTGCCAGGTGATCTGAAATTGAAATACAGTTTGTTATCTACTGGTATTGCAAATATACAGTGGAAAAGCGAAGCCTAAATGAACTGCAAGTAAAACATACCTCGGCCGGGGTGATGGTGTCAAAGTAGCGGCGGAAAAAGCTGAAGGTCTCCCGGGGCCTCCGCACGCACCTCCCGTCGAAGCGGCGTGAGAAAGGAACGACCAGAGGGGTCTCTGCATCGGGTACAGGAGCGAGCCTAGGGAAGTAGGCGTAAACCCACAACTGCGAGATAAATACCAGTGCATTTATCAGATAAAGCAGAATACAGAATAAAAAGCAGAAACAGCAGAGCCGTGTGTTGTGCAATGTAAAAGCAGAGTATATATGTACAGTGTGAGCAGTGTACAGTCAGTGTAAAGCAGAGTATGTGTGTGCCGTGTGTACATTATACAGTCAGTGTAAAGCAGAGTATGTGTGTGCCGTGTGTACAGTATACAGCAAGTGTAAAGCAGAGTATGTGTGTGCCGTGTGTACAGTATACAGCAAATGTAAAGCAGACTACAGTGTGTACAGTACAGAATACCGAAAGTATGTAGAGCAGAAATATAAAGCAGAGAAGAAGACATACCTCCCAAGCCCGCCAGTAGCCCCCGAGCAACTGCCCGCTGCCACGAGAGACTGAGCTCATGTAGCCGTAGAGGGTGGCCAGAGCGGCGCCGCCCCAGTCATATCGCAGGAGGTCCCGGACGTCCACCAGTGCGCTGAGAAGGCAGAGAGGCACGGTGTTCGCCCGGTCGGCGAAGAGGGTCGTCCCTAACAAAAACATCATAAAGCCGCGTGCGTACTGCTCTACAGCCGCCTCGATCATCGGAGCCGCCGCCACCAACGCAGGCTGCACTCTGAACTGCACCTCAAACCAGGAGTAACGGACAAAGCCTGGACGAGCTAGAGGTGGCGCCTCACCAAGCAAGTAGATCTGAGCGGCGATCCACTCGTCCATGTCGGTGTCGAAGGGGATCGGATCACCCCCTACCCCGATGCCGGTGAGCACCGAAAAGTCGTAGGGAGTCATCGTCATGTCTCCCGCTGCAGATAGGTGGAAAGAGTCGGTGGTGTCCCACCACCTCTCTGCCAAGGCGGCAAGGAGAGGTCTGCAGGCGGAGAGCCTGGAAAGTCCCCTGCAAAAGGAACTGAAACCCGCATCGTCCACGATGCGTCGAACCGCCTCGGGAAGCTCTAAATACCAATCTCGAGCCGCGACATTCCCATACCCGCGAATGGCATGGGAATCTCCCTGTTTTCAAGCAAATAGTTGCAAAGCAATATGAAATGTACAGTTTCGAAGAAACAGTTAAAGTCAGTACAAATCTAGCATGCGTGCAAGTCTTTCAGATTCAAACAGAAACCAGGTGCCGGTGCGCTTACAGTAAACTACGATATGTGATGCGTCAGTGTGTTTTGAGTGGTCCAGTATAAACTTGGTGCACGTGTGCGCGTTTTTCAGATGCAAGCAAATATCAGGTTTCAGTGCACCAGTAGGTGGACTACGGCCTGTGATGTGTCAGTGCTCCCATGCGGATCAGTGTAAACACAGCATGTGTGCGTGTTTTTCAAAGTTCAAACGGATGCCGGGTCCCGGTATGTTTCAGTGAATTACCAACGTGTGATGCGTCTGCGTGTTTGTGTGATTCAGTGCAAGTCTAGCATGCGTGCGAGTTTTCAGATTCAAATAAGCACCGGGTGTTGGTGAGTTCATGTCAAAAGTGCAATGTGTGCCGTGTGTTTGGGTAATTCAGGCTAGTGCAGTGTGTGTGCATGTGTGCCGATCCTAAGCAGATATCAGTTGTGAAGTTATCTACAATCAACTACAATATACGGCATGTCAGAATTAAGCAGTTAACGGGTGCAGTTAGCTACGGCAGTCGACAGAAAATTCTACATTGCAGAAAATAAAACAAAGTAGGGAGGTTACCTCGGAAGCGCCGAAGGACAGGTGCGAGGTCGGCTCGCGCAGGAGAAGCTCCGGGTCCAGCGCTCGGTCGAAACCACGGAAGTGGCGAAGTCCATCGGGTGGTAGAATGTGAATAGCCGACCGGTAGGTCGCCGGATCAAATGGGCGCTCGCTCAACGGGAGAAGCTCAACCCCGGGATCCATCTCGTGATCCGGGGGAGTCCCGACATGTGGAATGTCGTCAGCCATGGCAATGGAGATGAGAAAATAGCCGAAAAAGAAAACCGAGCAAGAATGTGAAAAGTCAACCGAAAAAGTCAACTCCGAGCAAGCCGGAAATGGCCGGGAAGGTCGGGAGATGAAAATACACAGAAATGTAGAGAAAATCGAGGGGAATAAGTCCCGAAAAGGCGAAAGTAGCGAAGGAGACACCGAAATGAGATTTCGATCGGTTGGGAATGTCCGAAACGCGATGAACTTCGCGAATCGAACGACAGAAAACACGCGTGAATGCAAAGAAACGGCGAAAAAGTGAGAGAACAAAGCTCTAGAGAGAGAGAGAGGGTGTTTTCGGCGGAAGAGGAAGTGAAGAATAGGGTTTAGAAGCCCTATTTTATAAAGCCCATAGCGAAATGCCGAATCTGCCCCCGATCAGGCATTTTCTGCCGGTCGGCACTATTTTGTGCCGGTCGGCACATTATTGTGCCGGTGGAGAAGTTTAGGCAGCCGGTGGAAGCCGGTGACCTCCCCACCCAGCCGGTGGTGTTCCCAAGGCCTTGTTTAGGCTAGATGAGGGGTTTTGGGTCTTCATAGCTCAAGAAAGTGCAAGAAAGTGCATCCCCGACGCTCAACCGGCCTCCGTTTTGACCTCGGACCGTGTCTTCTGTGCGCGGCACTCAAATTCAAGCAAAAATTGTATCCTTTTGTATCCTTTTGTCTTCTATAAGATTCGAAAAGTTGCCCCGCGCGCGCGTTGCATGCATCCATCGCATTGTCCGGGGGGGTCGCATCGCGCCGTTTCGCGCATCCCTTGGGACTTGCACTGTTTTGCACTTCTTTTTTTTATCAAATGAGGTATGCGTGCCTCATTTCGCATTTCATTGCATCTCGAGGCACGTATGCCTCGTTTTGCACTTCATTTTCCATCAAATGAGGTATGCGTGCCTCATTTCGCACTTCATTGCATCTCGAGGCACGTATGCCTCGTTTTGCACTTCATTTTCCATCAAATGAGGTATGCGTGCCTCATTTCGCACTTCATTGCATCTCGAGGCACGTATGCCTCGTTTTGCACTTCATTTTCCATCAAATGAGGTATGCGTGCCTCATTTCGCATTTCATTGCATCTCGAGGCACATATGCCTCGTTTTGCACTTCATTTTCCATCAAATGAGGTATGCGTGCCTCATTTCGCATTTCATTGCATCTCGAGGCACGTATGCCTCGTTTTGCACTTCATTTTCCATCAAATGAGGTATGCGTGCCTCATTTCGCATTTCATTGCATCTCGAGGCACGTATGCCTCGTTTTGCACTTCATTTTCCATCAAATGAGGTATGCGTGCCTTATTTCGCATTTCATTGCATCTCGAGGCACGTATGCCTCGTTTTGCACTTCATTTTCCATCAAATGAGGTAGGCGTGCCTCATTTCGCATTTCATTGCATCTCGAGGCACGTATGCCCCGTTTTGCACTTCTTTTTTCATCAAATGAGGTATGCGTGCCTCATGAGCATTTCATCTTATGGGCCGGGTCCGGCGGGACCGAAAACACGCACGGTCCGACGGGACCTTAAACACGCGCGGTCTAGGAGACCTTAAATCCTCGGGAGGTGCAAGACCTTCGGTGCATTGAGGTGCACCCCATCGCATTTGGCATGCATCATATCGCACTGTCTTGTGCACTCGCGTTGTTCAACGCATCGCGCTATTTTGCGCATCTCATTGCATTTTGCATGCATTCAATCGCGCTATCTTGCACATCGCACTGTCTTGTGCACTCGCGTTGTTTAACGCATCGCGCTATTTTGCGCATCACACCGTCCTGTGCATGCATGGTCCGGCGGGACCGAAAACACGCACGGTCTGGCGAGACCTTAAACTCGTCCATTTGCATTGTTATACATCTCAAAAGCCGTGCGTTGGCGCGCATTTCAAACATCATGCATCATGTGCATTTCAAATGCATACATTTTGCATCCCGGTCTAGGAGACCTTAAACCCTCTGAAGGTTAAATTCCTTTGGTGTTTGTCGTGCCCGAACGACTTTCGGTGGTCTGGTAAAGCCACCTGTCTGTGTTTGCGGTGAGTTCCTAGAAGACCAACTGGGACGGTGAAAACTAGAGTTTGAATGGCTTATGCCTAGAACGCAAAGGTTCGGAATTTCCGAGACTAAAGTCTGGTTTAAATACCCAGGGGGTGTACCCTCGGCTTGAAATCTGTATGGAAGCCCCATAGGTTGAGGCGGCGTGTTTACGCTTCGATTCTGGATACTGAACCAACCTAGTATATCGCCCTGTTGGTAAGATAGGGAAAGCTGCAATCATAGTCATTGCATCATAGTGCATTGTCATGCATCATCGCATATATTGCATATGTCATGCATTTCAAACAAAAAAAAACATGCATTTGTCATGCATCATCGTAAAATATTGCATATGTCATGCATTTCAAAAAACAACAAAAACAAAAAACACATGCATATGTCATGCATATCATTGTAGTATAGTGTATACGTCATGCATTTTCTGTATCCATATCTATTTCTGTTGCATCGTAATTTGCATGCATCCATTGCATCACTTCCATCTATGGCTTGCGCCTTTCCAGGTTGAGCTTGGTCTGGTATGTGCCCCTACTTTTCACGTCGAAGCACAGTTTTTGTGTACGCGCCTATTCCTTGATGAGCTTGGTTTGAGGGTTGCGGCACATTTTCTGTGTTAGACGCGGTTCGTATGCGTACATGCCTTTCCTAGGCAAGATTTGGTTTGGCCCGCGTGCCATATCCATGGTGTCCATTCCATTGCATGCATCCACTGCATCACTTCCATCCATGGCTTGCGCCTTTCCAGGATGAGCTTGGTCTGGTATGTGCCCCTACTTTTCACGTCGAAGCATAGTTTTTGTGTACGCGCCTATTCCTTGATGAGCTTGGTTTGAGGGTTGCGGCACATTTCCTGCGTTAGACGCGGTTCGTATGCGTACATGCATTTCCTAGGCAAGATCCGGTTTGGCCCGCGTGCCATATCCATTGTATCCATTTCCATTGCATTGTAGTGTAATTATTGCGTCCGGCATTAGGATCATTATTCCCTCCTCAGCGGGTCGTTTCCCCACTTATGTCATTCCACCCAATACTTGTTCTTGTGTCCGTGCGAAGTACTCATAGATCAGACATCGTTCTATGGGAGACGGACTGGTTACCTCCATTAATCTATTTGACATTCGTGTGGTTCCGAACCGCTCATGATTGAATCATGATTCAATTGCCCTGCATGTAGTTTGCATTGCATATAGTTTCAATTGCATTGCATATTAGCTGCATTATTCATACATAGTTTTGTATATTTTGCATATCATTTTGCATTCATTTTGCATTATCATGCATATTGCTAACAATATTGCACCTGTTAAGTTTGCTTTCTTTGCAGGCACGATATTGTATGTACGGCTCATTTGAGGCCGGTGCAACCGGACGAGCCGCACAGGTATTGTATCCTCCGAGTGAGACGTATCGAGAATTGCATAATTCTCTTACATCCTTTCTGCATTGTAGTGTAGTTTGGCGTATGCTAGCTTATAACTGTCGCATGTGTGCTTCATTACAGCTTTTTTTGCATGATCATAAGTTATGCTCGGCCTTTTGCATCGTCAGTTGCATCTTGCCCCCGCCTACGGGCGCATACCTTATCTACGGCTTGTATGCCTGTGCCTGAACTACGCTGGTTTGATTCCTAAGGGATACGTAGGCAGCTTGCGAGTTCAACCATTTGCGCTTTGTATGTTTGTCCAAGTCTTCGGCCTTGTCAAAAATGGGTCGTCTCTGGGCTTTGATATTCACTCCCGTCATTGTTATGACTTTCGAGTTCTGTCAAAGAGGGGCAACTGTAGACACCCCATTTTTGACCGTCCTCAAGACCTGGACGTCACCGCTTGAACACTCGGTGATTATCCATGTTTGTGTTCGTTTGGAGTTCCCGGAGTTCTCGGCTCGCGCGCCTTGCCTTAGGACTTCCGAACTCGACCGTTTGTGTCTGGTTTTGCACCAAACACTTGTGTTTTGCCTTAGAAGGGCAGGGAATGCTTTGTGAGGCATCCCCACATACCACCGGCTGTGGCTAGAGGCCACCGGCTGGCTAGTGTTGCCATTGGCACTTTATTGTGCCGACCGCACTCTTTTGTGCCGACCGGCACTAAGTTTTGTCAAAATGACACTCTTTGCCGGCCGGACACTGTGCAGTTGCTTTATGAGATATTTTCAGACAGCTGTATAGTTTTGGTTCCCCTCCATACACGTGTATGGAGGGATGACCCTCTTAGTTAGCTTAGCTTGTAAGCTTTGCAAGTTTTGCTTGCCTATAAGAGGACCACTCCTCTTCTTGGCTCAAGGTTACAATTTTTTTAGACATTTTAGACAGAGAAGAAGCTCTGGTTTTAGGTTAGAAGTTTTGTATCTATCCTATTTCTCTTCTTCCCTCTTATTTGTACACTAGGTGTTTGTGACTTACTATTGCTCATCAACACCTAGTGTTTCACCTTCCTTTGGCTACTAAGGTCCTAAGGGCTGGTTCTTGGTGTTCTTGACTGGTTTGGAGCTCAAGGAAGCCACAACATCAACCTTTGTGAAGGTGATCAACAAGGGTGAGAAACTTACTTTATTTACCCCATTTTTGCACTCCTTTTTTACCTAGTTTAGAACTGTTTTTGTGCTTAGTGATTAACACATAAAAGTTCTGTTTTTTAAGCCTCTTTATTGTTCATTAAGAGTGTTTTGTGGTTTGAGCAAGTTTGACCACTCTTAGGCCTTGAAAAGGGCCCTTTTTGTGCTATTTTGTGAGAGATCCGAGACTTTGGTGCTTGGGCCTCTCCACCACTGAAATCTTGAGAGATTTCAGTGGTGAAGATGATGCCTTAGAGTCTCAAGAATGAGAGGACCACCCCCTCTCCTTGATGTCCTTGAAAAGGGCAAGATTTGGCTTCTTGAGGGAGCTTGTGCTTGAGTGTGTGTTGAGCATGTTTGGGTTGTTTTTCATGCTTATATTGCCATGATACAACATGTTTCTAAGTTGGTTTTAGTACTCTTTGCATGATTTGCATAGTTGCTTTGTAATGCCTTAATATTGCCTTAACATGCCTAGGTTGTATGCCTTTGTTTTTAGCATGTTCTAGGCTTAGATCCATGAAGCTTGTGTGCTTATTTTGTCATGCTTTAGGTCTGTCCATACTTGTTTTGGTCGACCATGACTTGCATCTCATAGCCTCTTGGTATTTGGCTTGTTGGCCTTAAGAGCATGAGTGTGTAGCATGCCTTGCTTGCATTATTTTTGATGGTTTGGAACCATTTTGCATGCTATTTCAGTCCTTCATACATGTTTGTTTGATTGCTTAGCATGCCTCTTTAATGCTTTAAGAGTATGTGTTAAATGCTCCACGTTTTGGTCATGTTGCATGCCTTTGTGCTTAAGCCTCTTAGATGCCATCTAAGTAGCCACTCGGCTTTGTTTTCACATGCTAAAACTCTGTTTTAGGTTGTTCAATGCATGCCATAATTGTCTTGCATAAGTGTGGTTTAAAGCCTCATTGGTGATCCTTAAGTCTTGGGCCATTTGTTGCATGTTTGGCTTGCTTTGTAGCATGATTTGGCATCATGTTTTGCATAATTTTCAGAGTTTCATATGCATGCTAATAGTCCATGTTTAACTCATTTCAAGTGTGCTTGAATGTTGTTTTGTTTATGCCTAAGTGTTGGAGCATGTATGGTTGCATGTTTGTATGCATTGTGACTTCGCCCCCTTAGCATCATGGCCACTGATTTTGGGCCTTTTAGGGTGGCCTAATTCTTGTTTCTAGTCCATCCTCTATGTGGTTTCTATGCTTGCTTGTATGCTTGCATAAGTACATTGCATAGTCCATGTTGCATGCTAGATAACGTGCTTAGGATTGCATCATCATGAGCACACATGCTTGGCCTCTTGAGATGAGAATGATAGAGGTTTGGCGCCCTTTTGTGTCTATTTGGTTTGCATGCATTTCAAATTGAATTTGCACTCTTGGTTCTTTGGGCCATCATGCATAGAAATGCGTGATTGGTGGTCCGGGAATCGAGACACATGCCCCCTTGAGTCAAAAACATGATAAGGGGTGTGTATAGTGCATAAATATCTTGAATTGCATTGCCATGCAAGTTTTGCCCTCTGCTGCTGTGAGTTGCAGGTTCTGCAGGTATTTTGTGCCGGCCGGCAGTGTTTAGTGCCGACCGGCAGTCAATTTGCAGCCGATGGATAAATTCAGTGCCGGTGGCCTTCTCCTTCAGCCGGTGGTGTCCTACCCCAGCCGGTGGTGATCCCCAGTGCCCTGAGAGGCACTCCTGGGACTTTGGTAATTTTCTGAGGAAGAGAGCAGAGGAAACAGAGGCAATCTGTGCATGGCAGTGCGATTCCGAACCAGTCCCGAGCGCGTGTTGCATCCGGTCCTCATCCCGAGGCGATTTACTGTTTAATTAGATTAATTATTTTACTTAATTAGTTTAGTTGATTTGTAATATTTAATTAGCTTGCGTAGTTAGTTAAATTGTATATTCTTTCGGTCCCTCCGAGTGAGTGCGTGCCTGTAATAAGTGTGTGTGAGTGGGTGTATGTCTTCCAATCCCCATTTCTTTCTCCCCTTTTATTTACCTGCTTACGATGGTAGATTAGGGCACGTCTATTTTAGCATACCTTATGCAATGCATGCGTGCATCCATGCATTCGTCTAAACATGCATCGGGCTCGGTACATCATACAAACTACATCGTATTTCCAATTCCAATTTGAATACGTGGTAGTTGTAGCATTTCGCACGCCATTCTAGGGTTAGCCGAGCCTACTCTAAATTGCATCCTTGCCTGCGTTGCATTAGCCACTTAACATGATCTAGGGACATGCATGTTTGCTAACTAGTCTCTTGTTTTGGCACGGAGTACGACGTAAGTATTTTACGCTTTAGCATACCGCATGCGTGTGAATGTTGCCATGACAGTATGCTTACCATGCGGCTAAGTGCTTATGTGAGATAAACTGTTTGAATGCCTGTGGGTGGAGGTTGGGTTGTTTGAGTTGGAAAACTCGTTGAAATCCGTATTTTAGCCTACTTGCGAGTAGCAATTTCAAACTGTTTTCCAAACAAACGGATATGCAATGCTTGTTTCCAAATTAGGCAATCTAGTCTATACTTGTTTGTTGTGCGCATAACATAGTAATTCTAGGTTAATAATTGGAATAAGAGCATGTAACGTTTTCAAAATCGGATATCACGATTAGTAGAGGCCGGTCTTCGAACCGGGCGAAAGGGGGTGCTCATAGCTGACCTTCCCCGATCGTACCCAAGCTCCCGAGCCAAGACATTTGGTGATGACGGACACGTGGCCTTCGGCACCGAGTCAGGGTTTCCTAAATTCCCCCATTTTAAAAATATTTAGGTGGCGACTTTGTAATCTGGCAAAGCAGTCCATGTTTGGCACTACTTTTTCAAAAATCGGTTTTTCTTCAAAACGATTTGCCAGAGTTGGACTCTTTGGTTCAGATTTAGAACCGCAATCCAAAAAAAAAACGGAGGGAGTCCGAACTGTAGGGTGGAGCCCACGGGCGCGTCTACACCTTTGTATTTGAAAGATATATCGCGTAATTCGTTAAGTACTAAAAGTATGAATACGAAGAGTTTCCTTCAACATTGATACTTTTGGAGGGAAAAACACATCCCAAATGTTGATACCAGCTTCGAAGTAAAATATTTGGCTTCGAAGCCAGATTTTGGCGCCAAAAGTCAAATAACAACGGCTTCGAAGCAGAGAAGCCGGCTTCGAAGCAAATTCCATACTTAAAGATGTAAGAATACTCAAATATTTGTTTACTTCAAAGGGATTAAAGACCTGTTTTAGGTTTCTTAATGAAAGTAATGTCCTTCAAAGTGAAACTTGAGACCCCTTGAGGATGGGAATTGGTGTTCGAAATATAAAAAAACTAGATTTTAGCGCCAAAAGTCAAATAATAAACGGCTTCGAAATTAAGAAGCCAGCTTCGAAGTACATTTCATACTTATGGATGTAAGAATGCTTAAGTATTCGTTTACTTCGAAGGGATTAAAGATCTGTTTTAGGTTTCTCAATGAAAGTAATGTCTTTCGAAGTAAAACTTGAGACCCCTTAAGGATGGGAATTGGTATTCGAAATATCAAAACCAATAGTTGGTTTGTATACATACAGACAGAGATTGTCTTTTGAACTAAAAACAGCATGGACTGTTCTTCGAAGCAAAAATGGTCAATTTAAAATTGGTTGATCATACTAACCATGACCATATGTTGGTTATAATTAAAACAAGCTTTAAGGGGGAAGATTGTTAAATTCGAAGCACTAATTCTAAATGAAAATCAGCAAAAATTGTTAACTATATTCCATAAATTGGAAAGGTTTATTGTTGGTTCTTTTTAGTGTTTCATTTCAAACGATTAAGCCCAAATTCGAAGGATAAGATTGTTCAGTTCGAAGCCCTGAATTTGCTTTAAAGACAAATGAGGACAAGATCAAACCATACCAAACAAAGAAAAAGTCTTAGTGGTATTAAAGCAAGAGCAATTACATCAAATGGCCCTATTTGGGTACAAACTCAAGCTCATAAAAATAGGGAATGGAATAAATAACAAGATCATGAAACTTAGTCCAACTATGATCAATGAATTTCTGTTCTTTCTTTATTCTATTCTCTATTTCTTCTAACATTGGCTGCATGAGTTGATGTGCTCTCGCTTCGTAAAAGAGCTCTTCAGCCTTTATTTCGAATGATGTTTCTTTCAATCCTTGTTCCAATTCGTCTATATCCAAGTTATCCCAGTACACAGAATCTTTATTCTTGAAATCATCGAATTCTTCAATGAAGTTCTCTACTTCGTACTGGGCATGAACTCGAAGAGACGAGAGTTGGTCTAAAGATTGTGTGATGGCCATAGAGGTCCGATGCCAGTGGAGAAGCAATGGAAGTTGGTCCAAAAACATGTAAAGCTCTGCTTGGGCGAGGGGATTGAGGACATGACCCCGAGTCAGAATATCACAACCCCATCGAAGGTTCTTGAGAAGGACTTCGTCCTCAAGAATATTGAAGGACAAGTGAGAGAAAGCCGCGAGCAGAAGTTGAGCTTGCTTCCGCTCAGCTAGATTAGGGAAAGGTGGAGGCTTGTAAGGTGGAAAGACCTTATCCGCAGAGAGGGCAAGCCTCAGTCTCTCTATCCAGCAAGGATTTGGCAGAGGAGAAGGTGTGGATGCTTCTATTTCAGGAGATGGAGCAAGGGCAGAAGGAACAAGGGCATTAATATAATCGAGCCAGTCAGAAGAACAAATCTTCGCCTTCTGGGCTAAGAATGATGGATTGTACCCTTGTGCCTCTTCTAGGCGTCGAGCGGCGTGCACTATCTTTGTAGGCATGGAGGATGTATACCATGCCACAAGCAAATTCTCCTTCAAACTGCATCGATGGTCAATGGGCACGTAGGGATAGACCACCGAGCTTTGCGCATATGAAGGGAACTCTAAAGGGTCAGTAAACTCGACAAAGTGATGGTTGATTCGTTCCCTCAAATCATAGGCCTCAGGTTTTGACCAGCTTGTCCAGTCAGAAACCCCAGAAGAGAAAGAAGTTGCAGCCTTATCCCATGCAGAGGGTTGTGAAGAAGAACTTCCCATGTCCATATTTGCGACTTTCTGAATCAAAGGATTTAGAGCAGTTTGTTCGTAGTCCAAGGGTGAGTCAGAAGAAGAACTTCCCATTTCCATATTTGTGAGTTTCTGAATCGAAGAATTAAGGGCAATATGTTCGAAGTCCAAGGGTTGATAATTTGCAAAGGCATCAATGACCTGAATATAGAAAGATGGGTAAAGGTGGCTAATTAATGCATGGAGGTTCATTCGAGGAAGAACAGCATCATCATACGACTCTTCGTGTGCTCGATCAATGGAGGGGAAAATTGATTCGGCCATAAAAAATGTATCAGTCTGTTCGAATACTAAGGTGGTGGGGGTGTTCAAAAGATTGAAGGAGAGTTTAATGCAGATGATGAATGACAATTGCATTTCTGGGAGAATGCAAAACCCATGCACGTTCTAAGACGTGGGAAAAAGACCTTGATCCACTAATATCACCAAGTATTGGGTATATTAGTGCGGGGAGTAATGTTGGCTACATATTTTGTGCAAGCCAATTATAATTCGACGCGTGGCAGAATAAGGGTAATACAGGAAGGCTAGTCAAGTTTTCGATCCTGATCGTACATGTAGCAGTTAGTATTGGTTATTACGAGATCTGAGTAGCAGTGGATCAACAAAAAGAGGCAAGGTGATGTGGCTTCAACGGTTACTCACATTTAAATTCAAATTTAGGAGGGAAGTCTAACTGCAAGTAATGGCATAATGGAGCTAATCTTGAGGCAACATGATCAGCGATCATGGAGAGCAGTTCGACGGTTAGAAATGTAGTTCGATGGTCATCCTTGAGCAGTATAAATAGCAAAGAAGGCCCCAGAAAAAGCCCCCAGACTCAGATCCAAAAAACCAGTCTTATTATACTTACTTTCCTTTCCAATTTTACATTTCCAGTCTTACATTTCCTGTACTTTAAATTCCTGCACTGCATTTCGTTCATAGGAGTAGTTTCAAGTAGATTGTTGCTGTAAACCTCTACGAGACTGAGTTTGTATCATTGTAAGTTTTTCATTTTAATGAAATACTTCAACTGTTTTTCATTTAATTGTTATTTTGCTTAATTCTCCTAAATCAAGCCACCAGTAAAAGTCCTCTTCATTGAGGCTGAAAGAACTAAAACACAATCGTCTGATAATTGGTTGGCAATTAATTTTCTGTAAGAACTGATTGATCCTTGCTGGCACGCTCGCAATTACAATAATAACCTTCGAAAGCCAAAAAGCCAACAGACACATTTGACTCTGAATTTTGAATCTTCCAAATAAGAACAATTGAAGATACCATTGCTCAATTTCAAGGGCAAAGTCGTCAATTTGATAAAATATAAACTGATTTGACAAAAATAAATTTCAAAAAAATATTTTTAAATTTTTAAAAATTATTTCTACCCACCAAAGACAAAATTATGTAAAATTGATAAATCTTTTACACATTTATTTATTTTATCTACCAAATTAATTTTTATTATGTGTTTGGATGATTATCATATATGAAATATTTTTAGTTTTAAATTTTTTTATATAATGGATTAGTTTAATAATGATATCAAAGTTGTCGCCATATTTGACTTTTGAAAAAATAGAAACTAATTTAATGAAAATAAAAATAACCACCCATTACATGATCATCATCCAAACATATAATAAAAATTAATTTGGTAAAAATAAATAAATATGTAAAAGATTTATCAATTTTACATAATTTTATCATTGGTGGGTATAAATAAATTTTTTAAATTTAAAATTATTTTTTGACATTTATTTTTGTCAAATTAGTTTATATTTTATCAAATTGACTACTTTGCCTTTGAAATTGAGTAATGGTATATTCAATTGTTCTTATTTGAAATAAAATTCAAAATTCATGGTCAAATGTGTCACAATTGAAAAGTCATGGACTAAAGTGACACAAACCCTAAACTATAGGAACCTTTAGTATAATTCGCCCTTGCATTTTATTTTTACATATTTTGAATTTTTAATAAAGAGTAATTATTGGTGGTTATTTGACAGTGATAGAAATGTGGTGATAGTACCAAAGGCGTGGTGATAGTAGTGAAATACAAAACTGATTGGGACCTCGAGGGGGAGTCCCCCGAATCCCCCAAATTGCCACTTTTAGTAAAAAAAAAAAAAAAAAAAAAAAAGAAAACAAAAAAAAAAAAGAAAACAGTTTTCCAAAAAAGGAAATTAGGGGGATTAGGGGGAAGAAAATTAGGGGGACAAATCATTTTTGAGTGAAATAATGATGGTATCATTACTGACAATGGCATTAATGGTGGAGATAATGGTAGCCGTAGTAGTAGTGGTGGTGGTTGTGGCGACGGTGGTTATTATGTCATAATGGTACACTTTGATACTTATACATAAGTAACTATAAATTTAATGAACATTAAATAAGAATATTGTTAGTTAAAAATTTTTTAACCAACATTTCATTATTCAATTAAAATTTTAAATGATAAGAGGTATAATTATTAAATAGATTAAATTGATTTTAATGAGATAGAAACCTAAACAAATTTAAATTTTATTTATTTATATGTTGTTACAATGATGCCTAATTAATTATAATTACAATTACAATGAAATACAACACATAATAAATACAAATAAACTATCAAAGGTGGAAAGAAACCTAAACAAATATATGAGAAATAAGACAATACACGCAAGTGGATAAATTCGAACCGTTAATAACGATTACTCTTTCAATAAGGTGTAAGAAAAGGAAAAAAAAAAAAAAGGGAAAAGTTAAAAAAATATTTCATATATTTGATTCACTAAATACATTTTGTATTTAAATTAAAATTAAAATTAAAACTAAAAATTAAAAATAAAATCACAACTAAACAAGTACAAACAGTAGAGTTTGTTAGATCCAAGCAATCCAAAACATTCACTTCTTCTAATTGTTCTTTAGGAAAATCTTTAATAAATATGTGTATCAAATATATTTTTGAATTTTTTATTCTAAAAATAAATATAAATATGTTTCATATTTTCTATAAATCAAAAATAATAAATTGTAAACATTACAAAACAACATTTATGTACTTTGCGTTTTCCGTGAAAATGATTTTTACGAATTCAAAAATCACATTTTCATATCTTCTAATAAGTTGGTTATTTTTAAAAAACTTTCTCAAAATCAAAATTTTTAAGAAAAAAAATTGAAAAATAAATTTATTTGTTTTTAGAAAAATGAAAATAGAAAATGAAATCACAATAAATAGGCACAAACTGTGGATATATATATATATATATATATTTTACAGGCAAAAGTTAATTATTAATTGTTAAATTAACACTTATAAGGGTTAGCCTTCTCATCCTTGCAAAACATCAAGTGATTGCCTCCTAATTTAACTCATTCTTAGAAAAAATTGAACACATGACTCTCCTTTTGAGACTAAGCCTTTAAAAAAGTCGTTGGGGCCCAACTAAGTTAGACTTAGTTGGTTCAATTCAAACAATCCATAACATGCACCTTTTGTAGTTGTGTTTTAGGAAAATTACTAATTTTTATGTTTAGGGAAATTGACGAAGTTTACTAATAATGATGGTTTGGAATATGATCTTTCATATTCGTCTTCATTCTTAATTATAAATATCAGAATGACTTTGTTTCTAAAATATAATTCAGTTTCACATGTAAAAGTAGCACCTCTTATCTCTTTTTGTATTATGTTTGTGATTTGTTTTCTTTTCTAATTTTTTTTCTTTTAATTATTACACTGTAGTGTCCGTTTTCTGTAAATCCAACCGTGTTTATTTGTTGCAAATTGTTTATCCAACATCATCCCTTCTTTTTTTTTCACTACAAAGATGTTGTTCCTATTTTTTCAATTTCAGAATAATGATTTAGAGTTTCTATCTCGATTTTTTGATTTCAGAACCAATTATGACCATTTTTCTTCAAATATTTGTAAAATCTATAAGTCAATTTTTTTTTGATTTGTTTGTAAAATCTGTAAGTTATAATTTTTATTATATAAATAACACATATATATTTTTTTTTCAAACAAAAGTGTACGTCTTGACCAACCATGAAAAACATATAATTGTTCAATCAAATATAAGATTGGAGATCTGGACATATCTTGGTACTTCACAGGTTAGACTTTTTATTAATTTTTTTATCAGGCACCGTTTGGAAAGCAAGATTTGAGGCTTTTTTTTTGTTATATTAGTCACAAAAAGTAAAATAGGCTATTTTAGTCACAACAAATAAAACATCACATCTAACCCATAATCATTACACTTTTCTCTCACAAAAAAAATTAAAAAAGCCCAAAAGTCAAAAAATCCTTCCCAAGGTGGTGTTTGGGAAGTAAGTTCCCAAAATTTTTTCTCATTTTTTTCACTAAAAGACAAAAGTTTTGCAAAACTAAAAAAAATACATCCAAACAAAATATCACATCCAATCCCATAATCATTTCACTTTTTCTCTCACAAACATCACATCCAACTACATAAAAACACAACTATCTTCCCAAACACTAAAAATTTTTTATCTCATAAAAACCTACATCTCATAAAATCTACATAAAAACTCAACTTCCCAAACACCCACTAAGCTTTTTAGCCCAAGTTAAAATAGCCAAAAAGTCAAAAAGCCAAAAAGTCAACCCGCTGCCCAAACCAAGCCTTATAAAAATCAAATACATCCTCGTGGGGTTATTCATGCCTTTTGATTTCAAAATAATACTTGAGAGTCACAATCTTTTAATCTTAATGGGTTATTTGTAAGTTTTTTTCTGACAGTTAAAATAAATCGTATAGATATTAGTTTCTTTGCCAAAAAATAAAAATAAATAAAAACAAGCAATATCTTAAGGAGAACAAATAAAGACAGTTGCTTTCGTTTAAAAAAAAAATTTTGAATTTATAGAAAAAATCAGTCTTCAATGTGCTGTCTTTTCAAATTGGCGGAAGTAATATCAATTACAGAAATAATACAGATTTTTTTTTTTACTACATCCATATTTCCTACAGATACATATCAATCAAAAATAAATAAAATAAAAAATTGATGAATCACAATACATAATGCATACGTGATGGGATTCCAAAAAAATCCAACCTTTTTCCTATCAATTAATAAGTGAGGGTGTTTTGAAAATAAAAATAAAAAATAAAAAATATTCTAGGTAGTCGTACTTTTTAATATAGAGTAGAATAGACCAGGAATGGCAATGGGGCGGGGCGGGGCTCGGAATCACACTCTCCATCCCTGATCCCCGATGGTCGAATTTCCCCCGGCCCCAATCCCTGACGGGGAACCTATCACTACCCCTACCCCCGCCCCCGACGGGGATCGGGTTTCCTCGACCCTGAGCATTCTCCCGCTAAAAAAAAAAAAAAATTCAGAAAATACAACAACAACATCATCATTCGAGACAGATCTGAAACAGATCTAAAAACAAAAAAAAAAATTTGTGAAACAGATCTGAGACAGGTCTGAAACAGATTTGAAAACAAAAAAAGAAAAAGATCTGATCTGTGAGCTGGACGGCGACGATAAGAAGAGAGGGAGTGGATGAGAGACGCGGTGGCGGTGGTGGTAGTGCGAGCTGGATGGCGGAGGTGGTCGGCGACGTCGAGAAGAGATGGAGTGGATGAGAGACGCGGTAGTAGTGGTGGTGGTGGTGGTGGTGATACGAGCTAGATGGCGGTGGTGGTCGGTGACGTCAAGAAGAGAGGGAGTGGATGAGAGACGCGGTGTGGTGGTAGTGGATCTGAGAGAGAGAGAGAGAGAAGTCAGTGAGGTAAAGAGAGACAAGAAACGGAGACGGAGACGGAGACGGGGTAGAGAGAGATGAGATCTGAAGGTAAAATAAGGGTAAAGTTAGTGAAGTCAAGTCACTGATTTATATATATATATATATATATAAGGGTAAAATCGTAATTTAACATCGGGAATAAATCGGACCGGGGATCGGGGATCGGGGACGGGACCGGGTCGGGTACTGGGCTGGGACACTTATCCCTACCCCCGACTTGAATTTGTTCGGAGATTAATTTTTAAATACCATCCTTACCCCGTCGGAAGTATTTTTCAAAAAAAAATTCGCTCAATTCAAAATCGGAGGGTCGGAATCCCATCAGACCGATTTCAAATTGTCAGCCCTATAATAGACTTTATTACCTTGGCAAACAAGACAACAGGAAAACGAAAACTGCCAAATTCAGTGGGCGGTCTTAAATGAGGAAGAGCGATAGAGAGTTTGACCAAAAAAAAACAGAGATGGTAGACCTGCGTGCGCTTCTCGCTCTTCGTGTTGAATTTTCTCTCGTAAGATCCCACTCTTTTTCCTTCTCGCCAACCAAACAAGCAAATTAAAACCCCCAGTCTTCGCAACGTTATAACTTCTTTTGTTGAGCAGAGCCGAAACTTGCAGAAGGCTCACATTTTCTCATGGATTCTCGCGTTTTCCTCTCACTCTCTCTCTGTTTCCTCTCTTTATTCCCTGGTACCACTGCTCTTCACTTCCCAGGTCGTCTCGAAGATAAGAAAACGTATGTTTACGCACACTTCTCTCTCTCTCTCTCTCTCTCTCCATATATATATATATATATATATGTTTTTCTGAAACACATTTGTTTTGTTTTCTCAGACACGGATCAATTCTTAAATTGAAGACTGATGGTGTTTCGTCTGCTCCTTTTGATCCCACTCGGGTCACCCAAATCTCTTGGCGTCCCAGGTACTACTATTCTCTCTTTGAACTTAAACGATTCTTTTGAAATTTTCTTCGAGTATTTAGTGTTCATTGTATTTGGAATGGTGAGTGTACAGGGCTTTCATTTACAGTAGGTTTTTGACTCATGAGGAATGTGATCATCTCATTCATCTGGTCAGATTTTACTTCTTATTCCCTCTCATGATTTTGCCTCTGTTTGGTAGCCAAATACAAATGTAATGAAAAGAGAAGAAATCAGAAGTGTTGATTTTTTTAAATAAGGGAAAGCAATTTTTTCCCTGTTTCTTTCTCAGCTACCAAATCAGGGAATTTTTATTTTTTTTTTACTTGTAAAAAATTGTATTCATTTTCTAATTTGGAATTTGGGTTTTTACTGAATTTGGGCGAGTAGGCCAAGGATAAGCTAGAGAAGTCCATGGTAGCTGACAATGAATCAGGCAAGAGTGTACAGAGTGAAGTTCGGACGAGCTCTGGCATGTTTCTTAACAAGGCCCAGGTCTGAATCTTCTTATTCATTTTGAATCATCAATTAGTTTGAACCTTTTTCACAACTCGTTAAAATGTTGTTCTAGTTTCATAGTTTGGACGTAATGCTAAGAATTTAGTGTTGGAGGTTAGACAATTTGAGTGCTGTAATAAAAATACAAAATCTGCTAGGTGTTACTAATTGTTTACTTATCCAATAATGTTTAGCTGTTATGTTGGATGAATACTATGATACAGTAGCCTGATTGTTACTTAGTACCAAGAAAAAACAAAAAAGCAGCCGTGATTGCTATGGATCCTAATGTATGGGATCTTGGGCCGCCTTCATCGTTATTGCCATTTGTTTTGAACACGTCAATCCATTTGTAAGATGCAGTTGTATTTTCAACCTTTTGTAGTTTTAGAAACAGCGTCATGGCTCCAATAGGCTTTCAATCCTTTTAAATTGATTTCTGTTTGCTTATCAATAATCAGTTTGTGCTTCTCAACCAATTGTTATTGGAGAAAGAGTAACTTTCAGTATGCTTCGAGGCCAGAATTTGATATAGAAGTCACAATAAAATTATGTTTTGCGATGAACTGTTATCCTTCTCTCCTTATTTGCATTTGAACCCGTTCTTCTTGATACAGAAATTCTTGGCTTTGGTAATTAAATATGTTCCCCAAAATTGTATTTAAAACTAATGTCATTACTTTGGTATTAGCATATAAATAAAATTTTGGTCTTCTTTTTTATATATAATTTATTTTGTACGGGTGTGTGCACATATTGGGACTTTATGTTTAGTAATACTCTCCAACAGTCCAACTTATAACAACCTTTAACCTCCGTGATATATATTTGTATTCATTGCTCTATTGCCGCCTGAATTGACAGAGAAATGTGTGAGACAGGTGTCTTCTTGTCTATTTTGGTACCTTAACTTATTGGCAGCACAAAGGTCAACCAGGAGTTTCTTTGTAAACGTTTTGTAAAAGTTGCAATAATATTAAACACATTCCCTTTGACAATGTCAATAAGAAATGCCTTACTTTTGTACTGAAACTAATTCAAAAGCTGAATAAGTATTATTTGTTAGCTTTAAATTGTCTAAAATGCAAAGGTTATTTGCTTTCCCTTGTTTCACCTTTCAAGGATAAAGTAGTTGTCAGTATTGAGGCTAGGATTGCTGCTTGGACCTTCCTCCCTGAAGGTAAATTCTTAGCCATGCTTGTTATTAATAGACTTTATTATGTATATATAGGAAGCAAGTTCTCGTTATTCACCGTAACCTGATGTTGTGATCAGAAAATGGGGAGTCCATTCAAATACTTCATTATGAGCTCGGTCAAAAGTATGAGCCCCATTCTGACTATTTTCTTGACAAGGTCAATCAAGAACTAGGTGGGCACCGGGTAGCCACTGTACTTATGTATCTGTCTGATGTTAAGAAGGGTGGAGAAACAGTCTTTCCTCATTCAGAGGTAAATTATAGTTGATGATTTCATGTCTCACCCCGCCCCCCCACCCCAAAAAAAAAAAAAACCTCTGTAGGAGCTAACAACTTGCTTTTGACTACAGGCTAAAGATACTCAACTGAAGGATGATGACTGGTCTGACTGTGCTAAAAATGGCTACGCGGGTAAAATTGATTTTGTAAAATTTAGAGATTTGGTGATTACGATATGAACTAGAGAATGACTTGAAAGAATCTGCCCAGTAAATTGGGGGTCTTAAATTCTTCTTCTTCTTCTTCTTTTTTCTAATAATAATCTCAGCATTTCCAGACCCAAAAAATAAGGAGTACAAGCATTTTTATAAATACCATCCCATTGTGCTGAGATTTGTATGATTCAAGTGATATGTAGATTGGGATTCACTGCACATTTCATCAAAATGTCATATTTGTGTTTCTTTTTCTGCAGTGAAACCTAAAAAGGGGGATGCTTTGTTGTTTTATAGTCTTCATCCTAATGCAACAACTGACCCATTGAGTTTGCATGGGAGCTGCCCCGTCATTGAGGGTGAGAAGTGGTCCGCAACCAAGTGGATTCACGTAAGGTCTTTTGAGAAAATATTAAAGCATGCAAATGGAGGTTGCGTTGACGAGAACGAGAACTGTGCTCGATGGGCTGCTTCTGGGGAGTGTAAAAGGAATCCACTCTATATGGTAGGCTCTGAAGGTGTAGTTGGAAATTGTATGAAAAGCTGCAAGGTGTGCTCATCATAGGAATCCTTTTTCAGGCATCTGCATCTTCATAAGGGAAGAGTTGTCTGATTTGTTGTATATAAAAAACATCGAACTATTTTACAAACACAAGACAACAAACACAAATATATGTATATATATATATGAAAGAAGAGTTGATGTTGCAAGGAGACTGGAGGCATTCATCAAGTTATATTAGCTGGAACTTTTGTAGTTGCTGATGTTTTTCACGTTTTATTTATAAAATTACTGTCTATGAATTTTTCTGTGGCCTGATAGTTCATTTGGCAAACTGTTATTTCAAGAGTTTTTTCTCTCTCTGCTGCTGAGCAGTAAAACATGTAGATCACTGACCTGACCTCACAGTTTTAAGGATTTTGACCAATGGATTTAGCGTAAGTTGGTTTTAAGGCCTTATTATTTCGGCATGGGTCTTTGTCTCAAATTCTTTTATCTCCTACCAATCATTAGATCATGTCTCGAGATTTTTACGTTATCTAATAATTCAACAATTGTGAATGTTTTGCGACAAGGATAGAAGAATTTAGAGACAAAAAATTCTTCCTATTATTTATTTCTCTCCATATGCATGTGATAGACTCCCATCACTAATGACAGTTTGAACACTATTTTCTGAAAGTCATGCTTAAAAAAAGAAAAAGAAAAAATAGGATGATCAATTGCATGAGACTCATTAAAGTTGCGGGGTATGGGCAAAACATACATAATCTTATCTTATTGTTGGAGGCTGTTTTCGTAATTTGAAATGTGCTACCTGCTGAAGTCACCCAATTTGGACCCGAATAATCAAATGCCGATGGAGCCTAGTACATGAGAGAGAGGGGAGAGGCGAGGGATCTGCATGCATTATTTTTTGATGTCATGTAGTTAAACCGTTTGGTGATGATTTGATGATAAAATCATGCAATTGTGGTTAAATGGGGATCCAAATATACATGCATTTCTTGCCTCCTCACTTGTTAAATGTTTCCTCTTCCAAAAATGTACTTAGTTAAGCTCTGGCATAGCATCACACCATTACATCAACCCCATTACTCTCTCTCTCTCTCTCTCATTGTCATTTGATGGGGAGACCTCCTTGCTGTGATAAATCAAACGTGAAGAGGGGGCTTTGGACAGCAGAGGAAGATGCAAAGATACTTGCATACGTAGCCAACCACGGCATTGGTAACTGGACTTTGGTTCCCCACAAAGCAGGTCATCCATCTTTCTCATCACATTAAATATATATTTCATTTCTGTTGTCTAAAATGTTTTTGTAAGGTTTGGATGAGTTTGTGTACATGTGCAGGACTGAATAGATGCGGTAAGAGCTGTAGGCTTAGGTGGACGAATTATCTGAGGCCAGATCTCAAGCATGACAACTTCACACCCGAGGAAGAACAGCTTATTCTTGACTATCATAAAGTTATTGGGAGCAGGTGAGGACTAATCTCTATTCTCTCTCTTTCTCTCAAAATGAGATTTATCTGAGTTTCTTTTTGATGGATCAGGATTGTTGGTCATTCTCTCTACAATGATGTTTCAAGATTCTAAGTTAAAACAAACTGAGGTGATTTTGGGATGTATAGTTTAAAATGAAATACAACATTTTAATATTATTTTGTTTTAATTTTAAATGTGGATTACAAACAAATAATGGTTTAGGATCAATTACGGGCTAGTAGGCTTTGGACTTTTTATCAGTTTATTTATTTGTTAATAATGTTATGGAGGCCTTTGTTTGGAGTAATCCTTAAATACATTCAGATAAAGTACTTTAAAATGATCCAAAGAAGATCAAACCTTTCATAAGTCTAAATTCGTAACTTGCTCTTCCTCATATCGCTACTTTACTTGCCACTTATATCTAACTCCTTGTGGTGAAGTTTTTTTTTAAAAAAAAAAACTTGCCCATGATCTCACTAAGAAAGTTCTAGTACACCTTGTTTCATGAGCAATCTAAAGTGGGGGGGAAAATGTAAAAAATTAAACAAAGATAAATCTTCAAGATTCAGTTTTTTATTTTAATTTAATTTATTTTTATTTTTATTTTGGTTCAATTAAATGTGTGCCAGCTGATCTTCATTGGTAAGTTGAAGTGGTTTTTGGTCCTGAATCTTGGAGTGATCAGCAGTTTTGTGTAAAGTTCCTGCAGAGAAGTCTTTCTCTGCCAATCATTTATATAAATTTATGATGTTCGGTTGTGTTTTTGTTTTCTATTTTCATTTTTTGGAAACAATTGGATAATGACTCTTTTCTCTTTCTCCCCATTATTTTGGCATAGATGGTCTTTGATAGCACAACAACTACCTGGAAGAACAGACAATGATGTCAAAAACTATTGGAATACAAAGCTGAAGAAGAAGCTTTGCAAGATGGGAATTGATCCTCTAACCCACAAACCCTTCTCTCAGATCCTCTCCGACTATGAAAAAATTGCCAGTCTCCCGGTACTCAACATTTCCACAAACAACATGTCATCTTTAGTTCCAATTGAACTTTCATGTATCACGACCATCAATCAACCACTGCCACAGCAATTCATTAGCCAAGAAACCGTGCAACAACATGAAGTTCCCTCTTTGACTTCATCGTCGTCATCTTCTTATAGTGTCACACAATTGAGCTCTCCACGATCCTTTTCTTGCCTATCATCTCCAGTTCCAGTGGCACCATCTTCTCCCTCTAGTTGGTGTTCTGAGTTTCTTCTTGGGGACCCTATTCTGTCTTCGGATATGGATCCAAAACAAGAGCACAATTTGCAGGTTCCCTTGATCACATTGCAAAGCAACAAACCACACTATCAGTTCAGTGAAGTTGCACAAGAGAGAGGTTGTGAAGCAATGTACATTGGAGGTCAGACAGAGCAGTACTGTTCTGAAGCTGCTTCAACTTCTTCTGCAAATTCATTTGTGGAGGCCATATTGGATAGAGACAGCGAGATACAGTCTGAATTTCCTGAAGTTTTGAATGAATATTTCAGTTTCTGAGTCCTTTAAATTCTCACTCACACACCAGTAGGCAAGTTAATGTAGGCTTGTGATGGTTCTGGTTATAGCTTGCTTAGAGTGCTTAGTATGAGCTTGGTAATACTCTCTACTAATTCCTACCTGTTTGAACCTGAAGAGAACAAATTGAATAAACAAAAAAAAATTTAGTTTCCCACTGAAGCTACTCGACATTTTTAACTATTATTTGGTAGATTTGGCCTACTACATGATTCTATGCCACCCCGGAATGATATTGTATAGAACATAAAAGACAACGTGATCATGTGTTTTTCTATTATCAAAAAAGTACAGCACGGATTCTATAATTGAATTATCAAAAAAGTACACCACGGATTCTATAATTGACACCACGAAAGCACCACCTACTTTAATGACCCAATTGTCAGTATAAAAATACCAAATAATAAAAATTAATAATTAATATTTAAATATAAAAAACCTTCATTATTATTAAAAAAAATTAATGTGAGTGAGATTCATTTTAAATATGGTTAACATCACTCAAAATTTAAATTACATTAATTTTCAAAGTTCATAATTTTTATCCTTTATGAATGGACTCATTAAAAAGAATTATTTTGGTCTAAAAGATGAGCAACAAAAAAAAATAAAAATCTTTTATTTATTATAACAATTTTGAAAATACACTCACATTGTACTTCTTTAAAATTTTAATTTATATTTTATATAAGACATAATTCTCTTTCTATTGGTATTTTAATGTTTGTATAAATGAAAATATATATATATATTATTAATTATTTTTATATTTACAGATCACTTGATCCCAAGTGTTAGAATCTGACCATAACGCCAAAAGACCCAAGTATGATGCAAGGCGTGAGATCAAGTACTATATCCCATCTCGTACCATACCGTAATGGAATTGTTCAACTCTCTGTCTTGTCCCATACTAACGGGTCTTCCCATCAAAGACGGCAAACAATTTCTTTGTGGCGTTACCCTATATAAAAATTTCAAAAATGATTAGGGTGGTGTTTTAAAAAGTTGGTAAAAAGTTAATTTTTTTAGATTTTTTTTTTCTTTTTGTAAATAAAAAACATAAGAGATGATGTGACCTAAATGGATAAAAAGTTAAAAATTGACTTTTTTTTTTTTTTTTTGGCTTTCCAAAAGACCCCAAAGTAGAGCACTTTGGGTAGGGAAATGGTGGTGGTGTTTGGGAACCTAGGTTCCAAATTTTTTTCTCATTTTTTCCACTAAAAGACAAACTTTTTACAAAATCAAAAAAAACACATCCAAACAAAATATCACATCCAACTTCATAATCATTTCACTTTTTCTCTCACAAACATCATATCCAACCACATAAAAACCCAACTATCTTCCCAAACACCAAAAATTTTTTATCTAATAAAAACCTACAACTAAAAAAACCTACATAAAAACTCACTTCCCAAACACCATCGGTGTTGTGTTGCATTTTTTTGGCATATTTAGTAGGTGTTTAGTGAGCACAGATCCTCCCCTTGCTCTCCCTTCTTGCACTCCCTCCTTGCAGGGTCTTCAGGCCCACTTTTAGGCCCAATTTTGATAATCCAAACCGTTCATATTTTAAGATTTATTCAATATATCATAATTGTAAAAAATCAAATTGATCAGATATCATAATTTTTAACTATCTTTTCAAAACACTCCTCGACCAAGTTGAATAA
Source organism: Camellia japonica (assembly GCA_030407325.1). Taxonomy (NCBI): domain Eukaryota; kingdom Viridiplantae; phylum Streptophyta; class Magnoliopsida; order Ericales; family Theaceae; genus Camellia; species Camellia japonica. The sequence continues at coordinate 2,429,115 of JAPPVO010000002.1, forward strand.
GTATATGCGTAAAGTAGGCCCAGATGCTAAGCAAGAAAACCATAACTTCCGCCAGAAATTGCTGGACCACTGTTTGTGTTTTTTCACTTTCCCCAATCAGACTCCTAAGTCCTAACCTTATTTATCCATATCTATCTATTTCTAACCCTGCCATTTAACTTGGTCATGCCACCTCTTAAACCTTTTTTTATTATTTTATATACCGGTACACTAAAAAAAAAAATTAGGATAAGCTCGCATTCTAGAAGTGGTAGCTTCCCGCCTCCCTCGCTCCTACTGCCTCCTTCAGTGAGAAATTCCCTCCCTTTTTAGATGATTCTCTGTTATTTTTAAGAGAGAAAAAGGTGACCATATCATTTAACACTAATTTATCATGGTATTGTGCACGTAATACTTTCTATCAATGACATACAATTAAAAAATTTACAAGTGAAATAATATTGACTCACCATTAATAAGTAATTGAGAGATAATGGATGACCCATTTTAGTATGTTTTGTAATTTCTCATTTACTAGAGTTCCACGTAAATAATATTACATAATACTAATATCAAAAAAATTTCTATAATTTAGTATTTAGTATTATGTTTACAACCAGACAAGGGTTTAAAAAAAATAAGAGGGAATTAAATCGGTGCTTTATTATCTTCCAAATCTCTAATACCATATGTATATGGGGTCATCAAATTTAATTACTTAAATATTCTATTTTTGGATAATATAAACTGAATGGGGCACAAGGCAAGACCCTGCATGTTTTTTTTTTCCCAAACTTGAGAGTACATAAATATTAAGCACTAGGGAGGGAGGGCATAGTGAGGTCCCCTTTGTTAGCTGCATGAAAATGCTCACACCAAAAAGCATAGGAAGAGTTTTCCCTATGGACCCAAATCAAATTTAAAGCAACAAGGGATAACCAACTTTATTTTCCTTTTGGCAATTTTACTTCTCTCTCTCTCTCTCTCTCTGAAATACAACAGAATCACTGCTAAGTCTTTCACCCTATAAAGAAGCCAATCACTCCTCTCTTCATTTCATTTTGTTCCTTGCTTGCTATCCGAGAGCTCAAGGATGCGTTATCCTCATCCCAACGTTAACATGATTGTTTTCACCTTGTCTTCATCCATGTTCTTGAACGGTCGGGCCTTCTGCCTTGGAGAGAACATTTAGAGAGAGAAAAGTGGGAGGGAGAAATTTAAATATGGGTGGCAGAGGCAGGGTTTTGAGGGCTTTATTAGGAGCTGTTTTCTTCATGGGTTTTATCTGGTTCTTGTTTGTTGGAGTTCTAGCCAGTCGCGTGACCAGAACGACTACCACAACAATTCATGAATCAACTGCAAAGTCTGATGAGCTGCTAAAATTGATAGCAAAAGAGAGGCAAGTCGGTCACTGGGATTTGGATCCGAATTACGAGAGCAAGAGAAGAGTACCTAATGGACCTGATCCTATTCACAACAGGTACATATATCCACTACTCGGAGTCTGGGGAGGATGAATATATACTGTCTAGCTATGAATTGAACCTAACGACGTGTGCTTAACTTACATTCACTATATCTATAAGAAGTATTATAACTAGAAATGTATTCTTTCTATTTTGTTTTTCCATGTATACCATCTTTACTCCATTTCTGTTTTTCTAGAATTCAAAAATTAATTCGGTTTATCGACACGACTGTAGACATCAATGCATATACACAGGAAATTGATGTTCATTTCCTTGTTTCTTAAAGCTGTTTCTATTACCAAAAAGGAAAGAGATACCATGATGCTTAAGACACAACCCAGAGGGTCACATGTAAACAAGCCAAGAGGCAACAAATTTATTTATCGAAATCAACTTTATTTATCGAAATACCAAGACAAATTCTTTCACAATAATCCGACAGACTAGGTCAAGTTTTACAAGCTTCAGAGTCAGAAACACACAAAGACTCCCACCCAAAAACTTGGTCACTTTAACCGCTTCGTTCTTCAATTTGGGAAGATTTATGTTTTCTATAAGGCATTGATATACATTTCCTTACACTCTTATTGATTCTCCATCCCATTTTCATCAAGACTATCATTATTTCCATTATATATATTCACACATCATCCTATTGAAGATTTATATCTGTTTCTAGTGAAGTTTTTTATTTTGTTAAAAGGGAAATGTGTTTCTGATTTCTCTTATATTCTATGTATGATATTTTGATAATTTAAAGAAGCATCATGAACTTAAATTTGTAATGCCAGGGAGAATGGAAGCTTATGTTAACCTAATCTTTAAGAAAAGCTTCTTTAACGGTCAATCTTTCTCTTATTTTTATGATAAGCAATAAAGACATTGGGGGAAAGGCTGGACCACTTTATTAATGGGCCCCATAATTTCTACTGCTCATTTTGTTTTTGTGTTCGAAATCAAATTTGTTTTTGATGTTCATAATCTCTGTTTGCCAATATGGAGGGCTGAAGTATTCTCTTTACTTGTTAGGCTCTACATGACACATTGTTGACTACACTCAAATAATCTTCTCTCTCTCTCTCTTGCAAATACTTCTGTAGTCTCCTAGTAATTTTTTTTTTTTTATTGTTGTTGCAGGAGAGCAGGGAAAACCAGAGAACCACCCGGTCGAGTTTAAGCACCAAGAAGATACAGAGGAGCTTCAGAACTTTGTTTAGAAGACTTGTAGCCATGCAATTTGAGTGAAATATGAGTGCATCTCCAGATTAGATTTTTTTTTTTTGGTTGCAATTCTTGTAGTTAGTAATCATGCTGCTCCACTCTTGGGAGTGTTTAGTTGTTGTAAAAAAAATTGATATAGTTCAGTCATTAAATTACTCCTGAATTTTACTCGAATGACTCGAGCGTTCTCAGGGTACTGCTTCATGAATTGCAGAGAGACTTGAATTTTATGGAATCAGATTTGTGGAAGCTTCTCCTCTCTTGCACGATAAAAGCCTAAACTTTTGGAGGTATCCCACTGGTATTTGCTTTGTCCCTACTTATATTCAAAGACTGATGAGAAAGAGAGATATTCATGGATTGATTGAGGATTTTACTTTGTAATGAAAAAGAAAACAGAGCATGTTAAACGAAGTGAGAAAAAAATGGAACACAATCCTAGAAAATGTGCTAGCTAGTCTCCAATCTCCATACATCATCTATGCAGGCATGTAAGATATATTATTGAGAAATTGGCTTTAGTTTTTCTATTTGATTTGCTTTCTTTTGTTGAGTGGCTTTGTGTTCCCCAAATAAAGCAATTCCATCAATTAAAGGTGCTCTCTTTCCAAAAATGTTTTTTTTCCCTCCCTAAAATTGTGTAATGATGGTGTGATGACAAGGCAATACTTGGATAAAAGTTTTTTTTTTCAGCAATTGCAAATTGTTTTAGAACAAAATTCTTAATGCCAAGCAATTTTAAATTTATTTTCTAAACTCAAGTTATTTCATGAACACACAAAGCTTCATAAAAAATTTATAGTAATCAATTAAAGTCGTGCTTTCAAATTAAGATATATAATTTTTTGGGTTCATAAATTTATAACTTCTAACACCTGAAATCTGTTTTTTTGTTTACATGTTTACACATGAAAACTGCATGAAAAATAGTCTAATCATATGCAATAATTAATTATGAAAAACAGTAACAATTAACAAATCTAATTAGCTTTTGGATGTCTGTCCAAAGTGAAAAACAAAGTGACTCTGTTCATTGCTCTTTTTCTTTCTTTCACTTTCTCTTTGTTTGGTTCTTTTTCTTGTTTGATTTTGATAGTTTCAAGAAGCAAAGACTTGGTCCTAAAGTAACTGAGATTCAAATTTAGTGAGGCCCTTTTCTTTGGGTTGCATGAGAGACAGATTCCCATCTCGTGCAGTTCTTATGGCTGATAAAAGGTGAAACCGCTAAAGTTAATTTGTTATGCGGTGGATAAATTATTGTAGATAAGGAACACAGTGACTCTTGAAACTGATTCTTGAATCTGTTGCAATTAGATGTTTGGGAGAAAAATTGAAACAGCGATACTCTCGGCACGAATTTAGGGCAATTGTGCTTATGTTTTTTTTATATAGGATATAAAAGGAGTAGTGGGCACACAAAATTGATTTGTCTTTCAAATAACATCTTTAGCTTTATGGCTTTTAAGTCTTCTCTGATACTGCCTATGGTGCACTGCAAAGTTCCAACAAAATACTAAGCATGCTGAAAATGGCACAAGGATTACCATAAGGTTAACTTTTTTACAATACACTTTCCGCGTGGGCGTTATTGCAAAATCACTCATCTTTTTAGCATTTGATGTGATTTGGGATTGTGGAATTATTGATTCGGCGCTAATGAGATAAATTGTTTTTTTTTTTTTAAATGGCATCTGCTGTTGCTTACATTTGGGCTTCGGTTTGTAGGCCGGTTCATGGAAAGAGTCGGGTCCATTTTCCTGTACAGTTGCAGCCTACTGAATGATTGGTGTCCATGTAAAAGCATTCCATCTTTCACAAAATCAAACTTCCAGTTCAGAATAAAATGTTACATACAAAAATCTGTGGATTTAAGAGCATTCGCAGCAGAGCTCCTAAATCATTCCCTTACCTATTTTAGAGGTTGGATCTCCCTTTATATCACCCTATCAGCTCTCTTATAAGCCACCCTAAAATAATATTTGTTACAGTGACTTTCTATTTGTAAAGAGTCACTGTAACTCCCTTATACCTGACAGTGGTCGTTCACCGGATGTCCTAGATGAGTGATCTAAGCAAAACTTGCTTCGCCGGTCGTCTACTCGGATGTCCGGTCGGTTGACCACCCGAACATCCGGCCGGTTGACTGCCCCTACTCTGCTTTGTCTCCTTTGTCCATTCTCAATCCTTGAATGTCTTCTCTCTCTCTCTCTCTATATATATATATAGATATACATATATATATATATATTTGTATATGTATGACAATTGCAGAAAAGGAAGGTCTTCTCTCGAATGTCTTCTTTCTCCCTCTCAAACCTTGAATGTCTTCTCTCTCTTGCTCTGTCTATCCTTTCCATTTTCATAGATGGGTGAACACCATCTCCAGTAAATTCAAGAAGAAGATGAAAAGGTGAAAAAATAAGAAAAGAATATTTTAATAATATTTTAGGAAAAAAATAGGGAGCTTGATGAAAAAAGTAAATTAAAAAATAATTCTTAAAATAGAAAATGAATTTTTTAATAATATTTTAAAATAAAATTTAGGTAAACTGATAGGATGCTCTAAGTTGTTAAGAAACTCAACCTAATAAGACTTTTTTATTTTTTTATTTATGTATATATTCAGTGCACCTATCAGAAACGTAGTGCGTGCTACGCCGGGGGCGGGGGGGGGGGGGGAATAGGGAGTTTGATGAAAAAAGTAAATAAAAAAGTGATTCTTAAAATAGGAAATGAATTTTTTAATAATATTTTAAGATAAAATTTAGGTAAACTGATGGGATGCTCTAAGTTGTTAAGAAACTCAACCTAGGTTCCGTTTGGGAAGAGTTATTAAACGGGGTTTTTTTGGCTATTTTAGTCACAAAAGACAAAATAGGTTTTTTTAGCCACAAAAAACAAAATATCACATCCAACTCATAATCATTACACTCTTCTTTCACAAAAAAAAATCAAAAGACATTGTCGGTGTGTTTTTACACATAAGCATGGACTAGAGACATTGTCGTAAATATTAAGATCTCAAACATGGAGGACTGTGAGGAATAATTTTTCAGAGATTGGCTTTTTTCAATTTGTGCTTCGAGATATTATTTTAAAAATAATATTTTGGAGAGAATTAAGAAAATTTAAAATTTTATTTGGTTATATATTTTGAAAATAATTTTAAAATTTTAAAATTTGAGAATATTTTTTTGTAATTGAATAGATGAGAGAAAAAAAAATGATTGAAAATAAGAAGAAAAAAAAATTGATTGATATATAATAGAAAAAAAAAGTAACTTTAAAATATTTTTTAAAAATTTTGAACTAAACATATTTTTTATATATTTTTTATTATCAAAAACATGTTTTGAAAACATGCCCTATGATAATTTCCTATAAGAAAAAGCTTGGGACCCCCATGATCCCCAAACGTGTTGATTGATTTATGTGTTTTTTTATTTTTTATTTTTATTTATTTATTTTTTCTCTCTCTCTCTCACATAGGATGATGTAAGGGTTGTGAGGGTGAAATTTTTGTGAGAGTCTTGATCATTTCTTTTTCCTACAAATGAAATTTTCTAAGATCGTGATGACTACTTGAGTACGAGGGATATTTCCTCCTGTCAATTTGAACTAAGTAAAGGGTAATGATGTGCTCTTCCTACTCCAATCACCCTCGCTGTTACTTATTAGTTGATTTATAAGTGTCACACGATTATATTTCTTATCCAATTATAATTTATTATGTTTTTTTTTTATATTTTTCAATCACTTAACACAAATTCAACCGTTTCATTTTCTCTATTAATCACAATATAATTGAGACATCATATGATAATATTCAAGACCAACCAATAACTTCCCGTTACTATGGGCCACCAAGTAGGCAACTCCGAGGTAATTTTGTGTGGGCTCTAGTCTCTAAACACCCCACAAAGGGTGTTACAGTCTCGGTCGAAAATTAAAAAGCCTCGTGCAATGTGTCATTTCCCCCCCCCCCCCCAAAAAAAAAAAAAACAAAAAACCCCACCAAAAAAATATAATAAAAATCAGACTTTTTTAATTGTTTCCAGATAAAAAAGTATTTAGCTCCCAAGTAGGCGAGCTTCCAATAAAGCCCCCAAATCACTACAAATGATTGTTGAGAAGTTTTCCAACAACAAATAATATAATAACTTTCTGCAGTAAAATAAGGAGTTCCTCACCTGGGATTCTTAAGATTTGGAATCCTTTTTTCCCAACAACAAATAATAGAAAAACTTTCTGCAGAGCAATATTTTCAGTCACTAAACCCAGAAAACTAGTTGTTATCACAGTTTGTCATTTGAGTTACAAAAGTAACAACCCGTTGTAAACTCAACAATATCTGATATAAATTCTAGATACATTTCTGGATGAATTCCATAGCCTGAACATGCTGCAAGCAGCTAGAACAGAAAGGAACAGGTTTCATGCAGTTAGGAATATATAATCAAGAATTATTCTGCATTGGAACCAGTTTTAAAACAAAAATAATAGTTTGGGTCGACCATAAGGAATGGTGCCCAGTTACATCCACTGTTCAATTTCAAGCAACAAAGGGTCATTCTAACTGTGTTCAACTCCACACAGTAGAACTGTGATGAGGTGTTTTATCCATATATTCCCTAAACAGCTGAATTGTATGAATGTTGGACTGCAACAAACAACCTCAATAATTACTCCAAAATGATTGGCCGCTGGCCTTTATACTCCATAGTTTCTTCAAATGATATGTGTTGTCTTTTAAGGGTTTCTCTTATTTTGTTGGTAAGCTCAGTTTTCAGTACATGCCAATAATTTATCCCTCATTTCTTTTCTCAAAATACAAGGAGGCTATGCATATAAGTAAAGCGGGTAAGCAAATAAAGAAGTAAACTTTCTCAACCAAGAAATTATAAGCTTAGAGGACTTAATAGCGTTAACTCATATGGCATACAACAATAAATGGCAAGACATGTATAAAAAGTAATACTAGACAACAGGGTTAAGAAGTAAACATGATTAAGGATTATTAAAGGATTAAGAATTAAAACAACAGAAAACTAATACCAGACAATAGTGGATGAATACATGATTAAGGATAATCAAAGGATTAAGAATTAAAACAATAGAAAAGTAATACAGATAACATTTAACAGATCTCCTAAATTACAAGAAGCTACAGTTTGAGGAGTTTATTATATCACAACATATATATCCAATGAAATGGGAAAGGCATCGGGAAAACTAGCTAAAGGAAGACCAATTTACATCTAGTGGATCTGTGAACTTACCATTAGACGCTTGAATTTTTCTACAAGAAGATGTAGAGTGCTCCTCCCTCTTTTGCGCCAAATTTAATCAGTATTTTGCCTGCAAAAAAGTAGTGGAAATTCATCATATGGTTCTGAGAATCCTTGTTCCTCCGCGATGCTCTTCAATGATTCATAAACTTGGTACATTGGCCATCTGTCCTTATGCCGAGAAACCACACAATTATATGCAATTCTCAGAAACTGCACAATTTCCTCATCATACCCCTTTCCACATAGACTCTTATCAATGGCATCTTTTATTCGACCAGAACTGGAAAGCTGACTTACCCAATCCACCAAATTACCTTTGAATTCTTCCTCAGTGTTGCAGACATCAAGAGGTTTCTGGCCCGTAGCTAACTCTAAAAGCACCACCCCAAAACTATAAACATCCCCCTTTAATGAAGCAACCATTGTGCTAGAATACTCCGGAGCTATGTAACCAAATTCACCCAAATCTCCATTGACAAAAGTACCCTCATTCATATTAGAAGATGTCATAAGCCTAGCCAACCCAAAGTCCATTATCCGAGCATCAAAATCTTCGTCAAGGAGAATCACATTAGAGCTTATATTCTGGTGCAAGATAGGCGGTTGGCAGCCATGGTGAAGCCAAGCAAGTCCCCTTGCAGCACCGAAACCAATCCTAAACCTAGTTGGCCACTCCAATACGCTTGCATTCCCATCCAACAGCGAATGCATAGTTCCATTCAACATGTGCTTATAAACCAAAAGCTTCTCCTCTTCCACCACACAAAATCCCAACAATGGTGCCAAATTTGGATGCCGAAGCTGCCCTAATCTATTCATCTCCGACCGAAACTGCTTCTCACTTAGCTTGCAAGTGTTAAGCCGCTTAATTGCAAGTGCAGACCCATCAGGAAGAACAGCCTTGTAAGTTGTCCCTGTTCTACTCGAAATTATAATATTTTCAGCATTAAAATTGTTCGTCGCAGCCATCAAATCCGCCAACTTCACCTTCACAAGCGGTTTCTGAAACAATTGAACTTGAACAAGCTTGTGAGCTCTCAATCTCTCAGCCCAACTTCCATCATCATCTCTCCCAAATCCATACCCTCTCTTCCTCCTCCGACTCGCCTTGGTAAAGTACCACCACCACAGCCCAAACCCCAACAAAATCGACGCCGCGGCACCAAACACACCAGCAGCGATAATAATTGCAAGATTCTTCTTACTTAAACTACCACACTTTCCAAGCGGACCGCCACAGAGTCCACTGTTCCCCACAAAATTGGCCGAATCAAATGCATTGAGAAACGAAGGAATTGTACCAAACAGATGATTATTAGCAACAGAAAGCTTCTTAAGCCGACCCAAACTGGATAATTGATACGGAATAGTACCGGTTAATTGATTGTTCGAGAGAATCAGAATGTTCAAAAACGTACAGTTAACGAGATTAACAGGAATCGAACCGACGAGATTGTTGTTAGACAAATCTAGGGTTACTAAATAAGGCAACCAAGAGCAAATTTCATTAGGAATCGAACCATTAAGATTGTTACCAGAGAGATCGAGAGTTTGCAGACTATAGCAGTACTGAAGAGAGTTGGGAATATCACCACCGAGATTCATATCACGAAGCTCGAGGCTGATCAAGCGGTTTTCCCGATCGTTCCAGCACGAAACACCGACGAACTTGCAGATGAAACCGATCGACGCGTTCGCGAAGGTCCACGAACTGAGCTTTGCTTCGGGATCGGTGAACGAACTCTTCACACCTTGCAAGCACTTCGCATCATCTTCGCCGATCACCGAACAAACAACAACACAGCAATACACAAAAACAAAAAATACAACAGAGTTGAATCCTCTGAAACAACTCATCATATATGATTCGTGATCACAATAAGTGGGTTACAGAGTCGAATCTATATTAAAATGGTTTGAATAGGATGGGACTATGAAGAGACATTGACCGTGTTTGTTTGTGGTGATATAAGTGGTGGATGTGTCTTCCGTTCAAGATGCACAAAAAATGTGTGAATCTAATAAATAAATAGTGAAATTTGTAGCTTTTTCAATGAGTGCTTATTTTAATGGGAGTGTGAATCACTGCTACTACTGGCTATGGTGGAATATGATTACAGCTTCTTTGACTAGAGATCATGTTTTAATTAAGTCCTTTCTTCTGGACCACAATGACAAAGCACTTGTTTTTCGTCCATGAAAAGTGGCTTCATACGTGATGCACTAATAAACTTGTATCGTCGTCGTGTACGTGGTGCATACAACTTTTATCTGGAGCGTAACAATTTTTTTTATTTTTATTTTTCAATAAAATACATTAAAATCATAAATTTATAAGGTTTTGTTAGGTCTGTGGATAGCGTTTACTTTTGAAAAATATAATTTCCTCTTAGGTTAAGTTTGGCATCTTTAAAAAAAATTAAAAAATTAAAAAGTCACTATTCTATTTAAGTCATATCATCTTATTTAAGTCACATCACCTCTCTACCACATCATTTCAAACCCTACCCATATTTTATAAAAAATCAAAAAGTACACTTATTTAGAACATCCCAAACAATCCCTTAGTTAGTGTCCCTTTGTTTAAAAAAATTTAAGGAGTTTATTAAATTTATTATGGATTTTGTTTTGATTTGAATTGTTTATTTTATAAGACTGTATATATAATTTAATAAAAAAAATTATGATTGATTTGATAATCATAATTTTTTATTTTATTATGATATAGTAAAATAAAAAATATTACTATTTTGTAAGCGATTTAATTTTTTCATAAATTATATACATGGAGGGCCCACAACAACTCATATAATGGGAAGGAAACAAACAATATCACAACATCAAACTCCTCTTTATTTAAATCCAAAACATATATCACAAAGGTGCAATATAAAATTTAAATCTAAAATCTCACACTACAAAAATGCCAAAACAGTGATTTATTTTGAGAAGTGATTTTTTTTTTTTTTTTTTTTTTGTGTTTATTAAATTATTATGAAAAAATATGTAAAAAAAGTAGAGAGACTGGAATAAAACTATGCAGGGGCTGGGAGGGATCGCGGCTGCTCCAAATTTTGACAATTTATTATTAATTATATCTATGACTATTTATAAAAGTATATAACTTTAGTTTTATGAAAATTACTTTATTAACTTTTTATTTCACTAGTATTTCATAATGTATAATTAAATGATATTTAATTATTTCACACTATAAATAATAACGTCAATTTTATTAATACAATAGGTACATATCACTTCTTTTTATAAAAAAAAAAAAAAATTAAATGGTATGTATATTTTTTCATGAGTAATGTTAGAAAATCTAAAACTTAAATTTATCCACAATGACATGCAGGCATTGGGTCTTATCTAATTAATTTCTAAACAAATCAACTAACATGTAACATTTAACACCATTGAGTATAAATTTCATGATCATGTTTGAGGGGTTTTTAGTATTTTACATTTTTTATTTACTAAATTATATCAATCGATGAAATAACTTATAATAGTGGTTCTGATTGTATATTGAGATCTAATTAATATTTCAAAACTTTTAAAAGCCAAAAAAACTATTTCTTAGGGTTATTTTGGAAAGTGGCTTATAAGTTAGTTTTTTGTTTTTTTTTTTTTTTGCTTATTATGAAAAAACGTGCAAAAAATAAAAAGATAATGTGACTCAAATAAATTAATAAACTAACTTATAAACTGGTTCCTAAAAGAGGCCTTGGATTTATTTAGTTTTCTCACAATATTTATATAAGAAATTATGTTCAATTAGTAATGTATAAAAACTAACTTAATATTTTTTACGCATACGTTGGCCTCTCCCAGACAAAAATCCTGGTTTCGTCCCTGATTGTGGGGTTCATGTGTAAAATTAATTTAAACCACATGTTATTGTTTTTGGATAAATTCTGAGTATATTTTTATGGATTTGTAGTAGGGGTGATCATGGATTCGCTTCACCCGCTTCCCCTGCCCAATCTGATCCAACTTGACTTATTTTAGATAGATGCGTGTTTTTCGATGGACAAATGCAGATAAAATATTTTAAAATCTGTGGATACGATTCAAATGATGGATCAACCATTCCACATCTACATGAATCCAATTCGTTCGTAGTTGAAATTTAAAAAAAAATTGCAAACAAGTAACAATATAGAGTATAAATAATAAAATATATGTTTTTGTAAAAATAAAAAAAGAATGTATTAAAAATATGCATGCTACCATGACCTATTATAGACAAATAATATATTTTTTTTTCTGATTACTAATTATTGGAGATTGTAAAACTAATGAGTTATAATTCGAAAAAATTTGCTAACAAGTAACAATATAAAGTATAGATAATAAAATATATGTTTTTGTAAAAATAAAAAAAGAATATATTAAAAAAATGCATGCTACTATAACCTATTATAGATAAATAATACATATTTCTTCTGATTATCAATTATTAGAGATTGTAAAAGTAATGAGTTATAATTCGAAAAAATACTCAAAATTTGTAAAGTTAAAATCACTAAACCGATTTTATTCATCCATCAATTCACATGGTATGCTCAATTTGTATCCGCCAAACTAATGGACATGATGCAGATTAATTTTTTTTTCAGTTCGTATAACTCTAAACAAATGATAGATAAAATATCATCCGACTTCACCCGATCCACGATCACCCTAATTTGTAGCGTCCCTCATTCTCCGCCATACTGGCCCGCAAGGACGGAACTAGGATTTCATTATCGGAGGGGTCAAAAGAAAAATAATTTTTTTCACCATATACACAAAACACACATGTATGTATAATATGATATATATATATGTATAAATTATATATACATAAAAAAAATTTAAATATCATAGAAGTAATTTCTAATAAGATAAAAAAAAAAATTGGTATAAAATAAAAAGAGAATTTAAGATAGAAAAAAAATGACATATATATATTTTTATACTCCATCCGTCCCAAAATATTAGTCCCTCTTCAAAAATCAAGTACAAAAATAATATAAATTTCCTATTTTGCCTTCTTTTAAATTAATAAACAATATAAAAAGTACAATTATGACATTGATATTCCCAAAAAATGTACTATCAAAAGGATAATTTTAGAAAATCAACTTTTTTCAAAAGCAATAATTGTACTATCAAAAAAAGTTAAATTTTCCAAAAGAGACCATTATTTTAAGACGAAGAGAGTATTAAGAACTATTTTATGTATAAAATGATATATATATTTTTTTAACTCTATAGTAAACAATAATTTTTACAAAAACATGAGAACCATAACCTCTATAGCCTTCTCTTAATTCCACCCTGTTGACCTGAATGAAATCGGGTTGAACCTATCCGAATTCAACACGACCCAAAATGGGTTGGAAAGCGGGGAATTACGAAACACAAGACGACGAGGATGTCATTTCAAAACTTAAAAATTGAAAATAGCTTCCCGGGACCCCGCGCGTTTGAATTTGAACCACTCCTCCTCTCCTGAAATTCTCCGTGGGCCCCACTCGATCCCTTTCTCTCACTTCGCTTTTATTGAAGAGAAATAGAAATGAAAATTGGCCCCCCTAAAAAATATTATATTAAATATTTGGATAAATTACAAATATACTATTTTAGATTTATAAATTACAAATTATCTTATTTGGTTTTAAAAATTACATTACGTCCCTAAGGTATTTAATTTCATAACAAATAGGTCATTTTATTAATAAATCATCAAATTAATTAATAATTTTTAATAATGTTAAAATTTTATTTCAATTAATAATCCAAATAATTTTATTATTGTATAGGTTAGAAATTTCACTTTTTCAATTAATTCTGTTAAATAAAAAATTCTGACAGAGAAATATTTATAATTTTTTAAACCATAAATGACAATTCATATTTTAAGCAAATCTCATAAAATACATTTGTAATTTACTTTAAATATTTACATAGAACGTAGATTTAACCGTATGGATAAAAATTAAGAATAAAATAAATTTTGCCATGACAGCCCAGTTCATAAGAAAAAATTAAAAATATTAGATACTCTAAAAATTTTATCAAAATTTATATCAAATATCTCATATAAATATAAAATTTATATAAGACCCATATTATGTAAATTTCACATTTAATAAAATTTTTAAATCTCTAACGTCACTCAGAAAAAATTCTCATATTCCACGGCGTCGTCTACTTTTTTTTTTGAGCTTCAGCGTCGCCTACCTAAACTATTATTTCTTGTCATTATCAAATAAAAAAACTGCCCCAACCGAAGCGAACTTCATACAGAATCACCAATTCAACCACAATTCTTTTGGTGTTAATTATAATTTTCTTTTTAAAGATTTCACGTATTTTTTATTTTAAATTTTAATAAATTAAATTATAAAATTTCATACGTATTTTAATGTGCTCTCTGCGGCCATCTTTGTCTATTTAAGATAATGGATGAGATTTAAAATGAAAAATATTGAGGTTTAAAATGAAAAACAAGTGAAATCTTGAGATTTTTTTATATAATTAACCATTTTTTTAAAAATTAAAATCACCAGAAGTAAAAAATAGTTAGGGGTAGTTTGTGGTGATCTAAATAAGTGTATTTTTTGACTTTTTATGAAATATGAGTTGAGTGTGGGTTGGGTTTGAAGTGATGTGTTAGAGAGTTGATGTGACTTAAATAAGCTGATGTGAGTTAAATAAAATAGTGACTTTTTGGCTTTTTAATTTTTTTAAGGGATGACAAACAAGGCCTTAATTACAAAATAAATCTAAAATCTCACGTGTTTTTCACTTTAAACCCCCCTCCGTTATTTTACACAGACAGAAATGGATGGATAGGGTAGATTGAAATACAGATGGAATTCTAAGATTTAATTTATTAAAATTGAAATATTGGGATTTAAAGTGAAAAATACATAAAACCTTGAGTTTTTTTTTTTTTTGTAATTAACCCCCTTTTTTGTCTTTTAAAATAGAAATATTAGTAAATTAAAAAAAAAAATTACATACTAGGGTTTGAGAAAAAAAAATTTAGCTTCGCTTTTTAGCTTTTTGGCTAATTTAGGACTCTTTTGGAAACATACCTAAAGCCCTTTTAGTTTATTTTGGATCACATCACCTCTCTACTTTTATATACGTTTTTTTTTTAGAATAAAAAAAAAAAAAAGTCAAACGGTCAGCTTTTAACCAACTTCTTAAAACAACCTTAGTTTGTTTTGGGAAGAATTTTTTGACCTTTTTTTGTAAGAAAAAAAGTAAAATGATTATGATTTGAATGATCTTATTAACTTATTTAACCTCTTTTATTTTTTTGTGTTTTTTTTAGTCCCAACCCAAATCCAAGCACACTTGAGTCTTACATATTAGGTAAAAATTTTAATAAATTTTTTAGGATTCTTATGCTTTTTATTTTTTTATTTTTTTTTAAAAAAAACAACATAAAATATTTAACATATATTAAAAAAAGAACATGAAAATATTTAAATTTAAAAAAAAAAAAGAAAAAGAAGCCAAACCACCAAGCCAAAGTCTCCAACTCCAGCGTAATTTGTTGGCAGTAAAAACAAAATTGATAATTCAAACCAAAATTATGGATGCTTGTGTAATAAAACAAAAATACTAGAAATCCAAAATTAATTATCAAATATTTTGTAGAATATTTACTAATTTCTTTAAAATTCCTAACATTGTTCATAATAAAGCCTTTTCCTTTTGTAAATTATTAACAGTAATTCATTTCGTACTGTGCACGATTTTTTAGAGGTCATGATAAAAATAATTATATTAAGTTTTTAAAGTAAAAAATTAAAGAAACAAGTGAAAATTCTAAAATTTAATTTTTTACTCTCCTATGAAATCATAAATATAGCATTGTATAGAGGAAGAAAATATTCAAAAAAACAAAATTACCGCCTGTGGAATTATCAATATTCCAAGTTGAACATATCAACCCAACATGAGCAAATATTCCAAGTTGCTTCTAAAAATTCAATAAAATTCTCAATACATTAAAGAAAAAACAGAAAACAAAAAACAAAAGTCTAAGAGCATAGTTCCCAATAAAATCATCTATTTGTGAAAAGAGGGGTGTAATTTTATTTTTTTGTTGAAATGTATTTAAATGCACCTCAAATCACAATAAAAATAATATAAAAATAACTTTTCTACACAAATTTTAATAGTTAAAATTACACAAATCGCCCTTGAAATTTGAAAAACACAGTAACTTCTGTAAGTTTGATGGGGTTACATTGACTTCAATTTTAATAAAAATAAAATGATCAAAATTAATGTAAATTGTGTGTAAAAACTACTATAAATAAGAAAAAAAATATGCATTTCATTGTAAAAAATATTACAATATCACTTTCACTACAAGAAAAAGGGGCTTAAAAGACGGAACTTTTTGTGACGGCACAACTTACCGTCGCAAAAAATGTGACTTTTTGAGACGGCACAACTTGCCATCGCCAAAAAATATGACTTTTTGAGATGGCACAACTTGCCGTCGCAAAAAATAGAGTATTTGCGACGGCATAAAATGCTGTCGCGAAAAAGGTGAATATTTGCGACGGCAGAAATTGTTGTCGCAAAAAAAAAAATAGAGTATTTGTGACGACAGAAATTGCTGTCGCAAAAAATAGAGTTTTTGCGACAGCACCAGCTGCAAAAAAAAAAAAAAAAAAAATTGCGATTGTAATAGGTACCGTTGGAAAAAAAAGTAAAAAATATATATATATATATTGTGGCTTTGAGACGACTTCATATATATATAGTCACAAAATGGTTTAAATAAATGCAACGGTATTTTTCTGTCACAAAAAAAAAACAAAACAAAAAAAATAACGTCGTCTTACTCTTTTGAACATTTCTCTTTTCACCCATTTTTTCATCTTCCTATCTCTCTGTCTCTGTCTCTGTCTCTGTCTCTATCTCTTTTCTCTTTCTCTCTCTCACTCATTACTCTTCTCTAGATGTCTCTCTCTCTCTCTCTCTCTCTCTCTCTCTCTCTCTCTCTTTCTCTATGTGTCTCTGTCTCTCTTCTTTTTCTCTCTCTCACTTATTACTCTTCTCTGTCTGTCTGTGTCACGACCCACTCCCCGTACCCAAGGGTTAAGCATCGTGATGGCCAGTAACTGAGGTTACCTCCGGCCAATTCTTAAACAAATCAATAAACGCAAGCGGAAGTAATGTTTAAATAAGGGTAACAAAATAATCATCGGAGCTTCTATTTTTATTACAAAATTATATTGACCAAAAAGGTCGTTATTTACATAGAGAAATATCATAAAAATGCTGTGTGTGTCTATTCCGCAGCCCCGCATCTAAGACTTTCCAAAAGCTATTTCCTGAAAATTAGTAAACAACTATAAACACATGGCAGAGTGAGAAATATTATACCAAGAGTATAAGGGACACGAAATAACCATGGATCGTTAGTTAGGCCAAAACATTTACATAAACAAATCATTTAAGTAGCAGAAATTGAAATACATATATTATATAAATATATAACCATAACCACGGTACATAACAGAACAGAACAGAGGTCACAGAAGTGACAGTCAGAACAGAGGTACGGATTCAAGAGGTGGCTCGTACGGATTCTAGAGGTGACTCCCACAATAGTGTAGCACTTAGCTCCGCACAGCACTTTGGTCCGCACAGAACAGAGGTCAATGGATCCATGACAAACAGAGGACCACAAAATGGTCAAACAGAGGCCAATGGTTATTTAAGTCCCCCAAGGCGTGGGACTCCCGTGGTGGTACTTACAAAACATAATTATATATAAGGTCATAACCAAATATTCTTTAAAATATAAACAAACATATCCATGGGTTTCCTTTTAAACAAATAGGGTTCAAAAATTAAACCACGTAACTCAAACCTTTATAAAACATAACTTTTATTAATATACTAATAAAACATACTTGTATAAAATAGATTTTGATAAGTCAAAACATACGTAAAATATATTTTGATGACTCAAGATATAATATAACTCATCTTAACTTCAATACCTTACTATTTCTTTCCATTATCACAGACCCTTTTAACTTCCACAATTATTTCCTTCATTTCCTTTCCTCTCTTTCTTTTCTTCTTTCTTTTCTCTTTTCCCTTCTTTCTTTTTTTCCTCCTCTCCAGTGAACGTCTCCTCCTTTTATAGGGAGGAGAGACGAGTACGTGGCTTCCACGTGGCTCAAACGTCGCTTTCGCTCAGATTTAATTCATAGTTATATAGATTCATTCTTATCCTAAATAAATATTAAGGATAATTACCCTTTGATCTAATATTTTAATATAATTATATAAATAATTTAATTCTTAAGTAAATTACATTTTATCGTATACCAACATAAAATTAATTATTTATTTTAATACCACACTCATTATTATTATTATTATTATTATTATTAATATTATCTATATTATTATTATTTATATTTTGACCCCTAAACTTTTAATAATTATATTATTTTATAAAATTACGCATAATAATATATAATAAATTACATATTGTCCTAACCAAGATTAAATAATATTAGTATAAATTCTATAAAATAATTAAAAATCTGGGTTGTTACAATCTTCCCTCCTTTTAAAATTTCGTCCTCGAAATTTGTCATATGTAAGCTATCCGCTGCGCACTCTGATAAACATATATTAGATGATTAATCTGATAGAAAATAGTACCTCAAAAAAAAACTTTACCAAAAATAGCTCCCTGTCTAGTTGTCAAAAATTAGTTTGGGTCAAAATGAGAAATAAGGAGCGACTTTAAAAACCTTTCACTTGTTTTGTTTACGGTAAAAATAAATAAAAATGAGAACACAATGGCAGAATTATATGCAAGAATTAAAAAATTTGAGATGAACTTTTCATTGAGGGGAAATAATTTCAAAATTAGTATCTTTATAATTTGAACCCACTTTTTTTTTAAAAATATCGAAATAAATTTTTTTTTGAATACTGAACTGAAAATTCCATGTATTTAATTATATTATAATTTTAGTGGGTGCTTGAACCCGACATCCTTCTTTTCGTGTCCTTCTTTTACTATAACAAATATAAATTATATCTAATATCCTTCACAAATTAGGCACACTAAATTTTTTTTTTATTCTATATATATATAATCATATAAAATTATAATATAATTAAATCGACTAACAAAATGCAATATTTATGTACTAATTACCCGTTACCATACTTCTTAAATGTGCATGTGTCCTATGCTCCAATGATGATTTTTTATTTTATAAACTATTGCTCTGATACCACTTGTCACGATCCGCTCCCCGTACCCAAGAGTTAAGCATCGTGATGGCCAGTAACTGAGATTACCTCCGGCCAATTCTTAAACAAATCAATAAACGCGAGCAGAATTAATATTTAAATAAGGGTACCAAAATAATCATCGGAGCTTCTATTTTTATTACAAAATTATATTGACCAAAAAGGTCGTAATTTACATAGAGAAATATCATAAAAATGCTGTGTGTGTCTATTCCGCAACCCCGCATCTAAGACTTTCCAAAAGCTATTTTCTGAAAATTGGTAAACAACTATAAGCACATGGCCGAGTGAGAAATATTATACCAAGAGTATAAGGGACACGAAATAACTATGGATCGTTAGTTAGGCCAAAACATTTACATAAACAAATCATTTAAGTAGCAGAAACTGAAATACATATATTATATAAATATATAACCATAACCACGGTACAGAACAGAACAGAACAGAGGTCACAGAAGCGACAGTCAGAACAGAGGTACGGATTCAAGAGGTGGCTCGTACGGATTCTAGAGGTGGCTCTCACAATAGTGTAGCACTTAGCTCCGCACAGCACTTTGGTCCACACAGAACAGAGGTCAATGGATCCATAACGAACAGAGGATCACAAAGTGGTCAAACAGAGGCCAATGGTTATTTAAGTCCCCCAAGGCGTGGGACTACCGTGGTGGTACTTACAAAACATAATTATATATAAGG
The DNA here is from genome assembly GCA_030407325.1 of Camellia japonica. Classification (NCBI taxonomy): domain Eukaryota; kingdom Viridiplantae; phylum Streptophyta; class Magnoliopsida; order Ericales; family Theaceae; genus Camellia; species Camellia japonica. The sequence continues at coordinate 2,449,087 of JAPPVO010000002.1, forward strand.
TCATAACCAAATATTCTTTAAAATATAAATAAACATATCCATGGGTTTCCTTTTAAGCAAATAGGGTTCAGAAATTAAACCACGTAACAGAAACCTTTATAAAACATAACTTTTATTAATATACTAATAAAACATACTTGTATAAAATAGATTTTTGTAAGTCAAAACATACGTAAAATATATTTTGGTAACTCAAGGTATAATATAACTCACATTAACTTCAATACCTTACTCTTTCTGTCCACTATCACAGACCCTTTTAACTTCCACCATTCTTTCCTTCCTTTCCTTTCCTCTCTTTCTTTTCTTCTTTCTTTTCTCTTTTCCTTTCTTTCTTTTTTTCCTCCTCTCCAGTGAACGTCTCCTCCTTTTATAGGGAGGAGAGACGAGTACGTGGCTTCCACGTGACTCAGACGTCGCTTTCGCTCAGATTTAATTCATAGTTATATAGATTCATTCTTATCCTAAATAAATATTAAGGATAATTACCCTTTGACCCAATATTTTAATATAATTATATAAATAATTTAATTCTTAAGTAAATTACATTTTATCGTATATCAACATAAAATTAATTATTTATTTTAATACCACACTCATTATTATTATTATTAATATTATCTATATTATTATTATTTATATTTTGACCCCTAAACTTTTAATAATTATATTATTTTATAAAATTACGCATAATAATATATAATAAATTACATATTGTCCTAACCAAGATTAAATAATATTAGTATAAATTCTGTAAAATAATTAAAAATCTGGGTTGTTACAGTCTGTCTCTCTCTTTCTCTCTGTGTCTCTGTCTCTCTTCTCTTTCTCTATCTCACTTATCACTCTTCTCTGTCTGTCTGTCTGTCTGTCTCTCTCTCTGTGTCTCTCGTCCATCTCTCTTCTCTCTATTTCTCTCATCTCTTTTCTCTCTCTGTCTCTCTTCTCTTTATCTCTCTCGCTCTCTCGCTCATCTCTCTCTGTCTCTCTCTCGTTTATCTCTTTTCGCTCTTTCTCTCTCTCTCTATGTCTATCTCTTTTCACCTATTTTTTCATCTTCCTCTCTCTCTCTTCTCTTTCTCTCTCACTCGTTACTCTTCTTTCTTTTCTTTCTGTCTGTCTGTCTATCTATTTCTCTCTCTCTCTTTGTGTGAAAACCCACATTTTATTATTCTTGAAAGAAAATAAATAAATAAATTAATTAATTTTATCTAGAGTCTATCTCAAAAATGTATTAGTGTAAAAGTTAGTTTTAAATTAACCCAATTCAATCACTAACAAGGAAATAAATAAATAAATAAAATAAATAAACAATAAAAATAATTTTGTGGGTGTTTAATATTTGTTATTTATAAATTATTTTATTAAGGATTTATTTTATAATTAGAAATTGAACGTCCAAATAGCCTAAGGAGGTGAAATTGATAAGTTAAATCAGTTTAATTTCAAGTATTGGACCCTATGAAAGTGTAATTAAATATTCGATTCAGTTTAGTAAAATTAAGGTTCGATTAATTAGGTCCTAATTGGAGTTGATTGAGTCATGAGGAGTGAGATTTGTGATTGTTACGAATTAAATTTAGTTATGGGGTGTCCAATTGGAATACGTAAATTAATTAAAGGAAATTTGAGTCTGATCAAAAATTGAAGGCCTAAACGATTTGGGAAATCAAAATTGATAATGATAGTAAGTTTAATTTAATATTTGGAGCCTTTTGGGAGTCTGACTAAAATCTGATTCAGATTGATAAATTTAATTATATTTAATTAGGCTCTAATGGAAGTCAAATTAGACTAATTAAATTATATGGGATTTGAGGTTAGTTATAATTAACTAATTTTACGCTAATCAAAATTTATTAAGGTTCAATGATGTTTAATTAAATTAATCCTAGACATAAATTAAAATTGGAACAACCTAGAATTTTGTGGGTGTGCAGAGAAACTTGTGTGGGTGTGCTGAGTAATCTGTTTGTGTGTGCATGTGAGAGTGTTGTGTTGGAAGCCTTAGATGAGTGCACGTGTGTGTGTGTGTATATGAGAGAGACAGCAGGCAACTCCTTTATTTATTTATGGTTATGTTGGAGGAAAGTTGAGAGGAAAACAAAAAAAAAAAAAGAAAAAAGGAGTGTTACTTCACATTGTTCTGGGCAACCCATGGGAGTGAGAAAGAGAGAGAGAGAGAGTTCAAAGCTTAAAACTCTTGTGCTAGAAATGGTGAAGAATAAGGAAAAGTTTGGGAAAATGAAGGATTAAAGAGGAGTTCATGATATTGTCCAGAATTCATTAATTGAAGATTTTAGGTAAGATTTCTAACTCTAATCTTGTAGTAAATCCTTCCTTACATCTCAAATCAAGATCAAATATAATTCAATTGTATGTAAATCTACATATAATGAAAAGAAAAGAATTAAGTCAAGAACTAAGAAATTAATTTGGAAAATTTATCAAGTGGGTTTAATTTGTGTTATTCCTCATGAATTTGGATTTCATCTTTACATGCATCAATGAATTTTAAGAGATTTGAGGAATTAATTTCATGTTTGGGTATAAGAAGAACAAGTAAAGATTATTGAAGATGTTTTTGGCCCTTTAAATCTGCCAGGAAATTGTACGAATTTTTAGACAATTTTATACTCAAAATTTGAAGATGATTTCTTCTACAAAGTTGTTGATAATTATGTCTAGTTCATCCACAAAAATTTTCAACAATTATTGATCTTTGTACGAATTTATAAATTTTGTTAACCAAATCTGGAGCTATAGACAGATTTTATTATGTGTTTGAAAAATCATTAAAAATTTTATATTAAACCAAATCTGATAATTTCTAAGCAAAAAATGAAATTTGAGAAGTCTAGTTTCATAATAAATTTTTAGATCATGGAATTGATTTATAAATTTAAGTATGGAATTAATTTAATAAAATGTGATAAATCTGTGTCATAAACACTCTTGGAATTTTTAAGAATTATTTATAACTTATTTTTGGAAAATGTTTTCTGAAAAATGACAATAACATGTTTATTGAGTATTCTGTAGATTTATATGAATTTTAGAGTTGTATAAGTAATTTATTTATAATTGTATTTGCAAGATATACATTCTGAAAATTTCTGGACAGATTTAAGATCATCACTTCAATTATTTATTTGGATAAAAATCAGTTATTGTGTTGGTCTAATTCATCAAATATTGTAAATTAGTAATCCATACATGGGTGTATTGTAGTTTATTTAATATTGTGATAGTCTAATCTTGTAGATTAAAAGTCCATGCATGTATGTAATTATAAATTATTTCTATTCTTTGGGTATCTAAATTATTATTTCATACCATGGTTTAAATAAATTGTTTATTTAAATTTTGTACAATTGTTTATTATTGTGTGACATGTGTAATATTTTATGTTCGGATTTTAATGAGTTGGTATAACATTATTTGTAATTAAAAATTTGAAATTTATTTGTGATTAATATCAAAATTAACTGAAATGGTTAGCGGCTTACACAAAGTTAACAATTGACGGTTAAAACCAGTTGTTTAGGGTGAGTCTTGGTTTTAAAGAGTGTATGAAATTAAGGGTTGACGGTCAATACCGGTTGTTCAGGGTGAGCCCTGGTTTTGAGAATTTTCATGTAAATTGTGTTGCGAAACTCTAAGATGGCACGGGACTTATTTGAACCCTTTTCGGTATTCGGTTTTGGAATAAGGGTGGACGTGCAGGTGGCACACAGGGAGGTTACGTACCCCTGGCAGACCGTTTCCTTGGGGCAGACCGTGATGTCACGACTCGGGTATGTAACCGTGGTGCGTGGGCATCATTGGTAGTTACTGTAGGTAACATTTAAATATTTGACCAAGGGATGGTTTCAAATTAACCGTTGCCATGCTTAGTGGTTGGTAAGTTAAATCTCTTTGGTGAGATTTCGAGTGTCACCTAATTTATTAAAATCTAACTATTGTAATTTATGTTTACAATTATATTGTTATCTCATGTTTAGAAGCTCATTAATTTTCTCTTAAAAAGAATGGTAGGTTGGTTATGTTTTCTTACTGTGTTGCAAAACTCATGGCATATATTTTTGTTACCCTGGCGTTTTATGCCAGGTTTTATGTTCGGATTCTAATGAGTGGGCATTTTTCTTATGATGAAATACTGCCTCTGTTTGTCATTTTATTTATTTATTATCTATTGTTATTATTTCAACTGATGGTATTCCTATTATGCTTATTAAATGCTACTTGTCATTCTGTTACTACATATTATTCATTGTGGGTATTATTATCGGGGTGGGTATTTCGGGTTGTAGTATCTTATTGAGCTCGTCGCTCATTGGCATCCTCGTTGCCCTGGCGTTTCATGCCAGGTACCGAAGAAACCGAAGGAAACACCGAGGTGTTGAAAGGCAACATTCAGCCCTGATTAGCTTGAAGCGTACCAAAGTTCCATGAACCATCTTTCCGAGTTTTCTAATTTTTCTCTACTGGAGTTGTAATTGAAGAACTTTTAGTGTTGGTGTTGTAATTAATGGATGATGGTAAATTTGGTGGCAACATTGATGAGGATTCTTAATTAAGAAAATTGATTTTAAGTTTCAAACCTTCTTATGATGTCCTAAAATTTTGGGGCGTCACACTTTGCTCATCTCTCTTCTCTCTATCTCTCTGATCTGTCTTCTCTCTATGTCTTTCTCGCTTATCTCTCTTTTCTCTATCTCTCTTTCGCTCATCTCTCTTCTCTCCATCTTTCTCATCTTTTTATCTCTATCTCTCTCACCTATCTCTCTTCTCTCTCTCTCTCTCTCTTTTTCTATGTCTCTCTATCGTTCATCTCTATATGCCATCTTTCTCTCTTTTTTTGTCTATCTCTTGTTCCTCTCTCTTTTTCTGTCTCTCTCTGTCTCTGTCTCTTACTCATCACTCTTGTCTCTCTCTTTCTCTCTCTGTCTACTTATCTATTTGTCTGTCTGTCTCTCTCTCCTTCATTGTGTTCGCCTTGCTCACTCTCTCCCTCTCATCTTTTCTATTTACCAAGCTCCCTCTCGATTTATTAAGTCACTACAAGAAAATGCACTTTTAGTGACCACTTTGTCTTTCTCTCGCTTATTACTCTGTCTCTCTATCTCTCTTCTCTATCTGTCTCTCATTCATCTCTCTCACACCACCTATCTCCTCTACCATCTTCACCACTACTGCAAATGTCATTCCACTACCACCACTACTACCACTGTTGTCACTCCACCTTTACGACTATCATTACTACCACCATCGCCATCACTCCATTACTACCACTACCACTACTACCATTACCTCTCCTCCACCACCACTACTCTATATCCTCTATCATTACCACAACTTTACCACTAATCTCCTTCGCCATCACCACCATTACCACCACTATCACCTCTTATCCACCACCACCACTACTACTGCCACTACTACTACCATTACCTCTCATCCACTACCGCCACTCCATCTCCTCTACCACTACCACAACTTCACCACTAATTTCCTTTGCCACCAACACCACCACCACCTTCACCACTACTGCCGCTCCCTCTCCTCTATCACAAAAAATTAGTTCCTGATTTACAGTAACCAAAAAAAATGGGTCGCAAAAAAAAAAAAAAAAAAAAAAAATCATTGACCACAAAAAATTAACTTTATTTTAATAGAAAATATTTTTTCATTAAAATATTACCCTTACTTCTACCAAATAAAAAAATAATAATAATTTTTTTTCATTAAAATAAAAATGAAACAAAGAAATTTTTAATGAAAATTGAAAATTCTAAAAAAAATAATAAAAAAAAATTCATTAACTAAAAAAAATGCAAAATAAATTCATTAACTACAAAATATATATATATATATATATATATTTTAACAGGCAAAAAAATAAACTCTTTTCGTTTTCCCGCAATTTTATCTCAATACCCCCATTTTTTTCTCACGATCTCCCTAATCCCTAACCTAGCTCTCTCTCTCTCTCTCTCCTCTCTCTTTATCTTTTCCGCCTACGTCGTCGCCTCTGGTGCCGGCGGCGGCGAGGCGACCACCACTGCCGCCGCCACACTTTCTCCCTCACCGCCCCCTCTCTCGTCACCTCAGTGATTTCGATTCATCTTAGAGAGGGGGTGAGAGATTCATTTCAGAGCAATTTCGATTTTGATTTCGAAGTTCTCTCTCAATTTCGAAGTCCTGTCTCTCTCGATTTCGAACCTCCACTGTCACCACCGTCTGCACCGGCGATAGTGAGCACCATCGTCTACTAAGTTGAGCACCGCCGTCTACAATCTTAATTTCGTATTCTCTTCTTTCCCATCGATTTTTCTCCTAGGGTTTGCAATCTTGAATCTTCTCCTAGGGTTTTCAATTAGCCATCTCTAATAATCTGCTTAAAATAGGTACAATGTTGATTTGGTTATGCAGATAAGAATTGAAAATTGGGATTAGAATGCCTTAGATAGAAGGCAATTGAAGAGGTTCTATTCTATATATCTTCTCTCTTCTATGGAATTGCCATTATATATATATTTTTAATATAAATAAATGCTAGTCTCAAGTCAGATTTGTGTGACAGAGGCCTATGTGATGGAGGCCTGATAGATTAGAAGGTGAGAGTGCCCACACTTCTAATCTCAACTCTAATTTCATTTGGATTCATTTGTTGTTAGTTGGATTCATTTGTTATGCTTTGGGGCGTTAACTGTGAAGTCATAATTCAATAACTGTGAATATTTTAGGACAGAAGGGACAGAGAAATTTGGGACATAGGATCATGTGCCGTCTGCACTAGTTACAATCTACAACTATGAATTCATGGTTGAAAATGTGGCTAATTTGTGACCCTAGAAGCAACATTGCAATTTAAACATATTATTTGTGTATGGAATTCATAGTTCTCACTAGCAGAGCTTTCAATAGTTTCACAAGTGAGAACATATACTTCTCTTTAATTAATGTTATTAATACCCCCATTGTGAATCTTTTAAATGTGTTTTTTTTTTCCCCCGCAAAGCACCTTTTGACTGTGGTAGCCGATAACTGTCTTGAAATTGCGACTGACAAAAGCGGGTGTTGTGTTCTGTAACAATGTGTGTTACATGCTGAGGGAGAACCCAGGGAGCGTCTCCTAGCTGAAATCATCGGAAATGCCTAGATCCTAGCTGAACATCCTTATGGGTTTGTCCCTCTCTTTCCCTCTTTTTGAATCATCTTGTTGCTAGCAAAAAATGCTTTGAATTAAAAGTTAGAACTCTTGCCAGGAAAGTAGTCAACATGCTATACTTTTTTTTTTCCCCCAGGAAAGTGTTCAAAATGCTAATTTGGCAACATTGCATCCACCAGGGCACATTGCTGCCACATTGCATTTTGGACACTTTCTTAACGAATTTTTTCTGAGCTTGTAGCATTGTTGTGTCGAGTATATTGGTTATGGCTTTGTTTCCACCATATCCTACACAATATTGTGGAGAAGAGTGTTCAGAATGCTATGCTAGTAGCATTGCATTCATTCTGGCACAATGTTGCCGCACTGCATTCTGGGTTTGTAGCATTATTGTGTGAAGTGTATTGATACTGTCACGACCCAAACTCGCCCCTACGGGTTTAGCACCGTAATCGGCTAGTAATCCGAGACTACCGAAGGCCTGCTTAACTGTAAAACAGTAATACAGAGTACAGGGGCTGGTGGAAGCCAAAACAGTAATACAAGGATGTCCAATGAGCTGTGACAGTCTGTATGCAAAAAGACTTTTCAAAACATATTCACATTCGAAACAAAACAGTATGTACATACATCATATACAGATATTCAGGTTAGGGACCAGATCTCCACCATAACAGTACAGTACAGGTACAGTCTATACAGTATTACAGAAACAGATACAAAAAGGGAGAAATCTAAAACACCCCCAAAAGCCCTAACTTGAAGGACTTGGAACCTCTCAGTGAGGCACAGTAGTTGGCTTTGACAAAATGGGAGCTTAGCCTGACGCTTCTAGCAACGGTCCGGTGCCTGAACACCTACATATATATATGAGCAGTAAGCTAAAGTCCAGTGAATAACATATGCGTAAATAGGTTAAGAATGAATGTCCTTTCAGTATTGAAAACAGACATTTATCAGTATATCAGTCATTCAGTTTGTGGCTCATATTTCATGCCATAACAGTCATTCAGAAACTATAATAGTCATATGTGGTACATCCAATAGCAAAACAGTACAGTAGGTCTTAACAGACCGAACAGTCCGTTGATGGCCATCATATCAGTAAATAATAGTGGTTCCAAACATGGGAACCGACAGAGATCTCTGTGACAGTAGCAGTATAGTACAGTAACAGTAAATTGCTATGGATGCCACGAATACAGTTCACAAATAGGACAAACATTCCTTCAGTAAGAAATATCATTTCAGAAAGCAGTACAGTTGTTCATTCAGAAAATATTCATGATTGAACATATCTTTACAACATTGTTACTCACAGAGCACTGGGCTATAAGCAACTAGGGCGTCCTCGGATGCCAACTCTTAAGTCTTGAATTCAAGATATACTAGTTCAATTTGCAATCTACTCTTCAATTCTTCTAATTTTCCAAGCAATTCTTGTTGAACTCAAACTATCTCCTATCTCTCTCTCTCTAGTCGATTAGGCTCAAGAAATGGGCTGATGAAATGATATCAAATCAAGTCTCAAAGTGTTGTAGAGATAGGCCACTAAATGGCAAAAGAGTAAATAAGTTTAACTTATGTAATTTAGCTTTATTTAATTTAATTCGGTCATAGCAAATCACATCTCAATTAAATATACCATAAAATCACATAAATTCTAATTAGCATGAAACATTAATCAATTTCGGATTCGGGCGCCGATAAGGCCTTCAATTTGCAGTTTAAACATAATACAAGAACAGATAATTTAGCAGTCAAACAGATAGACATGCATTAAAACTAATACACTCAATCAATCAGTTCAGAATTTCAGTCAATCAGTCAGTTAACATGCTTAATCATAGATTAGCACTAATCAGAGGTGAGGGTTGTCACAGTCTCCCCTCCTTATAAAGAGTTTGGTCCTCCAAACTCGAATTACCTTCATTCTGGAAGAAAACAGGATTCAGTGGAAACAATTCAGGGTATCTCTTGATCATATCGTCTTCTCTTTCCCAGGTGGCATACACGCTACCATGGTTTTGCCAGTCAACTTTCACTAGCGGGATCTCTTTGTTCCTTAATTTCTTGATCCGTCTGTTCACAATCTGAATAGGCCGTTCTTCATAAGTGTAGTCGTCACTTAGCACTACACGGGTAGGTTCAATCACATGGAAGAGATCTCGGAGGTAATCCTTCAACATTGAAATATGGAACACGTTATGCATATGCTCCATTTCAGGAGGAAGCGCTACTTGATACGCCACCGGATTGATTTTCTCAATAATCTCATACGGTCCGACATATCTCGGCTCTAACTTGCCCTTAACCCCAAAACGGGTCTGCCCTTTCATCGGTATCACTTTAACAAAAACATGATCACCTACTTCATACTCTGTCTCGCCTCCGGACATCCGCATAACTTTTCTGTCGACTCTGTGCGGTTTTCAGTCTTTGTTGAATCAGTTTCACTTTTTCTGTAGTTTCAAGTACAATTTCGGGCCCAAGCAAAGGCCCATCTCCTACTTCTGCCCAGCAAATAGGAGATCGACATTTCCTGCCATATAAAGCCTCGAAAGGCGCCATGTCAATGCTTGAATGAAAACTGTTGTTGTAGGCGAATTCAGCCAACGGTAGATGACTTTCTCAATTTCCCTGAAAATCAAGGACACACATTCTCAGTAAATCCTCCAGAGTCTGAATGGTTCTTTCTGACTGACCATCTGTCTGAGGATGGTATGCACTACTCAGTCTCAGTTCAGTACCCAATGCTGTCTGTAGGCTTTGCCAAAATCTCGATGTAAACTTCGAGTCCCTATCAAAAACAATGGACACAGGCACTCCATGCAATCTAACAATCTCATCAATATAAATTATGGCCAATTTGTCCGCATTATAGATTGTTTTGACAGGTAAGAAGTGAGCAGATTTAGTCAGTCTATCAACAATAACCCAAATTGAATCCATACCTTTACTGGAGCGAGGTAAACCAACAATGAAATCCATGGTGATATGTTCCCATTTCCACTTCGGTATCGGTAAGGTTTGCAGTAAACCTGCGGGTCGTTGATGTTCGGCTTTAACTTGTTGGCAATGAAGACATTTCAACACAAAATCAGCAATCTCTTTCTTCATTCCCGGCCACTAGAAATTCAGTTTCAAGTCTTGGTACATTTTTGTATTTCCTGGATGGATAGACAATTTTGAATTGTGGCCTTCTTGCAGAATTCTTCTTTTCAGTTCAGAATCACTCGGTACACATAATCTTCCCTGGAATTTCAACACATTATTCTCAAATTTGAAATCCGGCCTCGGTTTGGATTCCCGTTCTTCGATGATCTTCCTCAAGAAGTCATCCTGTTGCTGTTTCTCTTTAATCTCTTCAATCAGTGCCGGTTGAGTAGAAATAACAGCCAATGTTCCACATTGTTCACGCAAAACAATTTCAACTTCAAGTTTTTCAAGGTCACATAGCAATTCTTTCTGTCCGGTGAGTAAACAGGCTAGGTTTCCGATCGATTTCCGACTCAATGCATCGGCAACGGTGTTAGCTTTCCCCGAATGGTACAAAATTTGTAAATCATAATCCTTTATCAGTTCTAACCATCTCTGCTGCCTCATGTTCAGTTCTTTTTGTGTGAAGAAGTATTTCAAACTCTTGTGGTCTGTATACACCTCATATGTCGCCCTATAAAGGTAGTGACGCCAAATTTTCAGTGCAAAGACTACTGCAGCAAGTTCCAAGTCATGGGTCGGGTAGTTCTTTTCATGTGGTCTTAGTTGTCGGAAAGCATATGCAATAACTTTACTATTCTGTATTAAAACACATCCCAAACTCTTATAAGAAGCATCACTAAATATAGCAAAACCATCCGTACCTGAGGGTAGGGTAAGAATCGGTGCAGTCACAAATCGAGTCTTTAACTCTTGAAAAGCTGATTCTCTCTGATCGGTCCAGTCGAATGACATCCCCTTTTGAGTCAACTGAGTCAACGGTAAGGCAATTTTGGAGAAGTCTTTCACAAATCTCCTGTAATACCCGGCTAAGCCTAGAAAACTTCGGACTTCGGTAACATTGGTCGGTCTAGGCCAGTTCACTACTGCTTCAATTTTCTGTGGGTCAACTGTAATACCATCCTTACTGATCACATGTCCCAAAAATATCACACTGTCTAGCCAAAATTCACATTTAGTTAGTTTTGCATAAAGTTTCTGTTCTCTTAGGGTCTGCAGGGCAATGTTCAAATGACGTTCATGTTCTTCCGTGCTTTTGGAATAAATCAAAATGTCATCTATGAAAACAACTATAAATTCATCAAGGTATGGTTTGAAAACTCTGCTCATAAGGTCCATAAATGCAGCAGGTGCATTGGTAACTCCGAAAGGCATAACTAAGAATTCATAATGTCCGTACCTCGTTCGAAAGGCAATCTTTTCAATGTCTCATGTCTTGACTTTCAACTGGTGGTATCCAGATCTAAGGTCAATTTTGGAGAACACTTGGGCACCCTGTAACTGGTCAAATAAATCATCAATGCGAGGCAATGGATATTTATTTTTCACTGTTATCTTGTTCAGTTCACGGTAGTCAATGCAGAGTCTCAATGAGCCGTTTTTCTTTTTCACAAATAAGACCGGCGCGCCCCACGGTGAAGTACTGGGCTTGATGAACTTCTTATCTAACAGTTCTTGCAGCTAAACTTTCAACTCTTTCAATTCAGTCGGTGCCATTCTGTAAAGAGCTTTAGATACTGGCTGTGTGCCCGGAATCACATCAATGGTGAACTCAATGTCCCTGTCAATCAAATCCCCTGGAAAATCATTTGAGAAAACATCTGGGAATTCTCTGACTATAGGAATACTGTTCACATCAATGTTAGCATCAGTAGGTACGGTCAATACAGAACATAGATACCCTTTACACCCCTTTATAATCAGTTTAAAAGCTTTCATGGATGAAATCAGATATGGGGGAGGTACCACACCAACTCCGTTAAACACAAATTCAGGTAAACCAGGTGGACGGAAAACAACTTGTTTTGTTACATAGTCTATGGTAGCATGATATTTCGTTAACCAGTCCATTCCCAATATCACATCAAAGTGATCAATATTCAGAGGCAGTAAATCAATATACAAATGAACATCCCCAACAATAATTTCACATGCAGGATACGTATAAGCACAAGTCATAGATCCTCCAACAGGTGAAGATATAGCTAACAGATAGTTCATAGGTTCCAGTGGTCTATTTAATTTTCGCGAAAAAGCATGCGATACATATGAATGTGTAGACCCCGAATCAATCAGAACATAAGCATTTTGAGCACAAATTGAGAGTATACTTGACACGACGGTCTCGGTATTTTGTATATCTCTCGGTACGAGTGCGAACACTCGGCCTTGCCTCATAGGCTCTTTTCCAGTGGCTTTGGGGTTGGGTTTCAGTGGAGCAGTTGATGTTGCTGCGCTAGCTGCAGCTTTATTATTGCCCTGAGGAGCAGAAGGGCAATCTTTGACCATGTGGCCCACCTTGCTACACCTGTAACAAGCACCTGAAATTTTATAACAAACCCCTTTATGTTTCTTACCACATTCAGAACAGGGCGGTATGGAACCACTTCCCTGACTGGAACTGGTTGTTGACCCCGTATTTTGCTTTTTATTCAATGAACTGTTCCGGCCTTTCTTAAATTTAAAACCCCGTCTCTTACCACGCCATTCAGACGCTGGTGTTTCAGTCTGTTTCAATGTTTCGATGTTCGACTCAGCCATTATTGCTCAATCAAGAACATCCACGTACTTCAGCAATTTCAAAACATTGATTCTGTCAAGAATTTCTACATTAAGGCCGCCTTCAAACTTCCTGGCCTTTTTGTAATCAGTGTCAACCATGTGCGGTGCATATCTGGCGAGTTCAGTAAACTTTGACTCATACTCAGCCACGGACATGGTACCTTATCTCAACTGTTCAAACTCGGTTACCTTACGGTCTCTGACACACTGTGGAAAGTATTTCTCAAAGAAGGCTCCCTTAAACTGAGCCCAATTCATAGTAGTATTGGTGTCGCAGACCAGCATCCATCACCTTCTGGCCTCTTCTTGTAAGGTGAAGGTAGCTAGTAGCACTTTGTGTGCTTTAGAACACGGGAACACTTCAAATAATTTTTCAGTTTCTAGCACCCACGCTTCGGCCTTCAATGGTTCAAGGTCTCCCTGAAATGTTGGCGGTTTCATCTTATTGAACTTCTGTGTTAGAGCAATGATGTCATCATTCACATTCTGTTTAGGCTGTACCGGAGGAGGTGGGGGCTGTTGGTTCTGTTGTTGCTGTTGCCTTAAGGCTTCGGTCAACTGTTCCACTGTTCTTTCCAATCTTGCCATTCTGGCGTCAGATGATTCAGTTTCATCAGTAGTTCTTGCATTCTCCATTTTACTATAGACAGTTATGGCGATTATAAACATAGACAGTTGCATACTTAATATATTAACACATTAGCACACATAAACATGACATGGCCACACACACTTTTTCAATGTTCATGCAATGCCCTATTCCTTTTTCTAGGACATCTTATAGCTCATTTGGACACGTGTGTGCGGTATAACTCATGGTTTAATATCGCTCTGATACCACGCTGTCACGACCCAAACCTGCCCTTATGGGTTTAGCACCGTAACCGGCCAGTAATCTGAGACTACCGAAGGCTTGCTTAACTGTAAAACAGTAATACAGAGTACAGGGGCTGGCGGAAGCCAAAACAGTAATACAAGGATGTCCAATGAGCTGTGACAGTCTGTATGCAAAAAGACTTTTCAAAACATATTCACATTCGAAACAAAACAGTATGTACATACATCATATACAGATATTCAGGTTAGGGACCAGATCTCCACCATAACAGTACAGTACAGGTACAGTCTATACAGTATTACAGAAACAGATAAAAAAAGGAGAAAATCTAAAACACCCCCAAAAGCCCTAACTTGAAGGACTTGGAACCTCTCAGTGAGGCACAGTAGTTGGCTTTGACAAAACGGGAGCTTAGCCTGACGCTTCTAGCAACGGTCCGGTGCCTGAACACCTACATATATATATGAGCAGTGAGCTAAAGCCTAGTGAATAACATATGCGTAAAGAGGTTAAGAATGAATGTCCTTTTAGTATTGAAAACAGACATTTATCAGTATATCAGTCATTCAGTTTGTGGCTCATATTTCATGCCATAACAGTCATTCAGAAACTATAATAGTCATATGTGGTACATCCAATAGCAAAACAGTACAGTAGGTCTTAACAGACCGAACAGTCAGTTAATGGCCATCATATCAGTAAACAGCAGTGGTTCCAAACATGGGAACCGACAGAGATCTCTGTGACAGTAGCAGTATAGTACAGTAACAGTAAATTGCTATGGATGCCACGAATACAGTTCACAAATAGGACAAACATTCCTTCAGTAAGAAATATCATTTCAGAAAGCAGTACAGTTGTTCATTCAGAAAATATTCATGATTGAACATATCTTTACAACATTGTTACTCACAGAGCACTGGGCTATAAGCAGCTAGGGCGTCCTCGGATGCCAACCCTTAAGTCTTGAATTCAAGATATACTAGTTCAATTTGCAATCTACTCTTCAATTCTTCTAATTTTCCAAGCAATTCTTGTTGAACTCAAACTATCTCCTATCTCTCTCTCTCTAGTCGGTTAGGCTCAAGAAATGGGCTGATGAAATGATATCAAATCAAGTCTCAAAGTGTTGTAGAGATAGGCCACTAAATGGCAAAAGGGTAAATAAGTCTAACTTATGTAATTTAGCTTTATTTAAATTAATTCGGTCATAGCAAATCACATCTCAATTAAATATACCATAAAATCACATAAATTCTAATTAGCATGAAACATTAATCAATTTCGGATTCGGGCGCCGATAAGGCCTTCAATTTGCAGTTTAAACATAATACAAGAATAGATAATTTAGCAGTCAAACAAATAGACATGCATTAAAACTAATACACTCAATCAATCAGTTCAGAATTTCAGTCAATCAGTCAGTTAACATGCTTAATAATAGATTAGCACTAATCAGAGGTGAGGGTTGTCACAGATACTTCCTAACTATGGCTTTGTTTCCACCATAGACTAAGGATATTGTGGAGAAGGAAAATTTTACATATCTAAAAACAATTCAAGTGATCAGAATGCTATGCTAGCAACACTACATAGTGTGTGTACATTCATTCTAGCACAATGCTGTCACATTGGCTTTTTTTGGACACTTTTCTGTGAAATTTTTCTAAGTCTATAGCATTACTATGAGAAGAATGTCAATACTTCTTAACTATTGTTTGTTCCCTATACTATATCATCATAATTAGAAGGGGTTTTTTTTAGAGCCTCTTATTTTTCGCTTAATTACCATCATCTTATATGTGTCAATAACTTGAGGGAGACTAGTTTCCTTCCCCAAAAGGCCAACCATGAGAGAAAAGGTACATTCTGAAATAATCACAGTTCGAAGGTTTGGTTGTGTTTTTGTTGGATTCATTTGTTATGCTTTCTGTCTTTATAACTAAAATAGTAGACTGTGGTTTATAGGCAAATATTTTCTATTTTTAACTTCAAGGTTCTGGTATTAGTCAAGAGCCCTGACACCTAGTTATAAAAAAGGGGCTAATTTTGATTGAATTTTTTGGCTGCTTAAAGGTGAAGAGACAAATGTACATGTTGTCAATTTGTATGCATATATATATATATATATGTTGGTGGGTTTTCTTATGTTTTGTTTTGCTCTTTGCTTTCCATTTATTTGACTAATTAAACTGTTTATTTTATAGAGAGGCAACTGTTGCTTTCCTCTTCTTGTTTTTTTGCTCTCCCTAATATGGAAATTAGGATTGAAATAAGTTTTTATTTTGTTGGTGGATTTTCTTATGTACTGTGATATCAATTACCGAACCAAAGGTATAGCTGAACCATGGGTTTTTGTTTGGTAATTGATAATTGAACCCTTTTTTCTTCGGTAGTTGATATTCGATGAAAGGAGGGTGTGAACTGAGAAAAACATGTGTAAATTGATGCTCCCATGGGATTCGTGAACAATATATTTGAACAAATAATGTGCTTGTTTGTTTAGTTTTCTCCCTTGTAAAGGATGATAAAATTAATTATAGAATTGAAATAAAATATGTATATTAACTAAAGTCTTGTGTTTAATAAATCCTTCAATCATTTCCTGAATTGTACATATTGTTTTTTTTTCCCCCTCGTTCACTTATTTCTATTTATTTACCCCCCTTTCTTTTTGCCTAGGCACTGCTATTCCAATGCTTGAAGTTGTTATTGATGTTGTACCTTTGGAGAAGCTCGCTGTTCATTTCCATGACACTTATGGACAAGTTGTTTCAAATATTCTTGTGTCACTCCAAGTAAGCCATCTTTTCATGTTAATCCATAGAAATCCAAACGTATTATGACAGATCAATCACACTTCATATTTCAGGTGATCAAGACCGAAGTTAAACCATCTATGTGCTTGTATGCACACACTGGTTTTAAAAGTAATTCAAGCCCACCTTTCAACAAGTTTACTATAGGTTTCTCTGGCCAGACATCAATTTACTCTAGTTTCCTTATGTTTTATTTAAAAGTAAAATAAATTCTTCGGATGAACTGTGTTTTGAGCTTTTAGATGTATTGTGCTGCAAAATGGATTACAATTGAATGAATTGTTCTTAGCTAAGGTTTTAACATTTTGTTTCTTGACCGTAGTCAAGAATCAAGACAAATAGACTTTGGAGTAAATAGTGAAAAAAAGTAATTGAAATGCATCCTAATAGATAAGTAATAGTCATTAATTGGCTACCTTTGCTAGTTTTCGTTCTGAAATTGAAGTCTTCATTTGAGGGAAAAAGGTGAAAATATTTTCATTTTTTCGGTTTGTCATATATTAAGCCTAGAGATCAGTGGTTTCCTTTATCCTACTGCTAATATATTTTTTGGGCTTCACGTATGAGACGTGGGATGCATGTCCCAACAGTTGCAGGAGATGAGACTCTATATACACCACCACCAGAAGATCAAGTATAAAATGTATCTTTGCATTCTAAGATAGTAATAACCATACATTAACTGTACACAGCCAAATATGACAGAGGCAAATTCCATAATTAGAAAAAAGACAAAGGATTTTCCATTGTTAGCACGAAACTTGGCACACACAACCGCCTAGGCACGAGAGACTTGTGGGAGAAGACGGGACTCGAATCGGGTTCCCGGTTTGGGAGTTAGGGTCGGATTTTACTCTAGGCAAATTAGTTTCTTAAGAAACTTAGAATTCGAGGTGGTAACGCCCCAAAATTACCAAATGGCGTCAAATTAGCAAACAACGTCAATTTGGCATGAAACTTGGCACACACGACTGCCTAGGCACGAGAGACTTGTGGGAGAAGACGGGACTCCAATCGGGTCCCCGGTTTGGGAGTTAGAGGCAGATTTTACTCTAGGCAAACTAGTTCCTTAAGAAACTTAAATTCGAGGTGTTGACGCCCCAAAATACCAAACGGCGTCGGTTTGACACAAAACTTGGCACACACAACCGCCTAGGCACGAGAAACTTATGGGAGAAGACGGGACTCCAATCGGATTCCCGGTTTGGGAGTTAGAGCCGGATTTTCACTCTAGGCAAACTAGGGGTGAGCATGGTCCGGATTGGACCGGATTGGGGTAAAACCAGGACCAATCTGTTATCTACAGTTCTTGAAAAATTGGAACCAATCCAATCCGTTTAAATCGTGGAACCAATCCGGACCAATCCATTTAAATACAGATTGGATCGGTTTAGGACCACAGATTTACATAATTAAATAACAAAAAATATATATATAACACTTTAATTTCATAAAAATATAAATATAGCACCATATTAGTTTCACAATAGCAACATGTCTTTTCATAATAGTGACATACTGTTCTAAAATTTAAATAACCATAAGAAAACTGGTTCCACTATAAATATTTAGACCGTTACAAATTAACACTAAAAACTAGCAAACAAAAGTAATAAAAGAAGATACTATGCAAGTTTAGGTTTGGATTTAAGTTTTATATGAAATAAGAGAAGATACTATGTAGGAAAGTGTATAATAAAAATATAGACTATTTGTATACGGTCCGGATCGGTTCCAATCCGGAACCGTGGGGTTCAATCCGGAACCAATCTGTGAACTACGGATTTTTAATTTTTCAATTCGGAACCGAACCACGGATTCAAAAAACCAATCCAAACCTACTGGATTGGACTGGACTGGATCGGATTACGGATTTCATGGATTTCTTGCTCAGCCCTAAGGCAAACTAGTTCCTTAAGAAACTTGAATTCGAGGTGTTGACGCCCCAAAATCACCAAACGGCGTCGGTTTGGCACGAAACTTGGCACACACGACCGCCTAGACACGAGAGACTTGTGGGAGAAGACGAGACTCCAATCAGGTTCCCAGTTTGGGAGTTAGAGCCAGATTGCACTCTAGGCAAACTAGTTCCTTAAGAAACTTGAATTTAAGGTGTTGACGCCCCAAAATCATCAAACGGGGTCGAATTAGCATGAAACTTGGCACACACGACCGCCTAAGCACGAGAGACTTGTGGGAGAAGACGGGGCTCGAATCGGGTTCCCGGTTTGGGAGTTAGAGCTGGATTTTCTGTGTAGCCAAAATTATTTACTTAATTATCTTTGTAATTATATAGTAGTTAATTTTTTATATTTTTTTGTAATTAAAATATTAACACATAATTATATTGTCATTAATTATTTTTATTTTTTGTTTTCAAATATTTTCCCAGTAGCAGTTTGCTTCTTATGGAATGCAGGTGTATGAAGATTGCGATTATTTTTGTTTTTGTTACCCACGGAAGAATCATGACAAAAACTTTTGTTTTTGATTTACGTTATTTTGAATTGTGAACAACATTATGTATTTAAACATTGTATATGTATTATGCAACATTATGTAGTGGGATAATTTTGCTGATGTATTGTTATGAATGGAAGAATATTTTTATTATGGATAAATTGTTATTTTTATACTGAAATTTTTTTATTATTATGTAATTATAGGTTAATTTTTCAGTTAATACAGGTAATTTTCATATTTTTAATAATTTTATTGCAAATTTTTTTTTTGAGACGGCACCACACCGTCTCAAAAAACATTAGAATCAGATTGTTTTTGCGACATAAGCAATGCCGTCGCAAAAGATATTGGCAACAGTTGAAAAAAACCTTTCGCGACGGTATTATTTGCTGTCGCAAATAACCTTTTAGAGACGGCGTTGTTGTGCTATCTCAAATAAACTTTTAGCGACGGCAGGTTACCCGTCGCAAATAACACTTTTAGCGACGGCAATACAGTGTCGTCTAAAAAAATCTCAGATTTTTACATATTAATGGCGATGGCAGAATTCCATCGCAAAAAGGCAACTTTGCCGTCGCAAAAAAAGGCGGCGGCATTGTGCCTTCACTAAAACCTTTTAGCAATACCTTTTGTTGCGACCCCCTACTTGTCGTCGCTAAAAGTCATCTGCCGTCGCAAAAAAACTTTTGAGACGGTATTTTGAGTATTTGCAACGACATTTTGCCGTTGCAAAAAGTCAAATTTTTTGTAGTGTTTTTAATCTATACACGACTAAAGAATTACTAATAAAAATAAGACAAAATATTATGTGAATTAAAAATCTCTTAAGTTTAATTATATAAACTTTGTGAGGTCAATATTTTTTTTTTTGAAGAAAGTGATTTAGGGGTTGATTGAGAATAAAGAAAAATAATAAAATATCACTAAAAATCAACTTATTCTCTTTATTATTTTTATTGGTCTTTTTATAAAAATTCAAAAAATAACTTTAAAAAAACTAATTACCAAACCAACTTATTGTAATTTATCCATTTTAATACTATGGGTTTGAGAATAATTTTTTTAGCCTAATTTTTTAATTTTTTAGCTAATTGTCTGGCTAAATTAATTCTGTTTAGAAATAATATTTTGACATAATTTAAATATGACATTTTATAACTTATTTTTATCTTTTTATACTGTACTACTCTTTTATTTCTTTTTTTTTTTCAAATCCCAATCTAAATCTTGGAGAAAGAGTTTATAAATTTTTTTGGTTTGTTTGATTGTATATTTGGAAATAGTTTTGGAGTATGGGAGTTTGAGATGATTTGATATATTGTTATAATTGAGTAGAAGTGTGTAAGAAAAAAAATGATTAATTAATGTGTTAAAGAAAGAAAGTAATTAAATTTTTTTTTTTTTAAATCATTAAATCAAACAAAATTTTAAAAAAATTTCTCCAAAATTCTACTCTCAAAACAAACCAATCAAGGCCGTAGAATTTCAAGTCTATAAAATTTAAAATAAAAAAGTGGGAGCCTTCCCTTGTTTCTTCTTCCTAGTCGGTGGCTGAGACTCTGAACCCAAAACTAACGCCTACTCATCACATCATGCTCATGGAAGATGCCGAGGTAACCACCTAACCGCCCAATCCTACTTCCTCCTCCACCACCGTCACGCCGCCTACAACTCATTTGCATACATACATGTATATATATATATATATATATATATTTATTGTACGATTTTTAATTTTATTTTTTTGAAATTGATCAATTGCGTTGTATTTAGCGAATCAGAGTATTTTGTATCTGGGAACATTGCCTGTTGATTTTGAATTTTGAATTTTGATGAGTTGTTTTGGGTTTATATAGAAAATGGTGGCGTTGAAGAAGGCTTACGCGGATATAATACTGAACACGGCGAAGGAGGCAGCTGCTCGCGTAATGGTGTCGGAGCGGAAGGCTCTTCGCTTTCATCACGATCTGTGTGCCGCAAAAGACGAGGCTCTTCGAATGCTCCTTCGCTTCAAACAGATGTTCGATTCTAAGGTAATTTTGAAATGGTCAAAATGTGTGTGTAGTTTAGTTGCTCTTTATCTTGATTTTGATTGGGCACAGTTTTTCAATTTCTTTTCGGCTTGAATTTGTGTGATTTTATGATGTAGGCTTGGTAAGGATTGATTTTGTTGATGAATGTTTTGTTTTCTAAAATTAAATCATATTTGTGTGGAATTCATATACACTTATACAGTTCAAAGTGTGTTAGTTGCTTTTATCTTGATTTGATTGGGCATTTTGTAGTTTTGTGACGGTTTTTCGATTTCTGTGTGTACATATGTGTGCCTTTTATTCGGCTCGAATTTTTGTGATTTTATGGTATAGGCTTGGTGCGGAATGATTTTCGCTGATGGATTTTTTGATTTCCAAAATTAAATTGAATTGGGATTGTAGTTGCTACTTATGATGAGCAATTCAGGGTCGAAATTAGGCAGGACAGTCATTTTTTCAAGAGGTTCCGCTTCTACCACTCTTGTTCTGTGTTGGTTACCTATTGCTGAAGTCTTCAGTAGTTTCAACTAATCTAGAAATTATAGTATAATCCTCGTTTTCACTAACCACTGTATCAAAAATGGTTATATTCCTTGAGCTAAATCTGATTGAGTTGAGTTATTCCTCCAATTAATGAAAATGGCCTCTTGAATAGAGGCAATTGGAGGAAAATGAATTCATGTAACCATCTCCACTTTATCAAGACTATGTCCTGTTGAGTTAGAGTAGAATTTATAAAGGACCTACACAATGTCTCCTAAAATGCATGTAATATGTGCTTCCAGACATAATCACTTTATAACCCAAGAACAATTAATGTCTGTATGCGCCTCCTCAAAGATGTTAAGTTTCATTAGCTAGATCATCCCTGCTTGGTCTTCCTGTACTCGCAACAAAAATCAGTTGTTTTTCCTAAGTCATTGATACCCAATTTGAAGAAAGGTCAGCTATAATAGAAAAATAAAAGGACATTTTTTCAGTTATTCTTGAATTTGGAGGCTTGCCATTGAAGAAAACTGCTTGAGACCTGATTTAGCATCTTTGTCTAAATTTAGTGAAGACTAAAAAATGAGAATCTCTCCTCAGCTGAGCTAAAAAGTTAGGTTTCAAATTTGTAGAACTGTATTGTGGAACTTTGAATTATTGTACATTTTTTGTCACTAGCAATTACAGTTATGCATACACCTTAGTAGGTCTGAAGCTATATCTCATTCTTTTAGGTAGTGGATTCTGGTATGGGTATGAAATGTTAGATTTGATAACTTCTTAGGAGTTGAAAGGATGTAGCAATATAATAAGAGTATATTGTTAAATAGTCTAGTTCACAGATTATTTCACTTTGCTACTCACTTCTTTTGAGTTTATGTATGAGCAAATTTGTAATAAATGTAATTATGCAATTCAAGAAGCATTTTGTATGGATGCACATCTTATGAATGCTACGCATAAAAAGACACATGACTTGTATTAGTGTTCTAAAATCATTTTAAAAACCAAAATCTCACATGTGGAGATAATGTTACATTTCTTCGATTTTTGCAGACTATTGAAGCAGAAATTAACTCCGTGAGTCAGCAAAAAAGGATTGAAGAGCTCAAAGCACAGCTTGATGAAGCAGAAGAGACAATATTAGACCTTAGAGCAGAGTTGAAAAAGGCCCAAAATCACTTGGATAAGGTGAAGAACAACCATATGCGGCCTCTGAACAAATCAACTGAAAAACAAGATGGGCCTTGTCATGAAGGTACACCTTTCAATCACAGAAATATGGATTGCAAATGCTGTAATTCAGCAAAACTAAGTGAATCATTGAAGTCAGATTTGGAGAACTCATGTGCTGATAACCCTAATTTTCCTTCCATAATTATGAAAAGCAAAGAACCCGAGTTGTACAAAAATGGATGCACTCAGAGGGTTCGTGCATTTGAAAGGAACTTGCTGGATGGAAACTTGCCTTCGTCTGGAAATGGCAATGATCAACACTTTATCAAAAAGGGTGAGTCAATCACCAAGGTGAATGAACAAAATACAGAGATATGTACTGTACCACCTCCCAAGATTGAAAATATCGATGGAATGAAAAACCCAACTCGTGTGGAAGACAAGTTGTGCATTAAGAGTTGCACTTACAAGGATCAACCTTTCAAGGTTCGCAACATACGGAGGAGGAAAACTCGATATGGGAGAGCTAAAGCTACTTCATGCAGGTTAAATCCTAATCTTGTAAAACCTCATAGACCATCCTCGGTTCTTTCTCGTTGCAAAACATCTTCCTGTACAAACAATGATAATGTTAAATCTGGTGAGGGAGCTTGTACTTTGCCTTATAGTGAGGCCGAAAACAAGACTTCAATGGAAAATTCTTCCAGATTGGAAGAAAAAGTGCAACAAAACAAAGATCAGGCTCTTAGTGTTGTTCGCAGAAGCATTAGGAAAAGAAAAGTCAAATGTAGGGATGCTATTGCTACCTATTGTAGGTCTCTTCCTGACCAGCTGGCAAATTTGGAAAGTGAGACTAAAATTAAAACTGATGTTTCTATGTCAGGATCTCCTGATGTAACTCCTCATATCAACACAGTTATAGCATCTGGATTTACTGGGAATACCACATTCAAGGACACAGGGCCAGTAGATGAGGCTGCGTTGGTAAAACAGGGGGTTGATGCTGCACAGAGTCCCGGGGTTCCAAGTTATAAATCTAACCAGACGGACAATAAACTACTGAAGGATTCTAATTCAAAAGATGCAAAAACATCTGAAGCAATGATTGGAACTTCCAGTGAAGCTGACAACAACAGGATTGTCAAGCACACATTCAGCAGGAAGCGCAAGAAAGAATTGTCGACCAATCCTAACGAAAACACTTCTGTTGGAAAGAGCAATGCAAAGAAGAGGGCGGTCATAGAGAAACAAAATGGTGCTCCAGAACCCCAGAAGGCTAGCTTGATAGATGAATCATCTAGGGACAGCCGACGGATGGTGCAGGTGGCTCGTCAGGTTGGTGATTTTCCTTTCTCAGGACTCTCACTGAAATTCTATTTTTTTAATGTTCAGTGATTTTTAGGCACTGCAAAGTAAAGTTTTTACTCTAAAGGTGGTTTTTTCATTTATTCGAGGAGCTGAGGCCTTTGTTTATATATTTTGATTTGACCATTTAAATTTATGATGTTAACTTGGCTCAATTGGTTGATCTTGAAAATTTTACATATTAGCTACATTGAGCTAGTAGAAAGGAAATGAAAGAATAAATAAAAACTTGTATATGAAGCCTTAGCAAATTATCATTCAGAGCCTTGAATTAGCGTCATTGATTCACTGCATCATTTTCATCTTAATCAGTTGAATATATGAAGTACTAAAAGACTCCGTAGTTTGTTGTCTAAGCACATGGGTGCTTTGATTTTCTTTGTTAAGTGCTCACGAGATCTAGACAGAAACGACACTGTTAGTTTGGTGCCCTTAAAATCTCTAGATGCTGTTGCTAGTACTCCTTTTTTTCTGATCTTGTCTTTCTCATTTGTGCAGCTTATTTCTCTGTCTGGTAAAAGGTGGTGATAGTTGATTTGCTTATTGCGTTGGCTATTCTTAAATTCCATGCAGCAGAAAGTTGTCCTTGATAAGAAACTTGACAACATTGGTGAAGAGGTCATCAAGACGATGCATTTCCAGAATGGATTGTGTGTGAAATTCATAATTTTAACTGAGAGCATTTGTTACCTACCAAAAAAAGGAGAGAGAGAGAGAGAGAGAGAGAGAGAGAGAGCATTGTTGTAATCATCTGTTTTTGTCCCTTTTATGTTTGGCTATTTTGAATTTAGCTACGGTTACTGTGATTGATTTCTCATACTTGATGGAGATCATTGGAGTTAATTTAGATTGGCATTCATGAGATGAAAAGCTAAATAGTTATTAGTTTCTTTTGTAACTGTGATAGCCTGATAGGTGGTTTCGAATTTGCTGAATTATGCTACACAATGCAGTGCATCTCAAGATGAGGTACTTTTGAAAATTCAGTATTTTTATACTCTTATTATTGTTCCCAAACATATGTTGAATATTTAAGGTTTCATATGAGTTTGCTTGCATTTCAGATAAGTAGAGCTGATGAATGTGGAAAACCAAAGGGACGTTGTGAAGAGTAATGGACATAGGAGGTACGGCTTCAGGTACAAACCGATTTTAGATCTGCTACTAACAAAGTACAGAAACTCTAGCGTACGTATATGTGATGGTCCTGTTTCAATTCAATAATGCTATATTTATTATCTTTTTATATCACGTTTAGTTTATCATTTCAAATGGCACGTTCATAATCATTGGTATATGATTTCTCTTCATATCCCATGGTTAGAAAAATGTGCCATATGAGATAGTAATTTAAATGTAATACAAAAGGATTATAAAAATAACATTATTAATATCAATTTAATATAGGAGGATTTGGTCAAAACCTCCTCATAATAAAATTTTAATTAAGGACAAATACAAAAAAAAAATTCTTGAAAAATTCAACACGTACCACAGTTACCAAAATATTAATCTTTAAAATAATATAACTTTTGATGTAGATATCGGTTTTTAATAAATTTTGTATTTTTAGAATTCTTTTATCAAGACCTATCAAATAAGGTTTATGTTGACTATGAAATTTAAATATATATATATATATATATATATTATTACTATCGAAATTAATGTAAAAAGTAACATGTCACTCTGTTTGACAGTAACATGTTACTTTGGTTCATGGTAAAATGTTATTCTGATTTACAGTAAAATTTTAATTTATTTCACAGTAACATTTTACTCTGATTCACAATAAAGTTTGTATAAAAGAAGAAATAACTCAAACGCACACTACCAGATTAAAACTTTATTGTCATTGTTGAACAGAAAATCAGCACACAAAAAAAAAAAAAAATAGTGTACATATTTTGTTTGAGAACAACAGAGTACATATTAAAGAGTAACCACAACAAGTAGAGATGAAATTTTACTTTCATATTTACAGACTAATAAACAAACAACAATATATATACACACATAAAACCTTCCACATATCCACATAAGAGCTCAAACTCATCTTCTAACTTTTCATTGATTAGATTTTACAAAGAAAATATGGAGTTTTTCATTGATTTTAGTTTTGCTTGGTTTTATTTTTTGTTCCATTGCAATTAGGTTCATGGCACAAGCCAAATGCCATGTTTGCGAGCTTCAATAAACATAATCTATCTCTAATTAGGTCTCTTATATAAACAAAGGTAAAAAATGCCCATAAAAATCAATGCATGTCCTTCATGCCCTGGTCAAATAAAACTAAGGGACTTTATGGATGAAGAAAATTTATGTTGGACTTCAAGCAATACACGTTTTCTACCAGAGACTTTTAATCAAATTTCCCTTTAATGTGAATCGAAGGATGGAGCACGTGCAAGAGTTGTTTTTTCCTCGAGTTATTTATTATTGTTAGATTTCATATATTTTTTTAAAGAGTGGTGTTATTAGCACTCCATTAATTATTTTGGACCCCTCATTTCTTTGGGTCCCTATTTATAAATTTTGAAACCTTCGAAATTTCGTTTCCCCTCCCCGCTCCAAATAATACCAAAATTATTTTTGTGAAAATATTTCATCCATTGAATGCACACCTCCCACACCCCAAAAAAACTCCTCTTCCAAAAAACCTGGCAAAACCCACCAAGAAGAAGAAGAGTCAATGTGATTACTGTCTCTGTTGCATCATCCACCATTGTCACAGTTGGTATGCTCTCTCTCTCTCTCTATATATATATATATACATATACATAATTTCTTAGTTTTCTCGTAATAATTTTTTCTCTTGCAGGAAAAAAATTCAAGAGAAAAAATTATAATAATTGGTTTGATTGATTTTGTTGGTAGATAATATAAAATTATGAGTTTAGCAGAGAACTACACAATAATATTACCAAAGCTACACAATGAAGGAATAAATTTTCAACCTGATAATGGATTTGGGTTGTTTCTGATAACTTTTGCAAATGTTAAAATTTTTTATTATTTAATGTGTTAAGAAATTTTCATGTTCGAGCTTGTATTCCCGAACTTGAAAAAATAAAAACTTATGCAAACGTTAACAATTTTAACCGTTTAATATGTTAAGAAATTTTCATGTTCGGATCTGTATTTCTGAACATTACTTATTTGTTTGGAAATGCCTTCCCGAACAAATAAGTAATGTTCAGGCCTGTATTCCCGAACTTGAAAAAATAAAAATTTCTGCAAGCGTTAACAATTTTAACCGTTAAATGTGTTAAGAAATTTTCATGTTCGGACCTACATTCCGAACATTACTTATTTGTTTGAGAATGTCTTCCCGAACAAATAAACAATGTTCGGGGCATGTATTTCCGAATTTCAATTATATGTTTGGGAGTTCAGTCCCGAAAAAATGACGAATAGATTTTATTATTTTTGCCATTTTTTTTCAAGAAATTTACCCTTACAAGGCCAATCTTCTCTGAGTTAAAAACAACATCAAAGTTATGAACCTCCTCTGTTTTTATTGTTGTACTCCTTTCGTCTTATAGAGTCGTGGTTACTAGAAAAATTTCCACTCATTGTCATTGCCAAAAAAGTGTAGGTAGCTAAATAGTTGTCATTGTTACCGTCGGTATATTGCCGTCAAAGGGTTTTCAAGGCTTTGAGGGTGGGTAGGTTTTGAAGGTGAGATTTAGGAAAGATGGATGGGTGGTGATGGATGTGAGTGCTCTCATAAACCTTAATTCATAATGTAGTGAGTGTGTAAATTTAATTGTCAGATGGGGTATCCTAAAATTAATGATATTTTTTGTAGTAATTTTATTTGAGGTTATTATTGTAATAAAAAAAGTTAAAAATTGGAAAGTCCAAAATAATTTATGAGATATAGTACTCTTTTTAAAAGGTTAATTACACTATGACCCCTCAAAATATCATTTTACTTTTTTCATTTATGAAAGTACACATTTTGACCATTATTATTATATTATTATGCATCACTTTCCTCCCTGGTATATTTTATTTTTTAATTTTTTTTATAGTCATAGGGTCAAGTATACAAGTTCATAGATAAAGAGGGTAATATGGTATTTGTAAATAGTTAAGGTAGTATTGATATAATTAATTTTTTTTTAATTATCAGGCAAAATAATATAGTTTCACAGTTCATACTAGCATTTCAAATATTGAACTATTACAATTGCGTGTTTGGTTTTGGAAGAAGTCGAATTTTCGGAGGGGCAAGAATTTTGTGTGTCTAAATCCTTATGTTTCTTGATTATAAAATATTAAATCCGTCTATTTCTTGACCTTAAAATATTCAAATTTGTTATATGAAAGTCTCAAGGATAATCCAGTATTGTGAATGTTTTGAAGCAAGACGAAAGGATAATATTTTGAGGTGGGAGATAATTTATGGGGTTCTCTTACTTCCAAACAAAAATCCTGTTATTTAGCCTCATAATTTTAAAATTATACACATCTGTCTATCCATTAATCTATTTATATATTATATAAGGAAAATTATGTTTTTAGTGAGTAGCCTTGTGAGAGTTTCAATGTCTCATACTAATTTTCTTAATTTTCAACAATTAAGAAAATCTCCATTGATTAGTTTTTATTTGATAATCTCACATCAAAAAAAGAAGGGAAAAAATGAGTTTTTGTGTATGTTTCAATCTAATATAGTTTAAATTTCAAAAAATTTAATTAATTAATTAATTTTGACCTAACCGATTAGGGTAAATCATTTTTGATTTGATTGATTTGTTGGTTTAACCGCGATTTTAGCGGTTTTATCAAAATATATTGATTAGATTTGTTTGATTCAAAATAAACTAAAGATTGATCTGATCAAATATTGAAAGACTGAGATTGCTTGATTAGAGATAAATTTTTCGTTCAAATAATTGTTAACTTTTTATTTTATAATCCTACATCGGAAAATGAAAAAAGAAAAAGAAAAAGTGAGTTGTTTTAGTTATATAAAGTGAATCTTAATAATGTAGTATTATGTATACTTCAATTCGAAACAGTTTGGCCGTGTTTGGTTTGTTTTTTAGAAAATTTTTTGGAAAAAATTCTCCACAAACAAATTTTCAAGAGTAATCAAACCAAACAAATTTTTTCAAAAAAAATCTCAAAATTTTGTTTGGTTACCTACTTTCCAAAATCACTCTTTCTCTCATACATATCAAATCAATCACTTTTTTTAAAACTCTCTCCTCAAAACAATTTTCCAAAACCATTTCTAAAAAAAGGCAAACCAAACAAGTTTTCGTACTTTTTATCTCAAAAACTACTCTACAAACAAAAATCAAACACACCCTTTAAATTTTAAAATTAAAATAACATTAAAAAGTTTTAATTAATTAATTTTTATATAAGTTAGTTGGTTATTTGACCTAACCGATTAGGCTGAACCATTTTGGGTTTGACCGATTTGCGATTTAATCGTGATTTCTCATACTAATTTTATTAATTTTAAATAATTACAAAAATTTCCATCAGTTAATTTCCATTTAACCATATAAAAACAAAATTCTAATTAGTTTATGATTTATATTATAATGCTACATCAAGAGAAGAAGAAAAAACAAATTTTGTTTCACTATCTATCTATATATTATATAAGGAAAATATGATTTTTAGGAAAAAGCCTTCTAGGAGTTCCAAACCCTTATTATAAAATTATTGAATTTTCTTAATTTTAAACAATTAAGAAAATTCTCGTTGCCTAGCTTCCATTTACCTTTCATTTTACAATCACACACTGGAAAAAGAAAGAAAAAGTGAATTGTTTCACTTACATAAAGTGAATCTTATACTCTCATTTATATAAGCAAAATGAGATGTTTAGTGAGAAGCCCTATGATCAATATCTCATACTTATTTTTTTGATTTTCTTAATTTTAAATAATTAAGAAAATCCCCATTGGCTAGCTTCCATTTAACTTTTATTTTACAATCCCACATAGACGTTTTGATTTTAAAAATAATTTTGTATGGGTTTTTGAAACTCTCATAATATTTATTTTAAAAAAAAAATATGGGTAAACTACTAATAGGTCCTACTTTGGAGACTTATTACCCATTAAGTCCTATTGATAAATTTATTAAGTGATAAAGATAAATTTATCAGTCTTTTATTTTTATGAATAAATTTATAGTGATAAATTTATCAGTCTCTTTGTTTTTATGAATAAATTTTTAGTGATAAATTTATTACTCTCTTATTTTTATAGTGTTAAATTTATTAGTTAGGACCTGTAGGTAAATAAGTCTAGTTAATAGGACTAATTGGTAAGTACCCCTTAAAATAATTACAATCCCACATCAAAAAAAGAAAGAATAAGTGAGTTCTTTCACTTATATAAAATAACTCTTTTAAGGAAGGTTTTGAGGAGAAACTTTCTGGAAATTCCAAATCTCCATTCCAAAATTATTGAATTTTTTTAATTTTAAACAATTAAAAAACATTGGTTAGATTCCATTTACTTTTTATTTTATAATCCCAAATCGGGAAAAAATAAAAGTGAACTGTTTCATTTACATAAAGTGAATCTTATACTCCAATTTATATATATATTATTGAAATTTCTTAATTTTAAACAATTAAGAAAATCTTCATTGGTTATTTTTATTTAACTTTTATTTTACAATTCTACATCGGAAAAAGAAGGAAAGAGTGAATTGTTTCACTTATATAAAGTGAATCTTATGTTCCCATTTATATACTAAAAAAGAAGATTTTTGTGAGAAACCCTATAATCAATATTAATTTTTTTTATTTTCTTAATTTTAAACAATTAAGAAAATCTCCATTGATTAGATCCCATTTAACTTTTATTTTATAATCTCACATATACAGTTTGATTTTAAAATAATTTTGTATGAGATTTTGAAACTCTTATAATATTTAACTTTAAAATAATTACAATCGAGAAAAAAAAAAGTGAGTTATTTCACTTATATAAAATGAATTTTATACTCTCATTTAATATTATAGTATTGTGCATGTTTCAGTTTAAGATGGTTTAAATTTTTTTAAAAAAAATTAAAGGTTTTAATTAATTAAATTTGTTGTAAATTGGTTAGTCTTTTGACTTAGCCGATTAGGCTGAATCGTTTTCGATTTGACTGGTTTACTGATTAAACTACGATTTTAACTGTTTTATCAAAATATATTGCTTAGATTTGTTTGATTTGAAATAATCTAAGATTGACCTTATTAAAAATTGAATGACTAAGATTACTTGATTAGAAGTGAACTTTCTATCCAAACAACTATTAATTTTTATTTTACAATCCCACATCAGAAAAATGAGGAAAAAATGAGTTGTTTCACTATATAAACCTATACTCTTATTTAATATTGTAGTGTTGTATATGTTTCAGTTCAAAACAGTTTAAATTAATTAATTTTTGTATAAGTTGGTTGGTCGTTTAACCTAACTGATAGGGTAAATCGTTTTCGGTTTAACTGATTCGGTGATTTAATTGTTATTTTAGCAGTTTTATCAAAATATATTAATTAAATTTGTTTGATTCGAAATAAATTAAAGATTAAACGACTAAGATATATTAATATATTATTTTATCCCGTGCATAGTACAAGTAAGATGCTAGTAATTTTAGATAGAAAAATGTTATACGATCTTCCACCAAAAGCGACATGGGGTTGCACCCCCTATATGTTAGTTTTTTTTTTCTCTACTTCTCCGACCTGCACGTAATTTCTCCTTATCTCATTCTGTTTATATTTTGTTTTTGATTTTTTTTAAAAAAATATTTGTATGGCAGAAATCACAACTCTCCATTTTTTGAAAAGAAAAATGCAAACGGTACCACGGACAATTAATGGCATGTGATATGCTCTCTGGATTGATATGGACCTCTCTGCGTCCAGTTGTTGCACTATACTAATAATCAAAATAACGCTTTTATGATATAGAAAAGAAAATATATAGAGGAACAAAACAATGGAATGGAATTAACATACATTATTTAATTTTCAATTTAACTTTTGTTTTTGTTGTTGTTCTTCTTGTTATAATATAAGGTCAAGACTTGGTCACTAGAGAATGGGTCACGTCCATTTGGACTAGAGGCTTTGTGGGCTTTGTGGCATCAACCCATTTCAGCATACATTCTGAGTCATTAGTGTAACACTGCTGCTTCTTGGTGTATTAACGTTGCTGCTTGTTTGGTTTGTAATAACTCTTTCTCTGCAGATGTAGGCTGGACACGTGGGCTGCAAATCACCCACATACACAGTAGTAGAAGAAGACAAATTTCATCATTCCTCCTAGAAATTTGTAACTCCTTCCTGCTGCTTGCCTATTTCCCAGAGGTTTTCTAGCAGATTTTTTGATGCTGCTGTTTGCTTCATTTCCAGCTCTTTCCTTGCAGATTTGGGGGTTGGACATGTGGGCTGCAAATCATCCGCATACGCAATAGAAGAAGAAAACAAATACCACCATTCCTCCTAGAAATTTCCCCAATCGGTGCTCCTACTGCTTTGCTATTTTCCAAAGCTACTCCCTGCAAAATTTTCTTGCAGATTTTGAGTTACTCACGTGGGATTCAAATCATCCACGTAGACAATGAAGAAGAAAACAAATTTCACCACTTTGAGCGGCAAACCTCACCGACCCACAGGTCCAACCCGCATTCATGATGATGGCTGCAATTTGTTTTTGACGCCATGCTTTTTTGCACCAAACATGGAATTTCACACTGTTCTTCACATCCTTGTCGCCATTGCCGCTGCCGTAAAGCTGTTGAAGTTGGTCATCCAAAGCTCTGCTTCCACCGTTGCAAATTCTGATAATTACATCTGTAATTTGATGCCTATTATTTATATTTGTGTTGCACAATATTTATCCACTGTTTTCCTTCCTGGGTGTATACATATTAAATAGGTACGCACCAAGTGTTTGTCAATATGTCTCAATAAGTAAAGAGTTTACCAGCCTGATTTGGGTCATTGGATTTTGATAGCCTCTGTTGAATTTTCCGAATTAGATTACATATATGTTGTATGCATTTGACCTTGAACCTACAACAATTAATTAAACAAAAGCTACTCAAGAAAGCAACGAACTTTCTCCAAAAAATATGGCAGAAAAAGCAACACGCTCTAAGTGAAAACAAAATTGAAAAAACCAAAAATAAAAAATAAAAAAACCGGATTGTTTCAATTAAATAAAAAATTAAACCCGACTTATGCCTCATAAGGCAGAACTTGACTGACAACCAACTGAAAATACTAGATCTTGAATTATGTGACTTGCTAATAAGGAGTTTAAAATTTTGAAACCACAAAATTCATGTCACTCTTAATTCTTAAATGACATGACAAACATCCTTCTAAAATTGGACCAATGGTTTGAATTCATAGCCTTCTAAAATCTTGCAAGGTGATTTGAAATGTAGAGAAAGTGAAGCTAAGTTGTGGTCCCACAAGACAAACATCAACCTTCTCCATATGCATGTTATGCAAGACAACACTCCAACTAGTCTCCAAACGGAGCTTCTAACATAGGTATTCATTTTAAAACTTCTCCATGCATCCAAAATGACTACTATAGCAATACAAACAAATTGCGTTTCCTTCAGTCATCTCTGGTAAATAGGAAAAAAAAAAAAATGTTTGACAGTATTGAAACACATTATGGAAGAGACACTTTCTTCACCCACCTCCTGAAAAAAACAAAGGTTTCCTACTCAAAGTGAAAAACGCCAGCTGACCCCAAATGTAGCATCATTGAAGAGAGTTACAAAACTACTCCAAAGCCAAACATCCCCAAATCCAACACATTTTCCAAGCAATAATCTTCTATGAATTTGACACCCGAATAATAAATACGTAAACTCTGTAAATTTTCAAATTTGAAAATTAAGTACCTATAATTTGCTGAATTGGAAATTTTTAGTACTTCCTTGTTAATTTTTATGAAATAAAGACCCTTACATATCATATGTCCTATCCTCAGAAACCACAATAATAGATAAAACTCTAAACTCTCAAAACCCAAATATGCCCATTCAAGTAAAAGAAAGAAAGCCACAAAATTTTACCACGCAAAATTAAAAATATTGTATACCAAGAAAGACATGATGTATCTATACACATTACACATAATTATTCTAACATAGAGTACTTCTTTTTCTTACTTTTTGTAAACAAATTCCTGCTGTACATATCTACTATAATGTATGAATTTCATTCATTTCAATTGTAAAAAAAAATTGATTACTATGAATTTCAATATAGAGATTCTGTACAGCTTATTTTATACCATACAAAAACAACTCAATTTTTTCTTCAAACAATTAACATTCCGCCATGATTTCATCATATTTATTTAAAAAAATAAATAATTTATTTTTAAAATTATATTTACTATTTATTTATTTTTATTTTTTTATAATTGTTTACCTATCATAGCCCCTTTCAAATTATGCTAAGAGTTTTTTACTTGTTAAATTAGATAACTGATAACAAAATCTCTTTAATACTGTGCTAACTAAGAGCATCCACACCAACCTCTTCAAATTTTTAGTCAAATTAAAGCTATTTTGCTATTTTAGCTAATCATCTCTTAACACTTACTTCATCAAACTTTCTATTCTAACTTATTCTTATTAAAATATTATTTTCTTATTGTGTTTGTTAGTTTTTTTTTTTTATTAAATTGATAAATTAGCAGAAACAATTCTTAAAAAATACAAAAAAAAAAAAAATGCCGTTGACCAGTCGACCGGCCGAACTTTCAAGCGGACATCCGATAACACTAATCTAGCGATGAACAATACCTCGCTTGTTGTAGTGAGATACTGTAGCAAACATAAATTTTGACGAGCTGCAAGCGAGTTTGATGGAGTTGATTTTTTTAAGTTTATTAGTTAAAAAATGATTTTGAAGAGGTTGATGAGGATGCTCTAAGAGACTTTTACTCGTAAATTATATAACATTGCACATATTTACATATCACCAAAAATTATACAAATATTTTAAATTTTTTAAAATATGTTTTTTTCAGAATACTTGTTAACAAGACACTTAAGAAATTATTTTTAAAACTCATAACCAAACACATAACTTGAAACTCCATACTACTTTCACAACTCTACATTCAAATCGTAACCAAATACATAACAAAAAAATTAAAATATTTTTAAAAAAATTTATAAAATAGAGTTTGAATTTATTTTTATAAAATATTTTAAAATGTAAAAAATTAAAATCGTAATATTTTGAAATTAAAATATTTAAAAATATTCAAAAAATTAAAAAAATCGTAACATATTTAAATATTAAAATATTTAAAATCTTAACAAAATTAAAATATTGATTTGAATTGAGTTTTGAATTATGTGTTTGGTTATGAGTTTTGAAAAGTAATGATTATGTTTTGAATTGAGTTTTGAGAAATGGGTATAAAAATATGATTTGAAAGCTCTAAACAAACAACACACTCAAATCAATGAGTAGAACTATATTTTGAGATACTTACCAAACGGAACCTTAATTTTTTTGCTTGTAATTTCTCTCTAGTTCAAATATAACTTGACTTTCATATTTGAACTCATGTAGTTCATTATGAGTTTTGTTTTGATAATTTGAATAATTTACTTTGTAAATATCATTTATAAAAAAATTAATAATCGTAATTTTTTATTTTATTATTTTTATTTTCATAAAAAATAAACAAATGCGTATAGTATGGGGGACCTAGGGCTGTTGCTGTGACTCACCGCAGCGCTCTGCTGTGAGCTCGTGGAGGCTTTTTTTGAGTCTTTTTTGATGATTCAAACCGCTTATATTGTAGGGTTCGTCGAGTATATCATCCATACAAAAAATCAAATTAATCAAAAATCTATAACCTCATGATCAGATTCAAATTGTTTTATAAAAATTATCAAGATAATGCCAACCGTTTATTTTTTAAAAAACAAATGTGCTCTTGTTATAAAGTTATAGATTTCTCAATCAATTTAATTTTTTACATGTATAATTTATTCAACAAATCTTATAATATAAACAGTTCAAATTATCAAAAAAAAATATTAAAAAAAACCCTTCACTGACTCAGCAGCACCCCAGGTTCATAGTATGGGTCTCTCGAACAAGAACAACAATGATTCATCCTCCCTTTTCCTCCCACCCCCTTTGACCCCCTCTCTCTCTCATTGGTCCCCTTTTCTTTTCTTTTTTTCTTTTTTTTCCTGCTTCTCCAATCACCACCCACCACGTGACAAAGGAAGGTGAAGGGGTGACCCCCAAAAGGGGGTCCCAAGCATTATTCCGAACAAGAAATGGAGGAAAACAAAACTAGGTGGATTGTCAAAACTTAACCTAACGAGCCTGTGGGGCCCAAAATGCTAACCCCATGATTGATAACATTAATTCTAACCTACCAAAGGACGGCTTAGTTGGGTGGGTGGGTTAGAAAATGTCAAATGTATAAACGGTTTATAACGAGGATTGAGCGTTTAGAAAAAGTAAACCAACGGCCCAGATGAAAGCATGGGCGGTGCAGCGTACGAGCAATACTGTTATGATATTGAGGTGGATGGATATCTTCCCAAAAAAAGACTATACAACCTCTCAAATGCACTTGTTAGAATGTCGCAACAATTTATTAGCCTTTTCGCTGGTGCATTTTTTTATAATTGGTTAGAGAGTTGTAAAATAAATTAGATGTGATATTTTATCTTATTAAATATTTAATTTTTTTTATTTTTTAATATACTATTCTAATCTAACTCTCTTTTGATGATATGTTTTTAGGCCTATTTTAACAACGGTTTAAAAGTTAATTTTTTAACTTTTTTTAAATCACAAAATTTTTCTATCTTTTTTATATATATTTTTTAAAAAAATAAAAAAACTAAAAAAATTAACTTTCAATGTCTCTCTTCTCTAAATTGTCTTGTGCACTTTGTCATTGTATTCACGCCATTGGACCCACCCGATGTGATCCTATCCTATCTAGCCCACAGTAGCTTCCAATTATGATCTACTCATCAAGATCAAATGTACGAAAATTTTGAAAGGTCGTGCATAATTCACGTACATGTGGCAGATATCCCCATTAATGTTGTTGGGCCATATATGATTATGATCAACTATCATACTGAAAAATAAGTTAGGATCTCCTCATTGCAATTCTCTTTGTAATGGTTGAGATCACCTGTTATAATATATAACGGTCATAAAAAAAAATAAAAAAAAATTAAAATCAACCGTTGGATGTTGTAACAGCTGATCTCAGCCGTTGCAAGGAAAATTACAACAAGGGATTGCAAGGAGAGAATTCCAACTCCTGAAAAATATCACTGCGCATGCAAGTTTTTTTTTTTTTTTTTTTTTTTGACGCAAGTCTAACGCATAATAAACACTTGTACGAAGCAAACCACAAATTTACACAACTATAAAAATGAGAGAATTGTTTTACACTATTCAATTGATTTAAGATTTTTGCTAAATTATTTGATGTTGCATGTTTATGTCATATTATCAAAGTGCTCAAAAATATTTAAACTTTTTTTTATAAAGTAACTAGTATAAGATGCTAAACAGTAGGGGTGGACGCAGGTCGATTGCGGTCATGAAATCTCTAATTCGCCATCCGTCTGCCAGATTGGCGGATTAGAGAAAATCAATTCGCATCCGTCGGCCAATCCGGCGGATGTGGATTGAGCGGATTGACGGTTTGGCGGATGGATGCGAATCGGTTTGGCGGTTTCAAATTTTATAAATTTTCAACATAATTCAACTTGTGCACTTCCTTAAAAAAGAAAAAAGAAGAAAGTATTACAGTCAATAACTTAAAAAAATATTACCATCACTACATGCCTCATTCAAAGTAAGAAAGTTTAAAACTTTAGAATATCACAATCACTGCATGCATCATCCACATACTACAATCACAACATGCCTAATCCACATAAAGAATTACAATATGTAGTTCTTAAAATATAAAAACAATTCAAACTACTAAAACTATTAATAGAGCAATAGTAGAGATTGTATGTCTTTGTATTGTTACATCTATATTCGTGTAAGAATTTTTTATATAAATATATAATTTTTTACAAAAAAAAAAAAGCCAAAAATATACATATATGTTCTTATTTTGATTATAAAAAATATACATATATTTTCTAAACTTATATATCATTTTTTTAACAAAAACTGACAACGTCACGTAAAATTCACACGATACATACGTGATCGGCACCACCAAACCGCAATACCAATAATTAATAAGCTGATGGCAGCTTGTGAGGACCATAACCTTCCCCACTTTTGTCTCTCTACGAACAACTTAGATGGCTGACTTTTTGATTTTTTCTAATTTTTTTAAAATATATATAAAAATAGAATAATAATATGACGCAAAGTAAATTAAAAGTCATTATGAAAAATATTTGAGATCCCTAAAAAAGAAGATCTCACAACTGTCACTGATGTATTGACTATTGATGTATTTAAATTTTTTTTAAAAATTGTATCAGATAATAACATAAATGGTTCAAATCATTTTAAGTTGTGAAGATTGTGTTTTGTGGGGCCTCTATCATTACTGAAATCATTATACATCAAACTATAATACTGTGTTTGGTTGAGGGATTTGGGGAGGAATTTAGAAAAGGAAAGAGAAAAGGTGTGTGAAACTATGTGAAATGTAGGTATATTTTTTTTATATTTCACCTATCTTTTTTATTTCTCTTTCCAAATCCCTCCTCAAATTCCTCAACCAACCACAGCATAAGAGATACTTCACAAATCCCATCCATCTTTCTCTCTCTATAGGGATTATCGGTAGAGCAATGATTAGTTGAAGGTTCTTGTAGTCGTATTTTAAAAGTCGTAACCTGTTCATTTCTTGTATCCTGGCGATCAACGCAATGAACCCTTCCAGGCCTCGTTCAGTATAGTTGACTTCCATTGTAATCGTGCTAGGAAATCATACACAGCTCACATATATCGAAGATTCAAAACCTTTTATAAACCGTGTTTACTCCATTTTATGACTGGCATGGACTGTATCTTTCTTCTTCTGATCAATCATGGATAACGAGAACCCCAAGTCCAGAAGGAGAAGGTTCCGACAGTGGTTCAAGAGGAAACACAAGAGACCCGACCCATTTTACCTCGGTGAAGTTGCAGGTTTAACAAAAAAAAATCTTCTATATTTCTTACACTCGTTCTATTCGTAGTTATTGGTTGAAATGAATGGGTTTCTAACCAGAATAATAAATTTGGTCCCTTGCAGATCGAGATGAAGATGACAGCAATGATTATCCGGATGATGTTTTTGTTCAGTCGATGGAGAACGAGACATGCTTAATAACCAATGAACTAAGGTGAGACTTTGGAATATATTGTCAAAATGAATAGATAGATCGAGACAATTGAATTTAGTAGTTACCAGATGTTTGTATTCCAGAGTCTTTGTAGGTACTTGGAATGTTGCTGGAAGATCTCCCGTAGGGAGTTTGGCAGTGGATGTGGACGAATGGTTGAACCTCAAGGAAGCTGCCGACATTTATGTTCTTGGGTACGTTAGATTTAGATTCATAATCTCTGTGAATCACATTAAGTGTGTTATTCAGCAAAAAAAACTAAACTCTTTTGCAGATTTCAAGAGATTGTACCTTTAAAAGCGAGAAACGTAATTGGAGCTGAAGACCCAACAGAAGCAACAAACTGGAACTTGCTAATTGGGAAAACGCTCAATGACAAATATGGGTGCCCTTGGTTAACACCAATTTTGAATCCTATCAAAAGTGACAGTTATCACTATGCAGGAGTTCCTGACTCTGAAAGAGGAGCAAGTGTTAGCGGCCGAACTTTATCACCGACAAGAGATCAGCCAAGTCGGTGTCGTAGGTACAAGCTCATGGCAAGCAAGAAGATGGTTGGAGTCTTCATAACAGTCTGGATGAAGCGGGAATTGCTTAAGAGGTATAGCGTATCGAGTATAAAAGTTTGTTCGGTGGCTTGTGGTATCATGGGCTATTTGGGAAACAAAGGATCAGTTTCAGTAACCATGACAATTGAAAAAACTAGTTTTTGCTTCATTGCTGCACACTTGGCTTCTGGTGAGAAGAAAGGGGATGAAGGGCGAAGGAATCATCAAGTCTTTGAGATTTTTAGGCGAACTTCTTTCCCACGATTCCCACAAGATGGAGATAATCTTCATCCTCTAACCATCTTAGGACACGAGTAAGTTTTCCTTCCAATCTCAATACATTACATAAACAACAAAAATAAGACTGAAAAAAAGATCGACAAAGATGGACTAAAAACACATGTAAATATTGGATAAACGAAGAATGCAAAGTGGATTTATTTAAAATTGAATGAAATTTTCTCTTTAGTGACCAAATCTATGTGTTGAACAGTCGGATATTCTGGTTTGGGGATCTCAACTATAGGCTATATTTAGAAGACAACTTAGCCAGGCAACTGATAAAGACTCAAGACTGGAGAGCACTTCAAGAGTTTGATCAGTTACAAAGGGAACTAGAATATGGTGGAGCATTCCAAGGTTGGAAAGAGGGAAACATTGAGTTCGCTCCTACCTACAAGTATTCTTCATCAAATTGCAATCGATATTCAGGTGGTTTTCCAAGCAGAGCGGGAGAGAAGCAACGAACTCCAGCATGGTATAATTACTCAACAATGATCTTTGTGAATGATGCTTATCACTCTGTGTCACTTGGTTATGGTCATGTTTTATGAAAATTTTGGCACATGTACGAAACTAGGGTCTAAATCCACGTTCTCTATTTTCATGTAGACTGCTTACTTTCTAATAGCTCCATGAAAATATGCAATAGATGAGATATTTTTCATGGTTGCAGGTGTGACAGGATTTTGTGGTATGGTAAAGGAGTGAAGCAACTTTCCTATTTCCGCAGTGAGAGCAAGTTCTCCGATCATCGGCCTGTCTCTGCTCTTTTCTTGACTCAAATTGACGTTGCTAAGTCTACAACACCAAGGGTTATTCCTCTTCAACCCATTATTCCTCCTCCCAACCAAACTGTAAGTATGATCTTGTCAGGATTCGATAAAACATTCTATTTGTGCTCTCCTAATAGATAATGTATTGATGAGATGGATCCCACAACTCCCTCAATTTGAAGGAACAATTCATAAACTTCTTAATGTAATAACTATAATTGCAGGTACAGGACGAAACGAATAAAGAGGAGGCTACATCTACATTGCTCTCATTGATTGTAAAGGATATAGAAGCATCATCAAGC
Organism: Camellia japonica; assembly: GCA_030407325.1. Taxonomy (NCBI): domain Eukaryota; kingdom Viridiplantae; phylum Streptophyta; class Magnoliopsida; order Ericales; family Theaceae; genus Camellia; species Camellia japonica. Next base: position 2,490,505 of record JAPPVO010000002.1, read on the forward strand.
CACATGCAAAAGCTGTAGAGATATTTTTTTAGAAGTTGCTAATGGAATTTAATTAGTTATACTGCTACAGAGCGGGCATACGGAGTATATTTTGCTGTATTCTCCTCCCTTAATGTGTGGCCCTCATTTTTTTGCTCATGAATTACCCATTTAAGTTAGATTGGCAGTTGATAATTATGCAAAAGTAACTATCATTTATTAAATATTACAGTAAGTGATACCTCATTTTTTTTTTTTTTACCCAAAAAAAAATAATAATAATAATAAAGGCTTAAGCATCAGAGATTTATGAATTTCCAGGAGAAATGAGATAAACTGAAGACCATATATGAAAATGAAAGCATTTAAAAAAAAAAAAAAAACCACACATACACACACACACAAAGCATTTTAATGAAGTCTGAGGCAATTAGGAGTACTCCCTCTCACCTTTTGCACCAAATGGCCATTATACTGCTGTGCCAAAACACAAAGCTTTTGGTTTCACTTCGTAGAGTCAATTGCAGATGTAATAGAGAACAGATGTAAAACACATCTGTAGAATCTCAAATTCTCACTTACACTGAAACTGTAAGGTGAACAGTTTAGATGGAGTGATCCCCAAAGAGATTACTTACAGTTTAATTCCCATCACTGGCCTGAAGAATCCCATCCAATGCCTCCACGTTGTCTAGATGACAACTTGGACATATGCACCTCCTCTGCAGCTCCTCACCGAGAGAGGCACATCTCTCTTCAAACTCGGAAGTCTGCTTGTTCCCAGTCAAGGACATATTCATTGTCAATGGTCATGTAATATGTTACATAAAGCGCTAAACCTATGCAAAATGTTTCTGGTCACAAAAGCCAGGATAACAATCCAATTTTCTTTTTTAATTAAAAACATATAAATGCAATAATTGGTTGCTGCAAAGAAAGAATTTTAAAAGTATTAGTCTAACCGTCAGTGTCCTTTTCTCCAACTGAAGAGAGCATGCAACGTATTTACCTAGAAGACGGACAAAAACAATGAGGAAAAATAGAAAGGAAAAGATAATTCATTTCCCTGGAACATTTCTTACTCTTGTCTGGGTGATCAAAAAAACTAATTTTTAGCACGCTGGTCAAAAGGATAAATTTTCAGTATGCAGATCAAGTGGCCATTTAACAGAGACTACACAATGACATTTTGGTAAGGATATCTAGTCAAGTCCTGCAACTCGATGCTTTCTTTCATAATTGACTCCATCAGGAAGACCTTCCTTTCCAAATCAATTAGCTCCTCCTGGACCTACAGGAGTTCCAGACCATTCAATTTTCTAGATTATCTTCCAGGAGAAACTTTGGGCAAAATATCAAAAAAAAAAAAAAAGGGAGCAAAGAATGGGTATGCGTTTTTCAAAAACAGCAAAATCAAATGAAAAATGCATTAAAGTAATGTTTTTAAAACACAAAGAGCAACTGACCACCTGCTTATGAATAGTTTGCTCTGCTTGACACTCTTGTTCCTCTACAGTGGTTTGAGAAATTATTTCAGCAATCTTATTGTCAAGGTCTCTTCTGCGAACTTCAGGATCTTCTGCATCACTGAGTTTTTGGCCTGCGTTTGGCAGAAAGTCGCAATGTATCTTTAAGCATTTAAAAAGATATAAAAATGAAATGATACCATGAGACAAAGGTTGGTTTTATAAATTGACATGGAGAGACAACACATTCATCCAATTTATGCCAAACTTTCAATATCTTTCCCACAGAGAGAGAGAGAAGATGAAGAAGAAGAAGAAGAAAACATGCGCAGTCATACAATCAAGGTCAAAGTTTTAATATCTTTGTCAACTAAATTTTGTATATCATTACCATTCACAAGACACTGCCAAAACAATGTCAAAGGAAATAAACATCTCCCTTATAAATATCAAGCACTAATTAACAAAGTACACAAACCATCGTTCATTGAAGTTTGGATTGAATTGTCTTCACAAAAAGCACAAGCTATTTGCTCTTGGAATTTCCTGCATCAGCAAGTAAATGGATTCCGATTAGTAACTATCATGATGCACATTCCAGTTTAAAATACCACTCACAACAATCTCTACAATTAGCCTGTCAATAGGGGGCATTTTATAACCAGGAAAAGAAATCCACCTCATACAATGCTTTAAGCATTTTTTCTATGTATTGCACAAAAGCCATCAAGTTGGCCTGACATGTCTTCTATTAGTACAGATGCGTTTGTTAGCATTGGGACAATCATCGGGACTATGCTTGTAGTGCAGTAAACTTTGGAATGTTGTACTAGTTAAGAATGCAAAATATAAGCTGATATTTGTCAAAGCACAGTCTATTTTTCCTTCTATCCAGAAATTATGTGTTGTTTCCAATCTTATACGTGAACATAAAGAAGTCAAATGAAAGTAAAATACCACGGTCTTAAGTACACGAGGCCAACCTTATATTAGTGTTGAGCTCAAACATTTTGCTAATGAAGTCATCTCTGCATAGAGGATTAAAAATCATCAAACAATACATGCCGTAATGAAGAACTTTCAGGTTTTGATGTATCAACAAATCAAATCATTTAATTAATCCAAAACGAAGCAACAAATCCGTACCGCAAAGCCCCTTCTTCATTCTACTCAATTGTTGTTTCATGTGCAAGTAGGTTCAAAAGAAGAAAATACAAAAAGGCATTAGAGAAGGAAATGAAACAATCTATTAAGAAAAACACAAACATTGTAACGCCCTAGTGAGTACCTTAATAGACTCCAAATCAGATCCAGCAATCGATATCTCGTCTTGAATCAGAGAAATCCTAGTCTAGAGGAAGTAATTTAAACAGAAACTAATCAAACTGTGAAGAAATCAACTGAAACCTAATCACATTTTGACAAAAAAATTTAATCGAAGCCTGTGTGAATTGCCGAGAAACTGAACAATCATTCATACGAATTTGAGAGAGCAAAACCTCTAGAGTTTGAATGAAAGCTTCATTCATAGCCAATTCAACTTCGTATCCTTTGAGCTCTTGCTCAGTAGTTTCTTTCAGACGCTTGGCGTCTTCTAGTTCAGAATTTGCCAAATCTAACTCAGATCGAAGCTGTTGAGTTCGGTTTTTCAGACCAACAATTCTGCGCTCTGCATATCTCGGAACACGTACAAACACAAATTCAATATCATTAGCCAAAGAACTAAAAATCTTCCGTTTGGTTACGGAGAAAACACGAGATAATAAGAAGAAATCGAACTTTCAATTCAAATCGTGTTTTCTTAATTTATTTTCTAATGTTTTCCCGGCAACCAAACAGAAAGTGATGAAGAAGAGACCGCCACACCTCCTTGAGATTTCTCGGAGGCGAAGTCGCGAATTAGAGTTAGCAGTTGCTTCTGTGGTTCAGTTCCCGCCATGGATTTTCAGAATTCTGTTTCCTACTTTCATATAAACCGACTCTTAAATACAATCTCAAGAGGCTGATCGCGTTCGCTTCGCTTTGGGCCGTTCGCTGCAAGTTAGGGTAAGCTGTGATAAAGGCTGGACCGGGCACCAATGGGCTCGAAAATCTTGGGGATTAATGGGCTTGAGGCCCATATTTGTTGGCTCCAGGTTGGGGCGGCCTTTCTCGACATTATTTTACAGTCCATCCAATTGAGCTACATTTTGTCCACGTGGCTAAGAGCATCCCTGTCAAACTATTTAAAATTTTGTTATATTTTAAATCAAAAGTTAATTTTTCTATTTTAACTATAGGCCCGTTTGTTTTGGGATGTAATAGATGGGAGGGGATTAGAATGGAGATAAGATTATTTAGTGTTATGTTTGTTTGTAGAGTTGGGGAAGGGATTAGGATGGAGGAGGGGTTTGAGATGGAGGTTGGAAGGGGGATTGGGATGGAGGAGGTGGAGGTGGTATTAGAAAAATAGTGAGGGGATTAAAAAAAATTTATTTTTTACATATTGGAAATTTTTTTTAAAACATTTATGTTTAATTTTTTATATTTTTTTATTTGTTTTATTATTTTATATAAAAATAATTTAACAATTCCTACACTAATAACTATCATAAAAATAAACACAATTTTACTTAATCCCTTCACTATCAATCCCCTCACTATTAATCCCCTCACTATGAATCCCCTCCATTCTACCTCTGAAAACAAACGGGGCCATACACTTTTTCAATACACTTTCCAACAAACTCTCTATTCTTTATCTATATTATTCAAATATTATTTTTATTTTAAATTATCTTTTATAAATAATAAAAATATTAATTTTTTAATATTTGACTAGTCAAAACTATTAGCTACATTTGTTGAGCCAAAATTACTGAAACTAAAATAGCTAACTTGGTAGCTAGTTTGGTAGAGTTGAAATTTAGTGCTTTATTCACTATTTTAGCTAAAAAATAAAAGAATAATGTTTGGTAGCTCGAGACTTTCCCCCCCTCCCGAATCCCCCTAATGCCCAAAACGACGTCGTTTTGGGCATTAGATTTTTTTTTTTCTTTTTTTTTCCTTCATTTTCAGTCTGAAACTGAAACGCAGGGGGAAGAGGGAGAGGGAGAGGGAGAGAAAGAGAGAAGAAGAAGGAAGAAGAGGGCTGCGAGCCTCGCCGCTCGCCATCGTCGCCTCGCCACCCGCCGTCGGCGCCTCACCGCCAGCTCGTCGCAGCAGCAGCAGCAGCTCCAGCTCCGACCCCCCGTCTCCGCCTCCGCCTCCTCCTCCCCGCCTCCGCCTCCTCCTCCCCCGAATATTATGCCCCTTCTAGTCCCTCCTCCTCCCCATCCTTCTTCTTCCTGGTTCTGATCTGCCAAAAAAAAAAAAAAAAAAAGAACCAAAAACGGCGTCATTTTTGGTTCGGGGGATTCGGGGGGAGGGGATTCGAGCTACATACCACTGCCCAAAATAAAAATATCTAGTTTGATGGAGATACTCTAAGAAGTTAGGGATTCAACTCTTTTCATCAAATTGTTGCTTTACAAATAGATAAATAACAATATATGGAAAAAATAGTGAAACATTCATCTCCAACTTTGTATAATAAGAGAGGTCCAATTTTTTTTTTTTATTAGTTAAGGTTTCTCGATGAAATTTTTCTGTAATTATACTAAAGAAATTCGAAATTTCTCAGTAAAATTAGAGAAATTTCTCTGTAAAAATTAAAAAAATTCTGTGCCGGGACTGAAATTTCTTTGAGTCGGGCGAAATTTCTGAGTCGAATTTTCTCTATAAAAATATTGAGGGACCTTAACTACTATGAAAATATTGTATATCATTTATCTTATAAAATTTTAATATGAGGAACTTTAACAAAAATTTCCCATAATATATATGGAGTTTCTAATTAATTTTTCTCTATAACGAAAAATAAAAGAAAAACTAAGACAACAATGTAAAGTAAGTTGCATCTTATAAATTCAGTAATTTTTTTTAATTATTATTTTCTTAAGACACATGTTAAAACGACTTAATAAAATTTTAAATTTTTATTGCATATAAAGTGTACATGTTTTTTTGGGCCTAGCTTTCTACTAGTCTAGATTTGGAGTCGAGACTATTGTCACAGCCCATGGAGGCCACTATAAATTCCATTGCAATGATTTGAATTGTTAATTTGATAAATTTCGCTGTATATAACATTTATATAAAAAATTATAGCGATTTAATAATTGTAACTTATTTGATCCGCCGTATCTATAAAAAAAAAAAGTAAAAAAGGAAAAAAAAAATCTTTAGAGAAGATTACACGATTGATCATAAATTGACTATGCAATAGATATTGCAGTGATGCCAATTGTTCAGCTGTATGGTCAACAATTAGAAGATTTTAGAAACACGATTGGCTCAGATTTCGTAGCTCTTTTGTCAGGGATAGAAAAACTAATGCTCTGTTTGTTTAAGATGATAAAATGAATTTATTGGGGCACTGCCAATGAATCTGTGGTTTGCAGGTGCTGATTTGTATATCTGGTTGGTCAAGAAAAAAGCAGCAGCAGAGAAGATGATATATACACATTTATTGAACTTGAACCCCTCAAATAACTCCAAAATGCATTTGATGAACCTGTCTTGGAACTATATAACATGAAAATATATATATTGTTTCCTTTGGGGCCACATGATTTTTTTTTTGAAAAGGCACTACTACATCACTGACAAAATGGAGAGACTATTACAATATGTAGTTATTTGAAACATTTAATTACCTAGGAACTTTGTGCCAAAAAATAAAAATAAAAATAAAATAAAAGAAGAAAGAAAAGTTATCCTGACATACATGAGAGAGGTATCCCTTGATTTTCCTGCCTTGACTCACAAGGCCTCGTGTTAGGAAGATGACTTGGGATAAGTAGATAGGAAAGGATTTTATCCAACTAAAACATAATATAATAGAGTCAAGTAATATAATGGAGTTAGGATTTGATTGAGAGGAGACAAATATTTAAGCATGTTAAATTAATTATGAATGATTCAAAATTATTTTAATATCATACATATTATCTCAATACAACTATAGTAACATTAAAATCTATAGCTCTCATGGAAGAAGAAGTAATGGAAATAAACTTTTAAAAGAAAAATGAAATGCTTTATTAGAGTTATTTGTGAACCAAATAACGAGGCAATTTATGTCCATGTTCTAGTTGGTAGTGTGTTGAGTTTGGTGAAAGAAATCAATCCCCTTGTTCACCCTATTGAGATGTTGAGTTTGTTGGAAGAAAAATGAAAAATAAATAAATAAATGAAAATAGAGGGATAAATCTACTAATTTAGAGGGTGAAATTGAAAATAAATTTCAAATCATAGGTTAAAAATTTTAAAAGTTGAGGAGGGGCGCCTGACCCTTTAGTGATATCAAGACAACTCATAAGTGCATGCATATAGAATTATCTGAGAATTCTTTTTTATTTTTATTTTATTTGATAATTCATGTTGCTTTTGATCAACATAAGGGGTTTATTTAATGGCGTTGTGATATTTATTTTTAATGATTATGCTTTGCTTATCCAGTAAAATCCGAACAGATTCTTATCCATCAGTAAAAAAATCTCATAGGTAATCCAAAAGAAAAAGAAAAAGATGATGCAATCAAACAAAGAAGAAATATATGCAAGTGCATTTTCCATTTCGAAAGCAACAAAGTCACTTCCAACCATCCTAGGGTGGTGGTTTAGTGATGGATCTCACTTTCTTTTATGTGATTTAGTAGTAATTAAGAAAATATGGTTCAACTTCTTAGGATAGCATTTGGAACAAAACTTTTATTTATTAATTACAAGTTATCGGTTTTTATTATTATATCCTCAATTGAGTTACGATGAAGTTATACCGTCAAAGGGTAATTGCAAATCTTACGTGTTGTTAAAATTCAATAAATAACAATTCTTGTAATCACATCCAGAGATAATTGTCACGGTTAATCGCTTCTTCTTACTTTTTTTTAACTAAAAAAATAAAATAATGAGACTTCCATTATAAAAGTGACCACAATTCAACACAATCAGGGTAAACCAAAACATCATCACTCAAAGTGAATAACCTTGGTCTCTGAGGAAGTAGTAGGTGGGACACAACAGATGATTGAAGTTGAATACTCCTATATATGCATGATTGGATGTATCTATATAACATCTTTTATTGCCTGAGAAATGGTACCATTGATTTATTGTCTAAATAAGAGTCTGATGATAATTATTTCCACATCAAAATGCACGCTCACACACTTTTGTAAAACCAATGGAATTTTTGCATAAAATTGGTCCCCTCTTGGGGTTGTTTTCTTTGGAAATGGACAAAACAAGCACCCCATGAAACAAAACTTAGTGTATTGATCCCCATCTGTGATTAACAAGCTTGCCACTGAGCAAACTCAGTGCATGCTTTCAACCAGGCATATGATACGTATGCTTCATTTGCAAAACTAGTTGCCAATCACAGATCCTTAGTCACATCCTAAGGAATCGACTCCATGTGACTTTGTTCCCTTCGTCTGTGTTTTTGACTTGACAAGTCTATCATCTTTTTTTTAACCCCTCAAAATCTGGCAAATTCCTACTTTATAGCCTTATTTTGATAGTTTTGGAGTACCAATTCAACACGTTTACATAATGATTCTGAATCAATAAGAATAATAGTTGCATAATGAATAGAATTAATACTTTTAGACTCATTTTGATTAATTGAATAAGAAATAAAGTTGGGTCAACCATTCTACCAACTTGACACATTTATGTAATGATTCTCGATCAATAAGAATAATAGTTATAGAATGAATAAAGATGACATGACTTCTTTTGATTGATTGAATAAAAAATAAGATCAACCAATCATCCCTTTTATGTGGCCTCGTTTTGGGATTAACATTTTTAATAACTTTTTTCATTTTTAGTGAATCTTTTTTTTTTTTCAAAATATTTTACACTGATAGATACTACTCAACTAAATGTACCAGAAACATAAAAAATAAAAAAAGAAAAGAAAAAATCCATTGTAGATTTTTTTTTTTTAATAATCTTTAGTGAACTCGTTTTAATTTTTTATAAAATTTTTAAATCTTTCTACACTAGACCGACCTGAAAAATAAAAATAAAATGACAAAAATTACAAAAATAAAATCACTAATTTTTTTAATAAAAAATGTGAGTTTTTTTTTCTTCTTGTGATCTCAAACTCACTCCATAACATACACATGCCAGGACGGTAATCTTGGATTGTTAAACTATTTTTTAATTTACAAGAGAAAGGAAGATTTCCTTCAATCTAAAATCTAAATTAGAAGGGATAGTTTGGGCCCGTTCTTCCTAAAGAGAGTGTTATATTGAACTTGGCTTAGTGTCGTTATTCGTTAGTCACTATCAATTTGGCCATCCTTTGTAATATTTTGGTTACTATTAGAATTGGTGGGCTATGATCACAGTGGTGATTTAGCGAGAGAGAGAGAGTAACTCACACGGGGTCTACTTTTCCTCTTGTTAATTATTTCCACCAACTATTCAATATTGGGCTGCTTGAAAAATCATACTGTTAAGTCATGAATTAACATGCAACATCTAGAAAATAAAAATAAAAATTATAGAGATTTATGTTAGATGGTCAACTGTTTTGGCGAAGGAACAAACAAGAGAATTTTTTTTATTACAATTGATAAGAAGAGAAGGAGAAAAGAGTTGTCTAGTGCAGTAGTAAGATTTAAATGTAAATATCATGCCTAATAATAGAGCATCTCATTCACTAAAATCAACCCCTTGATTTTGAATATACAAAAGGTTGCACGCCTATATTTTATGAAATACTAATGCTGTGTTTGGTTGGGGAATTTAGGGAGAGTTTTGGAAAGGGAAAGGAAAAAGGTATGTGAAACTAGGTGAAATAGAAGAATGTTTTATTCACATTTCACATACTTTTTCCATTTCCATTTCCATTTCCCTTTCCAAATCCCTCCCCAAATCCCCCAACTAAACACAACATAAAGGATATCAAATTATGAATTGTGTTGAGTTGATGCTTATTATTTTTACAGATTTTAGGCTAAACATTAAAATAAAACTTTATTTACTAGGCTTTTGAAAATTTGAAACTTTAGGCAATATTTTTTTATTTTTTTATTTTTTTTATGAGACTTAGACAATGAGTTAAGTAACTTAATGATCAAGTCATTTTTGTGTTAAACTCAACACAATTGATTCTCCGATATCTTGGAAAAGATTTCAGGAATTTAAAAATGAAATGGAGTTTATCTTTATTTTTTGAAGGGGAAATAACTTGTTAGTGGTTTTGGGAGAAAAAAATTATCAAAAAAGTGATAAACATTATAAATATTAATAATTAAAATTATAAAACTTTTTCATTAATATGCAATAATTTTTGAAGATTACCACCAAAGAGTAATTTTTCCTTTTTTTGAAGCACTTGGTTCAGCCCTAACACCATGCACAGGCACATATGATGATTCGGATCCCCTTCAAATAAACAGTACCTCGGGACTTCACAACTCACCAACTCTGTTTATTGACAAAAATTGATAATTTAAATTAAAAAAATAACTAAGCGACAAACAAGGAGGTAAAAAAAACTGTTGGCAAAAGTTGATAAATAGTAGTTTTGTTTCTGGTAAAAATGTACGTATTGCAATTTGGCAAAAATGATAAGACCCCTTTTTCTTTTTTTTTTTCCCGTGGTGATAGCAAGCTGTAATATGATTTTTCTCTAAAGTAATTCAAAAGCCAAATCATTCCTTTTTAGTTTAGAATAAATAATGGTCGACATTCACTCATGAACCACCACTCTGGTCTTTTCTCCAACTAAAAGTTCTTATTGTATATGAAATCAACTATATTTAACTCTTTTGATCATTGCTTAATGTATACTAACTTTCACTTACCTTTTTTTATTTTATTTTATGTGGAAAAATATGAACATGTATTATGCATAGCAATATGGAAATCACATTACTCAACTTTTTTTTTGCGATTTCACGTTCATTAGGATTATGTTTGGATCAAAACTTTAAGAATGAAAAAGAAAATATATATATTTTTTTTTAATACCTATAGGTAAAACTAATATTTTCAAAATTTGGTGGATCAATTTTGAAGAGAAATTATAAAATATTACATAATAAATAAATAAATAAATTCAAAAACTCAACTGGGGCAATTGCCCCCACTTGCCCTATAATGGCTCCTCCTTGGTCTCCATCGAGTATTTTTAAGTGGATTGAGTATCTATTTCCCTTGTATTTATACATAAGAGTAATGTTATATAGAGGAGGAGCTCCTCTAGTCCAGATTTTGGACTAAAAGGTGTTGTTTGGGTCCATGAGATTCATCAAGGTTTCCGTTTTAATGATTCGAACCGTTCATTTGTTGGGTACTTCATATATTTTGTCTACAAAAAAAATTAGATTGATTTGATAACGGTAACTTATTTAATTTATCACGTTTATCACTAAAAAAATATAGTTTATTTTTAAAAATACAATTGTTGTCTATTTTTTTAGCGAAAAATTGTACAAGTTACAATTATCGGATTGACCTAATTTTTTTTATGAATGAAATACACGAAGTGTCAGACAAAATAAACAATTCAGATCGTCAAAACGGGACATGTTATGAGCCCCACAAACCTAAACAGTACCCTCCAGTCCATAGGGGAATATTTCACTATTTTTATTATACACACAAAGGTAATAAGTTTACATTAATAAATAAAATAAAAAACTTATCTCTTTTTATCTGGTGATAAGAAAAATTTTAAGAAATTCATTTATTTATAATATTTTTCTTATACATATTCTTTTGATATTTTTAAATGCAGTCGCTTACTAAAAAAAAATATGTATCAAGTGAAATATGAGAAAAGTTAAGGATCATGAAAATTTTTTCATGAAAATGATCATGAAGGATTTATGATCCTTGGATTACCTTGATTATTGTGTAGTGCTTTATTCTAAGTGTAATTCAAGAGTCACAAAACTTTCATGATTATTTTCATAAAAGATTTTTCATGATACCTAGCATTGTTGGTGAAATATATATGCTTATTTTTCTTATCTGGGGAATATTTTTAACTGCAGGAATATTGATGGACATCTCATGGTGAGTTCAAAGAAATAATTGAAAAAAAAAAAAAACAGCCACTATTCAAGCATATGCGTGACGAATCCAGTTGGGAGTCACTATTGCAAAGCAAAAGTGAAGAGATTGATTCCACTTGAAAGAGAGAGAAAAAAAAAAAAAAAAAAAAAAAAAGAAAAAGAAAAAGAAAAGATCACAAAGTTCATAAGAGACAACAAAACCCACTATCTAGTGTTTTGAATAAAGTTCAAATTCAATCCGAAATTGACTATAGCGGCAACTAGGAAAGGAATTCCAGTTCAACCAGAGAATTTTTCTTCAGTAGGGTTCTTCACAGCACAAATTTATGTATGCTTGTGTGGCTTGTGGCTTGTGGCTTGTGGCTTGGGAGTCACTTCATAGATATTATTGGAGGTGTTTCTTGTGTTTGGATTAACTTGTGGAGTTCGGAACTCACAAAAAGTACTTTACGTGTATAGTTTTTAAGAATTATATGGGATTAGGATATCTTGAGTTTACTTGTAAATTGTAAATAAAAAGCATAAAAGAATTTTAGGAATGTGAGATTATTTGTAGAAATGTGAAGGAGACCAAAAAGTACTGGGGAAGCACGGTTTAGTTGGCTTTTTTTATTTTATTTTATTGATAAGCGGTAGATATTATAGATGCCACCCTATCTATAGATTACAAACCAAGAGCGTTAAATATCACAAATGTCACCCTATAGATTTAGTGTAAAATTTTGATTTTGATTTTTGTTTTTTTTTGGTTTACTGAAATCAATGAATATAGGATATTTTTTAATAAAACTCAATAAGTAATATTGTGACTTGATTTGATTAACGATAGACACGAGTTATCTACTCATTCCATTTAATATTTATTTTCATAATAAATTATTTTTACGATTCACGACATTTCATATTTCAAAATTCATATTCTCTTTCTCAATGATTTCTTAATAGCATGATCATATTTTAAAATTTTGATATTTCGAGATTCTTATCATTAAATTATACAATAATGAATGCATGGGAAACGGGGATGCCGGTGGAATTTTGAAAATAGAAAATAGCTATGTGGTGTAAGAGTATTCCCAGTGGATACATGAGTTGCAGAGGTGTAAATTTGGATTGGCCCGGCTTGGCCTGATCCACCAGGACCCAGGCTTGAGCCGGCCCATGTTGGGCCTCGCGGGCTCCCTCAAAAATTCAGGGTGGATTGGGCTGGGTGGCCTATAGGCCAGAAAATTAGCCCCAGATCCAGGGGGTATTCGGCCCTTGGGCAGGCCGGGCTAGTGGACCTGGGCCTGGGCTCAAGCTTAGGCAGGGCTTGAACATTTTATTTTTTTACCAAAATTTTATTTTTTTTTACAAAAAATGACATTGGGCCTCCGGCAGACCGGACTTTTAGTGGGTTTTGAGTGGACCGATAGGCTGGGCCAGGCTTCAAAATGATGGCCCAGGCCTAGGGTTCCGGGCTGGGCTCGAATCCAAACCTAATCAGGCAGGGCCCATCCCGAGTCGTGGACGGGTTTCGAATGGCCCACGAACTGTGTGCCATTTTTATACTCCTAATTAGTAGAGATGTTTGTGTTAGAAGTAAACTTAACTAGCAAGAAGTGGGTTTTTGACTCTATAATATGAGAAGTTATTGATTAGTCTTAAAATATTGCTCCACTCTATTTATTGAGGGAGAAATATTTTATTATCTCTTAAAAAAAGACAAAAATATGATTTTAACCAAATAATAATTAAGTTAAGGGAGCAGCTTGCCTCCAGTCCTTAATCGGACTAGACAGTGCTATTTGGCCTGTGGAGGCCTACCACAGGTCCCGTTTTGATAATCCAAACCGTTCAATGTGTAGAACTCGTCGAGTACTATATGCCTGTAAAAAATCACGTTGATCGGATATCGATAGCTATCTAATTTTATCCGTTTTTTGTCAACCATTAATTTGTTCATTGTTCATTTTTTTTATACAAAATTAATTTGATCACATAACTATCGATATCCAATCACTGTAATTTTTTTACAAACATATAGTATTCAACTAGTTCTACACATTAAACGGTTCAAATTATTAAAATAAGATTCATAATAGATTCTCACAAATCGAATAATATCGTCCAATTCGATTAAAGATTGGAGGCAAGCCGCCACCTTAAGTTAAAACACCACCTCAACTTATTCCAAGAACAAGTAATAGTTTTCTCTACAATGGACATTACACATGTTAGGACATCTTAAAGAGTGTTCATGCCAACTGCAGCGAGCAAGTTTGTGAGTGGAAGGGGGAGAGAGAGAGTGGGGAGAAGAGAGAACACTGATAGTGCGGTGGGGTGGGATCCACTGCACTTTTTGTATTATTTATTATTTATATATATTTATAAGTATATTATTTATTTATTTTATTTATTATTTTTATATATTTATATATTCTTAACGCTCACATTAATATATCTATTATATTATCATTCACTTTTTAAATCAATAAATTTTTAACACACATTTTTTAATTTCACTTTTATTAATTTTTGTCATAAAACATATTTAAATACACACAAAGTTAACCTCTCCATTGAGGGGGTAGGGAGGGGGGACCTTCTGAGCGAAGAAATCGGTTAAAGTGGTTTTGTGTTGGATTGTAGGGTAGGAGGGGTCGCCTTCAATATTTCATTATTCAGCCCGAACGACAAGAAGCAAAGAGACAAGACTGAAGATGGTGATGATAAGTAGGACCATAATATTATTATTATTATGGTAAGATATAATATAACTATACTAATTTTTTTTTATATAAATTATAAATATATTTCTTGAGATTTTTTTAAAATATAAATTGTCTTTTATGATTTAAAAAAATTATAAATATCTTTTTGTCAGAATTTTTTATTTAACAAAATTAACTAAAAAAATGAAATTCATAATTAATCTCCTATACAATAATAAAATTACTTAAATTATTAATTAAAACATATTTCTAATATCTTTAAAAATTGTTAATTGACTTGATAATTTATTAATAAAATGGGTGATTTGTTATAAAAGTAGAAATCTCAGGGGTGAAATGTAATTTTTAAAAACTATTTAAAATTGTTATCTTGTGGTTTAGATTTATCTTATATATAGATTCGCATTACAAAAATTCAATCTCAATCACACAACACTTATTTAGAGTAAATTTGAAGTACTTAGGTATGTTTGCCTAGTGGGTACAACTTAAGGCCTGAGTATGTTTCCTTTAGGTCTGGTGGATACAGATTAGATTATGGAGTATGTTCCCTCTAAATCTCATGTTCAATACTCACTGGTTGTAATTACGGACTTGATTATCAAAAAAAAAAAAAAAAAAACAGAAGGGATGGACTTCTCAATAACCATAACTTTTGTATTGGATTTGCACATGAAAAATGAGTGAGAGTACTAATTAGTGCTATCACTACAGTGCTGTTGTGCCTGTTCTTTTGTTTTTTTTTTTTTTTAAATGGATGCCAACTCATTAATGATAGTTTAGAGCACCACTTTTAGTAATCTTTATCATTGCTGTTTGCACATTCCAAATCCGGAAAAATAGCTGTCTCAATTCAAAACCTTACCGATATACGGAAAAAGCATTGTTCCCTCCCACAAGTAGCTAATAATTCATGCTTTTTATTTTTTATTTATTTTTTATGTGTGTGTGGGCGCACACATCAATCCACCCATCCCAACTCAACCCACACAAAACCAGTACCTATCATATCCCAATCAACAGTTTGCCAAAACAACAACAAAGATAACAACAGGTGCAGAAGCAGCACTAGTCGTTATAAATAGTCCATCTTTCACGTGTGTGCTTATATTGGCACTTGTATTATTCCCTTTTTGACCTCATCAGGACTTCTTTGATGGAGGTATTTGATTTTAAAATGCTCTCTACCCATGACCCACAAAATAGTACTCTCATTCTAAAGAATCTGGATCTTCTCTAGTGTTTTCATGGGCTGTCATCCAGATTTAAAGTTGAAGTAAAAAAACTAAAGTCATTTTGAAATGTGAAATTTTAAAATCAGTTTATTTCAGTTTTAAACATTATTTGTTGACTACATCTTTTGCTTATGTATCAGTACATGATACTAAAAACAAAGCATATAATCCTTGCCCCTTTTTAAACCCTTTTTTTTTTCTTTTCTTTTCTTTTCTTTTCTTTCTAGTCCCTATTTGGTAGAGTTTATTGTAAGTTAAAACTAATAACAATAAAACAAAAAAAAAAAAATATCACAATACCCCAATAGAAAAGAAATACAAAATTACCCAAATAAACTAGCAAACAATCCCAATTCAAATTTAAGTATACTCAACTAAAAATTAAAAAGTACATGGACCCATAAAATTTCAAAAAAAAAAAAAAAATGCACAGAATATAGTGTAGACAACACTATATAATTTCTAAAAATATAATCCATCACCTTGACAAGCTTGACCTCTCAACCATTACCACAAGGTCCATTGGCAAGCCAAAAATACCACTAGACTATGAGGTTTATGGAAACTAATCAAATTATTCAACCAAAGAAACATAAAAGAAAAAAGAAGAGAAGAAAAAAAAAAGAAAGTGGAAAGAAAATTAGTTTTGATAACAGCCCAGTACTTTATACGCATGAAGAAGGGGCATGTGTTTGTAGTGAATGGGGGGAAAAAGACGTGTATTTAGTTGGTGTCCGTTAGTAGTCCCGGGGGACCAGCGGTCATGGTGCTACTATTGAAGGCGTCGTATATTACCTTTTCTCTGTTATCATATCCCATCCATTGATTCTCTCTCTCTCTCTTAGTTCATCAATCACTTTATATAATACATATAATTTATATTGTCCAAATGATAGTGATTTGTTTGTCTTCAATCTTTTCATCGCTTTACAATTTTTTTTATTTTTTTTATTTCATAAAAGATTAAAATTAACTTTATAGTACATATTTTTTAGTCCGTTCGCTTGCTCTCATAGAATTGATCAATCGCTTTATGTACGTATAGCGATTATTTGTGTTCAAGTCTTATCATTGTACTATATAAAATTTTTATTTATTATTTTATTATAAAAATATAAAATCCACTTTAGAGTACATATTTCACATCTATTGATTTGCTTTCTATGAGTTGATCAATCATTCTATGGTACATATAGTGATTGTTTGTGTTCGAGTTTTTTCATTGCATTATATAATTTATTTATAAAAATTATAAAAAATAATCAAACCCAATTTAAAATACGTAAAAGGGTTGCTAAGCTTGGTTTTATGGCCCATTGTCCCATTTGCCTAATGGGGTTCCTGGTTGGTTAGTATTAATTCAAAAGTGTGGATAACTAGGAAACCACTTTGGATCTACTTCAATCGTAACTTCACTAAAGTTGTTGAGCATAATGATAGACGGCAGGGATCCATCAATTCTTATGATTGATGATGATTTGTTGATTAAAGTATCAAAATCAGATTTTCTTCCGTTAGTAGGTATTTTAATATTATAATGGGTTAATGTGTTATCGTTGACTTTTCTTTTCTTTCCCTCCAAATTTTCAAGTCCATCATGCTTATCTATCCAAGTCTTCTCCAAGTCATCCGTTCCTTATCCACCAAGACAATCTCCAAGTCTTTGCCAAGTCTTGGTCTTGGTCCACCAAGACTTATCCATTCCAAGTCCATTTTCCAAGTTTTCAAGTCCATCAAGTCCATCATGCTTATCTATCCAAGTCTTCTCCAAGTCATCCGTTCCTTATCCACCAAGACAATCTCCAAGTCTTTGCCAAGTCTTGGTCTTGGTCCACCAAGACTTATCCATTCCAAGTCCATTTTTACTTAGCCACCAAAATAGACTCTTATATATAATTTGAACTTATGTCCTATCAAGATAGACTCTTATATATAATTTGAACTTATGTCCTATCTTGGGTGAACACGAGTGATTATCTATTCCAAGTCCATCTTTACTTAGCCAGTGATTATTCATTCCAAGTCCATCTTTACTTAGCCAGTGATTATTCATTCCAAGTCCATCTTTACTTAGCCACCAAGATAGACTCTTATATATAATTTGAACTTATGTCCTATCTTGGGTGAACACGAGTGAAGAAGTTTGTTGTTTTGTTATGTCTTGAGTGAGATTATCAGGCAAATAAAAAGGTGTGTGTGATAAAGCTTTGGGTTTAACCAATTGTGCAGTATTGGTGAACTATGTGCAGTATTGGTGAACCATACGACTTAGTCAAACTGTTGTATCCTGGGGGGACAAGTCAAGGTTTTTCTGCCTCACCGGTGTGAGGCTTTGCCTAATAGCAGAGGGCTTGAATCTCCTTAAAGAGAGCGAATTTCCCGCGCCTCATCCCTTTCAATAATTATTGTAACTTTATTTTTGTATTTTCTGATGTTTTATTTGTAATTATCACCAACACCTTCTATTCAAAATCAGGTTTTCTCAGGTTAGATTATGTTTCAACTCGCTTTAAAAAAGTGTTACCAGATCTTCATATTATAATATTTTTGTGTTGTAGATTCGGTTTAAGTCTTTTCTATCCGACTCTTCAGTAAATAAAGACTCCTTTGATTACGGTCAAAAAAAAATTGTCACAGTAAATAAAGGCTCCTTTGATTACGGTCAAAAAAAAATTGTCATGCCTTTTTTTTTTTGTTTTAAGAAAAATAAGAAATTATGAATTAAGGGTGACATTATTTTGACAATAATCCTTCAATATCACAAAAAGAGGGTGTTTTGTTTCTATTTACCCGCACCATTTTACTCACTGCACCCATGCCCCTTTATGATTTCGCAAAGGTGAATATAATGAGAAGTTTGGTGGGGTTAAACAGAAAGTCAAAAAAATATGGTTATTGTCAAAAGCTAGGTGGTGACCAAAAGTAACAAATAATTTTTACAGATTGGTTCTATTATTGTTTACTTTATTCATTTATTTATATTTTATTGGTGACATTGTTATTTATGAAAAATTATTAGATATTTTTAGAATATCACTTCTTTCGTTAATCATCATTCACTATACTTTTGCATGTCCTTCAATTACTAAATATAAAATCATAATATCTTATCTTCATAATTAATCATAACATCATAAAACACATCTTGCTCTGAGAGAATACCCAATAATCACCCATTATTAGGGCAGGGATCGACCCAAAAAAACATGGATAAGTGCGTACCTCGTCATGGGAAGTTGTTTTTGTCATTTGTAACTTTAAGGCACCGAATCGATTCTGGCATCGAGAATCTCAACCACAATAACCTTATTGCAGCATTGGCACCAACTACTACAGGGAACTATATATCATGCTATCTGTTAGCAAAAATATAATTTAAACCTAATCGGTGGTGATTAATCGATAAGTCTCAATTAATTTTCAAACAAACATAAAATATTAGATTTGTGATTGAGTTCTATGTCTTAAATAAATTAAAATTTTCCTTTGAAGTAATTAAATAAAAAAGAAATAGAACAGAATAGAATATGTATTATTCAAATAAATTGTCACTTGTTACAAGTTGCATTAATTTAAATAAGAACAAAAAATTGAAAAATAATAATCGACAAAAGAAAAGAAATGGAGGTTGAAAAAACTATCACTGATGTATCCCTAAAATTGCTAATCTAACTACTTTTAACTAAAAGCTAACATCACAATGTGTGAGTTGTTTGAGATGGTCCTTTTGGTTCTTCGAGTCTCTTTTTATATTCGCTTGATCATTCTCCAATGCAGTTACTCTTCCTGATATCTCTGAATCTTCTACTCCCTTGCATCCTTATCCCTATATCTTCAATCCACTGATTCTTGGCAACAACCAACTAATCTTTTTGTTTCGAAATTTCTATTGTGACTTCTGTCTTTTTCCAAAAAGTCATGTCATGTGCCAACTCATCACGCCATGTCAACAAAGTGTCGATGGAAAAATTTTGAAATTCAGTGGTGATTAAGAGCTCTAATAATAGAGTTCTAATAAGAGCACTAGTGATGTGGCAGCCTAAAAAAAAGAAAATAAAAAACAAAACAAAGGCCAAAACATCAAATCACACACTGGGACCCACAGGTTAGAGCTCACAATTTAGAGGTCTAAAGCATTTTTTTTTGAAATTTTAGCACCAACACTATCATAATATCCTTTTTTTTTTTCTTTTTTTTTCTTTTGGTTCCACCTCATTTTACTCTAGACTCGTGTGATCTCTATAGACATTGATTTTGATTTTCCAAAGTGATTGTTCATTTATGTTACACTTTTTAATTGCAATAAAGCTAGGATGAGTTCTCTTCTAACCTTATTTTGTTTATTATTTTATGTACATACACATATTTGTTGAATCGGCAATGCTTCAGACCCCCACTGGGGGTCGACCCCCAGTGAGGTGGCAAGTCCCTATTTGCTGAAAACTAAAAAAAAAAAAAAAAAAAAAACAGTTTTTTTTTTTGACCAATCAATGGGCTTCATTCATGACCCCCAGCACCCCCAGCTGGGGGTCTTAGGCATTTTTCTTTGTCGAATATAATGAGTCTCACATAATAATTATTATTAATCTCTAAGAAGTGTGAGTGTTATAGAGTGCTTGACAGTTGTATCTGATTTTCACAAAATCAATATTATTTGATTTTCAATCAAAAAATGTTAGTGACATTTTTGTTTTTCATGCTTTTTTTGTCTGTTTAGAAAACTTTTTTCACAATTTTTTTTTTTTTTACTTGCACCTATGAACTATAATATTTTGTACAGAAATCTAAAAAATGTTTACTAAAGAAAAAAAAAAAAAAAAATGTGATGATTAGAAGTTCACTGAAAATATTTTTAAAAAAAAGACACAACTCCGTATTTTTTATTATCTTTATTGAACTTTCAAAAAAATTGATCATTATAACATTATTTCTGAACATTTTTTATTTTTTCTGTGCATCTAGATTAAATATATCTAAAAAAATTGACTCAAATATGTAAATAAAAAAATCAACCGTGCTAAAGGCCTCGAAAAGAGAGACGCGAATTTGCCTCGAAAGGTTGTTGTTGTTTTTTTTTAAAAATTTTTTTTTTTTGGAAAGGTTTTTATGTGTACCCTAAAACCTAAACCCTAATAATAATAAAAAAAAAATCAAACTAATACAGCCCAACAAATAAAATAAAATAAAATAAAACAAACCAACATAGCCCCACAAATAGAAAAAAAAAACACAAAAAACAACAACAACAATTTAACCTATGTGGTTTGATAAGATGAGTGAGTTGGGTTAGACTGATTGGGTAATAAAATTAGACTGCTGGTTAAAATTTGTTAATTCCATATAATTTTGTACAAGTCTTTACTATATTTTTATTTCAAATCAAAAAGACTCGGAAGAAATAAAAACATAAACCTTAAATCCTAAACTCTAAACCCACCCCTATACATAACCATCCTTAAAAAAAAAAAAAATAAATAAAATAAAATTACAACAGCCCAACAAATAAATAAATAAATAAAAACAACCAAACTAACACAACCCAACAAATAAATAAAAAAAATAATAAAAACAAACAAACCAACACAGTTTCAAAGAAAGAAAAAAAAAAACCAATTCGAGCCACATTCGAGGCCTCAAATTCGAGGCATCAATTTTTTTCCTAAAAAAATTTACTAAAATAAAAAAATAAAACTCAAAAGCTGTTTTAACAAACTAAACCAAACAAATTAAATAATTTTAAAATTTGACCATTATAACATTATTTTAAAAAAAATTTGTACCCTCAATCGATTACTAATAAGAAGACTTAAAATATAAATAAACAACTATTACCAAGGGTTGAGCTTTCATAAGCTGCTCTTCCAATGATTAAAGCGTGACCGCTTTCACTGATAATGTGTAGGTAGGTGCTTGTCAAAAATCTTTTATTGACCATATAGCCACTTTTTATACCAGCCTATCCTCAGGGACGGAGCCATGGCCCCTCCCATCTTTTTCAAATTTACTTTAATAGTATCTCAAATTTGAATAATTCTTATATTGACTCGGTATATAGGATAAATTTCCAATAGATCCTAATAGTTAGACTTAATTTTTATTAAGTCTTATTGAAAATAAATCTTAGTAAAATTGTCGTTAAAAATAATTTTTTTGTGACAATTTTTTATATATATCGCTAAAAATTGACAATTAGTGACTTTTTTTTGTCATGATTTTTATAAATTGTCGCTAAAACTTACAATTAGTGACGTTTTTTGATAATAAATTTTTCTCATAGGACCTATTAGACAATATATTCATTTATTAGAACCTACACGTAAGTACTCTTATTTTATAAGTATGTCTACTTGTATATGTGATTGCCTTTAATTATTTCACATTATTACACAATAGAGTCTACACTATTAATTTTATTTTATACAACTTGTAAAGTAGATTATTAATGTACATATCATTCAATGAAATTTCCTTAAATGAAGGTCTAATCAAATTTTAATTATATAGCCTAAAATTAATATAAAATTTTGAAAAAAATATTAACAGGTGACTTTTAGTCATTTTTACTGGTTACTTTTTTCCATAATGTGCAAAAAAATTTAGTAATGTACCATAAGTGAACTTAATTTTTTTGATACACTTATCATGGCCCTATGAGAAGCTAACTTAATTCGGTTTTTGATAACTTGACCTTGGCCCCTCCTAACAAAATTTATGGTTCCGTCTTTGTCTATCCTGAGGATATCAGAGATATAAGCCTATTGAATTTCTCAAAAAATAATAATAATAATAATAATAATATCATAAAATAAAACATCAAAAGAATTTAAAATTTTCTAGTAAAACATCCATAGCAGTAGGCATCCTCAGCCTAAAAAAGCTCAATGAGTTATGAGTTCTTTCTTTTATTGGAGTAGGTGTGCCATTTTTGTACATTCAATCTATTAGAGCATCTATAATGGTATTTGTTAAAATAGCGTTGTCATTGTAATAATTTGACAATGAATTGTGTTATTTTACCAAATTATAGCAATGGTCTCCCATTGTCATATGTTTTTTTGGTAAATTTCAACCAACTTTCCTTTCAAGTTTGTAAGTGTTGTTTGGATATAAGTTTTTTAGTGATTATTTATTTATTTATTTATTATCTTTTGTGACCTTTTTCTAATTATTTTTTTTAAAAAAATATATATTTACATTATTACCGACTAGGCAAATATAAAAATTGAAAAAAAAAATTAAATATACCCCACCAAAAAATATACCACTACAAAATTATAGCTGTTGCTTGTATTTTTATTTTTATTTTTTTAAGGCAAAATAGCATAACGACTCTTTTGCATTTCCAAGACAAGATCACCACCATCCACGTCCCCGGATTCCAACAGTTGAGATGAATGATCTAGAATCATCCAACCCATTCCAAGCTAAAAGTGACAAAGTATGTCTTCACTCTCCCTCTCCCTCTCAGTCTCTCTCCAAAGACCATGGTGTTTCCTCCATTGCCCTCTCAGTCTCCCTCTCTCTCTCAGTCTCTCTCCGAAGACCATGGTGTTTCCTCCTCCATCTCCCTCTCAATCTCCCTCTCCCTCTCCCTCTCACTCTCACTCTCACTCTCACTCTCACTCTCATTCTCTCTCTCTCTTCGAAGACCAACCTTTCCTCCTCCCTTTCCCTCACTCTCACTCTCACTCTCTCTCTCTCTAAAACTAGAGTGTGTAGAGAGAGAACCAACCTCCATAAAAATGCACTTCATTATTCTCCTCATACTTCTACTCCACCTGCATGTTTACCCTTCCACCACAGCTCGATCAGCACGAATACCAGAATACAAAGCTCGCCTCTCCCTAAAAACCACCATCACCAACGACCCCCAATCAGCTCCCTCCATATGGAACATCTCCACAAGCCACTGCACATGAATCAGAGTCACCTGGTATTTTTTGTTTAAAATCTGCTTCAGATTTATTGATTATTGCTTGGATTGTTTAAGATTTGTTGAGATTACTTGAAATTTGTTTGAGATTGTTTGAATGTTATTGTTGTTTTAATGAAATTTTGTTTTAAAAAAAAAAAAATTGTTGATTTTTTTTTCAAATGTCAATTGCCGACATTGTTTAAACAAATTGGTGAGTTTTGTTTAAAAAAAATTCGTGAATTTCGCAAAATGAAAAAATTAATCTGTTTTTGTTTGAGTTTTTCTAAAAAATGATGAGAAAGGAAAGAAGAAAATCAATTGGTTTTGGGTGAGCTGGCAGATTTGCCATTTGCCAAAGTTGTTGTCAAACTTGGCAATAGCTTTGGCATTTATCATTTTTAACTACTGCTATATCTCATCATTGGAGAATCTCTTTTTCCTCAAAGCTGCTATATTGTGCCTGTTTGGCACAGCTTATAATCAGCTTATTCCAGCTTTCAGCTTAATTTAAGCTATTTTGATGTGTTTGGTTTAGCTTATAGCTTATAGCTTATAGCTTTTTGGAAGTCAGAAATCAGCTTATTCTTTGAGTGGGGCAGGAGATGCTTTAAGAATAAGCTGGAAATCAGCTTAAGCTGAAAGTTATAAACTATAAGCTGTTTAGGCATAAGCTATAAGCAGTTTTCCATAGCTCTACCAAACAGGGCCATTATAGCTTTGGCAGGTTCAATGACAAACCATTGAAGATGCTCTTACTATTTATCATAGCCACTTTTATATATAGCTCAATCTACCATCATCAATGTTGGTGTAGCGTAAATCTTAATAAATATTAGATAGTATTACTTGATTGCAAATTTGAAATAAAAATATTTTTGATATTTCAGTGATTGTGACATGTTACTTTAATTTTGATGTATTTATAGTTGGAGAGATGCGGCTGTTTATTTCTTTGAATACAATAATCATAAATGTAATCTTAATTTTAGCGTAAATCATGTAAAAATCTTGTGTCCTTTATATTTGTGTGTGAGATCAGAAATACTACATTTATCATCTTTTTATAGTATTTAATAGTATAATGGATTTCACAACTTATAGATTTCACATTATTAGTGTAGCATTACAGATTCCTACCAATTGCTGTTTTTCCAACACTATTCCCCTTTTACCGATTATATATATTACAAAGCTCAATATTAAAGCCCAAAGGTTGCAACTGCTCCATAAAGTCTGTCCCTATAGCAATTATATATGTTATGATTTTCATCATTTCTTTGTAAGTAAGCCTCATGCTAATAGTTTAACACTGGATTGCAAATTAGGTTTGGCCTTTGTAGCAAATTTTGGAAATATTGAAAGGTTAAAATTAGTTAAATATATAGACCTCACATGGCTTATGACCAAAATTAGTTAGAGAGGATGAGACCACATGTTTCACAGCTCTATTAACAGCAAGTCGTGAAGTCTATAGTTTATAGTCATCCACCAAACATGAAAATTAAAATTATGACTTTTGTTAATCTGTATTTATTTATTTATTTATTTAATTTGAGTCCAGATAAAGCAGAATGATAAGAAGGATAATTTGTAATTCACAATGAGAAAAAAAAAAAATTTGTTTCTATTTTCGCAATCATATTGACTACTTCTATACATAATTTCTTCAAGGAGTTTATTGCAAGAATTTCTCTGCGTTACATTAATATATTTATGCACATATATTATATTATAATTAAAATAGTAGATTTTTTAGAGTAATCAATTTCACATGACAATTACTTTTATTACAATATATTCACAATACAATAACAATAATGCTGGAATGATAAGATTAAAGTGAATAAGAACTAATACATTCAAATTTATATTATTTCTAAATGCACAGAATCAAATATAATACTCTTATAAATATGTGAGTCCCACCCATATAAGAGACTTATGTCTAATTTTAAAATATATATATATATATATATCGACAATGCTACGTAGCTCAAATTTTGTGGCTCAAAAGTGGCTCAAATGGCCAAAACGACGTCGTTTTGAGTACAGAACAACATAAAAATGGCCAAAACGACGTCGTTTTGGCCATTTGAGCCACTTTTGAGCCACAAAATTTGAGCTACGAGACATTTTCCTATATATATATAGTATAAACCCCCCAAAAAGGGGCACATCATGGGGCACATCATAATAATTATTATGTCATTTTGCATTGTTGATTATACCAATTCTGTGATGAAAATTACAAGTGAGTGATTTAATGGTGTGCACTTTTAAAATGAAAGCTACGAATATGGTGTGATTATGTTACGGACAAATCATTTTAGTGAAAAAAATGTTGTAGTTTTTGTTACATAATATTATAATATATGCCTATGACCTATTTTTTAAAAAACTGCATACTTTAGCTGTTCCTTTCAATTGGTGTTCGGATTCTTTAAACGTAAATAAATAAAAAATTTAAAAAAAAATTATTAAATTAAATTTGGTTTGGCGTCCGATTGTTAGATGTCCTTAATCAGGGGTCGTGCTCGTAAGCGATGAGGTTAGTCTCTTCTGTCTATGTCTCTCTCCCTCTCCTTAGCTCCTTTAAATTTCTCTCAACCTCAATCTGAGTCAACACTGGACACACTTGTTATGGAAATTGAAAAATATTTATCTTAAACCAATTTTATACAATAATATTGAAAGCAAAACAGATTCTTTTTAAATAGGTTTTCACAATTCAATATAAACTATACATACAAATATATAACAGAATAAGTAAAAGATGAAAGAATTCAGAAAGTAGCCTGTGTGATTGTGAGAAGCACGTCAAAGACGTTGTCCTAAAGTCGTTATGCGCTCCCTCCGTGCAAGTTCTAACGATCACAAACGACTCCAAGATACAACCCAAGAATCCACAGGAATCTGATACAATGCACAGTTGTACCAGAAGAATTTGTCAAGAATGTATCAATTGCCCAAAAAATATGAAATATAAAATACTGTAAAGAGAAGAAGGAGAGAGAGAGAGAGAGAGAGAGAGAGAGAGAGAGATCAGAGTACGTTGTGTCTCTTTTCTCAATTAGAGTCCTATTTAAATAGGCTCTTTGGTATCTGTTTGGAACAGACACACCTTTTGATTTAAAACCAAAACCAAATTTAAAATTCAAATAAATATGGCTATAAAAGGAAATAAATAAATAATAAAATATAATAATAAATAAAAATAATTAAAGTTTTGAAGCTTTTAGGAAATCTCCAACAATCCCCACAAGATTCAAAACTTTGTAAAAATAGTCAAATAAATAAAAAATAATATGGGCAACTTTAAAACCATACAATGGGTGTAGGTGTTTTTCAAACTTGAACCTCACTTAGTGTTAACAGTTTCATTCTGAAAGAATCTTAGTGAACTAGGTCTTGAACTAAATCCTTTTACCAGAATTCAACATATCACACATATGGTATGATACATAACTGTGGCGCAGGTTAGCACTATTAGCAGCCATGTGCTCAATCTTGATTCTCATGAGAGTTTTAGGAAAGAGCCCTATTTCCACGGTTGCGGCTTCACAACGCTCTCACTTAGGTGAATCCTCCAAAGATAGAAGTGACGGATGTCTATCTTGCGAGAGTTTGCCCGCCTCGGATTCATTTAGAGTAAAAACTCTTCCTTAACCATCACATCTACATCAGCACTAATATCTTAGGGATGAGCAGGAGAATATAATTTAATAAAGTCTCCTTCTTAAAAGTGCTGGAATACGAGTCACACTATAAGGATTGTTCCTACCCATTGAACTTCCTTCATGGGATCTCCAATCACAGAAGTTGGGTTACTTCCTGTAACAACCCTCGTACTGATTACCGATTAACCACTGAATTACATACTGATTACTGCTAAATTGAATTGATAATGACTGATAATTGAATTAACTGAAGTACTGAATAGACTGATTGAAATCGAAACTGAAGTTGAATAAGTTTATTTATTGAATTGCATACTGCATCTGTTTGATCGATTGATTATCTGTTTGAATTCATATGTTTAAACTACTAATTGAAGGCCTTATCGGCGGCCGAATTAGGAACCGTTTAGAGTTTTGGGATCAGTAGAATATTTGCGATTTAATGGTATATTTATCAAAAATGTGATTAGGTATGATTAAATTAGATTAAGTTTAGTTAAACACCTAAGTTACCGTAATTACGAAACTGCCATTGAGTGGGCATTTGTTTAATCTTATTACTTGAGCCTTTACACTTTGTTATACACTTAGCAAACAAACTCCCCAGCCATTCTTTTGAGCTCAACCGACCAAACAAGAGGGTGAGAGAGAGAAGAGGTTGATTTGGTGATTTTGGCTTGGATTTTGGTAGATTTGAAGTGTAGATTGTCAAATTGATCTCCTAGGCTCTCAATTGAAGACTAAGGTAGATCATTCATCTTCCTAATTGTATCATTGAACTAAGTCTTGCATGTTTTGTACTCTATTGTAGGATTAAGTCATGAAATTGGTTTCAAAGAGTTGAATTAGAGCTTATCTCATGCATGCATGCTTGAATTGGTGCATTTTGAAGTTGAATTCATGGTAGATTGTACATGCATGCTCATGTTTCTATCAAAGTCCATGTTTTCATTTTGTTTTCCAACTTTTGAGCTCATTAGAGCAAGAATTGAAGCTTGAATTTGGTTAAAAGTTCATGCATTGCATGTTTTGAAATTGTTCTTGAAATGGGTTTGAAAATGGCTTTAATTGACCAACTCTTGGCCCTTGCATGTGTAAATTGGCTTTTGGAACTTGTTATACATTGAATGTAGATGTATTTTCCAGAATTTGGGCCCAAGAGGTCGAGAATTGAGTTAAGAATGCTTGGTTTGAGCTTGGAAGGCAAATCTGGAAATTTCAAATTTGGCTTCTTCGCTCGAGCGAAGGATTCCTCGCTCGAGCGAGCACCTTTATTCAGGACTCCGCTCGAGCGAGCGTCGAGCGTGGTATCGCGCGTAAAAATCGAGCATCCAGCACTTTTACTGTTTCATCAGACCGCTCGAGCGAAGGAATGTTCGCTCGAGCGAAGCCTTTGATTTTGCAACCTCGCTCGAGCGAAGGAAGGCTCGCTCGAGCGAGACCCCTGTTTTCAGCAACTTTTGAAAATGCCTTCCAACTGTATTTTTGCATCCTCATTCCATCCTAGGCATTCTTAGGCCTAGTTTAAGACATCTTAATGAGGATTTAGGCGTAGAACCACACCGAGGAAATTTAGGGATTTAATTATCATTCTTCCCGACTGTGAAACTTAGTGTGTGTTCTATTTGTTAACTGTTTAGGGTTGGCTCGGGGACGCGCTCTAGCTGCTATTAGCCCAATCTCTGTGAGTAACAATTGTGTAAAGATATGTTCAAAATGATTATCTTTCGACTACTGAACTGAACTATTTACTGAATTGGAATTGATTACTGAATGAATGTATGTCCTTTATTTTTGAACTATACTGTGGCATCCTTAGCACCTACTGTTTACTGTTATTGTTACAGAGATCTCTGTCGGTTCCCCTGTGGAACCATACTGTTTACTGAATGACTGGCCATCATTACTGTTCGGTCTTTAAGACCCACTGTTTACTGTTATGCTTATGGATGTACCACATATGATTGAATAACTGTTCTGACTGAATGACTGAAACACTGTTTAATGAATTATTTTCATTACCGCAAGGACATTACATTCTTAACCTCTTTGCGCATTATGTTATTCACTGGGCTTTAGCTCACTGCTCATATATATATGTAGGTTCTCAGCAGCCAGATCGGAGCTAGGAGCATGGGTTGGTCCCCAGTTTTGTCAAGCCAGCCTATGTGCCTCACTGTGGGGTTCCGCGTTGCCATGTTATGGCTTTGGGATTTTGTTTTGGTTTTCCCGTCGGTCTCCTCACTGTTTAGTATCACTGTAAAGACTGTTTACTGTTCTACTGCACTGTTATCGAGGGACTAGGTCCCCGTACTGAATGTTTGTATATGATTGTATAGACTGTATATAGACTGTACTGTTTTGAACTGTACGGTCTATATTGATGGGTCCCCGGCAACGGCGCCAAAATTTGATGGGTCGTTGAACACACCAAAAATAAATACTAAACTATACCAAATTCAATTAGAATAATGGCAAGTCCAGATATCGATCCACAGGGACTTTTGTGAAATTAAACTAATTTAATTATTAAATTCCTAAATTAATTTGATAAAAAGATTGAATGATTATAATCTAATTTACTAATAAATAAATTAAACTAAGAAATTGAATTATCAAGAATAATTGAAATCTAGGTTTACTGAATTGGGGAAAAATCCTAGGGTAGAGAATTCACCACTAACCACATAATTAGGGTTCCAATTGAAATCAATTATGCTATGGTTTGAACGGATTAATGTTTCGCAACTACAAGTTCGAAGCATTTGACAAGAAGATCATCACATTCAATGTACGAGCACGAACCATCTCAAGTAATACGAACCGTTCACTCTAAACTAAGGTAGTGATACGACTCGTTCCTCGTAGTATGGTTCGTTCCATACCTTGAATGTGAAGGAAAAGAAAACAATTGTATGGATAACATTCAACAATCACAGAAAGTCAAATATTCGAAGGAATAATGAAAATTATATAAAAGAAACTTCTAAATCACCATACAATGGTTCAAACCTTTACATAATTTAAAATCAAAAAGAAAACTATTACATGGCTAGGATTTCTTCAAAACCCTAGAAAAGACGACTAGCCACTCATGGAGGAGTGGAAAGAGGAAGATGGAGAAGAAGCCACCATGGAAGACATCTTGAAGCTTTTGCTTTCCTTTCCAAACCCTAGCCTCCCTCCTTAGGTCAAACAACTTCAGAACCCTAGAAAAGTCTTTCTCTTTTCTTTTTATACTTCTACTTATTTCTAAACAAGTTTAAAACATCAGTTTGACTTTTCTAGAAAAAGTCAACTCTGTCCAAATTTGGTCTTTTTGCCCATTTTATGCTCCGACGATGTATAACCTGATTGACATTCAACACACATAAAATACACGGTTTGACCAGCAAGTGAAGTTAAAAGATTATAATTAACGGCCTCAATGATGTACATTTCGGCCTTAATCAATGCATGAAAAATGTTTTTGGCATACAGATTTTCACAGCTCAATGGACACTAGTTACTTACTGTATTGGCTTCCGCCAGGCCCTGAACTCTGTTGTACTGTATTACTGTTAAGCAGGCCTTCGGTAATCACGGATTACTGGCCGGTTACGGTGCTAAACCCATAGGGCTGGGTTTGGGTCGTGACACTTCCTTAGTTGACTCCTTATGGGCTTAGACCCACCCCCCTCGATAAATCTAAGACTACACTCTTAGATAAACCTTTTGTTAACTGATCAGCAATATTCTTTTCAGATTTCACAAAATTCAAAGATACAACATTTTTATTCACCAAACTTTTAATAGATTTATACCTCACTTGCATATGCCTATTCATCTTTTTATTAGTATGTGCTTGTCTCACAAGTTCTATTACAGCTCGATATTATCACAATGTATAGAAATAGCAGGTATAGGATTTTTCACAAGTGAAATATCAATGAGTAAATTTTTAATCCACTCAGCTTCAATACACGTAGTGTCTAAAGCTATAAGTTCTGATTCTGTTGTACTTCTAGAGATAACGGTTTGTGTTTTAGAACCCCATGAAACTGCTGCTCCACCTAACATAAATATATACACGGTGGTAGACTTAACATCTAAGTTATCTGTTATCGAATTAGCATCGCTGTAACCTTCTACTACATTAGGAAAACCACTAAAGCAAAGTGAATAATCTAGAGTTCCTCTTAAATATTTAAAAACTCTTTCCACAGCAATCCAATGAACTTTACTAGGATTATGAGTATGTCTACTTAATCTCCCAACAGCATAGACAATATCAGATCTAGTCTTATTAGCAATATAGAGAAGTGATCCAATAATTTGAGAATATCTAAGTTGAGATACAGGTACACCATTATTTTTCTTCAAATTCATGCTAGGATCAAAAGGAGTTGAAACAGGTTTGAGATTATAATAATCAAACTTTTTTAACATCTTCTCTAGAATTCTAGATTGATT
Source organism: Camellia japonica (assembly GCA_030407325.1). Lineage (NCBI taxonomy): Eukaryota > Viridiplantae > Streptophyta > Magnoliopsida > Ericales > Theaceae > Camellia > Camellia japonica. The sequence goes on from JAPPVO010000002.1 coordinate 2,522,069, forward strand.
CAATGTAATACCTTTGGTTGTTTTCTCTAATTTCATACCCAAAATTATATAAGCTTCTCCTAAATCTTTCATATCAAATTTTGAAGATAAATAAGATTTCACATTTTTAATTATCTCTAAATTAGTTCCAAATAATAAGATATCATCAACATATAAATACAAAATAATACATTCTCCATTATCTTCTTTATAGTATACACATTTGTCATGTTCATTAATCTTAAAACCAAATTCTAGAATTATCTTATCAAACTTTTCATGCCACTGTTTAGGAGCTTGCTTAAATCCATACAAAAATTTAACCAACTTGCAAACTTTATGTTCTTGTCCTTTAACCACAAAACCTTCAGGTTGCTCCATATAAATTTCTTCATCTAAATCCCCATTCAAAAATGCAGTTTTAACGTCCATTTGATGAATTTCTAAATTATAAATGGATGCTAGAGCAATTAAGATTCTAATGGTTGTAATCCTAGAAACAGGTGAATAGGTATCGAAATAATCTATTCCTTTCTTTTATGTAAATCCCTTGGCTACTAACCTTGCCTTATATTTTTCTATACTTCCATCAGGTTTTAATTTCTTTCTAAATACCGATTTGCAACCGATAGCTTTACTCCCAGGAGGTAAGTTAGTCAACTCCCAAGTATTATTTTGAATAATAGATTCAAACTCACTATTAATAGCTTCCTTCCAAAAAGGTGCATCTAAAGATGATACAGCTTCTATAAAAGTATTTGGTTCTCCTTCAGTTAAAAAAGTATAAAAATCATCTCCAAAGGTTTTCTCTATTCTAGTTCTCTTACTTCTTCTAGGTTCTATGTTTAGATGTTCAGAATCATCTCTTAAAGGAATAACACTAGTACTAGCAGTAGAAGTTCTATTTACAACCTGATCTGAGATCCGAGTTTTATATGGAAAAATATCTTCGAAAAAAGTAGCTTCACGAGATTCAATTATTGTATTATTAGTAATTTCACTAATTTCAGAATTTATTACTAGAAATCTATTAGCACTACTATTTTGAGCATATCCTAAGAAAACGGTATCCACAGTTTTAGGTCCTATTTTCTTACGTTTAGGTTCTGGAATTGCTACTTTTGCTAAACACCCCCACACTCTTAACATTTTAAGATTAGGTACTCGTTTTTTTCAAATTTCATAAGGTGTTTTATCATTGTCATTTACAATTACTTTATTTAATATAACACAAGCAGTGAGTATCGCTTCCCCCCACAAGCTCTCTGGTAAACCAGACTAATAAGCATTGCATTTATCATATCCATAAGAGTTCTATTTTTCCTTTCAGCTATCCCATTAGATTGTGGAAAATAAGGTGGGGTTACTTCATGAATAATTCCATGTTCTTCACAAAAAGCACTAAGGGTACCTACATTATATTCACCTCCTCTATCAGATCTAAGTTTTTTAATCTTTCTTTCTAATTGATTTTCTACTTCAACTTTATAAATTTTAAATTTACTAAACACTTCATCTTTGGTTTTAATTAAATATAAGTAACAAAATTTAGAACAATCATCTATAAAGGTTACAAAATACTTATTTCCTGCTCTAGTTAGTGGTCTATTAGAATCACAAACGTCACTATGTATAAGGTCTAAGAGTTGTGAATTTCTTTGTACAGATTTATAAGGTTTCTTAGGTTGTTTTGCTTACACACATATTTCACATTTGCGTTTAACATCAATAGATAATTTAGGTACTAATTCCAAATCCATCATTTTCCTAATTTTCCTTAAATTCACATGTCCAAGTCGTTTATGCCATAAATCACAAACTTCAATATTGAAAATATTATGAGAGATATAATTAACTTCAAAAGATACATTCAATTTAAATAAACCATCACATACAAAACCTTTACCAATAAAAATATCATTTTTACTTATTGCAATTTTATTCGATTCCATTACAATTTTGTAACCTAACTGTACTAAACACGATCCACTAATAAGATTTCTTCTAACTCCAGGAACATATCGCACATCTCTCAAAGTTAAGATTTTTCCAGAAGTCATCTTCAAATCTATATCTCCAATGCCAAGTATTGGTGCAATTGCTCCATTTCCCAAAGTTACCCTTCCTCCACTTGATTTCTGGAAAGTTTTAAAATAACCACAATCAAAACACACATGTATATTAGCCCCAGAATCTAACCACCAATCTTGATATTCAAAAGTAGAATTAATTTCAGGATTATACCTAAAAGATGGTCCGGCAATTTCTTCTTTCTCCAAAATCATATTCACTTGAGCATTATGACCTTGATTTCTTTGCTTATTGTTGAACCTTTGTTTATACTCATCAGTCTTCTTAAAAAAACAATCTTTAGCATAATGATTGGCTCTTCCACATACATAGCACAACCTCTTGCCACTCCCTTGTCCCTTAAAATTATTAGCATTGGCTTGGTAGTTGTTATTATGATGTTTGCCATTTTGACCTCTAGATTTAAACTTAAGGTTGTTCTTGAAAATTTTACCTTTAGGTCGAATGTTATTCCTATTGTTGGAACTACTCTTATTCCCATTCTCCACCACATTTACCTTAGGCGTTTTCTCTTTTCCAGTTTCTAGATTTGATCTATGTTTCTCTTCCACCCTCAGTGTATTGATTAATTGAGTTAATGACAGATCTCCTTGTTTATGCCTAAGACGCTTAGCAAAGTCATTCCAAGATTGAGGTAATTTATCGATAAGGCAAGACACTTTAAACTCCTCACTAAAAGTTGTCCCTTTCTTTTCTACTTTTCTAAGTAGTTCTTGAAACTCATGAATTTGGTCTCCTACAAGTATGTCATCTTTCATTTTATAACCATTAAAATTAGAGACAATGAACCTATCAATACCAGCATCTACAGTTCCATATTCAGCCTCTAAGGTTTTCCATAGTTCTTTTGCAGTTGAGGTGGTTGACTGATATACATCATATAAATGGTCAGATAACACACTAAGGATTCTATTATAACAATGAAATTCGATTTGTTCGGGTGACAACCAAGATCCAACAAAATCTTGATCTTCTATGGCAGACATCAGACCCAACACGGTCAACCAATATCTTGTTTGTTTTTGCCATCTTTCAAAATTGTTACCATTAAATTTTTCAGGTTTCACACTAATAGTTTCTTCTAAATTAGCCATAAAAATAAATTAGTTAAGGTATAAGAGAGAAGACAATTATAAAATCTGTAAGAGACAACAATGAATAAATGAATAACAATCAAACAATCACAACTGTTATTTAAATTTGTAATTGACAATTAACATCCAACAACTCAAGAATATATATTTATAAACGATGATAAAGACAAAATCTTGATACAAATTAAACTTGTAATATAAATATTTTATTATTATTTTCCTCTTATTTTAATAGATCATAAATCATAAAAACAAGAAAGAAGCAAATAGCTTTACACAGACTTTCATGCAACAAACAAACAGTTTTTCATACAATAGTTTACACGGATTGCTTTCGGAAAAATATGAGGTTTCGGGGAAAAAAAAAACGAGTCAGCAAATTAAAGAATTAATATTAATGGTATGTTTATGGGATTTGGGATTAAATAATAAAAGTTATAATCAAAACAACAATGTTCATACCAGTAAGATTAACAAAAGAAATAAATTATGCAAGTCAATGAAAATAGAGTTTTGTACAGAATGGTAAGAATTGAATATATACATAACGTAATAATTTTTTTATAAAAAACAATAAATAACGACTTTAGATTGTTATGGAAATTGAAAAATATTTATCTTAAACTAATTTTATACAATAATATTGAAAGCAAAACAGATTCTTTTTAAATAGGTTTTCTCAATTCAATATAAACTATACATACAAATATATAACAGAATAAGTAAAAGATGAAAGAATTCAGAAAGTAGCCTGTGCGATTGTGAGAGGCACGTCAAAGACGCTGTCCTAAAGTCGTTATGCGCTCCCTCCGTGCAGGTTCTAACGATCACAAACGACTCCAAGATATAACCCAAGAATCCACAGGAATCTGATACAATGCACAGTTGTACCAGAAGAATTTGCCAAGAATGTATCAATTGCCCAGAAAATATGAAATATAAAATACTGTAAAGAGAAGAAGGAGAGAGAGAGAGAGAGATCAGAGTACGTTGTGTCTCTTTTCTCAATTAGAGTCCTATTTAAATAGGCTCTTTGGTATCTGTTTGGAACAGACACACCTTTTGATTTAAAACCAAAATCAAATTTAAAATTCAAATAAATATGACTATAAAAGGAAATAAATAAATAATAAAATATAATAATAAATAAAAATAATTAAAATTTTGAAACTTTTAGAAAATCTCCAACAACTCATACACACACATGTACAAATACAGATACCACCTATACACACAACATGTGCAATAAAAAGAAAGTTATTTCAACAACCCAAACTTCCATTCTTTTAATACATACAATCACGGCTCTATGTGACACACTTTCAATAAAAATAAAATCCCAACCTCTAATGCCGTGTTATGCTGTTTACAGCATAAATTATCTGGTTAGTTAGATTTATAGCATATGTGAATGTGATGCTTCTTTTTTTAAACACGTGATGATTTTGTTTTCCTTTTTAAATAAATTGATTACGTGTCCCTCAACTGTTAAGTGTATCCAGTTAAGTGCATACACGATGACGGAATAGTCCAAACTTGTATCTCAACAATTAAAACAACAATGAAACTTTCATTTTTTTAGTGTAGGCCCGCACATACATAGGTCCTACACATACATTAATGGAGATCTAAAGGGAATTGTAGGAGTCTCCAAAAAATAGGAGTCTCAAGCATTTTTCTTAAAACAACCAAGACAAAGGCTGGCGACAATGGTTTATTTTTAAAAATATATATTTTTTGCCTGTTTTTTTAAGACAAATACAATAAAATAAAAACTCTACAATTATCATATTGACCTATTTTTTTTTTTTTTTATTGATTAAAAATATATAGAGCGTCTTACAAAACAAGCAAATCGAATTATTGAAACCGAATCCATAACACAACAGTCAAATTTAAATTTGAGAGAAGTTTAACTCTTTTCTAAAACACGTTTATATACTTTTATATACAATTTTTACACATTTCAATACATTTATACATTTTGTATGTATTTTTCAACACTAGGCTTAAAGACTATTTAAAACATTTTTCATGATTTTTTTTTTTTTTTTGAGAAATTGTAAATAGGTGGGACAATACAAAATAATTGTAGTATGGATGATAATTTTTTTGGTGTAACTTTGACTTACACTAAGCATAAGAATGAACTTGCAAATTACACAATTCACACAGTAAACTTGGACTACTATAAAAATATGTAATTATTTTTGCACTGCAACTCTTGTTGTCACAATTTAGTATATATGTATGCATGATTGCCACTGAATAAACGAATCTGTCAATGGTATCGTAATTTATAAATCATGACAAAAAATTTAAAATACACAAATTTTTGTAAGTGATAAATTGATGACAATCGTGCTTAAGCGTTGGCACGTAAGCAGTGACGCACTTAGAAATATTGTAAAAGATAAAATTATATATTTTGAAATAAGTAAATTAAACTGTATAAAATTTGAGGGCTAAAAAGTTATCTTGCTATAAATAAATGGACTTTTCTTAAGTGTGCAACCCTCAAGGTTGCACACCATATGTCACTTATACAAAAAGTGTAAATAGTAAGTACAAACATAAAACAGGATGAAAAATAAAAAGGCGTAAGTATAAGGCGTAAGTTGCACACCATAACAAGACCCTAAATAAATACTTTAAAATTGCATGAAAGCAAAATGTTTTTGTGACGTTTGAGAGGGCTCAAGTAATGTAAATTTTATAAAGTTTTGGGAGTCGTGCCCCCACCCACTCCCATGACTTTTTTCAAGTGTGATGTTCTAGTTTAATTATTATCGTTGTACATTGTAATTTTTTTTTCTTTTTCCTATCTTATCAATTGTTTAAGAAAGAAAAAAAAAATGTCAACTGACGAAAATAAATTGTGTTAAGTCTTAGATTTTTTTTTTTTTAATTAACAAATTAAGGGACAGTCAGTCCTTCTATATTCATGAAACATGGGATCGAAATATATAGTTAAGAAAAAATATAACCAAAAAAAAAAAAAATCTCATAATTAGGATTGATTACAAGCACCAGTATATGTAAAGAAAAGAGTAGAACCAAGAATAGTTAACTACATTACATATATTAAGAAAAGCATTTAATTCTACCAATAGATTTTAGGAAAATGTTTTGTGGCACTAAATTGGGGGCACTAATGCCCCTAATTTCCATTTTAGGTAACTATTTTGTTTTTGTTTTTTTTTTTTTTTGCCTTATATGGAAATTAGGGACATTAGTGCCCCCAATTTAGTGCCACAAAACAAAACCCTAGATTTTTTTATGAAACATGAAAAAGCATTGAACACTACTCAACCTAGCTTTGTAGATAAATTATCTTGCATTTTTTATTTTTGTAACTTATTGTAAAACATACTTATCTATATATGTTTTATTTTATTTTATTTTATTTTCATTTTTTATACCTATAGATATTGATATTACAAATAACCAAATGTCTCCCATGGATGTGAGGTCCACTTTTGGCCATTTGTGGACCTCACACCTATGTGAGATATTTAGTCATTTGTTTGGTAAAAAATTTGGTATCTCTAACATTACTCTTATGAAAAAAGTTAATGACCAAATGTCTTACAAGGGTCCACCCCCACCCCATGTGAGACATTTGATCATTTGTTTAGTAAAAAATATAGTATCCCTAACATTATTCCCATGTAAGACTTTTTTTTACATGTATTCATGTAGAAGGTGGGGGAATAATCATGAAATTCAAATTAGTATGATGTTGGGAATTAAAGTAAATTACTAATGTTATGTCATGCAGGAGACTAAAGTATGACTGGATACCCGCCAAGACAGTATACATATATAGAATAATGTTTGACCTCCTTAACGCTGTCTGTTATGAAAGCGAATATCGAATCCTAATGATTCTTATTATTATTATTAACTTTTAATTAATGGTTTTAGTTATCTTGTGGTGAATCTTGTCAACAGCTATCCAGGGCGCACTTTTTTCTTTTCTTTTTCTAATTAAAAAATTAAGTTGAAAACCTTTTATAATTAAAGAGGTTTGTCTCTCGAAGGGGATGGTGGGCATGGGTTCCGTTTTAAAATTTTAAATCATTAATTTTGTTAAGTGTTTGTGTAGTTCATTAATATTGTGTTTGTTTGGAAAATTTGGGGAGGGATTTGGAAAGGAAAATGGAAAAGGTAAGGCTTGGTTTGGGGTACACTAAATAATACAAAAAGTCAAAAAGTCACTATCCTATTTAAGTCACATCACTTTATTTAAATCACATCACATTTCTAACGCATCACATCAAACCCAACCTATATAAGCCAATAAGTCAAAAAGTGCACTCTTTTAGAACATCCCTAACCAACCCTAGGTGAAATGTGAATAAAACATGTCTATATTTCACCTAGTTTCACACACTTTTTCTCTTTCCCTTTCTAAATCCCTCCCCAAATCCCCCAACCAAACACAGTATAAGAAAAAAAATTAGTGTGATCAAATAACAATAATGCTAGGCATTATGAAAAATTTTATGAAAATTCATTATCTTTGGATTAGTTTGTAATGTTTTATTATATATTATACGATCACTCTTAATTTAGTTTCATGAAATTTTTTATAATATGCGTAGCATTACTCATCGAATAATCAGAATTATATAATCTTTAAAAAAAATGGATAGCAACAATCTTCATTTTTTTAAACAAATATAATAAAATTTTATCATTATATTTATTAAATTAATATAATTTTTTTAAATACTCTATTTAAAAATTTTAACAAATTAAATTATGGGCGATGCACCAATAAATCTCAAATTAATAACTTATACACTGTTTAGTCCTAAAAGTTTTCTTATAGACTGAAAGGTCCCATTACAATGTTTCAAACATCAGATTAATATTTCAAACATTATATTTCAAACATCTAATATTCATCAGATTTCAATAATGTTTGAAATTATATAATGAATGTTTCAAATATTAGATTTCAAACATCTAATGTTCATCAGATTTTAATAAATTTTGAAATTATAGAATGAAACATCAGATTCATTTACATCATAAATATCATGATAATATATAAATAGAACTAAATAGAACATAAAAAAAAATTTAAAATTAAATGATTTAACTTTTCAAAGACTAAGGCTTATGAGTAAATTTTCCTTAAATTATCGAAATAATACTTATAAAAGGCTGAACCAAGCCCAACAAAGAACTGAAGGTAAATCCCTTACTTTTTTTTTTTTTTTTTTTTTTTTTTTTTTTTTTTTTTAGGTCTCCCCAGGGTATCCCCCGCCGATCGCGGAGACTAATCCCTTCGCTGGTTTGTAGGCACCTCGAAGGGTGGGACAGCTGGCGCAGGAATTTAAGGCTGCTCCATGCCCAAGGTGGGAATCGAACCCCCGACACTTGGTTAAGGGAGGAGGAGTCCCTTCCACTCCACCACACCCCCCTGGGTTAAATCCCTTACTTTGATTATACATGATAAGCATTAAATCTAATCAGATGTTCTTGAAAATAGCGTAGTCCGGGAATGTGAGATTTTTAACAACAATAATAGGGAATTTTAATTTTAAAACACTAATATTGTGTTTGGTTGAGAGATTTGGAGAGAGAAATGAAAAAAGTAGGTGAAATGTGAATAAAACATACATATATTTCATCTAATTTTACACACATTTTTCCTTTCCCATTCCAAATCCCTCCCCAAATCTCCCAACCAAACACGGCATAAAAAGAGCTTTAATGATATGGTAAGAGAAAATATATATATATATATATATAAATACACACATCACATCACATGTGGACTCCACTCCTTACCACATCACTAGAACTCCAAAATTAGAGTTTTCAATCTTTATTCAATTTTTAAAAGGGACGACAAAATCAACAAGTATTTTAAATAAAAAAAATTTAGATAACCAAAACAAAATAAAAATAGAACGAATTACATTAACGATCTTTATAGATTGGAACTCGTGTCACTTTGGTTATTGACTTTTCAATTGTGACACATTTGACCTTGAATGTTGAATCTTATTCCAAATAAGGACAATTGAAGATACCATTGTTTAATTTCAAGAGAAAAATATCAATTTGATAAAATATAAACTAATTTGACAAAAATAAATGTCAAAAAAATATTTTTAAATTTTTAAAAATTATTTCTACCCACCAAAAATAAAATTATGTAAAATTAATAAATCTTTTAGACATTTATTTATTTATTTATTTTACCAAATTAATTTTTATTATGTATTTGGATGATGATTTTGTAATAGATGATTGTTGGGATGTTAATGTATAATCAATATATTTAATATATAAAATATTTTTAGTTTTAGATTTTTTGATTTAATGAATTAGTTTAATAATGATATCAAACTTGTCGTCATATTTGACTTTTGAAAAAATTAGAAACTAATTTAATGAAAATAAAACAATCACTTATTACATAATCATCATCCAAACATATAATAAAAATTAATTTGGTAAAATAAATAAATGTCTAAAAGAGATTTGAACATGAGGCAAAGACGCTGGATGAAGTACCTTGAAGATTATCAATTCACTTTGTCTTATCATCCCAGGAAGGTTAATGTTGTAGCAGATGCATTAAGTCGAAAGACAACAAAGATTGTAGCCAACATATCAATTAAAGAATAGGAAATGGTAAGAACCGTAAATGAGTTTAAGTTACAACCAGAGAATCAGAATGGGAAAGGTAGGTTGTTTGCGACAGTTATAACGCCCCAACTTCTTACCAAAGTGTTGGAAACCCAAAGATTTGTTCAAGAGACCGACTTCATCAAGGCACGATTAGCGCCCGGGAAATCTTCACCGAATTGGACGCTCCATCAAGATGGTAGTTTAAGGCATTTAGGTAGAATTTTTGTGCTGAACATCGAATAATTAAGAGAAGAAGTACTTAAAGGATTTCACCATTCGGTTTTTGCGGTTTATTCGGCAGAAAACAAGATGTATCAGGATCTTAAACGACAGTATTGATGGAGTGGAATGAAGAAGGACGTTGCTCAATTTGTATCTAAGTGCTTGATGTGTCAGCAAGTGAAGCCAAACATCAAAAGCCGGCAGGGAAACTCCAACATTTACCAATTCCTAAATGGAAGTGGGAACACACAACAATGGATTTTGTAACGGGATTACCCCGGTCGCCGCAAGGCCATGATGCCATTTGGGTAGTGGTTGATTGATTAACTAAGACAACACATTTCCTACCAATAGGACCAGCAGACACACTCGAATCATTAAGTCGATTATTTATTCAAGAAATCATTAGGTTGCATGGAGTACCAATCTCAATAGTGTCAGATTGTGATTCTCGTTTTACGTCATAATTCTGACAAAGTCTGCAGAAAGCTTTGGGTACAGAGTTGTGTTTTAGTATAGCCTTTCACTCTCAAACTGACGATCAATCAGAAAGAACAATTCAGACTTTAGAAGACATGCTTCGAGCTTGTGTGATGGACTTTAAGGGTAGTTGGGAAAGACACTTACCACTAGTTGAATTCTCTTACAATAACAGTTTTCAAGCAAGTATTGGTATGGCACCGTATGAGGCTCTGTATGGACGTCCTTGTCGATCACCAATATGTTGGACGGAAGTCAGAGAAGCACATCTTTTAGGGCCAGAGTTAGTTCAAGAAACTACCAAGAAAAGCTATGCAGATCAAAGCAGAAGACCTTTAGCATTTAAAGTTGGAGATCATGTGTTTCAAAAATACAACCTCGTCGAGGAGTTGTTCATTTCGGAAAGAACGGAAAGTTGTCACCTCGCTTCATTGGGCTTTTCGAAATTTTAGACAAAATAGGAGAGATAGCGTATCGTTTGGCTCCACCACTTCAACTGGCTGGAGTACATACTGTTTTTCACATCTCTATGTTGCGAAAATACGAGCCACCCCTTTTCACATCATCAATTGGGAGGAAATTAATTGTCACACCCCAAAATTTAAACAATTAAATATTAAATTAGAACTAAACCCCAATCAATATTCCATCATCCAAATCATAGGGGTGAAACAAAAAAACTAAACGCCAACCAAACCATCCACCATAATTTCATAACTAACCAATACTTCAACATTAAGGTAGCAACAACTAGTTAAAACAACTTAAATAATGTACGGTTACAAACCATGCCAAATTATCCCAATACTAAAGTCATAAAAAAAATAATAATAAATACATAAACTAATATCAACCCTAAGTTCAAGAAAACAAAAGAAATCCAAGAGACATGTCCAACAACTATAGTTATTCCACGTCATCACCGTAGCCCCAATTAATCCTGCAAAGAAAACTTGGCTGCGCTCAAACAGAACGCACTCGAGTTGCCAAAAGACAAAACGGGTCAGTATATAGGTATACTGGTATGAGTATAAGATTTGACACTCATGTGTCCATCAGACACAAACAAAAATACATTTAATTCTTGTTATGGGACAAGACAAGTAGTTTCATCCGCACCGAGACGAATGGGTAGTTTCTCAAGATACGGTGGCATTTAGTTTCTTACCCGTACACAACGAAATATAAATTGAGTATGAAATAAATAAAATAGAAATAAAAATATGGTGAGTCGGCCCTGGAAAAAAATTAGTAAGACCACCATCCTGCAAAAAAATAAAGTTAGTATAATTTAATCATAACCAACTTGCTAAAGAAGTATAAAAATACACCTTTTCATACTTAAATAATTCGAATTGACCAAAACTCAAAGAACAAAAATTATATAGAATCAGATTTCCTAAAAGACAACGTGAACGAATTAAGTAGAAATTAAACAGGTTGAGAGAAAAACTTGATAAAAGAACCTCGATGGATTTCAACCGAAAAAGTTCAAAACATGAAAAGTGTGCAGAATAATGTTTTACTTTAGCTTTCACGTAACCAATAAAAATAAGCTCGTTTGGTGGGTTAAAACAGCCTCTAAAATCTGCATTTCTAAAATAAATCAAAACTATAATAACAAAAATTATCCGATTATAAGTTCTAATCGATCTTTTTAATAAAAAGTTAAAATACAAAAGTTGTCTAGAATCATGTATACATGCCTCTGCTCAAATTTCATAATTTATCGAGATCGTTTACTATTTTTCAACATGTACAAATCAATACAATTCACACTATACTAATAAATTCATAATTAAATTCTTTGTACCTTAACTCCATCACTTCGGCCTCCACTTCCGGCCTACACATATATCCCATGTTTCCGTATACCTAACACAACTCCGAAGCCAAACTTGCACAGGGATATCGTCCCGAGTTTGACCCACACTCCGCGGATGGTTAGCATATACGTACACGTGTAAATCAAAGCACTCGTCTACTCATGAGAACGAAGCAATAATATATATATATACACAACATCTCACTCATGAGAATAAACATAACAATGCCAAGTTTAAGGCATTCAAATAAATCTCATAATCCTCACTTTTTTTTTCCATACACTCTTTCTCACAAACACTCAAATAAAACAACAATCTATGGAGTCATGGTGGAGTGTAAGGAATTTATCTATGAGTTCCTAATTTATTTTAATTTCATATATCCATGAGTGTGATTACAACCATAAAATAAATCCATATAAAAACCGTAAACCTTGCATACACAACTAATCAAAATAATTAAAATCAATCAATCATCTAAAAATCCTAAACCTTACATACACAACTAATCAAAATAATTAAAATCAATCAATCATCTACATGTAAATATGAAATTAATTCAACATCAAATAAATAAATAAAAACAACGAATTAAATATAAATCAACGGAACTGGGTTTTGTACTCACAATTATTTTTCGAAAGTCAAAAAATCACTTGAACAATTAATGAAGCCACCAAAATAAAACTCCAATCCCGTTTTGTAGCTCGAGTTTTTTGTGGCTCGATTGACCCGATTTTTGACTTCCTCTGTTTCTTCTCTTCTTCTCCCTCTTCTCTAATTCCTTTGTTTCTTCTCTTCTTCTCTCTCTGTTCATCTCTTTGTCTCTCCCTCAGTTCAATCATCAAAACCATCAAACCCAAAAATCTGGGAAAGATGGGTTTGAAACCCAAAAACCAAAATCAATCAAAAATCAAAACCCAAAAACCAAAAAAACAAAACTAGACAAATCAAACCCCAAAACCAAAACCAATCTAATATATATATATATATAATTTTTAATCTTCATCATTTACCTCCAAATCGGGATTAGGGTCCAAGAAAGACGCAGCAGAAGCAAATAATTTAGCTCTATCTTTTCATAGAAATGTAATTATTTTAGATATATTTGGAAGCAGACATAGGTATTTTGAATTCAATGGGCATGAGATTACTAACCTGAGTGTTAATAAAACTTGTTGACTTGTAGATTCGCACTGACAGTAGACATTGACAACAGAGGTGCACAAATCTCAAATAAAGGTTTATTTCAAAACCAAACAAATCAAAACCAATCAAAAACTAAAACCAAACAAATCAAACCTAAAAACCAAAAATCAAAATCAATCAGACAAATTAAACCCAAAACCACAGCCACAAACTAAAACAAATAAATCAAGAAATAAACAAATCAATGAAAATGGAGAGTTCAAGGGAGAGAATGACTCCACCCCTCCACCCACCGGCGTCGCCACCACCTTCTCTGCGAGCAAACCCATCGCGACCCTCCTCTGTCTTCTATTTTTCTTCTTTTGTCTCATTCTTCTGTCTGTTTGAGAGAGCAAAAAAAAAAAAAAAACTACTCAAAACGACGTCGTTTTGGGTAGTTGAGCCATTTGAGCCAACAATGTTTCGAGCTACGAAACATTATGCATAAAACTCTATATTTTTCTTCCTTTTCCCTCTTCTCCTCTTTCTCTCTCGGCGTCTCTCTCTGTTGCACTCTTATTTTCTTTTTGATTAATATCTCTCTCTCTCTCCCCGCCACCCACTACACAGCACACAACTCTCTCTTTTTCTTTTCTTTGATTACCTAATCCATATTCTACCCTAATTCACTATTATATAATACAACATAATTATAATATATATAAATATAAATATAAGATTAAATATATATATCTAACACCTCTTTTTTTTATATAACAAATATAAATATTTAAATATTTAGATTAATTATATATAATTAAATAACACATTAAATTAATTAATTACCACATTAAATTCATTAAATATCACATTAAATTCTCATGTGACCACACAATTAATAAAGCCAAAAATAAAATAAAATAAAATAAATAATGACTTAAGAAAATTAGGATCGCTACATTAATCTTGATGAAGATGTGACATTTGAAGAAAAGCCTGTCAAAATTTTAGATCGTTGCGAGAAGAAATTACGAGGAAAAACTATACCATTGGTTCGAGTTATTTGGAGACATCGTGGGATGGAAGAGTCAACATGGAAACGAAAAGATATGATACGTGCCAATTACCCTCAATTTTTCTAGTCTAAAGGTATGAATTAATTTTGATGACGAACTTTTTTTTTTTTTTTGGATAGATTTTGAAAACTCACATTTAATTATTCTAAAAATTAATTAATTAATAAATTTTATCTGGAGTTTGTCTGAAATATATTAGTGTATAAGTTAGTTTTAAATTAATCTAATTAAATCACTAACAAAGACATTATTAAGAATAATAATTTTGTGGGTATTCAATATTTATTGTTTATAAATTATTTTAATTAGGATTTAACATGATAATTATTCTTACTAAATACCTTAGTTAAAAATCTTAATATATCAATTTTGAGAAATCCATACAAATACACACACACACAAAAAAAAAAATAATCTCGGTGGCAGAATAATGCCACTTGTTTGTTTGCATGTAAATGTAAGAACCCTTACCTCATCATACTTCTTGGATTTAGAAGATACGAAGTAACCAGAGAATGATGAGGAGAGAGAGAGAGAGAGAGAGAGAGAGAGAGAGAGAAGGGAAAAGCCTCAGCCTCAGCATGTTTATATATATATGCATGCTACTCTTTGATTAGAGAATGTAAAGGAAACCTTCGAAAAGAAAATCTGTGAAGTGAAGTGAGTTAATAAGAGGAGGAGGTTAAGAAGGTTGCATATTTTCCTACCATTTCACTATCCCATTTCAATCCTACAACTAAGTAAGAAAACCCTCTCAACTCTCTTATTTTTTTTAATTGTTAAAATTTTCAGATTATATTCATATAATAAAATGACTAACTTATAGATAGAAATTTTTATGTATATGTATATAAATTTTGTGATGTGTATATCAAATATTTGAAGATATTGATAGTCTTAAAGTCATGGTATTATTGTGAAATAGGCTTGCATATGTAGTTTATACCATTAAAAAGAGGATTGAAGATTTTGTTTGGCCCTTAAATCTGCCAGAAAATTTGTACGAATTTTTAGACAATTTTATATTCAAAACTTGAAGATGATTTCTTCTACAACATTGTTGAGAATGATGTCTAGTTCATTCAGAAATTTTGGCAACAATTATTGAGCTTTGTACGAATTTATACAAATCTTTAATTAAATCTGAAACTGTAAGACAGATTTGATTATATGTTTAAAAATTTATTAAAAATTCTATATTAAGCCAAATCTAGTAATTTCTAACTAAAATATGAAATTTGAGAAGTCTAGTTTCATAATAAATTTTTAGATTATGGAGTTGATCTACGAATTTAAGTATAGAATTAATTTAAGAAAATGTGATAAATCTGTGTTATAAAATTTCTGGGAATTTTACAAAATTATTTATAACTTATTTTTGGGAAATTCTTTCTGAAAAATGACCTAAACATATTTATTGAATATTCTGTACATTTGCACGAATTTTAGAATTGTATGAATAATTTATTTATAATTTTTATTACCTAAGGTATAACCTGAAAATTTCTAGGGATAGGTTTATGATCATCACTTCAATCATTTGTTTGGATAAAAAAAAAAATCAATTATTATGTTGGTCTAATTCATCAAATGTTGTAAATTAGTAATCCATGTATGGGTATATTGTGATTTATTTAATATTGTGCCAGTCTAATCTTGTAAATTAAAAAAATCTATGCATATGTGTAATTATGGTTTATTTTCCTTGTATCCAAATTATTATTTCATACCATGGTTTAAATAAATTGTTTATTTAAATTTTGTACATTTATTTATTATTATGTGACGTGTGTAATATTTTATATTGGGAATTTCAATGAGTTAGTATAACATTATTGGTGATTGAAATTTGAATAATTTGTGATTAATATAAAAACTAATTTAAATGATTAACGGTATATATATAAAGTTAATGATTGAGGGTTAATACCGGTTGTTCAGGGTGAGCCCTGGTTTTTAATAATTTTTACGTAAATTGTGTCGCGAAACGCTAAGATGGCACGGGACGTATTTGAACCCTTATCAGTATTTGGTTTTGAAATAAGAGTGGATGTGTGGGTGGCACGCAGGGAAGTTACGTACCCCTGGCAGATCATTCCCTTGGGACAGACCACGGATACCACGGCTTGGGTATATAACTTCGGGCGTTGGCATCTTTGGTAGTTCTTGAATATTTGACCAAAGGGGGTTTCCAAATTAACCGTGGCCATGGCTTAGTGATTGGTAAGAAAATCTCTTGGGTGAGATTTTGAGCGTCACCTAAATTATTAAAATTATCGAAATTATTATAATGGTTGTTATATTTATCATGCTATTAATAATTATTATTATTTTAATTATTATTGTTTGATTATTTTCTCTTACAAAGAATGGTAGGTTGGTTATATTTTCTTACTGTATTGCAAAACTCATGGCATATATTTTGTTTCCCTGGCGTTTCATGCCAGATTATGTCGAAGAAGGGATTGAGGCTGAATTTGGAGCTGTTGCTAATATTGAACCTTGGCTAACTTAAAGTCAAGATTTTATCAAAATAAAATTTTATTATCTCTTCTATTAGTATTTAAAAATGTTGTGACGTTGAATGTGAGCTTGTAATTTTTTTTTGTTGTTGAACTTTGATTATGTGAGAATTTAAAATTTCTTAATTATTTGTTAAAATTTTATTTAGCAAGTTATTTGTTATTTAAATTTTATGATCCAAAAAAATTTGAGGCGTCTCAAAATTTAAATAATTTTTCTCATGAATGATACACAGGAAGATTATTATAAAATGAATGGTTCAAATCATTAAAACAGAACTATCTACCTTCCCAATTAATTCTCTTAAATTTAGATTTAAATTTGAATAAAGTACATTCATACATTATGATTTCAAAAATTTGAAGAAAATTTTATATAATTTTAAAAAACTTGGAGGGTGATGGCCAAGTAGAGATGAGATTTTTTATTTTATTTTATTTCAAATGACCATCAATACTATTGTATCTTCAATTTAATATATTTTATCCTCAATTTTTATAAAATTAATTCTTACTTAAAATATATATATATATATATATCTAAAATTATTACTTTTTAAATCAATCCATAGAATTCACGTTCGTCCTGGTCCCCTTCAATCCCTGTATAGGTCAGTCAGCCACTAATTAATAAGGCATACATATGTTAAAAAAAATTAATAAAATTATACATTATTTATTCTCCTCACATATCTTACATAATATATAAATTTTATGTTTTTTTAATACGTGTTTTAATTGGCACGTTAATAAAATTATTATTTTATTATTAAAGAAATTTTTATATTTGAAAAAGATATTTAAAAAAAAGTTTGGGACAATTAAAAAAAACTTAAACTTTGAGGCTTATAACAAAATAAATCTCACATTTTTAATTTTGTCGATTTAAACATCAATTTTTGATTTGCTTTCAATTTAAACTATTCATCAATTTTTGTTTAGTAAAATCGATAGAAAAAAATATATATTTTAATTATTAAATTTAATATAAGTATACATAAAATATTTAAAATATTATTTTTTATTAAGTTTAATTATTAAAATATTATTTTTTTACTAATTTTATTTGATAAAAATAGACAAATATTTAAATTAAAACAAATAAAAAAAACTAAAATGTAAGTTAGGCCTTGTTTGGAAACATGCTAATTTAGTAATTTTTTGGCTATTTGGTTAAAATATGAACTAAAAAAAACTAGTATGTTTGGGATGATTTTTTAACTTTTTATGAAAAGATGTGCAAAAAGTAGAGAGGAAAGATAATCTTTAATTTTTTAGTATTTTTTAGTGATTTTTTAGTTAAACGGATCGCTTCCCAAACGAGATCTTAATATTAAAAATTCACAGTTAAATTTGTTAAAAGGTGAAATTTTTTTTTTTTTTTTTTAAATTTTTCCAAAAAGTTTTGTTGGAAATTGATGAAACTGAAGTTGAGAGTAGTGGACCCCATGTCCATAGCGTCGTCATTAATGACGACAACTGTGTAAAGAGTAAAGTCAACCGTGATCCCCTCTCCTCAAACCACATGTATCGTACTTACCATAATATAATACAACCTGACACACGCTATCACCTTCACCAACCTCAAGGATCCTCTCCTGCAAGTTTTTACTTAACTTCTTACTCACTGAGGCCTCGTTTGGGAATAGACTAATTTAGTAATTTTTTGATTATTTAGTTAAAATATAAGCTAAAAAAAGTTAGTATGTTTGAGATGATTTTTTGGATTTTTACGAAAAGATGTGCAAAAAGTAAAGAGAAAAGAGAATCTTTGACTTTTTGATATAGGTTGTTGGCTTTTTGGCTAATTTAGTAACTTTTTGACTTTTTGACTAAAAATAAGGGTTCCCAAACGAGGCCTGAGTCATTGGGCTCACTTTTAAACTTAATTTTGATAATTTGAATTATACATATTTTAAGATTTGTTAAGTGTATTATACTTATAAAAAATCAAGTTGATCGGATATTAGAAAGCATGTGTTCGAAAAACTAACTAAAAACTATTTTTTTTTTAAATTTAATAAACAGTTTTCTGAATACATACTTTCTAATATCTGATCAACTTAATTTTTTACAGATATGATATACTCAACAAATCTTAAAATATGAATGGTTCAAATTATCAAAATTAAATCTAAAAGTGAGCCCAATAATCAAACAAGTAAAAAGTCAAGTAAGAACCGCAAGCAGCGGGTGCTCATTCATGATGAACCCCTCCCCCTCTTCTCAACACTTCACCTCTATATATATAACCATCTTTATATTTATATTCTCTCATCAGTTGATAGTTAAATGACTGCTGCTTTTGGACCAAGCTACCCATGAACTCCTCTCACAATCTTACCCTATAGTATTTTCTCATCTCCATCTCACACACACACACACACACACACACACACACGCAGAGAACAACTATATAGTAGGTAAGAATTGAAAGATCAAAGATGGGAGAGGAAAGTATGGCGATGGAAAAGAAGAGAAACGGGTCTATTCGATCCATTTTCGTGCATGCAGACGGTTTTGATATGTTGTTGATGGCTTTTGGCATCCTCGGTGCCCTCGGGGATGGCTTTTCCATGCCCGTGGTATTGTTTATTACTAGCAAGATCATGAACAATATTGGTGGCACAGTTTCAGATTCCTTCACTCAAAACATCAGCAAGGTCTCTCTCTCTCTCTCTCTCTCTCTCTACATATAGGCATCAATTGTGTATGTATGTATGTATGTATTGTTATGTGAATTTAATTAATGTGTTTGGTCTCTTGGGTTACAGAATGCAGTGGTTTTGTGTTATGTGGCTTGTGGACAATGGGTCGCTTGTTTCCTTGGTGGGTTTTCCTACTATTTTTTTTTTTTTAACATGAAAAGTTCTCCTTTTCTTTTTTTCTTCTGATTTTGTGCGATATTTTTCAGAGGGATATTGTTGGACAAGAACAGCAGAGAGACAAGCTTCGAGAATGAGAACAAGATATTTGAAGGCAGTGCTAAGGCAAGATGTGGGTTACTTCGATTTGCATGTAACAAGCACCGCAGAGGTCATCACTAGCGTCTCTAACGATAGTCTTGTAATTCAAGATGCTATTAGTGAGAAGGTCAGTACTCTTGTTCCATCCTTTAGTCAAGTTTCGTTGAGTTTTCAAAATCCGTTTTTGAAATTTTTTCAAAAAATTATCAACTAATTTTGATAAAAATAAACACCAAAAAAAGATATTTTTCTGACTTCATCGCGTGGTAAAGAAAAAGTCTGGAACAAAGGATTGTGTACAATGATATGATGGCTAATGGGTTTTGATTTCATAACAGGTCCCAGTGTTCTTGATGAATTTAGCAACATTCATAGGGTCCTACGTAGTGGCATTCGCGATGCTGTGGAGACTAGCAATTGTGGGATTTCCATTTGTGGTACTTCTTATAATACCTGGTTTGATTTACGGAAGATCATTGATGGGAATAGCAAGAAAGATGAGGGAAGAGTACAACAAGGCCGGTACGATTGCAGAGCAGGCAATCTCATCAATCAGGACCGTTTATTCTTTTGTAGGAGAGAACAAAACCACAGCTGAGTACTCTTCAGCTCTTCAATGGACTGTTAAGTTGGGGCTGAGGCAAGGCATGGCCAAAGGACTTGCCATTGGTAGCAATGGCATAGTGTTTGCAATATGGTCTTTCATGTCCTATTATGGTAGTAGAATGGTCATGTACCATGGTTCTCAAGGTGGGACCGTCTTCGCCGTTGGCGCCGCCATCGCCATCGGTGGATTGTAAGTCATCTCTCTCCTTTTACATTTCTTCGTCTCCCAAAAGGATATTACTAACAAGAAACAATTTTCACGTATTTTAAAATATTTTTTACTAATTATATATATATATATTTTAACTTTTCTTATATTCCAAAATTATTATCCCATACTTTGTTGTTGAGTTGTCGGTTTTCCATAAGAATCCTAATGGGAATCTTCATTTTCTAAAAAATAAATAAAAAAAAAAATGAAAACTGAAAACTTAACTTTCACAATCCACTTTATTTTATTTTATTTTATTTTGTCAACTTTACCTTGCACCTAAAAGGATGAAAAATAAATAAACAAATAAATAAACGAATGGTTTTCTTTTCTTTTTCATTTTTTTTTTTTTGGGAATCTTGTTTTCTTTTGCTTTGTAAACTATATTGGGTGTGGCTAATTTCATTGAGTTTTTTTTTTCCCCTCATTTATCAGCTCTATAATAAGTTGTAATAAATATAGGAAAACAGTTCTTTTAAGTTTAAGTAATTATTATAAAACCCGTAAGGGTAGCCTAGTTGGTGGAAAGTAAGGGACTAGGGACTTAGGAGTATACATTTTATTAGGTCTTAGGTTCAAATCTTACTCCCAACTAGCTATTGGCAGACTATTGCGTCTTTACCTGGTCGATTAGCTCAGGACTCCGAAATTAATCGAGGTGTAACACTCTAAAAAAGTACTGATCCGGACACTCAATTATTAAAAATATATATATATTTATTATAAGACGAAGGTGGACATAAAAAGTAAGCTGGACCCACCACTATGCCACGATTCCTGTTTTCGGCTTCTGTTTCCAATAATTTTTGAAATTTTGTTTGGTAGTTGCCAGTAATTTGACATTCAAAAACAAAATATAAAGATCATAAATACTATTATTCACAAAAATATTTTTAAAAAAATTAAATTTAAATTAAAAATATTATTAGATAAAATTGTTTCATGTCTCTCAACTATTTGATAAAGTCATGTTTCATTCATAAAATTTTTCAATACATCATATTTATTTATAATTTTTCAATATGTATATCCAATAATTATTTTCCAGTATTAAATGCTACAAACAGGTGTTTCCCAAAAATGGAACCGCGTGAATGTATGTGGTTTTGTGTTCATGTATGCGTGTGCCTTAATAGTGATGTCCCCAAAAAAAAAAAAAAAAAAAACATTTATACAAAACATTATTATACAGAATGATATATTTTTTTTAAAAATAATATCAATAATTATTATAATAATTTATAACTATATAGAAATTTATTCTAATCATTTAATTTTTCTTGACATGGATCAGATCACTGGGATCGGGATTATCCAACGTGAAGTACTTCTCGGACGCATCAGCTGCAGGAGATCGAATAATGGAAGTAATAAGAAGAGTACCCAAAATCGATTCCGACAACATGGAAGGCCAAACACTGCAAACCGTTTCAGGAGAAGTCGAATTCAAACACGTCGAATTCGCGTACCCATCGCGGCCCGAGTCGCCGATTTTCCGAGACTTCAACCTGGAGATTCCGGCGGGGAAGACGGTGGCGCTGGTGGGGGGGAGTGGGTCAGGAAAGTCGACGGTGATAGCACTGCTGCAGAGATTTTATGATCCAGTGGGGGGAGAGATATTGCTTGATGGAGTGGGGATAGAGAAGATGCAGTTGAAGTGGCTGAGGTCACAGATGGGGTTGGTGAGTCAAGAGCCGGCGCTGTTTGCGACCACGATTACGGAGAACATACTTTTCGGCAAGGAGGAGGCTGACATGGATGAAGTTATTGAGGCTGCGCAAGCTTCTAATGCTCATAATTTCATTTCTCAGTTGCCTCAGGGATATGATACTCAGGTTAGTCACTTATTCTTGTCCTCTACGGCGGTCTAAAGTAGTCAAAATTACGTTAATTCGTATTAATTTATATCCTTCTATCGGTTAATTGCGATTTAAATTTTAAAATTTATAATTTATTTTTGAAATCGCTTCGATATAGTTAATATATATTTTTAAATTATAATAAAATATCAAAATAAAAATTAATGTGAAAGATATTTAATATGTTAAATTTATTAAAAATTAGTAGTTATCTATATGAAAAATATTATGTAAAATTAATTTGTATTATATATATGAAAAATATTATACAAATTAGTGTTATATTTTATGCAAATGCTTGATAATTGATTAGAATATCCTTTAATCCGTCAATTCGTCCAAGACTCACATCATAATTTAACAATTTGTCAATCTGTTAATTTACCATTCAATTTATAATTTTACTTTCAAATCGCCCGAACTACACCGCCCCTCCCTCTAGCTATCTCACCTCACCATTCGTTAAATTTGATACTGTCACTCTTTTTTTTTTCAACACAGTTTTGAATATTCAAGTTTTTAATTTTTCATATTTTGTTTTATTAGTTTTTTTTTTTTTTTTGGATACACATCTAGATGTACTTAAAAAATAAAATATTTATAAAAAAAAATTTACTAATAAATACAAAAAAAAAAAGAAAATATATTGAATTTTTGTATTTATTGATTTTTTTTAAATTCATAAATTTTATAACTTTTAAATATATTTAAATTAAATAGATCTAAAAGATTGGTTAAAATATTAAAAAAGTCACTAATAATAATATATATATAGATTGAAGACTCAAAAGTACTTTTAAAAATTGAAAATTCAATGTTAATTACACAAATAATTATCACTAAAAAAACTAAAATACCCTTTTTAATGGGTATACAATTTTATAAGAGCAAAGTTGAATACATATAATTCGTACACACAAAATAATCAGAGTATTAAATGAATTATCCAGAATCATTTAAATGTGAGTTTCACCGTATAAGAATTTCAATATCACATTATCTTTGTAGATATGTTTCTGTGCAAGAATTATGTGCACGTAATTTTATTAATCTTATAATTACAAAAACACATGGGTACAAGTGTAATTAGCACAACTCATTATATTAACACTTAAGAAGTTATTGGTTGGTTCAGCAGTAGTATCACGTGACGCTCAACATGCATTATGATTGGTGAATGGAGTGAAATTTACGATTTTGTGTTAGGTGATGCACTATGATTGGTGAATGGAGTGAAATCTATGATTTTGTGTTAGGTGATTAGAAAATATGAGAGGACATGAAAATTTGTTATTGACTTGAAATATGAGACGTGACCAATCAATAATTTTTCTTGACAATCTGATGTCCTAACAATTACAAATTAATTATGGATAATTGCACAAATCATACAAAATGGATGAAAATTCAAGGCTTTTTTTTATGTAGGTTGATTGATAGCAATGACAATTAGGTAGAAGTGGCCTTGTCACAGATGTTCAATGTATCAAATATTATACTATCATCCTCACAAGTCAGATTGCTAACTATTTTAGAAGATTTATACACAGTTCACACTAGTTATTCTCATACAAATCCAGCAAGAAAATGTTCCGTGGCCCCCCATACTTGGAAAGTGGCCATCTTTTTATTTATTTTATTTTTTATATTTTTGGAAAGGGACAAGACTAGGCACAATTTCCCGAAACATCATAAAATTTCTTAATATGGATACATTATTAAATAATAATACAGTACTTACTTAGATTTTAAGTTCCTTAATGTCAAAAAATTCTTAATTAATAAATCTTAAGATTGGGTACAGCCTTTCAACGGCAACATCATCCCTCTGCCTCCCACTACTAATACTACATCTCCAGATAATCACTTTTTGTACTTTATTTATTTAAATAAAAAAACAATTCGACATCATTAAATAATAATACAGTACTTACTTAGATTTTAAGTTCCTTAATGTCGAAAAATTCTTAATTAATAATTCTTAAGATTGGGTACAGCCTTTCAACGGCAACATCATCTCTCTGCCTGCCACTACTAACACTACATCTCCAGATAATCACTTTTTTTACTTTATTTATTTAAATAAATAAAAATTCAGCTAATCAGAACAATCTATTGGAGCCACTAGTATTCCCTTAGCAAAATATAAAATTAACATCCTAATAGTACATCCACTCAAGATTCTATATATTTGAGTTGACCAAAAATGTTTGAGAGTCCTAAAATAAGTGTTTTAAAAAAGTTCTATTTGTGTGGACAATGATGTGATGTTTATGTTTTTTTTAATCCTGCCACATCAGTAAAGCTCTGTTTAGAGCTCTATTATTAAAGCTATAAAGTGATGGAAACTTGTGTAACTTTTATTATTTTTGAAAAAGATATTGAAATAGTTAAAACCAAACTCAATTATGATATGTGTAGATAATGTGTTTATTAGAGGTATATGATTGCTAGAGTTCTTTTTGTAGCAGAAATACAACTATGAGCTATGCATATTTATAACAGCAGTGATTTAGACTCCATCAAACTTCAACCCCCACCACTCCACACACACGTGGCGGGTGGTGATTGGAAGAGAAGAAAAAAAAGAAAAAGAAAAAGAAAAAGTGACCAATCAAAAAAGAAAAGGGGTCAAAGGGGTGGGAGGAAAGGGAGTCCCAATCTTTATTCTATTTATAACTATTGTTGAATTTTTGATGGTTTTCATGCCGTTAATTTCTCTTTTGTTAATATTTCCTTTATCTACTTTTTGTTTTCGTTTTGTGAAGTTATATTTTCAAAAGGAGAATTGAGAATTCTAAAATCGTATGATTTGTTTCTTTTCTTTTCTTTTTTAAAGAACTTACCATATTGATTATTAGATTATTTAATGAAATTAAAAAAAAATAATAGTAAATTGGAAAGAACCAATAGAATAATTACAAATGTATTTTTGGTATTTAAAAAATAAAAAATCATAGAAAAATATTAGAGTTTTGAGACTCAAAGAGCTCACAACGTTTTTGCATATATTATATCATTTGTATTTGTCAATTTATTATCTAATAAATGTCAAAAAAATTTAGCATATCAATATTTCAAAGTTTGAATGGAGATACTCTAACAAACTATTATACATTTCAAATAAGGGTAAATTACACTGACACCCTCTGAGGTTTATGTTTATTACAATTCCCCCCTCACATTTGAAAAATTACATTGATCCCCGTTGTTAATTTAATTTTAGGGCAAATTACATATACCCCCTCGAGGTTTAACAAAATTACAGATACCCTCCTAAGGTTTGAGAAATTACAGATATTCCCCTGAAGGTTATATTTACATAACAAATTAGGGGGCAAATTGTTATGAAAATATAAACTTCTGGGGGCAATTTGTTATGAAAATATAAACCTCAGGGGGATATTTGTAATTTCCGAAACCTTAGGAGGGTATCTGTAATTTAGTTAAACCTCGAGGGAGGTATATATAATTTGCCCTTAATTTTATGTATAATGATCATTACGGTGAAAGGGGAAATTCTTATGAAACTTTAAATCTCAGGAAACAATCTATAATGAAACTTTAAACCTCAGGGAGGGAGATGTAATTTCTAAAAGGTGAGGAAAGAAACTGTAATAAATATAAACCTGAGGGGGTGTCAATGTAATTTACCCTTCAAATAGTTATTAGGGCTTAATCCTGAAAAAGACCTCAAGTGAAATAAAAAAAGATTTTTTTCACGATTGCCTCTTAAAATTTGAACCCATAATTTTGAGTTACGCTATTTATTTATTTTTTCTAATTTAGTTACTAAAAACGATTTCAAAATATCTTCATATTACAATTGGAATTATTATTAATGTTGTCTTAAGAGCTAAATAGTGAAAAATGATATATGTTGATGGTGTTTGGGAAGTGGGTTTTTATGTAGATTTTATTAGATGTAGGATATTATTGAATAAAAAAAAATTTATGTTTGAGAAAATAGTTGGATTTTTTTGTGGTTACATGTGATGTTTGTGAGAGAAAAAGTGAAATGATTATGGAGTTAGATGTGATATTTTGTTTGGATGTGTTTTTTTTGGTTTTGTAAAATTTTTGTCTTTTAATAAAAAAAATGAGAAAAAACCCAACTCATTTTCTTCCCAAACACCACCGTTATCGGATTAATTTTATTAATTTTTTCGCTTCTTGCATACATTCACAACAATTAATGGCATCGTTTGAAAAATTAACTATTTTAATTGATAAATCATACATAATATTTACTGTTTAAATTGATGGGATAAACAAGTGAATAATTTTACTAATTGCTAATGACAATATACTAATATATATAAAATACTAATGACAATATACTAATATATATATTTTTTTTTACAGGTGGGTGAGAGGGGTGTCCAAATGTCTGGAGGCCAGAGGCAGAGAATCGCAATCGCAAGAGCCATAATCAAGGCCCCACGCATTCTTCTCCTGGACGAAGCCACAAGCGCATTAGACTCCGAATCCGAACGAATCGTGCAAGAAGCACTCGACAAGGCCGCGGTTGGCCGCACCACCATCATCATCGCCCACCGCCTCTCCACCATCCGCAATGCCGACATCATCGCAGTTATCCAAAACGGTCAGGTAATGGAAACCGGCTCACACGACCAATTAATCCAAGATGAAAACGGCCTCTACACATCCCTAATTCAACTCCAACAAACCGAAAAATCAGACAACAACAACATGATACCATCAACATCTTCCAATACAATTGCGAAATTCGACACGAACAACACGAGTAGTCGGAGACTGTCAATGGTGAGTCGATCTAGCTCTGCAAGCTCAGCCGCAATGAGCCAGAGAGCTGAAACTAATGATAAAATCAAAGAAGAGCAAGTTTTTCGAGTACCGTCATTTTGGAGACTGTTAGCGATGAATCTGCCGGAATGGAAGCAAGCGATTATGGGGTGTTCCAGTGCGGTGTTGTTTGGTGCGGTTCAGCCAGTTTATGCATTTGCAATGGGGTCGATGATATCGGTGTATTTTTTGCCTGATCACAGTCAGATTGAGTCGAGGACGAGGGGATATGCGTTGAGTTTTCTTGGATTGGCGGTGTTTTCGCTAGTGATTAATATAACTCAGCATTATAATTTCGCTTACATGGGAGAGTACTTGACGAAGAGAATTAGAGAGAGGATGTTTTCGAAGATACTCACTTTTGAAGTTGGGTGGTTTGATCGGGATGAGAATTCTAGCGGTGCTATTTGCTCTAGCCTCGCCAAAGATGCTAATGTGGTATGTTTACTCTTCTACTATCTCAATTTTATTTATTATTTTTTTTTTTTCCCAAATACACATAATACAATATTGACAATATTATATTCTGTGCACGTTTCTCTTAAAAAATTTACTACAATCATTTGCACTTCATACACTAGGCTCTCCCTAGGTAAACATTTTTTTTTTATATGATGGGGTGTCCGATAGCATACCTCGACTAAAATATAGCACATTAAGTTGATCATTGGAAATTAAGGGGTTGTTTAGTTTTTGAGTTGGGTTAAAAAATCACAAAAGGACAAAAAAATTAAAAAATCGCAAAAAGCCAAAAATACAAAAGGACAAAAAAAATCCACCATTCGAAAGTTAAAATGTAAAAAAAAACCAATCAAGAATACCAAACGAACAAAAAAGCCTCAAGTTAAAAAAGTCAAAAAGGCCAAAAAAACTAACTAAAAAAGTCATTGTCAAACGAAGGCTAAGTTAGTTACAGTGAAATATAAGTAACGTAGAGAGTGAACTTATTAAGCTCTGTATATACTTTGTGATCTATGTTACTGAATAAGCGATTCTTAAAAAAACTACCAATCAACAATCATGCTAAATCTTATCAATATAGTACCTTTAATCTATCCCTAATGACGTGAAAGAGAGAGAATAGAGAAAAGAAAAATGCTTTAGAGCTCTAATTATTAAGTTCTAAAGTCAGCTTTAATAAGTTGGTAGTGGGCTCCACCCACTTTGATGTGATGTTTTGGTCTTGATTTTTTTTTTCTTCTTCTCTTTGCCATGTCATTAGTGCTCCATTAGAATACCAAAATTAGTACTCTGAATCATTGTTGAAATGCTTGAGACACCTAATTTATCACTCTTAAAAATCACCCCTAATGATGTGTCTGATAAGTGTCAAATTTTGATTTGTCAAACATTCTATTACATGGAGTCTAGTCTCAATATCACATCATTAAGGGTGATAAATTAGAGAGACATAACATTGTTAAAAGAGAGAGGAGTGTAGGTTTATCTCTTCATATGATTCAATCCATATCATTAGGAATGGTCCATTTCAAGTCATTAGAAATGAATTAGTAGTGTCAAATTAGTACTCTCAAACATTGACGTTCGCAAAGAGTATTTGTTCTTGAGTGGTGCCACGACCCTATGAAACACCAAATAACTTGGCGAAGTGGTAGTTATATTATACACTGATTATTGTTAGTTTGATTGCCTCAGAGTTCTTTGGTTAAAATGATTAAACTATGATATATGTAGGTTGTTGAAGAACAATTAATTTTTTATTAGTTGAAATGATTAACTATGATATATATAATTTTTTTTATTATTTAAAATGATTAACTATGATATATGTAGGTTGTTAAAGAATTATCAGATAATTACACGTATCTATTTCTTGATCTAGGGTGATTGTCAAAGATTCTAACAACCCTTTTAAAATCTCGAGATAAAGGATAATGATAATATGTTTAAAAAATGAACCTACCTCTACAAAGATGTTAGGTAAAGACTCCAATAATTATTCTAATGATCTTGCATGTAATTAAGGGTGCTAATCTCGTGCATTTATTAATAGTGTAAAATTCGTATATATATTAATTAGACTCATTGTCAACTGTGACTTGAAAGCAACGTGTGACCTTTACTTTTATTCTGCATAACTTAAATGAAACGAAAAATACTTTTGTTAAGAGTGTGTTTTTTGTTAAGAATTTTGAAATTACTCTACGCATAGACCTTTTTTAAAAAAATGTACAATTATTTGTAAAATACACAAATGAACCTTTTCCATTCTGTTAAAAATAAAAAATTTGTTTGTTCCTAGGAACAATTAAAATCTCATAGAGAATTTTTTTAAAAATAAAAGAATTATGAAGAAATTTATATATATATATATATATATATATATATATATATTCTTTTTAAGGTTTCCTTTTAATCTTAAAACTGGAGGAACTAATTGGACCATACATGTAATTAGCTTACTGTCAGGCTTGGTCCAAATTCAACTCAGGACCAAACCATATAAAGGCCCAAAGCAACTAGGACCAAACAAGCCCAAGTGAGCCTGTTGGAACTTGAATTCCTTACATTTACTTTTAGCCTGACTACTGGTTGTGTTGTTTTCACAATTTTTGCAGGTGAGATCTTTGGTGGGTGACAGAATGGCTCTCGTTATCCAAACCTTCTCAGCAGTAACCATAGCTTGCACCATGGGCCTGATCATCGCATGGAGGCTCGCGGTTGTCATGATCGCTGTCCAACCCCTCATCATCGTCTGCTACTATTGCAAACGTGTCTTGCTCAAAAGCATGTCCAAAAAGGCTATCAAGGCCCAAAATGAAAGTAGCAAGCTTGCGGCCGAGGCTGTCTCCAACCTCAGAACCGTCACGGCCTTCTCCTCCCAAGCCCGAATCCTCCAAATGCTGGAAAATGCACAAGAAGGCCCACAACGAGAGAGTATCCGACAATCATGGTTCGCTGGTATTGGGCTTGGTACCTCCCAAAGCCTCATGTCATGCACTTGGGCCTTGGACTTCTGGTATGGTGGCAAACTCATATCTCAAGGCTACATTACTGCCAAAGCCCTCTTTGAGACCTTCATGATCTTGGTGAGCACGGGCCGGGTCATTGCAGATGCGGGTACCATGACTAACGACCTTGCAAAAGGGTCGGATGCGGTCGGGTCAGTTTTTGCAGTACTGGACCGGTACACTGGAATTGAGCCCGATGACCCAGAAGGTCACCAACCTAACAAAATAACAGGCCATGTGGAGCTACGTGAGGTCCAATTCGCGTACCCGGCGAGGCCTGATGTGATGATCTTCAACGGCTTTTCAATCAACATTGAATCAGGGAAATCAACGGCGTTGGTAGGACAAAGTGGGTCCGGCAAGTCCACCATCATTGGATTGATTGAGCGATTCTACGACCCACTTGGCGGGGTAGTCAAAATCGACGGTCGTGACATAAGGACATACCATCTGAGATCATTAAGGAAACATATAGCGCTTGTTAGCCAAGAACCAACTCTATTCGCAGGGACCATCCGCGAAAACATCACATACGGAGCGTCCGATAAGACAGATGAAACAGAGATCATCGAGGCCGCTAAGGCAGCCAATGCTCACGATTTCATCGCAGGACTGAAAGACGGGTACGACACATGGTGCGGGGACAGAGGATTGCAGCTCTCGGGGGGTCAGAAGCAGCGAGTTGCTATAGCTCGTGCTATACTGAAAAACCCAGCAATTCTATTGCTAGACGAGGCGACCAGTGCATTGGATAGCCAATCGGAGAAAGTGGTACAGGACGCACTTGAGAGAGTAATGGTGGGAAGGACTAGTGTGGTGGTGGCGCACAGGTTAAGTACTATACAGAATTGTGATACGATCGCCGTGTTGGACAAAGGGACGGTTGTGGAGAGAGGGACCCACTCTTCTTTGTTAGGGAAGGGGCCCAATGGAGCATACTACTCACTTGTTAGCCTTCAGAGAAGGCCCCATACAGTTTGAGTCATCAATCAACTAATAATAATAATGGGTGGGGATGATGATGATGATGATGATGATGATGATGATGATGATGATGATGATGATGATGATGATGATGATGATGATGTTGTTGGCTGCAAATTAGGCCTTTTTGGTTTTGCCACCTATCAAGATGATTGGGGTTGTTGAGAAGCTCTTTGTCTTGAATTATTATTATTGTTATTATATGTATGAGCTTTGAATTTGCCTTTGTAGTAAGGGTTTATTATATATTAATTGTATATATAGCTAGAGTCAAATTTGCTTTACCAAGGGAGTAAAGCGGTTTTATATTTCTATTTTTCTAGTAAGGTCTGGTTTGTGGTGTCTTAAAAAAGTCAAAAAATTAAAAAATTACTATCATATTTAAGTCACATCACCTCTTTACCACATCATTTCAAACCCAACCCATGTTTTATAAAAATTCAAAAAGTACACTTATTTAGAACATCCCAAACAACCCCTAAGTCTACTAACTTCTTTTCTTTTCTTTTTTCTTTTTTTTCCTTCAAAAAATATACAAACTGTAATGTTGGTGGAGTGTGGTGGGTCCATAGCATTTTCCAATATGCAATGCTACCAACTTTTTATTTTGTGTATTTTGTAGGAAAAAATATGAGTTTATAGCATTTTTGTTTGTTATTTCATCATCACTTACTATTGGGTGCATTCAATTTATGAATAAAAAGTAAGATTGGACTAAATAGTCTCAAGAAAATAATATAGAATTTGATTCAGACTTTTGATTTATAATAACTTGATATAACACTTTTATCGCAAAATTTTAAAAATGCCCCATTTTAAAATAAGTTATTATGGAATTAACTATCTTAAAGTAACTTATAATGTCTAATATTTTTAAGTTGTGTGCACATACAAGGAACTGTTATTTTTTGTTTTTCTTATGGTAATTTGTCATTTTCAACATTGGTGATGATTTCAGAAAGATGTAATGTGGACAAATGATTGGAACTATTA
Organism: Camellia japonica; assembly: GCA_030407325.1. NCBI lineage: Eukaryota > Viridiplantae > Streptophyta > Magnoliopsida > Ericales > Theaceae > Camellia > Camellia japonica. The sequence goes on from JAPPVO010000002.1 coordinate 2,554,559, forward strand.
ATTGGTAATCAATCCCAATTTGTCTGAGAAAAGGTGGTAAAATGGTGACCATGGTGGTCTCATATTTGGTAAAAATAAGTTTTCAAATTTCACTATCATTGTTTTTTAATGGTGACAATGGTCTCATATTTGGTAAAAATAATTTAAAAAATTCATATCATTATCTCTCTTTTTATTACAAAAAAATTGTAATTTTTCAACATATCATCTCTTATGTGTATAGATTTCTGTTAATGACCTATATCTATTTTTTAACATTCAACAATCTTACATCAAACAAAGGGGTCAATGTAAAAACGTGCCAAACCATAGGTGAAAAAAGTATGTATTTCTCATCCTACCTAACAGTATGTACATGGTAAACTGTATAAAAACTATTTTATTAATTTGTATTTATAATTAGTTATTAATGCATTAATAAAAGTTTTCAATACGACATCAATAAATGTGTATATATTAAATTTTACTATAACATATAATTTCAAGATGCGCAAAACTGATTCATACAATCGCAAATTGTTATATCTACTAAAAGTAATATCTATTTGTTTTACTCGCGAATCATAATTAATGTTGAGATTCTTGTTATTTCTATTTTTATTGAAATTTGTCCTTATTGAATAGTTTTTACCTTTCTCATTGTGATCGTGATCATGATCATGACGGTAATCGTAATCCACACTGATTATTAGTTTACCAACCCCATGTTATTGGGATTAAGTTCCCCTTTTGTCTGAGTTTTTATTTCATTTCATGTTCTAATTACACATTATTATTATTATTATTTACACTCACAAACAAACCTTCACCTAAAAATCAAATTGTAATGGAGCCATGAAGTTCTGGGCCCAATCTATACTTATGTGGACTTGAATGCAGTTATGGGCCTAAACTATGAGAAATGCTACCAAGCAAGCGAGCCCAGCGAACAAAATAACCTCATACCTTAGCTTAGACCAAGGCCATCCACCTAATTTTTAATTGAAGTTTATAGCCACCGCATAAAGTATTGATTAAATTATTCTTTTGTAATTATTAGGTGGATTCGATACACTATATGATCATGTGTCTGGTGAATAATATTTGGTGACTTATTTATTATTATTTATATTTTTTCATTTTGTACATGGTATTTTTAAAAAGTAAAATAATTATTCACGTTTTAAAGAGTTTTATCTAACATATATGCATGAATGAAATTAGGAAAAAACTACGGACCATAACTCTCCTGTTTTATAAATAAAATGATGTGTTAGTATAAAAGATGTATATTTCATTATTTTTCCATCTTGCATGCTCTTTTTATTTTTTATAATTTTTTTTCATCCTATTAAAAATTGTTCATATGATATTTGAATTTTTTTTATATGTATATATAATTTATATATCGTATTTTACATACACGTGTTTGTCTATACGGTGAAGAAATATTATTTATCTTTTAACCTTGTAATGATGAAATCTTAATTTCGTCCCTGCATATATATACTATAGAAACAAATAATAATCTTATCATGATTTTTTTACAATAATAATATTACTATTTTTGTTTCACGATAATAAGATATATTAATTAAATACATAATTTATTAGTTTAAATTTAAAATCGAAGTAAAAAAATGGGAGACTTATTTATAAGTTCTTTTTCAGATACTTATGATAGGCTAATACAGAGTCTCAAGTCCTATTTAGATATGAATGTATTCCACAATATCCTATATAAACATAATGTGATGTGATACTTACATAAACGTAACGTAACTGACACCTATATAAACGTAACGTAACATGACATCTACATAAACGTAACGTAACGTGTCACGTTACGTTTCGCAAACTTAATGAGTTTTTATTTTTTTAAATTGAATATGAAAATGTTACTGATTTATGTTGGTGTCACGTTACGCTTCATATAAATATTATGACAACATTCAATTTCCTAATAAGTGTCACGTTACGTTTATATAAGTGTCACGTTACGTTACGTTTATGTAAATATGGGAAATTGAATGTTGCCATAGATCATAGGTGTCACGTTACGTTACATTTATGTAGATATGATCTATGGTAATTGCATGTTACCATAGATCATAGGTGTCACGTTACGTTTACGTAGGTGTCACGTTACGTTACGTTTATATAGATATGATCTATGGTAACATTCAATTTCCTATATATGGTTTTACTATTATTTATGATATTAACAACTAATATTGAGGGTAAACGTGTCAACAAACTTCCCACGGACTTATGAGAACATAAATTTTTTAGTAGGACTATATGTAGCATAAGTCTCCCTAATAGGACTTATAAATAATTTTTCCTAAAAAAATATATTTATTATTTTTCCATAAATTTTAAAATAAATGATTAAGATATAAATAAAATCATGAACATGTGAGGTTATTAGTTTTATAAGAGGGATTAAAGTCATTATTTTATAGAGTATAAAGGTTTGTTTTTTTTTGTTGAACAAAAAAAAAAAAGGATGTTCTGTAGTGTCATTACAGCATTCGTAGGCTCAGGCCACTAGGTAACTAGTTGCCAGCTTGATTTAATCCAATCTATAGGAAGAGACCCACCACCGAGACACCAATGGGGTACAACCTTACATGCCACAGACAAGCCCAGATTTCGATCGGAGTACAAGGTGAGATCTCTGTAGAGAACTAGTTGCAAAGCACCCTTTGTTCGCCTTTCCCAAGATTCGAACCTGGGTCAAGCCTAGGAATGAGAAGCATTCACCGTCGGGCACCACCCTGGTGTTAGAGTATAAAGATATTGACCCAAAAAAATTTACACACTAAATTATTATTTTTTTCACATGCATATAAAATTCACATCATCTGTGAATTCTACACCTCATATCATAAAAAAATAATTTAATATGTAAAATTTTATATTTTTTCATTTTATTTGATGATTTAGGGATAGTTTGTGATAATCTAAATAAATGTAATTTTTAATTTTTTATGAAATATGAATTGTGTATGGGTTAGGTTTGAAATGATGTGATAAAGAAGTGATGTGACTTAAATAAAATGACGTGACTTAAATAGAATAGTAACTTTTTAATTTTTTAATTTTTTAAAATTATGATAAACAAGATCTTAATTATGTCTAATTGCATTATTAATATTGACTCGGATTACAAATAAAAACCCAAAAAATATGTAACAGTGTCACGTAAATGAAACCAGGGATGGTACACATTTTTTCTCTCCCCACTTTTTTTACCTCCTTGTTCCTCAACTTGGTTGTTTCCCAACGTTAGAGAGAGAGAGAGATAGAGAGAGAGAGCAGAAAGAAAAATTAGAGTAGAAGACGATTCGTTCTCTCAAAAAGTTGATCGAAAGAATTGAACTCGATTTTGCTTTTCAAGATTGTTACTCGTTAGATCTGCTCACCAGTTCTCTGTTCCTTTCCCGATAAAATCTGGGAGGAACCAGTGGTAAGAGTACAGGACTTGATTGGAAATATTTTTTTTTCCTTTGTTTTTTTGTTTTTTTTTTGCGGTTTTTGGTTTGACAAAAAAAAAAAAAAAAAAGTGACTTTTGTTTGTTGTGCAGAGATGAAGCGATTACGAGATGATGTTAATGCTAACTCGCAATTTAAGCGGCCATTCAGTTCTTCTCGTGTGGAATCGTGAGCTATATCTTTCTCTCTATATAATTATGTCTTTTTATCATATGTATCTCTTTCTACAATTGTTGGATTCTCGATTTGTTCTTTTGTTTGATTTTGGTAAATTATGAATCATGTTGGTTAGAATTTTGTATTTAAAAAAAAAAAAAAAAATGGTTTGTTTTGTAATGGTTTTACTGTAAGTTGATCTGTTTCTTTCCTGGTAGGCGACCGTAGGGTTGATTTATTGGGTTGTTGTATTGTTTTTTTTTTTTTTGTTCAATGCTATGTTTTATGATGAGTTACCATGGGATTTCCTTGAATTCTGTGAGGTCTTGTATGTTTAATCACTGATTTCAGGTACATGGTTTCAGTAGGAAAAATTTGTGATCAGAATCTGGTGATACCCTCTATTTTTACTTACTTCGAATAGATTGTATGGTCAACCACTTTTTTGGTTGCCAAACAAATCGTGGAAAAGAGATGCAAATAAAAATTACAAACAATGAGCCTAATAGTTGCATCTAACCATGTAGAGTGTAGGATTTTATTATCTGTGCTTTCAAATAATAGAACCTAAACTCCGAGGGGTTAGCCGTTTGATGAGTTGATTTGTGATATGTGCCTTAGCAAGCATAGGTCATGAGTTCAAATCTCATGAAATATCTAACCAGTAATTATGCTGTATGTATTAGATGGCGAAACTGCATGTATTTGGGGAGTAGTCGGGGCAAAGCTCCGGATATCTTTGTTATCAAAAAATTATAAAAATGATAGAAAACCTATCACTCTCAGCACCAAAATTAGCATTTGCAGAATATAAGATGAACTGCAAATCAACTGTTCTATGGATTTTGGTTTACTGGTGTTATTATTGAGTGAGTTGACCTTTTGTCAAATTATAATATTTTTCTGGTGATGAAGCAATGGGCAGCCCCAGATCCCTGGAGGAGGAGGAGGAGGAGGAGTTGGAGGTGGTGGTGGTGGTGGTGGTGGAGGTGGAGGTGCGCAGAAACTAACAACCAATGATGCCTTAACTTACCTCAAGGAAGTTAAGGAAATGTTTCAAGATCAAAGAGATAAATATGACATGTTCCTTGATGTCATGAAAGATTTTAAGGCTCAAAGGTACATAGCTTTCTCCTCATCTGTTTATCACGTGGCAAATGGGTCAGCACTGAATATTTCATCAAATTCATTTAATGGACTTAATTTTTTCAGAATCGACACTACTGGTGTCATAGCGAGGGTGAAAGAACTATTCAAAGGGCACAACAATCTAATCTTTGGGTTTAACACCTTCTTGCCAAAGGGCTATGAAATTACCCTCATTGATGAGGAAGAGCCCCCGGCAAAGAGAACTGTTGAGTTTGAAGAAGCTATAAGTTTTGTAAACAAGATAAAGGTGAAATTGTTTTTAGATTGTGTATATTGAGCCGCTGATTATAATTTATGGGGCGTCTAATAGATGGATTTTTTCCCTACAGAAACGTTTCCAAAACGATGATCATGTATATAAATCATTTCTTGAGATCTTGAATATGTACAGAAAGGAGCATAAGGGCATTACTGAGGTCTACCATGAGGTAAAATTGTAGTATCTTTTATTTTTAACCTAAATGACATAAATTGCTTTATATTTGACCATCCGTTGGTGTGTGGATAATTTTGTTATACTGATTTTTATAGTTTTAGAGATTATTTTCCATTGCTTTGTAGGTTGCTGTACTTTTTTCAGACCACTCAGATTTGCTTGATGAGTTCACAAGATTTTTACCCGATACTTCAGCTACAGCATCAGCTCCACATGTTCCACTTGGCCGACATTCTTTTCATCGCAATGATGAGAAGAGTTCTGCTATGACCACATCACGGCAGGTACCTGCGGACAAGGTAAATTCTTGTTTCCTTTCATGGTTTCTTTGTTTATTTTTCTCCTCCATGTTTGTGTATACTTGTTTTCTAGTTCTTTCATAATAAAAGGATGAGCCTCCTTTGCTTTTTAGCAACGCCGGCGAGACAGGAGTATTACACCCCACACAGATCATGATTTAAGTGTTGAACGCACCGACATGGATGATGATAAAACAATGATGAAAATGCAGAAGGATCAGAGGAAACGTGCTGAAAAGGAGAACAGGGACAGAAGAAATTGTGATCAGGACTACAAAGAATCTGAGAATGATAGCAATAGGGACTTCAGCATGCAACGCCTTAATGAAAAGAGGAAATCTGCCCGGAAGGTTGAAGACTTCGGAGTGAATCCTGTTGTGGCCCCTTATGATGATAAAGATGCATTGAGAAGTGAGTTGATGATGCCACTTGTGATTATAAAGATGCCTTCAGAAAATTCCTTTTGTTTTATCTTTTTATTCCAGTCTTTTATATGTAGAAGCAGTTGTGATTTGTCATGTCATGGTGTGCCTTGAAAAATCAGCTCTTAAGTCACATTTATACGATTTTTGTGGAATTTTTTTTTTAAATGTTGGGTAATTATTTCTGAATCATGAGTTCATGTTGTCATGGAAATTCACTCATACTGTTTTTATGTAACTTGTTAAGGATATTATCTGGTTGCCAGAGAAGAGTGGAAGCTGTCCACCCCACTTTTCTCCTTTTTTGCTCTACTTCTAAACTTTGATTTTCCCATGTTGATGAGAATGAATTTTGCCTGTTATTAGATTCTTTTGGAGTATATGTCCATGATCTCAATGTTTGGAAGTTAAAAAATGTCAGTTTTGTCTCTTATGTTTTTTTGGTTGGATTGTTGCCACATAATGCATAGTCTCATCATTCCCTTGTTCTTAACTTTTTAAATGTTTTGTTTGCTAAATGTCATTCCAGGCATGTACAAGCAAGAGTTCATTTTCTGTGAGAAAGTGAAAGAGAGGTTGTGCAGTTCAGATAATTACCAGGCATTCTTGAAGTGTCTTCATATATACAGCACAGAAATAATCACAAGAAGCGAATTACAAAATTTGGTATGTGTCAGTCTATCAATGCTATGTCACTCTATCAATGCTATCTATTTGGGTGGCAAGTGTCTTTTGTTTCATCTTTTGAACTAATTGTTCCGTTCATTAATGATAAATTGTGTTAACCCCCCTTGCTAAATCTGGGCACTGTTGATTCTGTATGGTGTTGGCACATGGAAATCTTACTTAAGCATGGAAAAAGTTGTTGGATGATTGTTGCCCTGTGCTGGCCCATCTGAATGATTGACTCGAAAATTTTAACCAAGCTTCTGTCCGATTTTCAAGATGCCCAGAGTTGAGACTATGCTCCATCCTTTGATGATTGAACACAGCCCATATATATATATATTTGATATGTAGTCTGGGTATATCTTATAGATCTTTTAACCCTTCTATTGGTTTGCTATCAGTTACAAGTTATTTCTTTGTCAGCCTGTTGTCTGTCCATGTCCACTGTGTATGGTATATAGAACCAGACTCAGGCCGAAGTAGCTTCCATCCCTCCTTCCCCATTTTGGCCAAGTATTGTTCAATTTGTACCCAATTAGGTTGATTTACATTATTCTAAAACTTTATTCATTGCAGGTTGGTGATTTACTTGGAAAATTTCCAGACCTTATGCATGGGTTCAATGAATTTTTGGAGCGTTGTGAGAATATTGGTAACCCTTGGAATTTTATTGTTGTTTAACTTGTTTGATCTGGACATATTAAGGTTGTTTCTGATTAAGGCGTCATTTGCAGATGAATTTCTTGCTGGAGTTATGAATAAAAGTATGTAACATTGCCTTGTCCTTTATCCTTTATAATGGAATCATTAGTTTTTGTTCAATTGTTCAACTAATAAGAGCCACTAGTTCCGTGTTTAAAATGCGGTCTATCAGCCTTGAGGTTGTGGGTTCAAACTTGAAAGCAGACACTTTATACATATATTGCCAGTGGTTAGGACTGTAGCTAATCTACCATTCACAGACCCTCATCCAATGTGGAATAAATTTGGCGTATTTTTTTTTTTTTTTGTGCTCAACTAATGAGCCTTTATAAAGCGAGACTTTAATTAGTAATTGTGAGTGGAGGACTAGATTTTTTAATTTTTTATTTAAATTTTTTTGACTGCATGGTTTGAGCAAGTGGAACAAACATTTCGATATTTTGCTTTTTCATATGTGTTTGCAAAGTTTGACGTAGCTTTTCTGTTAATAGCAGAACCTTTGTGGACTGAAGGGCATGTATCCAAAACGGTGAAGGTAGAGGACAAAGATAAGGAGCAGAAACGTGAAATTGAGGGAGCAAAAGAAAAGGATAGATACAAGGAGAAGTATATGGGAAAATCTATCCAAGAACTTGACCTTTCTAACTGTCAACGCTGTACTCCTAGCTATCGACTTCTGCCTGATGATGTGCGATTTTTATTTTCTTCTTCTGCTTTTGTTTGTTTGTATATTGTAACTTCGTTGTTGATTGCAATTTCATTCTTGACACTATGCAGTATCCAATACCTTTAGTAAGTCAGAGATCAGAGCTTGGTGCTCAACTGTTAAATGACCATTGGGTATCTGTAACTTCTGGCAGTGAGGATTACTCTTTTAAACACATGCGCAGAAATCAGTATGAAGAAAGCCTGTTTAGATGTGAGGATGATAGGTAAAAACTCTCTCATATTGTTGTTTTAGTTTAGGTAATATAGGCCTTATTTTGTATATTTTGTCAATTTATTTACATCACTTTACAACTAATTATTACTGTGTGGAATTAGAAAAATCCATGTTCCTGTATTTAAGAATTGTTTTTTAGATATCCTTTATTGCATTCTGCACTGCTTGAATGATACTTGATGTTTATGTTGAAGACAAAAGTTCCTCTCTATTAGGTTTGATCAAGGATTCAAGGCTTCTTTGACTCAACTTGTTTAATGATGGAACTTGGCTACTGCACTTGTTTAATTCTGCACCTTGGTGGTTGCAATTTTGTCTACGTCATTTTGCTTTGGTAAGTGATGATGGTATTGTTGTCTAATACTTTCAGGTTTGAGCTAGACATGTTATTGGAGTCTGTGAGCTCAACTTCTAAGCGAGCAGAGGATTTGTTGAACTGCCTTAATGATAATACAATCAGACCAGAGAGTCCAATCAATATTGAAGACCATTTTACAGGTGTTCAGTTGTTTTATCTTAGGGCATGTATTTAAACATTGTTATTACGCCTTATTTGTTTAATTGTTTACAAATAGTCAAATACTGTACATTGATCATATTCTGATTGTGCTTTTCTCTCATCATGTAGCTCTTAATTTAAGGTGCATTGAACGACTCTATGGTGATCATGGTCTGGATGTGATGGACATATTACGTAAGAATCCATCTGTTGCATTGCCTGTTATACTAACTCGCATAAAGCAGAAACAAGATGAGTGGAACAAATGCCGCTCTGATTTTAACAAGGTTTGGGCTGAAATATATGCTAAGAACCACTATAAATCGCTTGATCATCGTAGCTTCTATTTCAAGCAACAGGATTCAAAGAACTTGAGCACAAAATGTAAGTTGTAGATGTTAGATGATTTGATTATTTTGCCTTTTCATTATTAGCTTTATGATGTCATGTTCATTGTATGGTAATGAGTATGCAGTAGGACAATAGAAAAAATGCATGACTAGTCGGGGAAAATTCAGAAGTGTGCAAAATTATAAGAGCAGCTGCAAGTCTTTATATCTTTTGGCTTGTAATTGGCATAGAATACTCTCAACAAGCCATTTCCATTTCTACTAAATCATTCTTTACGTATGTTTCTCTTTTTTATTATTAATTTTTTCTGTAATAGTAAAAGTTATGAACTTATTTTATGCATGATGATCTCATTTGTTGATTTGCTTTGTACAATGCACAGGTACAAACTCGTCACTGATTATTAGTCCACTAAGTGGAGGCTATATCAGTGCTAAATCTTTCATATAAATTAACCGACCACTTGAGCCAAGTAAACATTTCTTAAATGATATGCTTTGCTTCTTGCATTTTTAAGGAGGATGCCATGCAGCATTAGTTCAATGAAAGGACATAGGGTTCAGTGATGCCTGTAGTTGTGATGGCAAATCCTTAATATTTAGGCTCTTTCAAGCTTAAGATGCCAGTGATTACTGATGACCCCAGTTTGATTGTAGGGAAATGATGACCCCAGTTTTCCTTGATTACGTACAAAGCAGGCTCTATAATTTTTGCTTACATCAGAATATTATTGAAGAGTGATACTTGTCAAAATATATATATTGAAGAATGATAACTAGAGTCCAATTGCTATGCATTTTTCATGCATATCTCATCTTCATTCCGAATGGGAAAATTTAGAGGTTATGGCCCTTTTGTTTTACATTGTGATTAATGCAGATTTGTGTTTGGTTCAATGTTGTAAAACTCAGACTGAGTGGCTAGAAGTGGTTACTAATTTATTCAGCAGGTCCTAAACAAACACCCAAGTTGCAACCCCTCACCTTCCTCCAATGCAAAAAAATAAATAAAATAAAATAAAATTGAAAATTCAACCCAAAATTCATTTGAAGGAAAACTATCTGAACCACTAGATGAACCAGCCATCCTAAGCATCATTCATGGGTGAGGTGAACAAGGCAGGGTAAATTACATCAAGTTAAAGTAACTTTTGGGGCTTCATTTTATAGTTCTCACGTAAAATTCTCTGTCTCCAGCAGCTTTTGACAAGCAATAGGTTTTCTTGCTCTCTGATGTATCACACTGGTCAGCGGGTGTTTATGAGTGTCAGGCCAGCGTCTGATACATTGTGCGTGAATCTCAAACCTAGTGGAGTGACGTTACTCCCGAGTCCTTACACTATTTTCTTCCATGGGTTCACTCCCCTAAAGGGAGAGTGCAAGATTTAAATCCTGATATAGGTGTGGGTGTCATACTAACTAGAGAGAAAGGGAGAGGGGGGGGGGGGCGAGTTCTCTTGAAGATGCATTGCTGATTGTTAGGCAAACGTTGTAGATAGAAGAGTTGTATGAATGTTTACTTAGTTACATATTAAAATAAAAGGTCACATGTTTAGATGAAATCATAGTGATTTCGTCATTCCAAACCATTTGACCTTTAACCTGGTCACATTTATGGGGGTTGATACAAACAATCTGGTTTCAAATTTTTGGTTTGGTTAGATCAGTCTCGAATGCATTATTGGCTAACAAATTCTCAAGATATAATGGGCTTTCTCCATCATTTTGAAGTTTGGGCTTTGTTACCAAAAATGATGCGGAGATTTGGCAACTTTTAAAAATTATAGATTGACTTATTAAACTCACTCTATCAAGTTAAAAATTATGGTTAGTTTCATACTTAAGATATGTTCATACTTGATAAATAAACCACAATAATCACTACTGATTCTATTGAATTCTGCAGCTACTACTACAATCAGTATTGCTGCGCTGCCAACTCCTCTATTAATTACTATCACTGGCATCTTTATCGTTACTGTGATGATCATCATTATCTGCTGCCATTACAAATGCCATTGGTAATACCACCACACTATTACTGCCATCTTCTTTGATTTTTTGCCAGCATCAGTGTCACTGCTGCTGCCATCAACCTGCCACCACGATGCTTACACTTTTTTTTTTTAAAGGTTTTTGTTACTGCTGCTGCTGCTGCCACAATTTCTAACTTCTAAGTATATAGCATATTTGCACCAATTTGCTGCACCTTATGACTAGGAAAATTGGTTTTTAACCTTCATGGCTTTACCTGATATAATGTTGGCAGACATTGTTCACCAGTTATAATTGGCATCCAATGATAACTTCATATTATAATCTGTACACAGATGTTTCATCTGGAAATAATGGGTACGATATTTGCCAGAGATTTCAGTCTTTGTGCTACTGATTTTTCTTCTTCTTAATACCACGTTTCTTGTAATGGGTTGTTTGCACACCAAGTTTCTTAACCTTTTCCACTGAAGTAAAATTATTTTATGTTATGTTTCTATTAAGTGCAAAAGCATTAGTCTATTATTTCATTGATTTTTTTTTTTTTTTATCCATAGTTTTTTTGTGTGAATAATTTTTTTTTACCCATAGCTATGTCTAACTTACACAAGCATTTTGAGATGGTTCACACAAGGTTGCAATATGAGGGTTTGGTTATTTAAATTTTTGTAAAGACAATTTTTTACATGTACAAGGTTTATTTTCATATGTGCTTTTGGTCATGTACTTCCACTGTTTGTTCTCATGGATCCTTTCCATGCTTCAAATGAACAGCCTTGGTGGCCGAGATTAAAGAAATTAAAGAAAAAATGCATAGAGTGGATGATGTGGTTCTGTCTATGGCTGCTGGAAGCAGACATCCTATTTGTCCAAATCTTGAATTTGAGTACTCCGACACTGTCATTCATGAAGACTTGTGCAAGCTTATTAAATATTCCTGTGAAGAGCTTTGTACATCAAAAGAGCAATTGAATAAAGTTATGAGGCTTTGGACTACCTTCTTGGATCCAATGCTGGGTGTTCCTTCTCGGCCTCATGATTTAGAGAGCACTGAAGATGTTGGAAAGGCTAGACATCATACTGGGAAAAGTACTAAAACTAGTATAGTAGAATGTGATGGTAGTCCAAGTGATGCTGCTACTATCTTGAATGCTAACCAATCAAAACCTGTCAACAATGGTGATCAAAGCACATTGCTGAAGCAAGCAAATTCTTGCAAGATTAGTTTGGCAAATGGGGATACTTTGGCCAAAGATAATTGTTTTCATCTAGAGAAGGAGCCGAAGATTATGGCTGTTGTGGATACAGTGTCTCGAGCAGTGGGTTCCATTGAACAACTAACCAATTCCACAGCATCACTGGCTATTGGAGCAGATAACATTCATGGGAGAGTCAGTATGGAACTAACATCAGGTTTGTGTATTGGGGTTACACTTGCGTGATTTATATTATTTTATGACCCATGGTGTATGATTGACATCACCACTATATATGTAGAAGTTTTTTTTTATCATCATTGACCTAGTTATATGTAGATCTCTCTCTCTCTCTCTCTCTCTCATTTTTGTGGACTTCTTAATCACCTTGCAATGCTGAGATTATTTTTAATTTCAAGGACATGGAGCAACTTCTCTTGGACCTGGTCGTGCTGCTGTTGAAGATAATGAGGCCAAGTCTTATATTGATGATGTGCCTTCTTTAGAGGTATGTGTATGCAGTTTTAATGAGTTGAAGATCCTATTTGCATTGGTTAATGGATATGTCCTCCGGTTTTTATGATATCATGGATGCTTCCCCTTGGTTCTCAACTTTGTTATTATCTGTTAAGATGATATCATGATAGTATACTTCTCTTCTGCTCTAGGGTGGCAATGTTTTGAGACCAGTTCCCCTGACAAATGGAGTGCTCACAGAGGGTATTAACGTCAACGGATATCACAAGGAATCTATTGAGTCGCCCAAAATTGAGAAAGAAGAGGGTGAGTTATCACCTAATGGTGATTTTGAAGAGGATAATTTTGTTGTCTATGGAGATGGTGGTGGTTCACAGGTTATCCCTAAAATGATGCGTAGTTCTGAAAGCATGCAATACAAAGCTGTGAATCAGGAAGAGATCTGTTGTCAAGATGGTGGAGGAGAAAACAATGTAGATGCTGAAGATGAGGATAGTGAAAATATTTCTCAGGGTGAAGATGTTTCGGGTAGTGAGTCTGCTGCCGATGAGTGCTCTCAGGACGAGCATGAAGAAGATGAAGATGGAGAACAAGATGAGATGGATGGTAAAGTTGAGAGTGAGGGTGAGGCTGATGGGATGCCTGATGTGCGCTTTGTTAGAGATGGCATATCACCACCGTCAGAAAATTTTCTTCGGACTGTGAAGCCTCTTGCAAAGCATGTCACTTCAGCATTACATGATAATGAAAAGAAATATTCCCAGGTTTTTTATGGAAATGACAGTTTCTATGTGCTTTTTAGGCTTCAACAAGTGAGATTCTATTCTTTCCTTTCTTTTTTTCCCCCATCATTTCTAACTTGGGCATTGTTGGGATGCAATTCAATTTTCTTCTTAATGATTTATGATATACTCTTTTTTTTTTTTTTGTTCTTTTCTTCCAGATATTGTATGAAAGATTATTATCAGCAAAACTGAACTCAACAGCTGCCAAAATGAAATGGAGAACAGCAAAGGAAGCTAACCCCCCTGATCCATACAGCAGGTAGTTTGACATGGCATCTTTGGTTCTTAATCAACTCACAATTTCTTACTGTATTTTTTTTTTTTTATGGACTGCATATGCTGTGCAGATTTATGAGCGCCCTATATAATTTGCTTGATGGAGCAGCTGACAATGCGAAGTTTGAGGATGATTGCCAGGCTATTATTGGAAATCAGTCTTATGTGCTATTTACATTGGACAAGTTGATATATAAGCTGGTGAAACAGGTAATGCGTCTGTGAGCCCTATTTTGTCTTTTTCATCACTGTTTTCCAGCAAATGTTCTAATTTGTTGTTTTTGTTGTAGCTTCAAACTGTTGCCAGTGATGAGACTGATAATAAGCTTATTCAATTATACGAGTATGAAAAATCTCGGATGCAACAGAATTATGTGGATTCAGTTTATTATGACAATGTACATGTTGTTCTTCACGATGAGAACATATACCGATTTGAATGTGTAAGTTGCTTGCTCTTTGTTTTCTCTTATTAGTGGGGGTGTTTTATATTTTTGTCACATGGATGTTTGAATTGCTTTTATACTTGTTGCAGTCATCTGCCCCATCTCGTTTGTCCATTCAGTTGATGGATGATGGGAATGACAAGGTTGACATGGTTGCCGTCTCTGTGGACCCTAATTTTGTGGCTTATTTGCACAACGATTTTCTTCCTGTTAATTCCCGAAAAAAGGAGCCATCTGGCATATTTCTGCAGAGGTAATTGATTTCAAGCTTATGAAGTTAACATTTTGAATTTTTTTTTTTTTTTTGGGTTATGCTGAGTTTTGTTGGACCAACCACTACATGGGCTCTCTTAAACAGACTATTATTGCCAACATGACAGTCATATGGTATGTTGATTGATTCATGTCCATTCTTTTTCATTTATAAGTAAATGATATTTATTTATGGAAAGGGCACTGCCATGGTTCCATCTGGATACAACTACGAGAGAAACAAAACAAAAATTCTAAAAGGCCTATACCTTGTCTCTTTACTCAAATGGCTCTGCAAAGTCCAAAAGTTGGTTCAAGGACAGATCAACTCTACTCAATGACCAACTATACAAAAAAGAAAATTATATTCTTCCAACCCATCAAAGTCCCTCCAATTGCTGTCCCCAAATAATCCTCATCAAAACTTAAGGTGACCAAAAACTAAGGATTTTTTCTTCTCTTCCGTCACATCCCTAGGGAACAGTCACACTAAAGGTCTCTAGCCACCTTACCATGATAAGGAGGTGATATACTTGGTTCTGAAATTTGCTTTCATTTTTAAGAACATTGATATAATTAGTTTTGAAAGTGTTTATGGTTTGTTTAATTTTTGTCTGTGTTTTGTTAGGTGGGTTCAATAATAGTGTGTCCTTACATTATGTTTCAAGCAAATTGTACCTTATTACAAGGTGCTTATAGGGATTGGATGGGTGCTTATCCCATGGACTACTCTTAGAATAAGATGTCTCGAAGAGCTTTACTCAGAATTAGGATATTGAAATTATTGGATAATTAAATTCAACAGATGATTTACTTATTAAGCATGTATATATGGATAAATATGCAGAAATAAGCGCAAATATGCAGACTTTGATGAATCTTCTGCCATATGCAAGGCTATGGAAGGCGTTTGTGTAGTCAATGGTTTGGAATGTAAGATGACTTGCAGCTCATCAAAGGTATTTCACTGTCACTATACTTGCAGGCTGAGACATTGAAATATCCGCCGGGATTATTTGGTAATTGATTGACCTAGGAAAGCTAATCGCAATTACTTAATATTGGCTGCACAGCATTTACCTTCTTTCTGTTTTGTTCTCTCTCACACACGCAGGATAGCACTAAGAAGCTCAAATTATTTGGTGGGAAATCTAGACAACTAAGAAGTATGGACATTTTTAGGATTGTGAGGTGTTCATGTCAGACTAGTGTTCAACCGTGTACCATTTTCTTTTTAGAACCAGACTTGTTTTGGACACTCAAGGGACATACAATTCCATCACAAAGACACATATCAATCAAATGGCGTTTAAAAGAAAAAAAAAAAAAAAAAAAAAAACATTGAAGCCAATGATTAAAAATCAAAACAATGATGATATATACCTATCAATCCCTTTTTATTTTAGGAACTCTCAAGTCTAAACAAAAATCAATGGAAAAGAATGTTGAAGGCAAAACTGGAGAAGATATTGGGATTATTAACATCAAAACTGACGGTTGGTTGTGGAGTTAGGGCATATAAGTCACTTTTAGAGGCCTTCTGGAATTTTTATGCATAATATATATATATATATATGAAGCAGGTCCTTGTGTATGTGTTGTGGAATTAATTGTGTGAGCCTTTCTTACTTGGGTGGAGAGTGGATGATGTTGGTACCCTTGTTTTGTGCATGGTCAATTTTCTTACTGTCACTAATCATGAAAGCTTTGTGTGCCAGATCTCCTATGTTTTAGATACGGAAGACTATTTCTTCCGCTTGAAAAGGAGAAGGAATTTGTCAGCTGGCAGATCGTCGTGCCATTATCAGACAAGAGTAGAGCGTTTTCACAAATTTTTAACATCCTTATAATAATAATGCCTTTTAATTGATGAAGGTAGATATGATCTTTCCTTTGTCTACTGATTTTATTTATCAAATTAGATTGGATTATTCCAATGCTATTTTATGTTTGTCACAGGCATGACCCAACAGTATGTTTGTTGTATTCTGCATTCACTGAAATAGCCAAACAGAGACTCAGACAAAGGGTATGGCTCTGAATCTACTATCTCATATACTTATTTGGGGCATTAATGTTCTGTAAATAGGTTGATCCATAATGTTACTGTAGAGTTGTGTGTACACTTATTTGTTCTTGCTTCATATAACTTTTTTATTTATTTATTTTATTTTAATGGTGCCTATTGGTGGCACCAAGTTCTGTAGTAGCACAAATTTGTAAGATTATGTAATTTAAAAGTGATTAAATAGGGAGAAAATGAATATACCACAAGAGCTTTACATTTGAAACTTGCATCATCATTTCTTGACTCTTATGAATTTGAATATGGTGGCATATCTTGATGTTTGCTTTTCAGCATATGGACCTCTGGTTTATCAAAGTTTTAAGTTGAGTGTGTTTGGATTTTGAATTTATGGAGGAAAAAGAATGAGGAAGAAAGGGGCAAATTTTTTTACCTTCTATTTTTTGTGCTTTTTTTTTTTTCCTACAAATTTTAATAAATCTAATCACATCTAAAACAATAAAAATTATGTATGTTTAAAATTTTAATCTTTTAACCTTCACTATACTTCACTTTATGAGGCTTTGGTAGTATGTTTTTATACCAAAAATAAAAATTTGAAGAAAAAAAGGTTTACAAAAATTCCTAACTACAAGAAATAGGCAAATACTAATAATGAGGTGGTGTTTAATAATTCAATATATTGTGATACTTAAAATTGAATGTATTAAGTGGAAATTAAATAAGTTTATTCGATAATCATAATTTGTATCATTTAAAATTTTAAGTGATTTTTAAAATGTAGATTAAGGTTTTTTTTTATATTAAATTTAAGTAGAATTATTTATTTATTTTTTTTTTTTTTTTGAGGACAGCAAGATTTTATTTAATATTTATTAAATTTATTATTAATTTTGCATAAATATCGATGTGCATTATTATGATGTCATCACCATTACTCTTACTCCCTTGCCTTAGCACTGCCACTACTATAGTCGCCGCCACTACGACTATCACTAAATTTACTATTATTGTCATCTTTGTCACATGCACCACCATCGTTATCATTATCACAACCACAATTAACTACTACTACAATTGTCCACTTTCACCATCATTGTTACTATTGCCATAGCCATCACCATCAATTTGCCGTCGCCACCACCACCATCGCTATAGGCACCACCATTGTTGCCTCATCTCCACCGTCGCCACCACCACCATCGCTATAGGCACCACCATTGTTGCCTCATCTCCACCATTGTCACTGGTCTTATAATTGCCACTATCATAATTCAAAAATTGAAAGAAAAAGTTTAAAATTAATAATTTTAAAATTTTATTTTATACATATTAAATAAATTATTTTAATTCAACACTTACTTTGACATTGATTCTTATTGTTTCAATCTGAATAATTTGATTCTTACATTTTAAATTAAGTTTCAATTTAATTATTCCTCAAACTTTTATTAGTTTTTTCTACATATATACCTTAATAAATTAACAAATTAACTTTATTGAAAAAACCAAATTAAATTTAGATTTAAAATATAAAAATCAAATTATTTAAAATAAAATAAAATTTAAAAGTGTAATTCACACAAAATAAAATTTATAAGAAAGGACCTTTGTTTCGGCCAGGTATAAACAGCTCCAAATCGGGCCCACGAAACTAACAACAACAGAGACGTAAATCTGCAATTGTTCAGACTGCATGCATCTTAAAAAAAAAAAAAAAAACTGTTTAACGGTTTGAAAGTGGGCCGTCCACGTGTGTTGGTACCTCTTGCCCTCGTCCTCTCGCCACGTTCACCTTCGGCAATTGTCGGCCCCACAGCAGCTAACAAACCATGTGGCATCTGTCACGTCTCGCCAAATTACTTAAGAATTAACTTACCAATAAAGTCTTCGGAAAGGCAAGCTAATAAAATATTTCGGAAAGTTTAGAAATAACAAAGGTCGTGACACTGTGCTGTGTTATTACTAAAATACCTCTTCATATTACATATAAATTTTAAGATAAATTATAAATATATCATTTAAAATTTACTTTAAAATATGGAAAGAGTCACTATTCTCATTTCATTTTATTTTAAATACATTTCTTTATTTGTTTTTATTATACATAAATATATTAATACATTTGAAATTTTAATTTTTTCAGGGATTATTTTGTGTGAATGAATATTAGTGTAACTATGCATAATAAGAATAAAGAAGATAGTATATTTGAAACAAAATGGAATATGAATAGCGGCTCCCAATATGAATTATCCAATGTAGTCTGAAAAATTACAAATATTTCATTGTCATAATTTTTTATTTAACAGAATTAATTGAAAAATTAAAATTTTTAGCTGTTCTCCTATACAATGGTAAAACTACCTAAATTATTAATTAAAATAAATTTATAATATTATTAAAAACTGATAATTGACTGAATTTTTTAATAAAATTAATCATTTGTTATGAAATTAGAAATTTCAATGTATGAGATATAATTTCTAAAACCACAAAAAATAAATTATATTTTAAGAAAATTTCAAGAGGTGTATTGATAATTTACTCAAAATTTATATAATCTACTACCACCCATTCCACTACCCTAGATTTATATATTCACTCCTACTTATTTTCCTTTTATAAATTAATGGAAAGATGTGTTTAGTATCTTATGTGAATTCTTTTTTAAACTTCAAATTAATGACTTTACATCAATTTAATTCAAGTTGCTAATCTTAAAATCATGTTTGATCTCCCAATAAACATATAGATTGCCTTATAAACCTTTATTATTGAATATCTGTTATAGAAAAAAAAAAGAAAAAGAAAAGAATTTTGTATGAAATATGAGAGGGAGATTTATCTGGGTTTGGGCCGTGATGATTGTTCGGACAGATTTGGGCCGAACAAGGTTGGGCCAAGGTAGCACGGCCCTGTTCTGGAAGGAACTGCTCGGTTAAGGCAAGGTCTTGGTTGGACCGAGCTACTTGGCTTCATGGAAAAGGGAGCCGGTCAGATAAGATGTCTGATGTCAGGTACAGCACGACTTAACCGAGCTACTCGAGTTTGCCCGGCAGGAAGGTCGAAGGTAGACAGCGCGAGCTGTTCTGAGCTCGGCTATGCCGGAATGCAGCCGAGCCCGGTCTTCCTTGAGCTAGGTTATTAAGGCACTTGGGCGTGAAGTGCATCATGGCCGTTGATAGCCGAGATGATGTTGCCCGGTTGCCAAGCTCCCAGTAGAATGGGCTGGCAGTTGGGTTAGGTGATGCTCAGCAAGATTTGTGCTGACGGATGGGATAGCACCGCCACGTGTCGAGAGATCACTGGAAGTAGATTTGGGGCGCAGAGGGTATATAAGCAAGTCTGCGCCCCCCATACGGGGACAGACGAACATCTTGTAAGAAACTCTTATACTCAAAACACTCTCCTCTCTCTCCCTCTATCCCAAGGTGTGTGCTAACTTGATCGTCGGAGGGGTTTTCCGGCCACACACCGCCGGGTAGCTCACCGCCGTTGTGCTTTCAGGTGATCGGATAGAAACGGAGCTTGGAAGAAAGGAGTACGGGCTTGCCGGAATATTTGCTCCCCGTACAATTGGCGCCGTCTGTGGGAAATTTGCAGACAAAACCTTGTCTTCCACGCTCGTCTGATCGCCGTCCATGGCGAACAACGATGAGTTTCCGTTGTCCGCCGTCGACAGGGTTACCCCGGAGTCGGGCAAACGGAGGGAAGGACATCCCGACATCCTTCCAATGGTGGACATGGAGACATTCCCAGGAGGACAGTGGGGGGACATGCGAGATGAGCGCGGAAGAAGTTATGGTCATTCACGGAGTCCAGACGGTCATCGGCGACGGAGAGAATCACACGCTAGACGTCTGGAACACAAGCTAAGGGACCAGGACGCCGTCATCCGGCGAATAGTAGCGGAGATGGAGGAACTGAAGCGGCATGTCAAAGGGAAGGGTGTAGTTGGAGTGGGAGACCACAGTGAGCGCACCCAACCCCGCCGTTCAGCAGTCAGAGTCAGCGATACACTCCGTCCATTTCTATTACCAGAAGTTACAAGGTTGGTGATTCCGACGTGCGTGCAGAGAAGTCCAGCGCCCAAGATAGCATTTACCAGTCCTCACGTCCGGCGACGACGTCGAGGTACTCTTATTCCGCTCATTCAGAGGATTTACGGGCAGTCTTAAAGGAGCGAGCTTGCCGACGAGAGGCTCAAAGGGTGCTGGCGTTTTAGCGGCTATCCTACGGAGTTCACGCCAGCGAGGAGGTCGGAATGCCTCCACCCCACCAAGCAGCGCCGCTCCTTGTAGATTCAGACTTAGCAAGGTTAAGCGCCACCCTATTCTCCCTGGAGATAGAAACAACACCGCTTTCGGCAGGCTTCCACCAGCCTAAATTTACGCTTTATGACGGAAAGACCGATCCCTACATGCATGTAAGCCACTTCCGACAGGTTATGGCCGGACATAGGCGGAATGATGCACTTATGTGCCTTATCTTCTCGTCAAGTTTAGGCGAACTGGGCCTGAAATGGTTTGAGAGGTTACCGGAGGGGAGCATAGAAAGATGGCATCAGTTGGCCGAAGCCTTCGTGACGCGCTTCAAAACCAACACCAAAACACCAAAGGAAGTTGATCACCTACTGAGTGTCAAGATGGAACCGAGCGACACATTGAAGGCGTACAACTCTAGATATTGGGAGACCTTCAACTAGATCTCGGATTGTCCGGTCAACCTTGCAATCACTCAATACAAGCGTGGTCTCCCAGTCGGACATAGACTACGGGACTCACTTACCATGTACCAGCCGACGTCCATGGGCCAGCTCATGCAGCGCATCAATGAGCACATCCGAGTTGAGGATGATGCGTCAGCGTCCACTGCAAAGGCAACTCCGGCAACGACAGACAAGAGGACAGCAGGCAAAGTGCACGTGGTTGGGCAAGAGTCCAGCTGCTCAAATGACCGAGCAGAGGAATCGGACCGTGGTTCGAACCGCAAAACCGGGGTAGGGGACGTCGGAATGACCGGGATGACTACCCCCGAGATGACGTAACGGATGCAAACAGAAGGTTGAAGGCCAGGACAGGTATCACCACGGTCTTCAAGATTCCAATCTATCGCATACTTAGTGAAATCCGTGACGAGGAATATGTCCGGTTTCCAGCTAAGTTGGGCGACGGTCAGAAGGGCTTCAATCCGAGGTACCGTTGCACGTTTCACCGAGAGCGCGGCCACCGGACAGAGGATTGTTTGCCTTTAAGGCAACACTTGGAAGAGCTAGTTGCAGCGGGACACCTGGACCTTTACATTGATGGGGGCGTTAAGGCAAACCAAGCTCCGGTCGATCCGCGGGAACTGGATGACCGTGACGCGCCTCCACAAGGAGTTATCAACGTCATCCATGGCATTGTGGAGCCGGCGCGGGTATGCGAGCTCTGGGGTATGATCAAGAAGGCAGAACACATGAGGAAAGTTTTATCGGTACAGCCTGCGATCAAGAGGGGGAAGACCGAAAAGAAAGATGTGATTAGTTTCACCTCAAGGGATCTAGAGCGTATTCAGACGCCGCACAACGATGCCTTAGTAGTAACACTCCGCGTCAAGGAATTTGATGTCAAACGGATCTTGATCGATCAGGGAAGCTCGGTCGAGATCATGTATTACGACGCGTTCAAGCAGCTTAAACTCCGGGAGACAGACTTGGCTCCGACAACTTCGCCACTGGTTGGTTTCAACTCACAACCGAAGTGGCCTTTGGGAAAGATTATCCTGCCGGTCAAAATGGGATCCGTGGTCAAGCAAGTGGAGTTCTGGGTGTTACAAGTGCCTTCTACTTACAAGCTGATCCTTGGAAGGGGATGGCTTCACGCTATGCAAGCTGTAGCGTCGACCTACCATCAGGTGATGAGATTCCCCTCGGCTATGGGGGCAATCGAGGAGATTTTGAGAGATCAAGTCATGTCAAAGCAGTGCTTCGTGGCAGTGAATGGGAGCCGGGCTACTAAAGGCTTCGTTCAAATGATAGAAGGACCGGAAGACCGGAGAGTTCTTGACGATGTGGGCACCAAGGCAGAGGACAAAGCTATTGAGGAATTGGTGGAGGTGCGAATTGATACGGAGTAGCCGGACAAGTTCTTCCTGCTCGGCTCCAGCCTTACTGCCCAAGAAAGGACCGAAATGGTTGAGTTTTTGATGGCCAACATCGAAGTCTTTGCATAGTCGCCTTACGACATGCTCGGCCTCGATCCAAGTTTTATTTGCCATCACCTCAATGTCTTCCCCGAAGCAAAGCCAGTCATTCAGCGAACAAGGAGATCGGCGATGCATCACGCCGAGGTAGTTGCAGAGGAAGTGAAAAACTTGCTTGAGGCACGAGCAATTCAGGAAGTGCACTACCCTCGGTGGATTTCCAACACAGTAGTGGTGCCCAAGAAGAATGGGAAGTGGCGAGTTTGTGTCGATTATAAGACAGTCAACCGAGCTTGTCCGAAAGATAGCTTCCCTTTGCCCCGCATTGACCAGCTTGTGGACTTGACGGCTGGACATAATAGGCTCAGCTTCTTGGATGCGTATCGCGGCTACCATCAGATTGCCATGCATGGGCCCGACCGAGAGATCACCTCCTTCACGACTCCAAGGGGACTCTTCTGCTACCGAGTCATGCCTTTTGGTTTGAAGAACGCCGGGGCAACCTTTCAGAGGATGGTGACTAAGATGTTTGCTCCTTTGCTTGGCCGGACAATGGAGGCTTACATTGATGATATGGTGGTTAAAAGCCGGCATCAAGCAGACCACTTGTCCGACTTGGCCGAGATGTTCGCCATTCTCAAAAAGCACAAGCTACGCCTGAATGCGTCTAAGTGTGCCTTTGGTGTGAGGTCCGAAATTTTTTTGGGATTCCTAGTCACGAACCGGGGCATCGAAGCAGACCCCACGCAGATCAGAGCCGTACAAGAGTTGAAGCAGCCCAGCTCGGCTAAGGACGTGCAGCATCTGGCCGGAATGGCTGCTGCGCTTAATCGATTTATAAGCCGGTCGTCAAATCGCTACCGCCCTTTCTTTCAGGCATTGAAATCAAACTTCTCGTTGGATGAAGAGTATGACCGGGCATTGGCCGAGCTCAAGGAGTATCTGTCCTCAGCGCCACTGTTGGTAACACCCAAGCTTGGCAAGGAACTGTGGCGCCCCACTCCCGGGTCGTTAAATACACTAAAATAGCCTCAAAAAAAATACAAGTTTTGCTCCCAAAAATAATAATTACAAAATCGTCTCCAAATGGTACAATATCCTCCAAATATTCTAATTACCTCCAAAATAAACAATATTACAACTATCTCCAAATTTAATAACTATAGTGGTGGGTCCCAAATCTCTGTATTAATAAATCTTTTTAATCTCAATTTTGAGCTCCGCTAAAATCTGCTCCACACCTGAAAAATAAATTAATTCGGGAAGTATACAATACGACAGGAATACAAGGCTCAGATACAGAATAACTTATCAGGAATCCAACAATTTATGACATCAAATCAACGATACGATAATAAAGCAACTTACCAAATTGCACAACAAATCAACCATAATTTATCTAGGACCAAATACCCGGTCCTACTCAGTACATGACCAGTGAATAAATTCATTTATTCACCCACCTCACCCAAGCTCCATGCTTATCCGAGCATATTGGTGTAAACAATTAATAAGATTCACTTGATCCATGTACGGAGTATTTCCATGTCATTCAGTCAGACAAATCACCGTTTCAATACTGAAATATTTATAGAAAATTTTACCAAATGATCAGAATATCAAAGATTCGACAACAAATGATTTTACCATAATAATCAAGTAGATTACAAATTGAGGATAATTTAAAATAAGAGAACTCTTTGCAAAGAGATTTAGAGCATATTGTATACAACCCGAATTTACCTCATAATAATTGACTTCGTCACCATAAATCTGAAATTGCTCCATGGATCTCCAAAAATAGCTTTGATCAAATTTCTAAAACATAAAGTATGTATAATTTAATAAAATCTACAACTCTAAATTTATTTATTTATTTTATAAAATACTCATTTTCACTCTAAACACTCTCATATCTAAACTTAATATTTCTACTCTATATAATTTATGAGAAGGGGAGAACCGAATGAAGAAATGATTGTGAGGAGCTCCCACACTCGGCTGATTTATAGAGGAAGTGAAGGAATGGAAGAAGATTAAAAAAATTTAAAAGAAATGAAAAGGTGAAATGTTGGAATTGGTGGGTTTGGTGGCAAGTCAGGGAAGTGAGGGAACTGTGGGTAAAGCCCACGGTTTTGGTTTGATTGTTTCATATATATATTTTTTTTTAATATTGTTCTTTTTTTTTCATGGGAAATTGTAGGAAAAATTAATTTATTATTATATCAGAATAAATAATAATATGATAGATATAAAAGGGATGAGATAAATACAAATAAATAATTTAAAATTATATTCTTATCTAAAAATCTCATCACTAAATTAAAATAATAAACCACCAATACCACTCACTAAATATTAATACCTCAAAATACGGGGTGTTACAGGAACTCTATCTTTACCTGGCCGTTTCTCAGCATGCGGTCAGTGCGGTGCTTGTCCGAGCCGAAGGCATCAAGCACCTCCCAATCTTCTACGTCAGCAAAACCTTGCTACCGGCAGAATCGAGATACTTGCCGTTGGAAAAGCTTGCGTTGGCACTGATGATGGCTTCAAGGAAGTTGGCGCACTATTTCCACGCCCATACCATCATCGTTCTGACCGAGTTTCCCCTTAAGGCTTTGTTCGAACGGGCAGACTTTTCCGGTCGGATTCTCAAGTGGGCGGTCGAATTAGGACAATTTGATGTGAAGTTCCAGCCGCGCACAGCTATAAAAGCCCAGACTTTGGCCGATTTCGTTGCCGAATTCTCACCTGGAATTCATCCGGTGTCCCCGGTCGACATTGCTGCGGCAGATGAGGAGGTGAATGCAAGCCTGACCGAGATACAACAACCTGGTAGAGTATGCGACGCGGAATTTGCGCGCCCCACCGAAACACCCTCAGTTTGTACAACTCCACCGCCCGGTGATGCGATAACAGAGTCGGGACTCGCCGACCAACCTGCTTTGTCCGGTGCCGCGTCACCACGGGGGGAAGAAATGGAACCACCCAGCACAGAGCTTGCGGCCAGCATAATACCGCAACCTGGTGATTCGCCTACGGACTTGGGCACTGTAGATCAACTTGCTGAGTCCGGTGCCGAATCACCAAGGGGGGCAGAGGTGAGACCAATCAGCACAGAACGTGAAACCGGACAACCGAACAACCGTGATCCCATCACCCTTCGAGACTCTCAGGACCTTTCAGAATGTTGGAAGCTCTTTGTGGGGGAGATGTGGAAACTTTTCGTTGATGGAGCGTCGAACCGTCACGGTGTCGGGCTAAGTATCGTTCTTATCTCGCCGGATGGCCTAACTATTGAACATTCTATCACCCTTGGCTTCCCCGCATCCAACAATGAGGCTGAGTACGAGGCGTTTTTGGCCGGACTCAAGAGCGCTCTTCAGATGCAGGCTTCCGAGCTAATGGTGTACAGTGATTCCCAGCTTGTGGTTAACCAAGTCGCTGGGATTTATGAAGCGAAGGATAACAGAATGGCAAAGTACCAAGCTCTGGTCAGGGAACATATAAAGCAATTTCAGGCGATCAGAGTCCAACAGATTGGCCGTGAGGAAAATAGCCGAGCAGATGAGTTGGCCGGCCTTGCTTCTATGGTTGATTATACATCTCCTAACCCGCTTTTGATTGAATTCCTTTCGCGGCCCAGCATTGAGGAAGCCGGGCAGACGGAAGTACTCTGCGCCGAGCTAGGTCCCTCTTGGATGGACCCTATCATCCTGTTTCTCAGAGAACGGACTCTTCCAACCGACAAGAAGGCAGCACATAAAGTGTGGGTGAAGTCAGAGCGATTTTGGCTCTCTCCATCCGGCGCTTTATACAAGAAGTCTTTCATCGGTCCCTACCTGAAATGTGTGCACCCGAGCAGCGTGAAGGCCTTCTTGTACGAGATTCACGAAGGCATCTGTGGCAGTCACATAGGGGGCAGGTCATTGGCCTACCGAGCTATTTTGCAAGGATATTGGTGGCCGTGCATGCAAGCCAACGCACAGAAGTATGTTCGCAAGTGTGAGAAGTGCCAGAAGTTTGCCCACCAGATCCACTAGCCCGCCAGGGAACTCCTTCCCCTCACCAGCCCTTGGCCCTTTGCAATGTGGGGGCTAGATATAGTGGGGCCGCTCCCCACCGTACCAGGCAACCGGAAGTTCTTCATCGCGGCCACAGACTACTTCACCAAATGGGTTGAAGCGGAGCCTTTGGCAACAATCAAGGAGAAAGACGTGAAGCGGTTTGTCTGGCAAAATGTGGTCACGCGGTTTGGCGTCCCCAAAATTCTGATCTCTGATAACGGCACCCAGTTTGACGGTCGTCTCTTCAGAGGGTTTTGTGAAGATTTGAAGATTGAATTCTACAACTCTATTCCGGCTTACCCGCAATCCAATGGTCAAGCCGAAGCGTCAAACAAGACCATACTTGATGGGTTGAGAAACGGCTGGAGAAGGCAAAGGGAAAGTGGGCTGAGGAACTCCCCAGCGTCCTGTGGGCATACCGAACAACCCCTCGGCGGTCTACCGGGGAAACTCCATTTGCTTTGACTTTTGGTATGGAGGCGGTCATACCTTTGGAAGTTGGCATGCCCACACTCAGAAGTGACAGTTTTGAGCCCGAGCTGAACGCCGAGGCCATTGCCCTGGAACTGGATCTAGTGGATGAGCGTTGGGAAAAGGCTCTCATTCACGTGGCCGCCTATCAACAAGAGCTTTCAAGGAAATACAACAAAACGGTGCACCCCAGACCGTTCAAAGTAGGTGATTGGGTCTTGAGGAAAGTCATGGGCAATACCCTGGTGCCAGGTGAAGGCAAGCTAGGGGAAAATTGGGAAGGACCCTACAAGATAACCGGTCTGGCGGGCAAGGGGGCATACCACTTGGAGGACTTGGATGGTAGAGCAATACCCCGGCCATGGAATGCAGCCAACCTCAAACTGTATTATTTCTAGCTTTTGTTCTTTTTTTGTGCAAAGGAATTTTTTGCCTTACATTTCAGAATGTAATTCTTTTTGTCCATATATAGAAGTGTCTCTTCTTTGCTTTAGCATTCAAATTGTTATTTTGATGTAAAAACCGAGATAATTTGTTCTGGTTGAAAGAGTTGATGTTTTGTTCAGCTTAGGTACTCTCAACCAAGATGTTTACTCCGGTTGGCAGAGTTGATGTTTTGTTCAACTCTCAGAATTAAATCGAGATGTTTATTCCG
Organism: Camellia japonica; assembly: GCA_030407325.1. Classification (NCBI taxonomy): domain Eukaryota; kingdom Viridiplantae; phylum Streptophyta; class Magnoliopsida; order Ericales; family Theaceae; genus Camellia; species Camellia japonica. Next base: position 2,582,496 of record JAPPVO010000002.1, read on the forward strand.
GTTGGCAGAGTTGATGTTTTGTTCAACTCTCAGAATTATACCGAGATGTTTACTCCGGTTGGCAAAGTTGATGTTTTGTTCAAACTCAGAATTAAACCGAGATGATTTACTCCGGTTGAAAGAGTTGATGTTTTGTTCAGCTTAGGTACTCTCAACCGAGATGTTTACTCCGGTTGGCAGAGTTGATGTTTTGTTCAACTCTCAGAATCCAACCAAGATGATTTACTCCGGTTGGAGGCGTTGATGTTTTGTTCAACTTAGTTACTCTTAACCGAGATGTTTATTCCGATTGAAAAGAGTTGATGTTTTGTTCACTTATGAGATTTAAGCCGAGATGTTTTTTTCCGGTTGTATGAATTACTTAAAGTGGTTTGTCGTGCTGAGGTGTTTTGTTCGGCTGAAGTTATGAGGCATGTGTACCGCTCAAACACTTGACGAAATCTAGCTTTTTCATTGATTGAAAAGTAGTACAAAAGGTGGGGCTGACAGCCCGGTTACATAAGTAAAGCAAAAAGCTACAAGAAAAGAGAAAACTAAACTAAGGGGGAGAGGTTGGTGAATTCATCCTCAGTGGCCTCTAGGTTGGCAGTTGGAGATTTGTCTTGGACACCGGGCTCAGTTTCGCCGGGCTGCTGCTGCTCTTGGTGGTCCTCTCCCTCGGTGTCTGCCTCGGCCTCTTCTTCAAGTCCTTTCTCGGCCTCAGCCTACAACGCGCTGAAGACGTCGTTGGCGTATGGTACGAGGTAGGTCGGCAGGAAAGCAGGCGGCGGAGTGGTAAACACGTCGGTATCTTGTCCTTGACCGAGATGTTCACCGGCAGACTTCCAACCCGCTTTGAAATAGATGTCTTGAGTTGCGAAGACCTGCTTATTATAGCTGTCCTCGGCCTCAAGGAAGCTGGCATTGTTGGCATCTCGGCAATCCTTTTTTCTTGACTTTTTAAGTGCATCGAGCTCGGCCTGGAGCTCATCCCTCATTTTCTCAGCCTCGCCAAGCTGACCGAGTAACCTGTTGTTGTCGGCGTTGGCGATTTCAAGTGAGGACTTTGCTCGGCCAAGCTCGGTCTGAAGGCTTTGGACCTGGCTGGCGGTGTCATTCGCCTTTTGCCGCAATCTATGGATGCGCTCCATGACCAAGTGTTGCTTTTGGATGGCCTGCAAAAAGAGAATTTGATCAGAGAAGAAACCGTGCAAACACTTGTGAAAATTTCAGAGGCAGATTAAGACTTACCCTGGCCATGGACTTGACAGACGACTTCACCAACCGGGTGTCAGGAACGTGGTCGCTGCCGACCACGTCGCTTGGTAGGAGAAGGGCCTTGGAAAGATCGTAGGCGAGCAGGTGCTCTTTGTCGCCCTTTATCGAAGCTGTCGCCGGGATGTCTTTACCCCGGTGCTTGAGCTATGGTCGCCAGATTGGTGTCGGGTCAGCTGTGACGGCGGGTTGCTCGGTGGTTAGCTCGGCAACCAGCTCGGCAGACGGGTCTGCACGAGCTCTTTTGCCAGCCCGGTGTGTCTCTTGGCTGGATTGCCGGGTAGCTGGAGAAGCTAGGGCGACCACGGCGCCGCTGGATTGACCGGCAGCTGGTGAGCGGGTGATAACGCTCGGTATCTCGGCGGAAGTTGCGATGAGCAGGTTTTTGATTCGGCTTCTTTTCGCCATCTCTTCGACTTCAGTCAACCGGATTAATGGGACGTCTGGCAGAGTGGGGTCTGGAGGAGGTGATGGAGCACGGAGAAAGTCTGTTACTTTACTCCGGCGTGGAGCTGAATATCTGTAAGTGGGGGTGTAACCGAGCAGCTCGTTACAATCCCGGTGGTTGTAGCCGAGCACGGTCCGGATGGCCTCAACGTTGGGGTATTGATAGTTGGCTTGCAAGGCTTGAATTGCTGCAAAGGAAACAGGAAAAGTTGTTAAGTACAGAATATTAAAGAAAGGAAAATAACCGAGCAAATTAGCGCGGCTCACATGTGGAACCGAAGTTCTTGCTAATCGTCCAGCCCGGTACGTCGGCTGGTTCGTAGTTGCCGGACATCCAAAAAAAGTCATCGTCATAAAGGTCTTTATCTGGGGTGCCGGTCACTATTTTCTCTTTGCCCGGTTGGATTTTTAAGTAATATGCGAGGCCATCCCCGGTGTGCCCTAGTGTGTATTGCCTCAATATCTCGGCTAAACCTAAGTTGGTGCCTAGTCGGTTGTTAAGCTCGTGGACGCCGTTGATAATGCGATAAGTGTTCGTTGATACTTGTGTGGGCGCAAGTTTAGTCCGGCGCAGAAACTCGGTCATCAATGGATTGACCGGGAAGCGGAGGCCTTCTTCTATGATGGACAGCACGGTGAAGGGGCACTGGTCTAGTCTGCCCCAAGGGGTTGTTTCAATTGGTGCAAGCTCAAGGTGGACGTCGGCCGAGATGCCGTACTCCTCCCTGAACGCGGCCAAGGCAGCCGGAGTATCTATGAGGAAGCGGAATTTCCCCATGAACGACCGGCTAAGTTAGCTCGGCTGAGGAGGTTTGGCACTAACTGGTGATTGGTGGCTGCTCGGTCTTTGAGAGCCTCAGAAATGGTCAGTGGTCCCCTTGGGCTCTATAGGAAAAGTATGGCAAGTGTGAGAGGGAGCGCGGTCGCGCAAAGCGAGCTTGACTTTAGCTCGGTCGTGAAGCGTGCCAAACCACCTCGGTCGCAAAGGCTCGCCAAGGAGCTCGGTCGCTCAAGCGGACCAGAGATTAGCCCGGTCGAGCGTCCAAGTCCTTTTGCTACCCCGGTTTCTACTAAGGTTGCAACAAACAGGTTATTAGCTCGGTCTAAGTGATTTTTTGGATCAAAAGAAGACCTGGAGCCCGGTCCGCCCTAGATCCTCAGTGTTCATCAGAGAAATTGAAGAACACCATGAACAGCTAAGGGTTTGGGATGGTTTCGAGTGCCTATATCCTAAAACTTAAGGATTATGTGCCCAAAAGTGTGGAATATGAAATGAAAATAGCAATAACAAGGGTGGAGGACTTACCAATGAAGGGTAGTGACTTCTTCTTCTAACACGAGCTCAGCAATGGCAAGCAAGGGCGGGCACAGGAGCTTTGAAATGCTTGGAATGAAGGAGTGACAGTAAGAAAGAAAGGGAAGAAGGAAATGGCATGTATATAGGCCCAGGGAACCGCCAAAATTTTGAATTGAAGGGATGGTTGGGTTGGTTGCTCGAGGACCAGTAAAAGAACGCCACGTGTCCCCATTAATGGCAGCGTCAGAGTTGAAGAGACAGGGAGATCAGATGAGGCGTCGACCGGGCAAGACGAGAGACGTTAAGGTCAGATGAGACGTCGACCGAGCAAGACTAGGAACCGAGCGCGGAGGTTAGCTCGGTTGGTTTCTTGCAAATTGTGAACCGAGGAAGAGATTATCCTGGTCTGAGTGGGTAATCCCAGTCACGCTTGCGCGGACGAAATTATGGGGCAATTGAGAGGGAGATTTATTTGGGTTTGGGCCATGATGATTGTTCGGACAGATTTGGGTCGAACAAGGTTGGGCCAAGGTAGCACGGCCCTGTTCTGGAAGGAACTGCTCGGTTAAGGCAAGGCCTTGGTTGGACCGAGCTACTTGGCTTCATGGAAAAGGGAGCCGGTCAGATAAGATGTCTGATGCCAGGTACAGCACGACTTAACCGAGCTACTCGAGTTTGCCCGGCAGGAAGGTCGAAGGTAGACAGGTGCGAGCTGTTCTGAGCTCGGCTATGCCGGAATGCAGCCGAGCCCAGTCTTCCTTGAGCTAGGTTATTGGGGCACTTGGGCGTGAAGTGCATCATGGCCGTTGATAGCCGAGATGATGTTGCCCGGCTGCCGAGCTCCCAGCAGAGTGGGCTGGCAGTTGGGTTAGGTGATGCTCAGCAAGATTTGTGCTGACGGATGGGATAGCACCGCCACGTGTCGAGAGATCACTGGGAGTAGATTTGGGACGCAGAGGGTATATAAGCAAGTCTGCGCCCCCATACGGGGACAGACGAACATCTTGTAAGAAACTCTTACACTCAAAACACTCTCCTCTCTCTCCCTCTATCCCAAGGTGTGTGCTAACTTGATCGTCGGAGGAGTTTTCCGGCCACACACCGCCGGGTAGCTCACCGCCGTTGTGCTTTCAGGTGATCGGACAGAAACGGAGCTTGGAAGAAAGGAGTACGGGCTTGCCGGAATATTTGCTCCCCGTACAAAATACAAAAAATATGTTTCGTCCATATTTTGGTGTTATTATTGCAATATTATGTGTCTATGACCTTAATGAGTTTTAAACATGTTCAGCTCAAATAAATTATAAAATGAAATGAGCTGGAGTTGTTATCCTACCCATACAATAAAAATTTAAAATTAAAAAAATCCTTCATACTAATTTAAATTTTAATGTCTAATAAATTAATTGGATTAAAAGACTATAAAACCCATTTGAGTGAGTGAAGCATAATAGAAGCCAAAATGTTTACACTCTCATGTTTGGTACGATAGAATGAAATGAAATGGGAATGAAATGAGAGTGAGAATGGAATACAAGGTCGAAAGGAATGGAATGTCCATTTCCATTCCATTATTTGGTTGCAAACATGGAATGATATAGGAATAGGATGATAATTCACATTCTCATGTTCGGTTATACATATTAAACTCATGGAATTTATTTATTTATTTTTTTAACATGCTAGTAAAAAATAAATTAAAAATGTATATAGATCATGATAATATTGATAATTGTGAAAGTGATGGTGTGAATTGTAGTGGTAGTGGTGGTGGTGGCAGCGGCATTGGTGGTGGTGATAGCAATGATAGTAGAATGGTGGTAGTAGATTGTTGTGACCTTAGTGGTGGTGGTTGCGATGGTGGTGGTGGCGGTAGCAACGACAGTTGCGGCGGCCAACGGTAGTGGTGGTGATAGTAGTAGCAACATTGGTAATATGGTGGTGTAGTGGGTGTAATGGTTGTGGCGGCGACCGTGGTGGTGGTTATAGTGGTGGTTGTGGTGATAAGGATGACGATAGGGTAGTGCAATGGGTGGTAGGAGAACGAAATAGTGGTAGTAGTTAAATAATAATTTTTTTTTTTTAAGTACCAATAAAAAAATTAGTAATAAAATTTTATGCTAATTTCATGATAGAATAGAGTGGTCATTCCTTAGGTTGAAAGAAGGAATAGACATTATCATATTTTGTTAGAATAACCATTTTAATGAAATGACTATTCTCGTTTAAGTAAGGCATACCAAATAAGGGAAAGAGAATACAAAGTTGGAAAGGGCATTTCATTCCAGCCTATTTCATTGTACTAAACATGCTCTTAGGTTGGAGGAAGGAGTATATATTTTCATATTTTGTTGGAATAGCCATTCTAATGAAATGACTATTACCACTTAAATAAGGCATAGATGGTTGTTATATGCCTCCACCTTTTTATTTTGGCCCCTCCATTTCTTTTAACCCCCACCTACATAATTGAAACTCTTATATTTTCTTTTTAAACCCCCCACTTTAATACCAACTATACCCTTATCTTTGGACACCCAACTTTTCTTCTTCTTCTAGCAATGTTTCCACCGCCGACAATCCTTCACTGGCAACCTCCACCCTTTCAATTTCCAAACCCTAACCCAACCATCTCTCTCTCTTTCACATCTCATACCTTCTTCTTTTTCAGATCCATGCTCTAAATCTGAAACATGTGCTCTCCAAAAACCCAAGATTCCGACACAAAGCCTCCTTACCTCCGGTGACTACTTTTGCTTAGACCAATCTCTAACCACCAACCCAGATCACAAAAATCCCAGAAAACCCAACCCATTAATCTTACTCATCTTCGAACCACTCCAACGGCTCCAAATGCTTTCAAGCCAGTTCAACCTGAGCTTTGTAGTCGGCGTAGTCCTCATCTACAGCCTCAGCCATGTTGCAATCGCAGCGCGCACACGCAGAGAGAGAGAGAGAGGAGAGAGAGATTTGATGTTGAATGGAGATGGTAATGGGTGGTGACAGTGGTAGTTAGGGATAGGTTAAGGGTGGTGATGCAGTGAAGAAATGACAAAATAAGAGAGATCACCGGAAGGAAGGTCACAGAGAGAGAGAGAGAAAGATCGAAGGTCGAAATGGGGTTAGGCTATGGCGGTGGTGGATGAAAATGGGCTGATAGGTGGCCGAGGTGGTGGTCGGAGTGCATCGCCGGAGCTTTAGTGGAGGTTGTTGACCAATGTGTTATCACTGTTAGGGTTATGGTTTGGAAAATTAGGAATAGAATGTTAGGGATAAGGGTAAAATGTAATTTTATGTTTAGACAAAATTAGAATTAAAAAAATAATAAAATAAATGAGGGGTCCAAAAAAGAAAAATAAAGGCTAATAGTAGCACTCTAAGGCATATCAAATAAGAAAAAAAGGGAATACAAAACTAAAATAGGCATTTCACTCTAACTTATTTCATCATACCAAATGTGAAAGAGAGAAATTAATTAAATAGTATTGTAAATACTTCTCTATTTCCAAGGTGGGTCTATAAAAAATGTTCTTATTTGGGACTAATTCCGTAAATACATAAAATACGAAGGGCATTATGGTATATAAAATTGATAGAATCAGAGTGCGTCATTCCTGGCCGTGAAAGAAACAGAGACACTCCCCGCCCCGGACGCAATCCAGGAGTTTATTTGTTATCTACTCTCTCTCTCTCTCTCTCTTGATTTTATTTCTTGTTTCTAATTGTTCGCCAATTAGGGTTTAGCAAATTATTCGCAACAAATTGAAGAAGAAGAAGCAATGGGTCCTGATTCGATCTTGAACGCTTCTCTTCCTGCTCTCTCAAAGGACCTGGGGAAGAAAAAGAGGGTACACACATTCTCGCTCTATCTATATTTGTAATGTGTGTATATATATGAGTGTGTGAGTTTATATTTATGTTGAATTCTTTTTGATTTTTCGTTTTTTTTTTTTTTGGTGTGTGTGTATGTTTTCGTTGTTTCTTGTTCTGTAGACGAGCAGATTGGCGAAATTGAAACAGAGCAAGCTTGATGTTCGTCGTGAGCAATGGCTTTCTCAGGGTGCAGGTAAATTTCTCCTGGTTTCTTAGGAAGCATAATATTGGAATATTTGTGCAAAACATAAAGTAAAATTTTGAATGTTGATCAGGAAAATAAAATTAATTCTTAATGCCTATTTGGTTGATTGGAAATTTAAGGACAAAGAATAAATAACTGCAGATGAAAATTTGAATTACAGGGGTGAGAATTGGGTTGTTCAAACAATTTTACTGCTTGTCTTAGTTGAGATTTCAATTGTTGGAAGCACATAATAATAACAATACACATATCCCGGCCCCTCCTAGGATAAAATCTTGGCTCCGTCCCTATGTGGGTGTGAACATATGATCATCCCTATATCCCACAGTGCTGGGAACCTCAAGCATTGGGCTGCCCTTTTAATAAGTGTATTGGTTCAAAACGAACGAGGAATTAAGATTTTGGTTGTTGAGTTGCTTAATGATTATTTCTAAAGAATGAATCAATCATGAGTATTCACGTAGGTAATGATACTGTTAATATATCATATAAAATTGATAGAGAGAGATACCATGTTAGATAAATTGATAGAGAGAGAAAGAGCAAAATGAATTAACTCTATATTAATGATGTATTGATTGATTGATTCTGTATATGTTTACAAAGGGAAGGAGCTCTCTATATAGAGAGAAGAGCACCGAAAGTAAATATTAAACAATGTAAGCGCACTAATGTTAAAGCTGAGGGATGGTCGTGGGAGTTGCCTTTCCAGCTACAAAGCTACAATGTACACTATATTATATGATGGTAGTGGGAGTTGTCTGACCAGCTACAAAGCTATACAATATATTATATGATATATTAACAGCCCCCCTCAAACTCAAGGAGGATAGGTACTAACCAACTTGAGTTTGGAGAGAGTAACAAAACAGGAACATAATCTAACAAATAAAATAAAAGTAGATAGGAGACACTGTATGGTCGTGTCAGACCGTTGGTGAAGACACTGTATGGTCGTGTCAGACCGTTGTAAGAGGACAGTTTACGGGGTCATGTCGGACCGGTGTAGAAGACAGTTTACGGGGTCATGTCGGACCGGTGTAACAGACACTATGTGGTCGTGTCGGACCGTTGTAGCAGACACTATGTGGTCGTGTCAGACCGTTGTTGCAAAGGCTGACCGGAATCAATGTCGGGACAGTTTATAGGGTCATGTCGGACCGATGTAGAAGACACTATGTGGTCGTGTCAGACCGTTGTTGTAGAGGCTGACCGGAATCAATGTCGGGACAGTTTATGGGGTCATGTCGGACCGATGTAGCAGACACTGTGTGGTCGTGTCAAATCGTTGGAGAATACACTGTATGTTCGTGTATATGCCTCAAAAGTCGTGCCCAATCCATAAAAAGGCGTGCCCTCAAAAGGCGTGCCCGACAGAATTCTTCGAGCGGCGAGCCATCAAAAGGCGTGCTGGATACGCGGCGAGGCACGTGCCCGCCTTGGTTTGTGTGCCCGGTTTGTCGTCTGGTGTTGAGAGGCGCGCGATGCGCGTGGCTGCCTTGTCTATTTAACCAAGACGGAGGCTGAGGCTGAGGCTGAGACAAAAAACCTGCTGAAGAACTCTTCGTTTTCTGAGAGAGACACTCTGTAACACCCGGTTGCCCAGAAAATGGCCTCGTCTTCCCGTTCCGCTACCCAGAACATAGCCTCTTCTTCCCGGGGTCTGCTCACTCTCTTTCCCGACCTCAATGAGTGCACAAGAGAGATAACCGGGGCAGTTGCCCTTGAACCGCAACCAAGCGCCCCTGGACTAAGCCCCCCTGGTTTTGCGCCCTTGAACTATCCGATGGTGTCAGTGGAGCAGATAATGGCTGCTCAATCTGATATTGAGGCCAATTATTATACATTAAGGTCATGTGTTGAGACCATGACGGCGGTCAACAACCTGTCGCCCGGCTTCAGAGTAGAACAAATGAGGTGCAGCAGGTAAAGCCCAACTGGCGCTGCTCCAGCGCATGTATACGGATGCCCGAGCAGAGATATGTGTGCTGAAGGCAGAAAACAAGGAACTGAAGCGGAAGGCCACCGTGATGCTCAGATTTGGAGGCCCGCCATATGTGACAGTTGAGGAGCAACGGGAAGGGAACGTGCTCGGCGGCGTGGGAAACACGGAGGCAGTGCCGGTAAGGGATGCCCAAGACAAAGGCAAGAAGAAGAGAACAGCTGAAGAAGTGAAAAAGTAAGGCCGGTTGATGGCCGTCTGCAGAAAAGAAAACAAATCTTTTGTTTGTTGTGGGTTTTTGTTTTTCTTTGTGTTTTTGTTTGTGTTTGTGTTTGTTTTGTTTTGTTTTTTATTTTATTTTATTTTATTTTATTTTTTTTATTTTATTTTATTTATTTTATTTATTTATTTTTTTTTTATGTTTATGTTTGTTTTGAATGAAATAAAATAAAAATTGGAAAAAGCAGAGATGTTTCGAAAATCTGTAGTGTGGGGATAATATATGATAATAAAAAAAAAGATATATATATATAAAATAAAAGAAAAGTGCTGTTTTTGTTTGATTTTGTTTAATAATAATAATAAGAAAACAAAAGTGTGTTGCCGTGGAACAAGGAGAATAAAAAATAAAATAAAATAAAAGTGGCAAACATGTGAGGATGGAAAGAATGAAAAAGAAATAAAAAGGAATTAAAAAAGTGATGTTGTTTGGCGAAATATATATATATATATGAAAAAGGAAAATGATGGGAGCATTGGCGGGGGGACATGCCCATGTGGTGGAGACTTGCCTTAGGTGAGTGAGTAAATAAAATAAGAATGGGTATGGTGGACCATGAGTACTGCAAATCCAATGGAAAGCCGCTGCGTCTGCACTATACCATAGCATTTGCATTTGTTATTCGATCGCAGCATGTTGAAATACAGAGAGAGCTCCTCCGGTGCCTAATACCTCCTCCGCCAAACTACAAGGCACCTTTCAAATGGCCTGAGAGCAGAGATTATGCGTGGTACGACAACATTCCTCATAAAGAACTCAGCATTGAGAAGGCTATTCAGAACTGGATCCAAGTGGAGGGGGATGGCTTCCGATTCCCAGGCGGAGGCACCATGTTCCCTCGTGGAGCTGATGCTTACATTGATGATATTGCTCAGCTAATTCCTCTTAACAGTGGGAAAATCAGGACTGCCATTGACACCGGTTGTGGAGTTGCTAGTTGGGGAGCATACCTGTAGAGAGAGCAAGTGTATGCATGTATCTGTGTGTGATCCCTTGTGTGGGTGTGTTGAAGTTAACATCAAACACAGTAAGCTTATTGAGGAAGCCGATTTCAGGAGGAAGACAGCCCGTGAGATTATCATTAAGGAGGATGATCTCGTTGATTATTTTAGCCACAGAACACTCCAAAATAAGAGCAGACGTTGGGACCGGTCCAATTGGAGGTGAAATTGAACAGGTCGGAGAAGATGGCGGATTTCCAGAGAGTCCGAAACCAGAGAGAGCAGCAGAGTACAAAATTCACGGCTCCAGCTCTACAGGTGAGATCGAGGGGGAGAAAGCCAAGGAGGCCGAGCCTCCTGTCCGTGTGCTGCTATGTCTGTGCTGTGTGTAGGTGAATGTGGTGTGTGATGCATGGTGCAGAGAGAGGGATGTATGACTCCGGCGGCGGCGATGATGATGATGGAAGCGAAGAGGAAGGTGCCATCGGGATTGAGCCGAAGATGGTAGGGTAAGAAGGTGAAGCTGCAGGAGCATAAGAGGGTGAAAATGCTGAAGAAGATCCATTTCCAGAGATAGAAATGTGGAGTTTCTGGGTATTATCGCAGTGACCCAGTACGCCGCTGGTGAAGGAAAATTCACCTGGTTGGGTGATGTTAAACAGAGAATTGCCATTGTTCATGTACAAGATTGGATCGGTGATATTGCAGCTGTTGTATGATTGCTCTGTTACTTGAATCACCGAATCTTGACTAGGTGGGTATAGGAACAAGAGAGAGTCCCCGACGTTGATGCCGTCTATGTGTCGCTCCCCACCAGCCTCCACCGGCGGTGGGCGGTGATGGCGGCGGAGAAGGGGAAGCACATGTTGTTGGAGAAGCCGGTGGCGTTGAATGTGGCGGAGTTGGATGAGATTCTGGAGGCGTGTCGGTTGAGTGGTGTGCCAATGGCAGCGGTGGTGTGGTGCTGGGTGTGTTGTCTCCTCTCTCATATGTGCTGTGAGAGAGGTGGGTGTATGGGTTTGCCGTTGTGGTGAGCAGCGGAGTCAAGGATGTGTAGAGGTCCGGCGGGCGGCCAAGGCGAGGCTGCCGCCCGCCGGTGAAGCTGAATTACTAGGTTGTTAACCTAGCTCTGATACCATGTTAGATAAATTGATAGAGAGAGATACCATGTTAGATAAATTGATAGAGAGAGAAAGAGCAAAATGAATTAACTCTATATTAATGATGTATTGATTGATTGATTCTGTATATGTTTACAAAGGGAAGGAGCTCTCTATATAGAGAGAAGAGCACCGAAAGTAAATATTAAACAATGTAAGCGCACTAATGTTAAAGCTGAGGGATGGTCGTGGGAGTTGCCTTTCCAGCTACAAAGCTACAATGTACACTATATTATATGATGGTAGTGGGAGTTGTCTGACCAGCTACAAAGCTATACAATATATTATATGATATATTAACAGATACAAAATGGTGACATATAGCATTTCTTGTTTAGAAAATGTCAGAAAGTGTAATAATTGGACATTGATTCTTAAGTTAATTATACTTTTGAGTTGCTTTTGTTGGAATATGTTTTGGTTTTGTGACAGATGCTGTGGTCTAATGAAAGAAGTGGATTTACCGGGTCGGTGATTTAGTTCCCTTAGAATGCAATGACCTGTGATAAATATGTCATTGCATAACCTGTGGCTGTGATAAATATGTCTTGGTAAAATCATATCGAGAAAGAATTGTGTTTCTAAAAGGCAGTTTTCAAGTACTGTTTTAGATTGGCTTGCATATTTCAAAAAGCACTAAATAAAGCTGGGATTGCAATGCAGTCAAGAACGAGGCGTGTAAAGCGGATTCAAATGATAGGGGCAGATCTCCTCCCGCATCATTGCAGATAGCTTATGAGGGGAACAGATCAAAAGAGAATATTAAATTGAGGTCTAGAGAGGTGGATGCTGAAGGGTCAAGTTTTCATGAAAGTGATATGGACTCCCTGATGAGCTCCTCTGTTAGCAGCAGTTTGGGTCAACACGATTCAATGAAGGATCTTCCTGGGACCAGTTGCAGCAGTGCCAGCAGCATGTGTTTCTCCGGAAGTGTCAGTGAAGCAGATGAAGATGATGGTTGCTTGGACGATTGGGAGGCTGTTGCAGATGCTTTATCAGCCGATGAAAATCAAAATTTAGATTTACAAGCAGGATTAAAAACCAAGATTGTACTTGCCGATCATGAATTACCTAAGAAGAATTGTGGAGTCAATGTCATAAAAATAGAGAACAAGGTAATGGCCCCCAGGTCTCATTCGAATGACTTGAATTGTCGAGCATGGTGCCCTGATGATGCTCTCCGTCCTCGGGGTCTGCCCAACCTGTCAAAGAAGCATACTTTAACCATGAATTCAGAGCGGCTTTGTGGCCATGGAACCATTGCTCGTGGGTGGCAAAGTGTCCTGTCGCAACCTTCTCCGTGCCCTATATGCTATGAGGATTTGGATGTTACTGACTCTAGTTTTCTTCCATGTTCTTGCGGATTCCGGCTATGTCTTTTCTGCCACAAAAGGATTCTTGAGGCAGATGGTCGATGTCCAGGCTGCAGGAAGCATTATGAACAAATGACAGCGGATGTAGGCTTTAATGGAGGTGTCACATCTTTTCGTACGGGTCAGCCTTTTAGTATGAGTACAAAGTCTTAGAAACATAATTTTTTGGTTTATAGAAATATCATGTAAACGGGGTCTCTCATCTATGGCTTATGTGTCATCTGTGTTTTTGCTCCTTTTTAGGGATCCGATAATCAGTGGAAGATGTGATTGTAGTGAAGGAGTCTGAAACATTTTTTGGAAACAGATTCGGACTTTTAATGAATTCAATTATTTCTTATATGATGTTTTGATCATTTTTCTGTAGAAAATTATGTAGCTATGTGAATATGTGATCAAGTTTCTCTCAATGGAGTACAATATGTTTTTATTTTGTTTGTTTATTAATTTTTTTCCTCTTTCCATTCTTGTACTTTGTTTTCATAAACTTGAAGTTTAAATACCATTTTGCATTGTACCGTTAATGTAACTGTCTTGATGCTTGTTATCACAGATACATCATTCCTTTACAAGTCCCTTGCAATGTAGGTTGCCAGATCCGCCGTTAACAAGGTGCAAATTTATTCTGTTAGTTAAGATGTTTTACATATTTATTTGCTCCTTTTAGGTGGTGGGATGTCTTTTCATGTTTGTTTCCCATTTTTAACATGATGACATCATTGTTTTTGTGAAATTTTCTTTAATTCTTCCCCAATTATGTGTCCTACCATATATTTACTTATCTGGTTTGAATGTTTTGACTAGGAACCAGATAACTAATAGAAATCACTACTCACACATCTTACTATGTTTTACTTTGGTTTTTATTGTCTCATATCAACATTGTTTTTTAATATATCTGGTTTGTAGATGCTTTTTACAATCTGAGAACCTTTTCAGGCAAAAGTATGTCTATCTCCGGTTATGTTTTTTATTTCACTGTATGAACTGTTTTAGGAACATTTTATGGTGAATTCTAATTATGTAGGCTATCTAACTGAAATAGTAACAAGGACAAAGAATTGCTCAACTTTTGAACTTGTTTTGCATGTTAGTCCTTGATTTGGCAGACTCTGTTCAAGAAGCTACAAGAAAGAGTGTGTCATTTGAAAGGAATGTTGCAGTGGCTGCTTATACTATTAAGTTTTTGTTTTGTGATGAATTCTCAGCAATTTTATGTTTCTTGAAGCAAAGACAGCATTTGGGAGAAAGCACAGTGATGCAGATGGAAGGAAATAAATTCATGTTGTAATATAGCAAGAAGGCTTTTATAACATATCTCTATCCTTATTGACTTGGGAAGTTTGAATGGATTTTCCACGCATGTATCTGTATCAATTGAGTGAATGTCCTGTGAACATTTGCTTGATAGAAGCTGGACGAAAAGGAAAGTGTTTTTTTTTTTTTTTTTTTTTTTTTTTTCCAAAAGATCCAAGAGAAAGTACATTGACCATTGGTTCAATGGTAAAACATTGGCCTCATAACCTTAAGGTAATGGATTCAAGTTTCGGAGCAACTACTTTGTGCACTATGTCAAAAGTTAAGTGTGTATCCAATCTTTTCCCTTCTAAACACACATTAATTTGTTAATATATTAATTGGGTGTTGTTTTTTTTTTTATCCAAGAGAAAGTACATGAAGGCATTGCAATCAAAGGTAAACAACACTTTTTGTATAATTAAGCCTTCATCTGGACTCAAATCCCGTTAGATGACAGGGTTGGCAAGGTACAAGCAACAGAAAGGGGGCAACCCAGTGTGTGCAGCCTTACCCCATTTCTGGTTTTAGATACTCATATATGTATATATATATATTTTGGAAAAAAAATTATTAGGAATACAAAATTTTGAACTCTATATTTGAAATTTGTTTATCTTAATCATTGCCTTGTGCTTCTCAATGTTGTTTGCATTTTATTTCATGCCAACTGGTTATCTTAGTGCTGGATTTCCCATTAACACTTTTCAATGTATTTGAAGGGTTTTGGAGTTTAGGTGAATACTCTCTTTCACGAGCAATCACTTTCCTTTTTTTTCGCCTTTGTTTATTTGCCATTATGCTTACTGAATTTTTGCTGATTTCCCATTCAAGTATTGAAGTTGCAAGTTTCACCCAATTCTATAACTTGATCTGTGAACGCAGATGTTCGGTACCAAGGTTAAAGACAAGAAGCATGAATGAAGATTTTAGTTCAGCCATTACTGTATTTCTTCGTGTTGGTTTTGCTAGGTGATTTGGCAGTGTTTCACTTCGTGGCTCGCTCACACTAGTGATTTTAGCAATATTGATTTACCCTTTTCTTGCACATAAACAGTAAACTTATTTCATTTCATCAAAATTCTTATCCTCCTTATCAACATATATATGTTCTCGGTATTTTTAATTAGTGTGATGCCACTCTTATGAATTATTTGGATGGTTGAAATTAATTTCATATATATGTCTTACTATATAAGAATAGATCCCAACCATGCACAAATTTTCTAGTTGAATTTCTGATTTAAATTCCTGAATTCGATTTTTCATACAAATTTTTTTTTCTTAGGAAAACTGTTGGTTAACGATTCAAGATGGATTTTTGTTTGGTAACCCTCTCTGATTCATCACGTGCTGCCATGTGTAGAGGCTCTGCATTCGTTGTGAGTTCACCGCCGCCCCATCCTCGCTCTAGAGATTTACAAATGAATTTCATTTTTCCTCCTCGGCCAATGTTTTGTTTTGATACTGTCAAAACTTGTTTACTCGTGTCCTATTTTTTCATTGTAAAGAGGGATCACATATTTTAAAAATTATTTATTAATTTTTAACAATTTCATGGTCATAATACTTTCAAAATGTCTAGAAAATCACATGATTAAAATTCTTCCTATCAAACTAAATTTTGTTGTGAAGATTAATGTGTTTTTTTGGCACATTCTATATATTTGGTATGTTTTGATTTTTGAAAAAAAAAATTAACTTTAATTGAAGTAATAGTCTATCATCGGATTTTTATTATTATAAAAATATTACTATACACATCTACTATAAAGAAGGTAAAACTACGAATGATAAATTTGTTATAAAATTTTGTAATTATATTCTATATATTATGGTAAAATGTATACAATAACAACTCATACTAACTAATAACAAAACACATCAACTCTTATGAATTCTATTTTCTCATTTTTTACTCTGCGATTGGAAGAATTTGTCCACTCTTATTGAGGTTAGATTAGATTTTGAATTTGTGAAAAATTCAATTATATAATTGAAAATGAGAAAAAAGTTTAACTTTTACTTTATTTCTTTTAAGTATTATATTATATTTTTAGTTAAACTCTTCAAATCCAATCACACACTAAAAATAATAATTGAAAATTACTAATAGAGTAATAGTAGGTTGGTGCATGAATGAGAGAGAGTTATGTTTCATGTGTGACAAACATGTACCTATTTAATTAAGGGTAATGTGAAGCTAGGCTTCCCTCTTATTTTATTATGCATTCAAAATTATGTGATGGGTCAAATAACCGCACCTCATAAATAAAAAATTTTAATTAATTGAATCCAATGCAGCCAAAGCCATGCACCGCTGTCCACGTGCCCCTTTACAATCGAATCATGCTTGTATTATATTCCAAGGAATGTCTTCCCAACCCTTGAAATCACCCCATACCCATAAGAATAATATTACGGATCATAAAAAAAATATTATGAAATATATTATAAAAATTTTTTATTATTAAATTAGTGTGTTATATTTTATTAGGTATATAAACTAAAAATAAAAAATCTTTTATGATCATTTTTTTAATATTTTTTTTCATGATTCACAATCTTACTCTAGCTATAAAGCCATAACATAGCATAATAATAAATCTATAAATAGAAAATGAAAAAATAAATAAATAAAACATAGAAGTGAAGAAGTATCCTGGAAACAGCCTGGGTGGGACGTGTGTAGTAGCTAAAGAAATAAATAAATATATACATACGAGGCATGTGGACTGACATTGTCTTCAATGATGCGTGTGAACCAATTGGTGGTGAGCCTTCTCGAACCTAACACTTTGGAATCATTCTTAGTACGCCAACCCATTTGAATTGTCCTCCTCTCTCTCTCTCTCTCTCTCATCAACTCTACGCGTTCTTGTTTTTCTTCTTTGTTCATATATACCAAGAAAATCAACGTAGACTTTCAATATCTCACCTCGTCTCACCATTTCTCTAAGCAACCTCTCTTCTTTCCTCCATTCTCAAACAAACCCAGAAAACCAAAATCATTGCTGTTCTATCTAGCATGCCTCACCTATTGGTCTCTGTTCTCATATTTGTTTCTCTGTTTCTCTCCCCCGTCTTCGCCATTCGATTGTTTCCCGAGAAAGTGACAGAAAATTTGAGTTTCAATGACGGATTTCAATTTAATGAAGCACCCGTATATAGAAATGGACCCGAATGTCAAATTCCAGTATCAAACAACTCATCATCGACCTGTGCTTCGTTTCTCGTTCACATCGCAATGACACTCGATGCTAAGTACTTGAGAGGTTCCATGGCCGCGATTTACTCTGTTCTCAAGCACACATCGTGCCCAGAAAACGTTTACTTCCATTTCGTCGCCTCCGATTCCAACACCCCCAATCCCACCGAATTGACCCAAATCGTCAAATCCACATTCCCATCTCTAGCCTTCAAGGTTTACTCATTCAACGAAGGAGTCGTGAAAAGTTTGATCTCGTCTTCAATCAGACAAGCTCTCGACAACCCATTGAACTACGCGAGATCATACATAGCTGACATTATCGAACCCTGCGTAAACCGCGTCATCTATCTAGACTCCGATATCATCGTTGTTGACGACATTCAGAAGCTCTGGTCCATCGCTTTAACCGGGTCAAGAGTAATCGGAGCTCCAGAGTACTGCCATGCGAATTTCAAGAAATACTTCACCGATGAGTTCTGGTTTGATTCGAAGTTGTCAATGGTGTTTGAAGGGAAGAGACCGTGTTATTTTAACACGGGTGTGATGGTGATGGATTTGGGGAGGTGGAGAGAAGGGAATTACAAGGTGAGGATAGAGAAATGGATGGAGATACAGAAAGAGAAGAGGATATATGAATTGGGTTCATTGCCACCATTTTTGCTAGTGTTTGGTGGAGATGTTGAGTCAATTGATCATAGATGGAACCAACATGGGCTTGGTGGGCACAATGTGGTGAGTAGTTGCAGGAATTTGCATCCGGGTCCGGTTAGTCTTTTGCATTGGAGTGGAAAAGGGAAGCCATGGGCGAGGCTCGATGCCGGATCTCCATGCTTAGTTGATCATCTATGGGCACGTTATGATCTCCATAGAACCCATTTCCAACGTCATGAACAGCTGTAGACGATTGATAATTTTTTCATTCTTTTTACTACCTCATTCTAGAGGATTCATTTGTATATATCTATACAGATTACAAACTGAGTTATACAGCATTTGCGGCCTCTAAAACATTTTTCTTGTAATGATTATTGTCTTATTTCTTTGAGATTTAGGAATGCTATTTTTTACAAAAACACATTGAACAAAGGAGAGGATTTTGTTGGGAAAAAATCTACAACACATTGTGGGGACTGTTAACTTCGTTAATCAATTGTCGTCACCATCTTATAAGAGCATCTCTGACGGTAATAGGTATTTTACCTATCTAAATATTATTATAAAGTATACATTTTATTTTGTCTATCAACTGTTTCATATTTCTGCTCCAACCATACTCTTTATTTTAGCTATTCATCAAAATACTATTAATTTTATAAAATGCCACATCAGCAACAAAGATGGAGGGAAATAATCCTAATGATTAAATATATTTTGCCTAGCCTTTAAGGCTAGCTACATGTAGCTAGTGAATGTGAGTTGAGCTAAAATGCCTAATTACATGTCTAGTACATTGGAGTTGAAAAAAATGAGTCATACTAAGCTTTTTACCTAACAAGTATTATATGCCTAGTGCATTGGAGATGCTCTAATTTAATTTGCAATGTATGCTAACCAAAACAACAAAGATGATTTATTTAGTATATTCACGCTGCTTCCAGCTAATCAAATTTTTTGTTAATGTGGGTCAATATTTCCATTGATTTTAGTTTATAAATAAATAAATAAATAATAATAATAATATGACAATGTCATTTTTGTAATTAAAACTTATCATCTTTGTATGTATTTTCTATTTGTATATTATTATACTCAGTTCATGACAAAAAAACTCCTAAATTAACATTAGATATTGGATGACAAAGCCCTTTTTCTCGTCAATATTCTGCTACTCAATCCCCATCTATGAGAGCAAATACAAGGACTAGAAGACCTCCATCCATGTCCATCTTCCTTCAAGCTTCAAAAGACATTGTCATGGCCGAAGGTGAATATTAGTGTGAAGATCCATATAACACTTAGTTTAGTTTTCATGCTTCAAAAACCCTTGCTAGATTCATTCCCAATGTTTCTACAGTCCTAGATTAGGAAGAAATACAGAGAGGCCTAATCCTCAGCAGCCTACAAGGCTACAATACTCTCCTCCCCTAGTAGAAAAAAATTTCAATTTAACGGTAATACTATGTCATTAGTATCACCGTTCAATAATATCTCAGCATTTACTAAAATGTATAGTTTCTTTTTAAAAACACAATTGCCATCCATTTTTTTAGTAAAAAACGCGATAAATTAAACAATTTACAGTTATCATATCAATCTAATTTTTTGTATAGACGAAATTCACGAAATGCCTGAAAAAATAAATTGTTTAAATTATCGAAATGGATCCACAGTAGGCCTCATAGGCCCAAACAGCGCCCTCCAGTTAGGAATGGCAACGAGCCGGGGCAGGGCTGGGGATGACACACCCCGTCCCCGATCCCCTACCCAGGATCCCCAGCAGGAAACCCATCACCTCCCTTGTCCCCGTCCCCTAAGGAGGATCAAGTTTCCCTGACCCCAAAAAATCCCTGACAAATCTGTTCAACACATATACACACACAACTGTTCAAATCAACAACAATCATCATCACCAACAACATATATATATATATATATATAACAACTTTAAAAAAAAAAACAATTGTTCATCAACAACAACAGATATATATATATATATATATATATAACAACTTGGAAATCCCCAATCTCAAAAAATTCTCGACAGATCTATTCAACACATACACACATAACAATTGTTCAGATCAACAACAATCATCAATAACAACAGATATAGATATATATATATATATATATATAACAACTTTAAAAAAAAAAAAAATTGTTCATCAACAACAACAGACAACAATAGATATATATATATATATATATAACAACTTGGAAAAAAAAAATTGTTCATCACAACAGATATATATATATATAATATGAGGGGGGCTTCACGATCTGTCTGTTGATCAATACATCGATCAAAACACAATCTGTTCACATTGGTGGCTTCACGGTCATGGTCTTGGTCCTAGTCCTGTTCAGATCGATGGCAACAGAGGGCTTCACGGTTCACGATCTGTTCAAATCGGTGGTGGTGGTGGATCTGGATGATGTTGATGATGATAAGAAGTGAGAGAATGAGAGAGATGAGAGAAACGGTGAGACTCGGAGAGATCTGAGTCAGTGAGTGAGGGAAAGAGAGATGAAAAACGTGAGTGAGGGAAAGAGAATTGAGACACGCGGTGAAATTGAGAGAGAGAGAAGTGAAAGTGAGATGAGGTTTGGTTTATATATATATATAAAGGGGTAAAATAGTAATTTTATTTCGGGAATAAATGGGGACAGAGACGGGGACGGGGGTGGGCTGAGTATAGGGCTAGGACACTTATCCCTATCTTCGACCCGAAACTGATCGAGGATTGATTTTTGAATACCATCCCCACCCCGTTGGGGATATTTTTCGGGGAAAAACCACTTAAATTGGGGTCCGGTCCCCGTCGGACCAAGTTCAAATTGCCATCTCTACCTCCAATATAGATTTTAGACTGAAGGGGAACTGCCTCCAATTACATAACACTGCACCATCATCCCAAGCCTAGTTGGTAGCCCTTTCATCAGAAAAGCTCTTGACAACCCATTGAACGAGGCAAGATCATACTTCACTAACATACTTAAACCCTGCATAAACCGTGTGATCTATCTACACTCCGATATCATCATCGTCGACGACATTCATAAGCTCTGGTCCCTCTCTTTAACTGGGTCAAGAATAATGGGAGCTCCTAAGTTTTGCCATGCAAATTTCACCAAGTACTTCACCGATGAGTTCTGTATCGATTCGAAGTTGTCAGTGGTGTTTGAAAGGAAGAGACTGTGTTATTTTAACATGGATGTGATGGTGATGGATTTGGCAAGATGGAGAGAAGGGAATTACAGGTTCAGGATAGAGAATTGGCCCAGACCGTCTAATGTTACTGAAATTCGAAACTTCGTAGGCTTAGCCAGGTACTACAGAAGGTTTGTAAAAGATTTCTCCAAAATTGCCCTACCATTGACTCAGTTGACTCAAAAAGGAAAACCATTTGACTAGACTGATCAGAGGGAATCAGCTTTTCAAGAGTTAAAGACTGGACTTATGACTGCACCGATTCTCACCTTACCCTCAGGTACGGATGGATTTACCATATTTAGTGATGCTTCTTATAAGGGTTTGGGATGTGTTTTGATGCAGAACGGTAAAGTTATTACATATGCTTCCCGACAACTGAGACCGCAGAAAAAGAACTACCCGACCCATGACTTAGAACTTGCCGCAGTGGTATTTGCATTGAAAATCTGGTGTCACTACCTATATGGGGCAACATGTGAGGCGTACACAGACTACAAGAGCTTGAAATACTTCTTCACACAAAAAGAATTGAACATGAGACAGCGGAGATAGTTAGAACTGATAAAAGATTATGACTTGCAAATTTTGTACCATCCGGGGAAAGCTAACACCGTTGCCGATGCACTGAGTCGGAAATCAGTTGGAAATTTAGCCTGTTTACTCACCGGACAAAAAGAATTGCTATGTGACCTTGAAAGATTTGAAATTGAGATTGTTTTGCGTGAACAAGGTGGAACCGTAGCCGCTATTTCCGCTCAACCGGCACTGATTGAAGAGATTAAAGAGAAACAGCAACATGATGACTTTTTGAAAAAGGTCATTGATGAACGGGAGTCCAAACCGAGGCCGGACTTTAAATTTGAGAACAATGTGTTGAAATTCCAGGGAAGGTTGTGTGTACCGAATGATTTTGAACTAAAGAGACAAATTCTGCAAGAGGGCCACAATTCGAAACTGTCTATCCATCCAGGAAATAC
Source organism: Camellia japonica (assembly GCA_030407325.1). Taxonomy (NCBI): domain Eukaryota; kingdom Viridiplantae; phylum Streptophyta; class Magnoliopsida; order Ericales; family Theaceae; genus Camellia; species Camellia japonica. The sequence continues at coordinate 2,604,626 of JAPPVO010000002.1, forward strand.
GAAAATGTATCAAGACTTGAAACTGAATTTCTGGTGGCCAGGAATGAAGAAAGAGATTGCTGACTTTGTATCGAAATGTCTTCATTGCCAACAAGTTAAAGCTGAACATCAACGACCCGCAGGCTTACTGCAGCCTTTACCAATACCGGAGTGGAAATGAGAACATATCACTATGGATTTCATTGTTGGTTTACCTCGCTCCAGTAGAGGTATGGACTCAATTTGGGTTATTGTTGATAGATTGACTAAATCTGCTGACTTCTTACCTGTCAAAACAATCTACAATGCGGACAAATTGGCTATAATTTATATTGATGAGATTGTTAGATTGCACGGAGTGCCTGTGTCTATTGTTTCTGACAGGGACTCGAAGTTTACATCGAGATTTTGGCAAAGCCTACAGACAGCATTGGGTACTGAACTGAGACTGAGTAGTGCATACCACCCTCAGACAGATGGCCAGTCAGAAAGAACCATCCAGACTCTGGAAGATTTACTGCGGATGTGTGTTCTTGATTTCCAGAGAAATTGGGAAAGTCATCTACCTTTGGCTGAATTTGCCTACAATAACAACTTTCATTCGAGTATTGGTATGGTACCTTTCAAGGCTTTATATGGCAGGAAATGTCAATCTCCTATCTGCTGGGCAGAAATAAGAGATGGGCCTTTGCTTGGGCCCGAGATTGTACAGGAAACCACCGAAAAGGTGAAACTGATTCAGTAGAGATTGAAAACCGCACAAAGCCGACAGAAAAGTTATGCGGATGTCCGAAGACGAGACATGGAATATGAAGTAGGTGATCATGTCTTTGTTAAAGTGACACCAATGAAAGGACAGATTCGTTTTGGAGTTAAGGGTAAGCTAGCGCCGAGATATGTCGGGCCGTATGAAATCATTGAAAAGATCAATCCGGTGGCGTATCAAGTAGCACTTCCTCCTGAAATGGAGCATATGCATAATATCTTCCATATTTCAATGTTGAGGGATTACCTTCGAGATCCCTTTCATATGATTGAACCTACCCGTGTAGTGCTAAGTGATGACTACACTTATGAAGAACGACCTATTCAAATTGTAAATTGACGAATCAAGAAGTTGAGGAATAAAGAAATTCCATTAGTGAAAGTGGACTGGCAAAACCATGGTGGCGTGTATGCCACTTGGGAAAAAGAAGATGATATGATGAAACGGTATCCTGAACTGTTCCCTCTGGATCCAGTATTCTTCCAAAATGAAGGTAATTCGAGTTTGGAGGACCAAACTCTTTGTAAGGAAGAGAAATTGTGACAACCCTCGCCACTGATTACTGCTAAACTGTGACTGAACATGATAAGTAACTAGTTAGACTGAAATTCTGAACTGATTGTGTGTGTATGTTATTTTAGTGCGTTTCTATCTGTTTGCCATTGATTTATCTGTTCATGTTTTAAGTTTTGAACTGCAAATTGAAGGCCTTATCAGCGGCCGAATCTGAAATTGATTGGTATTTTATGCTAGTTAGAATCTATGTGATTTTATGGTAAATTTAATTACAAGTTGATTTGGAATGATTAAATTAGATTAAATAATGTTAAATTACATTAGGTGGCTTATTTACCAAAATGCCATTAAGTGGACTTTGCTAGACCAATTGTTTAGTCTTGATTTACATGTGTTGACATCACTCTTCATCACTCTTTTGAGGCCATAGCCGTGTGGGAGAGAGAGGGAGAGTAGAAGAAAACTTAGCTCATCAAGAATTTGGCTTGGAGACTTAGAAGATTTGAAGAATTCATTGCATAATTGAGCTTCTACCTTTGAAATTGAGGACTTAAGGTAGAGAATTCATCTTCTCCATTGTGAATTTGAGTTACTTCTTGTATGGTTCTTGGTGAATTAGAGTTTAGAGTCAAGATTTGGTTCAAAATGTTGAATTGAGTGGTAATCTATGCATGCATGTTTACATTCTTGAATTTTGAGGTTGATTTCATGGAAATCCTCACATGCATGTCTATATTCTAGCTATGGTCCATGAATTCATCATGTTTTTGAGTGAATTGACTCATTTGACCAAGTATTTGAAGCCTTGGTTTCAATTGAATACTTGCATGTTACATATACATTATATTCATGAAGTTTTGTTTGGATTTATATTTAATTGAACTACCTTTGGGTTTTGACTTTACAAATTGATCTTCAAAACATGTTATATTATGGGTTTAAAGTGTTTTTCTAGAAAATGGGCCCAAGAGGTTGAGTTTTGAGGTGTTGAATGCTTGGTTTGAGCTTGGGAGGCAAACCTGGAAATTCCAGATTTTGGCTTCCACGCTCGAGCGAAGGATTCCACGCTCGAGCGACCATCTTTTGTTCAGAGCTCCGCTCGAGCAAAGGGATGCTAACTCGAGCGTAGATTGCAAGCTCTCAGGTTTTTGGTGCACGCAGACGCACGCTCGAGCGAGAGAACCTACGCTCGAGCGAGGATTGTGTCTCACGCTCGAGCAAGCGTCGAGCAGGCATCGAGCGGAGATTTTCAACATCCAGTACTTTTTGCATTTTTACAGACCGCTCGAGCAAGAAAGTCCATGCTCGAGCGACCCCACTGTTTTGACAAGCTTGCTCGAGCGAATAAAGTCACGCTCGAGCGAGACCCCTGTTTTTTGAAAATTTTGAAAAGTGTTTTAAAGTGCATCTTTGCCTCCACATTTCATCCTAGGCATTCCTAGGCCTAGTTTAAGTCATCTTAATGAGGTTATTGAGATAGAACCACACCGAGTCAAGATAGGGACTAAGTTGTTGATTCCCGAGTGTGTAACTTAGTGTGTGTTCGTTCTGTAACTGTGTAGGGTTGGCATCCGAGGACGCTCATTAGCTGCTTATAACCCAGTGCTCTGTGAGTAACAATGTTGTAAAGATATGTTCAATTATGAATATTTTCTGAATGATCAACTGTTCTGTTACTGAAACGTCATTGTTTAATGAATGAATGTTTGTCCTATTTGTAAACTGTATTCGTGGCATCCATAGCAATTTACTGTTACTGCTACTGTTATAGAGATATCTGTCGGTTCCCATGTTTGGAACCACTACTGTTTACTGTTATGATGACCATCAACTGACTGTTCGGTCTGTTAAGACCTACTGTACTGTTTGCTATTGGATGTACCACCTATAACTGCTATGGCTTCTAAATGACTGATATGACTATTTAATGACTGAAAGGACATTCATTCTTAACTTCTTTACACAACTGTTATTCACTGGGCTTTAGCTCACTGTTTATATTTATATGTAGGTGTCCAAGCACCGGATCAGAGTTAAGAGCATTAGGTTAGCTCCCTTTTTGTCAAGCCAACCATCGCGCCTCACTTCAAGGTTCCATATCAGTCCATGCCAGGGCTTTTTGGGGTGTCTCAGTTCACCTTTTTGCTTCTGTTCTGTAATACTGTATAAGACTTGGATTGTACTGAGCTAATTAGGGATTTGGTCCCTAACCTGAATGTTGTACATATGGTGTATATATGTTTTGCTTATGAATGTGAATATGTTACAGAAAAGTCTTTTTGCATACAGACTGTCACAGCTCATTAGACACCTTTTATTACTATTTTGGCTTCCGCCAGCCCCCTTTACTCTGTGTTACTGTCTTTACTATTAAGCAGGCCTTCGGTAATCACGGATTACTGGCCGGTTACGGTGCTAAACCCATAGGGGCGGGTTTGGATCGTGACATTTGACCAACAAAATTTTTGCACTCTTTGGCCACGATGATAGTTACCTCGGCCAAAGTAGGTTGGCAGGTTTGACCAACAAGTTTTTTGAATTCTTCGGCCGAGATGTGTATCTCGGCCAAAGAAGGTTGGCAAGATCAGGTAAGGCCAAGCTAATTAGTTTGGCTAGACATCCAATCGGAATAATGCAAAACATTGAAAAAGAAACACAGTAACTGCGCCAAGAGATAGAAAATTTTCATTAATTGAAAGATGATTACAAAAAGTGAGGTATATAGCCCGGTTACATAAAAAGAACGACTCGTTGTACGATTGCAAACTCGAAGGATATATACGTTGAAGGCAAAAAGGCGGGATTATTCAAATTTTTGGCATGACGACTGTAACAAGAGAATGAGGCTAATGGGGGCACGCCACATATCCTAGGAATGACGTCGTGTTAGACATGCTAGATTAATGGAAGAACGTGTTAAGCAACTGACAAGACTTATTGAAACCGAACAACTTTTCTAACTCGACAGAGTTAGGCGTTCTTAGCTCGACTGGAGAAAAATAATCCCAAACATGCTACGCAGATGGAATTAAGGGGCAATTGAGAGAGTAATTTGTAAACAAATTGGGCCAAGCTAGGAAAAGTCTTCTTTGGAAGTTAGGTGGCGCAATGGGCCGAGATAAGAGCTGATGTAGCTTGGTCTTGGGCAAAGAAGACACTAGGTCGGTCAGAGATGGGTTGCTTGAGGCTGGACCTAGCTATCTGAAGGTAGTCCTTTATTGGACTGAGATGTTGTCAATGAAAAGGGCCGAGCTATGTGTAGCTCGGCAGGGTGCAACTCGGTAAATCGGCTTTCGATCACACGGCCCAAACGACAGCGGACCGAGATAAGGCAGCTCGGTCAGGAATGTATATCCGAGCATAAGAGAGTGGCCATCTCACTTGGCTTGTAGTGATGGGGGTGTTTTAAGGATAAGTATTATTCTTGGGCATGAGACTCCTAGAAGGACTCTGCATAGAGTCCTACTAGGATTGTGCAAACCATCTCACTTGGTTGGTAGTGAGTAGAGTATTATCAGGATAGACACTCTTCACTGGGAGTGTGATTCCTAGGAGAACTCTTATAAGGAGAGTTGGAATCTTACTAAGATTGTGCCAGGCAGAATCTATAAAAACTCATAGCATGATCTATATACAGGTATCACAATCTTTACTCTAAAAAACACAGAGCTTTTTGTCTATTGTCTATTTGCTGACTTAGGCATCGGAGATGTATCCGGCACACACCCACCGGCTAGCTCACGTTTGTGTTTTTAGGAAGCAAAGCGACGATATTTGGAGGAGTGCAAACTTGATCAAAAGGATTATACGAGAAGATTATTTTGTGCTCGTACAATATATGTGTGTGTGTGTATCAAATTGTAATCACTCTCTCTCATCTCAATCTCTCTTCTCTCTGTCTCGCAGTTATCACTATTCTCTGCATCGGTGCCATCGCTGCTCTCCATCAGCACCACTGCCGCTCACCATGGAACTCTTTCTCTACCGTCTTCATCACCACTATCATTTATTGCATCCACAACTTTAGATTTGAGGTCATTCACAATTTTCGTCACCGGAAAATAATGATTTGTGACAGTTCGCAAACCTCAAATCTGATGTCTCTCTCTCTCTCTCTCTCCTCTTCTTCTTCTTCTCTTGATCCTCTGTTTTTGAACTCTGTCTCTCTTTCTTCTTCTCACGATGCTCAATTCATTTAACAGTAAAATTTTACTTTAGTTCATGACACAACACTCTCCTATAAAGTCATCATCGCAGCTTGTTTTAGAGTAAAATTTTACTTTGAATCATAATAAACTTTACACTGATTTAGAGTAAAATTTAGTGGGTGTTTGGGAAGTGAGTTTTTTTGTAGGTTTTTAGTTGTAAGATATTATTTGAGAAATTTTTTTGTATTTGAGAAGATAGTTAGATTTTTTTATAGTTGGATGTGATGTTGTGAAAGAAAAAGGAAAATGATTATGGGATTTGATGTGATATTTTGTTTGGATTTATTTTTTTTGATTTTGTAACCAATTTGTCTTTTAGTGAAAAAAACAAAAAAAAATTCTTCCCAAACAGCGCCTTACTATGATTCAAAGTAAAATTTTACTGTCATTAAGCAGATTAATATGTTGTTAACCAGAGTAAAATTTTACTTTTACGAAAACAAAATACATATTAAATAAACGAATCAAAGTCAAATTTTACTTTTAGATCTATGACCAAACAAACAAAAAAAAACTCTTAATTTTTCATTGCAATATCTCTATTTCTCATTTTTCTGTCAAATATAAGTTTTTTTTTATATTTTTTATCTCTGATTTGAAATTATTGATTTCAAATATAAGTTTGTAGGTATCAAATCTGAAATGGTGGTAGTTTAACGGTAAAAATGATGGTTGCTGACCGACGGTGAGAATGAGCAATACTACTAGATGGTGAAGACGATGCACAACCATCGAATTGGTGAAGAGAGAGAGAGAGAGAGAGCACTGTAAAAAAAAATGGAAGAAAGAAATGGTATAATGATTAAATAAAATATTCAAATAACAAATTTTGTCCTTTATACATAATTTTATAATTATAAGATGGTTTTAAAAGTATTAAATTTTTTTCTATCTTTTTAAAAATAAAAAGAAATTAAGAGGAGTTTATGGCCAAATTTTCCTTTATTTAATATATTTCCATTGATTCGAGCGGGGCAATTGCCCACCCAGTTTATATTCTGCTAGATGATTACATGATTTATTACAATAAAAAGGAAACCAATGAGAAGATTGCACATTTAAAGTTTATTTTTCTTAATAAAAGTAAAAGTAACAAACATAAATAGAAAATTTGAAAAGAAAATTCACAACAAAAGAATATACACCCTCTTTACTGCTCACTTACAACAAGCCAACAACACAACTTAGATGCAATCTGTTCTCCAAGCCTCTCAAGTGATGACCCAATAACATACACCTGCCAATGTCATCAAAGGAACATCTTAATTCTGCACTTCCACGAAAATAATAATAATAATAAATAAATGATTTGATCCATCTGAGCAATAGAATTAGCAATGCTTAAACAGGGCGGAATTAAGATTAGGTATGAATAACTTGTTTCTAGTAATGCCTGTGTGAGAAGTGATGAAGAAACACAGACGACAAAATACTAACCAGAAAAGAAGCTTTGCTAGGTAATCCCGTGAAGTGCCTATGGTATTGCAACACTCATCATCACCCTTTTGTAAGTTTTCGACATTCCTTATAGCTGAATCTCCCACAAAATCAGAGCTAAAATCATCTTTAAAGAATTTCCTTAATATGTTTTGAACAAGTTGGTGAATAATTTCCTCAACCTCTAAAGATGATGGTTGTGATAGTTCAATCACCTGTTGAAACAAATGGCATATGCTAAGGAACCCAATTCAAGCATAGAAGCACTATATTGCATGGGGGGGAAAAAAATCCAGGTGGGTACCATATCAGATTCCAAGGACCGTAAATAGTCCAATAAATCATTGTTGCTTTCTCTAATATATTCCATTTGCACATTTTCCTGCTTCCTGGCATTCAGCTCCTGCAACAACATTTGCAAATCAGTTTAGAGTGGATAACTTTCAGCACTTTTAAGAATCAGATGATTAGAGCTGACAAGTATCAAATATAACTTTATGAGTAGTAGTAGATCAATATTTAGAGATTTGAATATCATGATGAGACCAATTCATAAAAGTCTGTCTATAAGAGCAAGAACAATTAAAAAGCACATAATTACAAATGTTACGGCTGTGTAGTTGGACATATAAAATGTAGCTGATTGAGAATAGATTGAGGTATCTCTTAGAGCATCTCTAACGTTTACTCTCTCTTTTTTTAATATCAAATTTGAGTAAAAATTTCATCTGATATCGCGCATTCCAACAGAATAATTTGAGATTTTATCAAACCACCGGTCGACCAGGAGGACAACTGGGATGTCCAGCCAGTGTAAATTTTTGTTTCAGTTGTAGGCAATTTTGCAAGGAGGTGGTCGACCGGGGGACAACTAGCCGGTCGTCCGGTGCTCATGCATTGTCCAACAACCACCTGTAAAGCTAATGGCTATCTACAGTAATTTGGTGAAACGCTTCAGCATCCTCAATTTGACGAAAAATTTGACATATCCTCAATTTGCTACTATTTGATGTTAACATTGGAGCATCCGTTTTGTACATTTTTCATCAAATTTAAATTTGATAAAACAAAAAATGAAGTTTTGGAGATGCTCTTAGATAGGGTATCTAAACAAAAGGTTCCAGGTCATGCATTTGGGGAGAATATTTCATTTTATCATCCCTGAATGTAGTAGCATGTCAATTTTGAAATCAAATTTATCCGAGGGGCAAAGAGAGAGTAAAAACTTCACCTTTTTAGCTGTAGACAGTTCTGATTCCAGCTGCTGAATGTAGTTCAGAGCCTCGGGAGACAAATCCCCAAAACTCACAAGGTTAAACTTTTCTAAATCTTCAGCACAACGATCAACCTCAACCACACCATCCTCACTCTTCACTTCCGAAATTTCATTTTCCCCCAGAAAACCAGATCTTTTCCAACTATCTATCGATCTATCAAAATTCCGCATCAATGAAATCCGGTACTCTGCATTCCACAGAGTATACCTATAACAAAGCTCCAAGCAAAAGCAAATCAATTACAATTATACATATCTATCTGTCGATGGCCCTGTTTGGTAGAGTTTATTTCCAGCTTATTTTAATTTTTAGCTTAATTTAAGTTATTTTGATGTGTTTGATTCAGCTTAACAATACAACTTATAATTTTTTATAAATGAAAAATCAACTTATTCTTTGAGTAATTTTTTGTAAATGAAAAATCAACTTATTCTTTGAATGGGGAGGAAAAATTTAATTTATAAGTCAAAAATCAATTTATATTCATACCTATAAGTTATAAACTGTTAGACTATGATTTATAATCACTTTTCCACAATTGTATCAAACAAGCCTATATAATGAAGTAGCACAAGTGATTATTACCCTGTGATTATCGAAGAAGTGAGCAAGCCATCCAGAGGGCTTTTCGAAACCCTAACCGTGACGGAGAATTGATCCGATGGGAGCAACCCTAGCATTGTGGAGATGGTCTGCTTCATGGAATCCTTGGCGGCATCAGAAACGCCCTTGGAAATAACGGAAGTGTCCAGGAGTTCAATTTTCTTCAGCATAGTAGCAATTACCAAGAATTCTCGATCGAAACCAGACATCCTCGTTGAGACGAAGTCGTCAGAGACGCCACCTCCGTCGACGCCGGAGACAAGGCAGCTGACGACGGTGGAGGGGAGTCTCCTGGTGGCGAGCAACGGTCGGATGAGGAGGTGGTGGTGGGAGAAGGGAGGCGGTGGTGGTTGGAGGGGTTTGAGTGACAGGTCGGTGACGCGAGAGATCAAGAAGGCTCTAGCAAAAGCCGCCATAAAACAGCAGAGAATCTTGAGGAGTTCTCTCTCTCTCTCTCTCTCTCTCTCTCTGATATGCCTCCGTGAAGAGGCTCTGCCTTCGGCCCACCAACATTTTTGTTGGTTTTGTTTGGTTACGAAGTGGTGAAGGGAATGCCCTCGTTGTTGATCGAAATTACGTAGTCGCCACTGATATGCGGAAATGGTTGTTGTGGAGATTTGAACGATTAGGTCGGACAACGACGTGAGGGATCCGATTTGCCGCCAATGGTTAGCGTGGCACGGTTTTATTGGCTTACATTTCTTGACCTTCGCGCGTGTTGACGTTGTTGCAAGTTATAACGTGTGAATCAAAGTGGCAAGGCGATCGCGGCTTTTTGAATGCAATTTGAAACATGTGGCGCACAAGTCTTACACGCTAATTACTGTGTGAGATACTTTACGAATCGAAAAAGCTAGAGACTCCAAATTTTGAACCTAAAATGTATATTTAAATGGGTTTAAATGGTAGGGATTGAAGTGATGGAATTGAGATTCACACATGAAATAAATTTAAATTATTGATATAAAATTTTAAATAATTTTTAAATTTTTATATTTAAATTCAAAACATTACTGTTTTACGAATTTCTTATTAAATTATAGAAGAAAAGAGTGATATGGTAAGAAAAAAAAATATTAATGTGTTACAATGATATTGTTTAATACAGAAATTGACATAAAAATTATTTTAAAAAATCGAAATATGTTAATTTTAATAAAAATTTATTAAATTTAATAAAAATATATCATGTGTTTTATAAATAAATAAATAAAACAAAATTATTTCTTACAAGCACTTATTAGTAAAAGCATTAAAAAAAAAATTTGAAAAATTTCCTTCATTTCAAAATGAACTTCTATTGAAGGATCAGGCTTAAATCAACACAATTAAAATGAAAAATTATTTTTCAACAAAATTAAAATTAAAATTAAAAATCGTATGGTAGACCAACCATCAAATGTTGGTAATGACTCCTATGAACCACCCATATCTTTGCGACGTTGACTCGAAACTAGTCGATTGCTACTATGCCACAATAAACACCTTTACTAAAGTTTAATGTTGAAAGTGGATAATGTCTGAAAATTGAGATAATTATGTTAATTTTGACATATTTTTTCTTTTTTTTGTTACTCTGTTTTTAATGAATTTATCCAGAAAAATACAAATAAAGATAAGAACTCATTTGGGATGTAAGTTAACTTTTTAACTTTTGAATTTTTTTACTATTTTAGCTTGAGATTAAAAAGTCTCGTTTGAGATAGGTTTTTAAATTTTTTTGACTTTTGTAAGAAAAAAAATAAAATGATTATGGATTGGATACGACATTTTATCTTATTTGGCTAAAATAACTTATTTTGTCTTATATGACTATTTTAGCCCAAATTATGTTCCCAAATAAGCTCTAAGTGACATAAGAACATAATTATTTTAGTCAAATAAGAGTTGTCTCTAATCTTTTTTTAAATATATGTATATGAAATTATTGTTTTTGTTTAGTTACCAAAAAATATAAACAAATAAAAAATAAGTGTGAAAATTTTAATTGTAATATCACTTTTCTTTTCTTTTATGATATCCTATTATTACATAAAATTGTCAATATAATGTTAATTTGAAATAGAAAGGATACATGATAGAAACAACGTTTGGCCTCAAATTGATTTTTTTATTTTTTATTTTTTATTACCAAATAAACATTCAAAACAAAATAGTAAAGTATTTTGAATTATATTTCCAAATAAAGCTTTTAATCAAAGTGAAGATTTTTTGTTCTTTTTATAGCAAAAGAAGGTGAAGCTTTTGGTAAAATTGTAAGAACTGATCATTGGTAAATCTTCATAATAAATTTTATTTGTACGTACATTTTTTCCAACATTCAAATTTGTCACAATTTAAATATTTCACAAAAAGAGTACAAAATATATTTTTTGGAATTAAATGTTTTTTTATTTAAGAATATTTTTAATCAACATTCATTTTTTTTCACTTTTAAATGCCTTCTATAGGCAAAATAATATGAATAACAACAATGTAGCAAAACAACCCTAATTAAAATGTAGACAATTATTAAGGACGAATAGAACTTGGTTAACTCACTTTTGGTTATTTTTTCATTAGGAAGAGGTTATAAAACTCTGGGGCACAATTAAACTACGGTTATTTTATTACCTAAAAAAAATTAAGGTTTGTTTGGAATGTGAGTTGGCTTTTTGGCTTTCTGATTTTTTTAGTTTGGGCCTAAAAAGTCTAGTTTAGGGTAGATTTTTTAGATTTTTTAATTTTTGTAAGAGAAAAAATGAAATGATTATAGTTTGGATGTGACATTTGATCTTATTGAACTAAAAAACTTACTCCCTCCGTCCCAAAATATTAGTCCCTTATTCCATTTTTCATTGTCCCAAAATATTAGTCCCTCTTCAAAAATCAAGTACAAAAATAATATAAATTTCCTATTTTGCCCTTCTTTTAAATTAATAAACAATATAAAAAGTACAATTATGGCATTGATATTCCCAAAAAATGTACTATCAAAAGGATAATTTTGAAAAATCAACTTTTTTCAAATGCAATAATTGTACTACCAAAAAAAGTTAAATTCCCCAAAATGGACCATTATTTTGGGACGGAATGAGTATTTTATCTTTTTATAGCTAAAATAATCCTAATCTCACCCAATTCCACATGCCAAACGAGCATTATGGAGCACAATTAAAATTTTGAAAGTATAGAGAATTATTATTTTAGTTTTGAGAAAGATCAGGGTGAAATTTGAAAATTAAAGTAGATTTTTGAATAAATGACACTTATACCCTGAGGTTTAGATTTAATATATATCACTCATACCGTTTAGAAAATTACACCAATTTCTTATCATTGTAATTATTTAGACGAAACGAAAATATTGAACTCATACCCTCTTCTTTTTTTTTACTTTTCTTTGCTTTATTTCTACTATTTTCTTTTCTTTTTTTTTTTCCTTTCATTTGCTTTATTTTTTTTCCAATGTAATATTTTCTATTTTTCTACTAAGAGTTATTGTTTGTTATATAAGTAAGGGTTTGTAAAACGAGACTATTAAACACAAAAATGAGAATATAATTTTCAGAATGTCAGGGTATAATGTAATTGGATTAAATCTAAGGGTATCAGTGTAATTTACCCTAATTTTTTCCCTCTTTTTCGACCGAATATTCGATCCTATAAAAGGCAAGGTCGGAGTAAGTCGTCATTCTCGATCGTCCGCATCTTCTAAAAAATTGCTCTCTGCGTGGTGCCCTCTTCCGTCTTCGCTGTCTGCAGATGGCTTCATCCACTGTCAACCGATGGTTGAGGCCCGAGGTTCGCATCCTTCTTCCCTAGATCTCTGCTCTCTCTCTCTCTCTCTCTCTCTCTCTCTCTCTCTCTCTCTCTATATATATATATATATATATTCATGTCGATCTATGTATGAGTAGAGATCTGTCTTGTCTTGGTGGAGGATTTGAGCTATATTTTTGGAGATTCTTGATTTAGTGGATAAGATCTGATGGTGAGATGTGTATGTGTGTAGGTTTATCCATTGTTTGCGGCCGTAGGGGTAGCTGTAGGGATTTGCGGATTCCAGTTGGTGCGCAACATATGTATTAATCCTGAAGTCAGGTAATTCTCTCATCCCCCAATCTGTTGTTGTATGTAATATTTCGTATCGTTATCGATTTTGAAATTTAATTTAATTTTTTACTCTTGTTTTTGGTCTTTGGGATTAGATGTATACCAGATGCAAATATATATAAGAAATCTCATTATAAAATTTTATTTGTCATCTTAATTGCAAATAAATTTAATCCTAAATACTTCATCTGAAGATTTCTTTTAGGTAAATTACGCTGAGGTTTAGAAAAAAATATAATTGGCTTCGTAAGTTTGGCATAATTACACGAATCTCCCATTTTATTAAAGCTAAAATGATCGGAACTAATATAGATGATGTGAAGATATAGTGAGACAAACATGGTACAATATACATCATTTTTTTTATTACTCTTACCAATAAAAATTGGGTTCAGTGATGTGAATTAAAATTTCAAGGGTATCTAATGCAATTATATCAAACTTGTGGAGCTTGATGCATTTTCTTCAGACCTCAAGGAAGGTTAGATAATTTACCCTATTTTTTTTTGTTTTGTTTCACCAATTGCCCTGATATTGGTCACGGTAAATATAGAAATCATAGCAACAACACATACAAGAACAGTATTAGAAGTTGTTAAGTGACGCTATCATTTAGATGTTAAACATGTTCAACATTGATATGAAACACAAGTTGCATGGATAATCAAGGAAAGAAAATGGTAAGATTACTTTTAACATGTTTTATCATGGATCTATGGTCCAGTTTGCCTTTCCCTACTATTTGGCCAGTTGGTCTCCTGCAATTCTAATCATTCCTACTTAGCTAGATTATGGTGGCAATAGTCAAAAACTTAGATTTTATGTTTATTCCTGGTTACATTTGTTTCTACTTAACTAGATCCTTCCCCTCTAAGTATTCCTGGGTTCTGTCTCTGGTTGTGGTGGCAGTGCAGTTGAAGTTGCTGAAATGGTGGTGTCAAGGGTGCGTGTAGTGTTGGCATGTTTGTGAAGTTGTACTGACTAAACTAGTAGGCAGTTAACGATTTTTTCCCATGTTGCCATGTCAAAACTGAAATATTTAAAAGCTAGGAAGCATGGATACGTGATACGGGTACGATACGATACGGATACGGCGATACGACAAAATCTGAAAAAGTAAGATACGGATACGGCGGGAATTCGTTCATAAAAAATGTTATTTTTAGTAATGTAGCATACATAAAAATAAAACTTCAACAATTTTTAGTAAACCATCATCAATTTAATTAAATTTCAACAATTTCAACAATATAGCATCACCCATAACAACCATAATACAATTCAAATTAAGGGGAAAAAAATTTACAAAGTTCATTTATTTATCAATAAGTTTATTTATTTATTTATCTAGACGAGACAGAGTTTATAAGTTTACAAAGTTCATTAATAAGTTTATTTATTTATTTATTAATAAGTTTTTTACCTTATTTGATTTATTTTGTTTTATCATACAAGTAAACTTAAGCATCTCATAGATGTGAAAGATGCTTAAGTTTATTTATTTATATCTTATTTATGTTAAGTTATTATTTTATTAATACGTTATTAATAAAATAAATAAACTTATTTTGATTTATTTAAAATGAATAAACTTATTTATCTTATTTTATTAATAAGTTATTAATAAAATAAATAAACTTATTTTATTTATATATTAATAAATAAACAAAGTTCTTTTTCTTTTTTTTTTATATCTTATTTGACTTTACCTTCTTGACTTTTGTTCTCCCCTTTGTTCTTCCTCTCTCTGCTCGTGTCTACCCTCATCTCTCAACACCCATGTTTGTTTTAGACTCTCTGTCACTCTTCATCTCTCGACGATGCTGAGATGATAATCTAGGGGATGATCATGATGTCCGTGCTTCCTATCCATCTCCAGACCAGATAGATCGAGAGAGAGAGAGAGAGAGAGAGAGAGAGGCAGAGAGGGAGCGAAAGGGAGAGAGGGAGGGACGAACGTGATCGACGAGCGTCGAGCTGCTGTTCGTGAACCTGATCGACGAACCTGAGCGAGAGACGACGATGAACTCCTCCTCCTTCGCCGCTGCTGTTCGACCTAGGTAAGTTTGGTTGATTAATTTTTTTTTGTTTTATTTTACCTTATTTTAATATTTTACACTTTGACCTCCATTTTAAGTTTTTGAAATTATTTTTTTTCCCCGCCGTATCCGAAAGTATCCCGACCATATCCCGACCGTATCCCAAACGTATCCGAAATTCAAAAATTAAAAAAAAAAAATAGGATACTTTTTTCTCGTATCTGATACGTATCCCGCCGTATCGGGCGCGTATCCGTATCCGATACGTATCCGATACGCGTACGGGGGCCATTTCGGAGTATCCGTGCTTCATAGTTTAAAAGGAACAAAAAGGTTATTTCATTTATTTTAGAGAGAAAAAATAGAAACATGGGCTTATCCTTGATCAGAGTTTGGATTCATCTTTGACACCTCTCTCCTTTGCCAATAATAGATTTTATGCCAATGCAATTCAAGCATTTGGTTTAGTTATGATATCTTTGTGGGAAAATGATAAAAATTCAATTATTGTGGTTTCATCTACTTTTCCTTTCTTTTAACTATTTAAAGGTTCACATCCCTCTGTGACTATGATATTCCCATGGGAGAGAGAGCTTGGGAATGAGATTCTTGCTTCGGACGACGTTTTCATTCCACCTTGGAATGCTATTCAGGAATCACATTTCATTCTTGAAATCGTCCACGTGATGGAATGAAGAAGACCTCGAATGAATGAAGAAGGCTTAGAATATTCCACTTCTCCATTCCTGCCACACAATCTAAATGGTTGGTTAAAATCATGCTGATGCGTTTAAATTTGTTGCGTCTAATTCTATCATGGAAACATAGGAAGAAATTTTGTACATGTTCTTGTTATACAGGTGCCCCCAGAAGTTCTTGTCACAAGGAACATGTTCCTTCTTCATAGTGAAAAACTTGCGGTTGCTAAAAGCACTTCAGGAACTTGTATATCTTAGAAGTCATAGTCTTGTGTTTTCCCCTTTATGGGCAAATATTGTTGAACATTTTAATTTGTTACGATTTGAACTGTTCTCTCTCTATATTTCTCTCTTTATTTATACATTAAATTTTACATGGTATCAGAGCAGGTTTAGCACCTATTATTTTCGTTTCACCGGCGGGCGGCAATCTCGCCTTGGCGGCCCGCCGGACCTCAAGCCTCTCCACAGGCACTGTCTTCCTAGCAGAATCCTGGCAATTTGGGTCTTCGTACATTAGAACCTGACTGACGTAAGGCCATATCCTGGTCTCAATTTCTGAGTTGTCCTCAGTGGCAACATACTGCTGCAACATAACTGCTCCTTCAATATTTGCTACCACCATAGTGTGGTAGGTAGATTGATCTCATGGGGTTCAATCAATGGGATATCATCTGTGCAAAACCCATTATTGACATCCATTAATGAGTCAAATGGGCCTTCTATGTTTATGTCTTCCTCTTTTTCTTTGTGTTTGGCCTCTTCAGTAATGGATGACTCAAATGATGTCTCTATTTCACTGTTTTGACCCACTGCCACTTCAGAGATTTTACAAGTTAAAGATGGCAGTGGTGGTTGTTGATCTTCTTGTGGTTGTTCTTGTTGGGGTTGATCATGATCAGTTGGAGGAGTAGGCAGTGGCTTGTGGGTGAGAGGATCAATCCCCATCTTCCTCAGCTTTTTCTTGATGTGGGTATTCCAATGGTTCTTGATCTCATTATCTGTTCTTCTTGGAAGATGAGAAGCAATCTTGGACCATCTGTTGCCAAGCTGAGCATGGAGATCAATAACCATCTTCTCTTCATAGTCTGATAAGAGACCCCTCTTCAAGTCTGGCCTAAGATAGTTTGTCCATCTCAGTCTGCAACTCTTACCACACCTTAACAATCCTGAGAGTTTAGGGACAGCTCTCCAACAACATTGGCCATTGGAGAGGATGAAGTTAATGAGCTTCTTGTCCTCTTCAGCTGTCCACGGTCCCTTCTTCAGCCCTACTTTGTCACAGCATGGTTGTCTCCCCATCTTCTTCACTATAGTACTCTCTCAAACAACTATCAACAAATCAACCCACTACCTCTCTCTCTGGTCACTTTCTCTCCACCAGACCCACTTTACCTTTATTTTATTTTATATATATATATATATATATATATTTTACTTCATCAATTGCTTTTCTCCAATCCATGCTCCCCACTGATTTTATATTTTATTTTATTTTATCAATAGTGACTCACCATCCATAAGCTTTGTTTATGACATCCCCTTACTTTCTTTATTTTCTTTTACCTTCCTTTTTCCATTAAAAAAAAAAAAAAAAAAATCCCATTCACCACCAACTCGTTTTTCCTTTAAAAATATTTTTCTGCTCTGTTTGTGTCATTCAAACCATATGGATTTACACAACACACCTCATTTTATTCATGACAGGGATCACACCAGATCACCATTTTACATCCACAAAAAAAAAAAAAAAAAAAAAAAAAAAACAACCTCACAAAAACAAATCAACCACCACAACAAAAACCAGTCTTATTTTTTCGCCTCTTCAGCAGTTCTCTTCTTTTTGCCTTTGTCTTAGGAGTCCCTTGCCGGTGCTGCCTCCGTGTTTCCCACGCCGCCGAGCACGGTCACTTCCCGTTGCTCCTCAACTGTCACATATGGCGGACCTCCAAATCTGAGCATCACGGTGGCCTTCCGCTTCAGTTCCTTGTTTTCTGCCTTCAGCCCACATATCTCTGCTCGGGCATCCTTATACATGCCCTGGAGCAGAGCCAGTTGGGCGTTTAACTGCTGCACCTCATTTGTCCTACTCTGAAGCCGGTGCGACAGGTTTGAGACTGCAGTCATGGTCTCAACACATGACTTCAATGTGTAATAATTCGCCTCAATATCCGATTGTGCAGCCATTCTTTGCTCCACAGACAGTATCGGAAAGTTCAAAGGCGCAAAACCAGGGACGCTTGGTTGCGGTTCAAGGGCACCTGCCCCGGCTATCTCTCTTGTGGACTAGTTGAGGTCGGGAAAGAGAGTGAGCAGACCACGGGACGAAGAGGCTATGTTCTGAGTAGCTGAACGGGAAGAAGAGGCCATATTCAGGGTTGGTTGTAGAGTGTTTCAGAGATAACAGCTCTCAGAGAACGACGAGCTTTTTTTTTCAGAGGTTTTCAGCTGGTTTGTTATGCATCAGCGGCAGCCTCGCCTTGGTTTAAATAGGCAAGGCAGACACGCGTATCACGCGCCTCCCAACGCCAGACGACAAATCGGCGCGCCTTTTGATGGCTCGCTTTTTGATGGTTGTCGGGCACATCTTTTGATGGCACGTCTTTTGATGGCTCGACTTTTGATGGCTGTCGGGCACGCCTTTTGATGGCACGCCTTTTGCTGGCACGCCTTTTGAGGGTGCGACTTTTATGGGTCCGACAAGACTTGGTAAATTGTCCCGACTTTGATTCCGGTTAGCTTCTATATGGGTCTGACAAGACTCTGTAAACTGTCCCGACTTTGATTCCGGTTAGCTCCTATATGGGTCCGACAAGACTCTGTAAACTGTCCCGACTTTGATTCCGGTTAGCTTCTATATGGGTCCGACAAGACTTTGTAAACTGTCCCGACATTGATTCCGGTTAGCTCCTTTATGAGTCCGACAAGACTCGGTAAACTGTTCCGACATTGATTTCGGTTCTCTGCTACAACGGTTCGACACAGCCATATAGTGTCTTCTACAACGGTCCAACATGACCCCGTAAACTGTTTTCTACATCGGTCCGATATGACCCATAAACTATCTTCTACAACGGTCCGACATGACCCCATAAACTGTCTTCTACAACGGTCTGACACGACCATACAGTGTCTCCTATCCACTTTTATTTTATTTGTCAGATTATTTTTTTCCTGTTTTGTTACTCTCTCCAAACTCAAGTTGGTTAGTTCCTAACCCCCTTGAGTTTGAGGGGGGCTGTTGAATGTAACAATTTCTATGTAACAATTTCTACTTACTCCACCTACAATTTCTACCTACTCCACCTACAAATACTCCACCTACTCCACATTAGTTAGTGCTATAGTTAGTGCCCCATATAGTTAGTGATAGAGTTAGTGATCCATTATGGTATAGTGCTCCATTATGGCTCCATTGTATCCCATTTCTCTCTATAAAAGAGAGCTCTTGTAAGAACATTAGATATCAATCAATAAATACACAATTTGTTCTCTCTCTATATTTCTCTCTTTATTTATACATTAAATTTTACACTTTGAATGGAAAAAAAGGGCATGTTTTCTTTCTTACGCTGAGAATATGTAGATAGAGCATGAAGGTGGCATTGGATTGAGATGAAACTACTATTTTGTGGTTCAGCTGACAATTTTTTTTCTTTCACAAAATAATAGGGTGAACAAAGAAAAAAGGGCTGCAGGTGTGCTGGATAACCATGCAGAAGGAGAGAAGTACGCCGAGCATTTTGTTCGGAAGTTTGTCCGCAACAAGTCTCCAGAGATCATGCCAGCCGTCAACAAATTCTTTACAGACCCAAACTAATGTGTTTCTTGATCATTGAGGCTTGTTTTCATTGTTTACTACTTTGCTAGTGTGGGAATGATTTTGATTGAATTAGAAATTGGGACCTTTGAATATGCTTTAAACTTGTATGGTAATGGTACAAGCTTGAATAAGTTTGATGGATACACTTGCCATTGTATGTTTAAAACTGAAGCAACTATATTGATATAATTTTCGTTTAATTCATAGAAATGGTCATAAGAAACATGTTTTGAACTTAAAACCTCTACTTAAAAGTACTTGTAATGATTCTGAAGTGAAACATGTTGAGCTTTTTACTGGGTAGTTTAATTTTGGAAAATTGTTTTTGGTGTTTTTTTTTGTTGATTTTTTTCTCCTTACGTTTAGATACATTTAAAAAATAAAGGGTATGTTTGGTTTGAGTTTGGGAGATGTGTTTTAGAAAAAAAATTTCAAAAAATGGTTTGGTTTGAGTTTTTTTCAAAAAATTTCCAAAATCACTTTCTCTCTCTTACACATCAATCAATCACTTTTTCTCTCTCCTCTCTCTTTCTCAATTATTTTTTCTCTCATACACATCTACTCAAATCATCCCAAACTCCCAAAAAAACAACTCTCCCAAAATATACAACCAAACAAACCAAAAAAATTTCTAAATTCTCTTCTCAAAATTTTTTTCAAAAACAACTCTCCTAAAAACAAACCAAACAAGCTCAAATATTTATAAAAAGATAATTTATTATATAATAGTATTTTCATTGTCTTTGGTGAATTTTTTTAAAGATAAATTACACTTTATACTCTTACACTTTACATTAAATCTCACTTTGGTTGTACACAAAATTATGACAGTTAATCCTATGCACTTCTGGTTAAATCTTATTTTGGTCCACGCACATGAAATCGTGACAATTAATCCCTTGTACTTTTGCTTAAATTGTGATAAGTATTATTCTCTCTCTTCTGTTATTTTATTTTTAAATCTTTAACAAAATTCAATAATGTAACAAAAATGTGATTACCAAATGAGGGTAAGAGAGAAAAATAATTCATCTTTTTCACCAATATATTGTGTCCTACGTAATAAGTACGTGAGAGTTATATAATATATATATATATATATATGTTCGTATGCTAAAAATTAGAACGAAGAGACAAAATAATAGGACTTTTGAAATATTATTTTTTTTTAAAAACGCGACAAAAAAAACGTGACAAAAAAAATTAAAGATTGTGTCATCGTGACAAACAAAATTTCATGATTTCAATTTATGCAAAACTCTAATTCATCTTCTTAAACGTTTACAATTTACGTTTTATTTTAGCCTAAGTCATAATTAAATGTAAAGTGTGTATCAGTGAAAAATGCAAATGATTTTCCTCTTACTCTCATGTCGCAGTCATATTCTTATTACATGATTAGATTATGTTAAAAATTTAAGCAATTGAGTAACAGAAAAAAGACATTAACACTTATGTAGAGGCTAAGATGAGATTTGACAAAAAAATACAAGGAATTGACTGTCACAATTTCTTGTGTAATGACCAAAATGAAATTTGCCCAAAAATACAAAAGGTTGACTGTCATAATTTCATATATAAGGATCAAAGTGAGATTTAATCAGCAATACAAGAGGTTGACTATCATAACTTCATGTGTAAGAGTCAAATTAAGATTTGGTACAAAATGTAAAAGTGCAAAGTATAATTTACCCTTTTTTTAAAGGTAAATTACAAATACGCCTCCTGAAATTTAATTAAAATACAAATCGCTCCCTGTGATTTTAAAAATTATTTCACCCCCTGGAGTTTCTAATTCCATGACAAATCGTCTATTTTATTAATAAATATTCAAAGTCAATTAATAATTTTTAATAAATATTAAAAATATGTTTCAATTAATAATTTAAGTAATTTTATTATTATATAAGAGAGCAATTATAAATTTTATTTTTTAATTAATTTTGTTAAATAAAAAATTCTAACAAAAAAATATTTGTAATTTTTCAAATCATAAAAAATAATCTATACTTTAAACAAACAAAGAACGTATTTGTAATTTATCCTTTTTTTTTAATATTTTAGTTTTTTTTTTTTAACTTTTAGATGCACTTTTTCATATTTTTCACAAAAATATTGAAGTGCATTTAAATTTTTTTAAAAAATTAAAATAATTGAAAAAAAAACTCAATATTTGAATTCGAAAACTAAACAAGATGAGGAGCTTTCAGTTTTGTAATGCATATTAATACGAAATCAACAGATGATACATTTTGAAATGTGTATTAATAAGAAATCAACAGATGTAATACTATCGTTTTTATGCTGGTAAAAACAACTGCTTGAGTATATATTGCCATAAAATTCTTACTACAAAATGTTGAAACTCTAAACAAGAACTTTGTTAGAAAAATATATATATATATATATATTATTACCCAATAATGTGCAAAGAAGAGCCAGAAACTTCTCAAAACACGAATACTTGCTAAACATATTCATCATTGAGGCATTACTTACATGGTCATCCATCCAAGCTATGAAACTAGGAGTATAAATTACAAACATGGAATTGAAGAAAGAAAAATCATCAATGCTATAATATCAACGAGTACTATAATAAATTGAAGCTGGCTGCTCTGGCTGGTGCATCTAAAAAATGCATCCAACATGAAGCCATAAACTCATCAAGAATCAGTGGAGTTATAGGGTTTCTCTGTTGAACATGTGCGTCGTTATGTGAGTATTGCGTCAGGATACTTCTTGAATTTGCTTCTTCCCGGCAACTTCATCATACCATGATTTCCATGCCTCAACATAATGACCAAAGAGGTCACTAAGAGCTGCCACACCATCAAGAAAACCATCTTCTACATCATTCAAATGCTGCAGTTGTATGAAGTTTATGATATGAGTGTACATGACATGCAGATCCACATGAGTCCGTGATGCACACACTATACATGATCCATGACCAAGCCAAAAACAATCCAGAAAGAAGGATATCAAACACCAAAACTGATTTGCAATTTTAAACTAGAGATACTCCAGACTATTGGCAATTAAAATACTAAACTAATGCAAGAGAGGCAATAAAAGTGGTGTGCGGCCAAGTGGCTCTTCCTAAACATTGTAACTTGGGCATGGACACAGAATAATAGGGATTGCTGGTTTTAAAAAAGAACAGTAACAAAACAGAAGTAAAGATCAACACACAATTTGATAGCTAGTATATCTCAGAAGCATTGTTAGTAATTGGGTCACTACTTGAAGTGATTTCATAACAAAACAAAAAAGGTTGAACAAAAAAAATCTGTGATATTTTCATACTTAATCAACCCTATGAAATGTCGTTACGTATTTGCAATACTGAACTATATGCCAGATATAACCCCAACAGGATACCAAAAAGAACTTGTAATAAAAAAATTTAAATGTACCTTGGTTGCGATATAGAGGACGATAAGAAGAAGCCAGGTCCTCCAAGCCTTGAACTCGCCTCGCATTTTTGTTTTCTGAATCTCCTACCTTGGGCATATTGGCTGGAGTGAAAGGGCCAAACACAAAACCCTTGGAGCTATGTTTCCCCTGCTGCTCTGTTGAGTTCCTACCATGTTCATCTTTCAAATTGTTGCGTCTCTTATGCGTTGGCATATCTGCATTCTGGTTTGAATTACAATCAAGTGCAGATTTCTTTGGAAGAGTGTTGGTGATCTCAGTTCCAAACATTCTTTTTCTAGACTCGTTCAAATCCGAAGAAGTTGCATGTCCATTCTTTGGACTTCCTCTCAACCCCAACCACCTGAATGCTGGTTTCCTGCTTTCTGGGTGATGAGTCTGCAAATCACATAGATGAGAAATTATGAAAGATGTTCTTTCTTATGCTTCTTTCCATTTACTAATTCATGATTTTCTGAAATGGATTTTACCTTTTCAATGAGATTCATGGATGAAAAGACATTTGCAATATCATAGAGGCGCCTGACTTTTGCTGCAGAATTATCTTGGGTAGACAGTGTCAGTCAAATCAATACAATTGTTTTTCCTCCCTCCTTCACTAAAATAAATAAGACTAAAGATGAGTTGAAGGTCAATTACTTCTCATAGCTGTTGGATCATGGATGTCACCAAGCAATGCTGTTGCAGCAGTATCAAGGGAAATCAAATCCACCTAACCAAGGGGATGAAGCATAATAAATAAAAGAAAAAACTAATCATTAATGGATCAACAATGTATGTATCTAGCTTACACTGGAACAAATGAAAAGCTTGATAAAATTCTGAGTAAGAAGCCCCAGAGATTTCTCCTTCCTGTTGTCTGCAAAAATCAAAATTAGAAGCCTATGAAGTCTATTTCAATGAGAATGGCAATCTTAATTAACTTCATGTTCCCTCAAAATCAAGTAAAGGACATAGAAACAAATGATAGAAAAGAACAGAGAGAAATTACCAACTTTACACGATGCTGAGGATTTTTCTTGCCTATCAGTTTTAGAATTGGAAGGCCCTCCCTTGTGATTTTCACTTGAAGCCTATTGAAAGAAGCTCATATTTATTATTAGGGAATAATAGGAAATGCACAAAACACCATTTGGTTGCTAAAATGTAGGACAGAAAAAGAAATTCAAATGAATCAAAATCTCATATTAGATTAAATAACCAGCTAGGCACTCCACATACTCTAGCCATATACCAATTGGCTGAGTTGAAACTGATTCTTCATAACCCACGACAAAATAACACGAGCTACAACCTTTTTTATTTGCTTTAATTAACTCGTCTTTTCTCAGTACACAAACAGATTGGGGAACTAGAGCTAGGTAACATACATTGGCAGAATGGAAGCAACCAGAGGTGGAAAAGTTCTCCCTCAATGCTTCTTCCTATTAAACAAATCAAAGTAAGGACAGATGTTCAGCAATTTTTCAATCCCATTTTCTATTTTAAACTAATGAAATTTTGAGTACCTTTAGCTGATCTAAAGCCTGAGGGATCGCACCAAAACCCTTCCAAAAATACTGATTCTTTGCTTTTCTTGATAAAACCTGAGAGAATTGATGAATCCAAATGAGTCAAAAAAAAAAAATCAGCTCAATGAGAGAAGAACCCTAGTCAGAAGAGAAGGAAATACAAAAGACCATACACCAACACTCTCTAATATGTTGACAATATCATAGATTCGCCGTCTTTCAACTCCTGAAAGGTATTATATTCAATAAACAGTCAATAACGAGAAGTTGATAGTTTTTTTAAAACAAAAATTGAGATTAGAGACTAGATCCATACCTAATTGGTTTGCAGCATCGTCCAATCCAATCGATTCCACACCATCACGATTATACAACTTTAGAAAACTGAGTGGGGAGAAAATCAAAATCCACCTATCTATATATATATACATTGAGAGAGAGAGAGAGAGAGAGATTTACTTGGTGCACAAGACGCCAAGAGATTTTTCTTTGCGGCTGTAATAGTATGGGTTTCGAGTTTGAGATTCTGGAGGGGGTGGCAGGGACGACATTCTTCAACCAGCTTTTGACGAATCGATCTCCTCTTCAATGAGATGAAAAAGGAGAGTTCTAGTTTTAGTTTAGATGGAGAATTTTGAGAGAGAGAGAGAGAGAGACCGTTAAAAAAGGAGAGGGAGAATTATTGTTTCATTATTGAGAATCACATGGACATGGCGGGTTAATGAATTCAAATGGGGGAATCGGATCTTGGGGGAAGTAGAGAAGTGGGAAAACAGTGGAAATTTTTGAATTGGATATGAATGCGCGGTAAAAATTTATTTTACCCCGGATCATCATGTGACCCTTTCCTTACTTGAATCTTGCTATTCGATGGCATAGTTGGTAATTCACATAGGCCCGTTTGTTTGGCCCTTTCAGTGGCCAGATTGAAGTAGGATTGCTGTGTGTGAGTTCTACTTGCAGTATGTTTGGTGTTGTTTGAAAAGGTTGGCTTCACAGTTTAGATTACTTGGTAATCTTTTTTGGTAAGGGATTAACTTGGCTGAAAAACGAGGGGGATTAAGCAAATAATGAACAGCTTTAGTCTATTCAATCATCTAGTACTATGCGAAATTTTTTTTTTTTTTTTACAAACATAGCCAGCCGGCCAAAAAAACATTCTGCCGGACAAAAAAATAGCTGGCCAGCCAATTTTTTTTTTTAACAATCCCAATTGCACCATTTGTTTTAATATTTATTTTAATATAAAAATAAGATTTTAATTTATTTTATTTAAAAATAATTTAACAATCACATTATTAACCATTTCTTACACTATTATAAAAAAAGGGGAAAGCACCAATAAATCACAAATTTGAGAATGTTAAACCATTTAGTCCCGAATGTTTTTTGTTGGACTAATAGGTCATATTTCACTAAAAGCTTACTATAGGCCTTTTTATGTCAAACTTATTCATCAAACATCAAACATTAGCAACATCAGAATTATTTATCAAACATCAAACATTACCAACGTCAGGATTATTCGTATAATTTCGGTGAAAACATTATCAACGTTAGAATTATACATCCAACATCAAACATTATCAAACGTCATCAAACATCAAACATTATTCGTCAAATATCAAAACATATTATCAGCGTTCGAATTATACATCCAACATCAAACATTATCAAACGTCAAGATTATTCATCAAACATCAACCATTAAACATTAAGGGCTGGTTTGGGGTGTCCTAAAAAAGTGCACTTTTTGTCTTTTTGGACTAAAAAAGACCAAAAAAAAATATGGAAGTTTGGGTTAACTTTTTGACTTTTTATGAAAAAATGTGTATTAAAAAATTGTATAAAAAAGGTGTGTAGGAGATGATTAGATAGGGGTGGGCCCCAGCCGTACAACCGGCTGGAGTTGAATTGGAGTTGAAAATTATTGGCTACTTTTTGTACAAAGAACTGGACAGTTTTGTTTGGCTCGTGGGGGTCATCACGGGTCCCATTTTAATAATCTGAACTGTTCAATGTGTATAACTCGTCGAACACTATGTACCTATAAAAATTCACATTAATCGGATATCGATAGCTATCTGATCAGATTTATTTATTTTTCAATCATTAATTATAACACCATCCATTTGTTGTACATAACTGATTTGATCATATAGTTATTTATATTCGATTAATGTGATTTTTTGCAGACATATAGTACTCGACGATTTCTACACATTGAACGGTTCAGATTATCAAAACGGGACCTGTGATAGCCCCATGAGACAAACAATAGTGTGTGTAAAAATCACCCAATCATTTCTTTTGTTTGAAAATGCCGCACACAGCAGCATGCAGAGTCATTTCCGTGTGTACGGAAGGTTTGAAAAAAATTGATTTTTTTATTATTTTTTTTGGGTGAATAGTGATATCTTTTTGGATTTTAGAGTAACTTTTTTGACTTTTTGGCTTATATAGCTTAAGCCAAACCAGCCCTAAAATTATTCATCATATATCAAACATTATTCATCAAATATCAATCACAACCATTAAACATTAGGTTTATTCATAAAACATCAATAATTATTCATCAAATTCGTTATATATATATATATATATATACATCCACATAGATGGGTGATAATTGTCTTCTTCCTAACGGTGTTTCAAGCTTCTCTCCTTTCATCCACACCGAAAACCCCCAAATCACAAATTTCAGATTTTTCATGAACATCAACGGATAGGGCAAAGCTTCTTCTTAGTCGTCTTCTTCTTCTAGGGTTTCTGTGTCAATGATAGGTAAGGTTCAGTTGTGGTATATCTCTGATCACTCACGATCTTCTCTTCAACCCTAAGATTTTTAGTAATTCGTTTTTCTTTTTGGTTCGACATTGTTCACTCAAAATTCCTCTTCTTTCTTGTTCTAGGGTTTGTTTCTTCGTTTGGTCCCCTTGTATGTTGATTATTGTATTCAAATTCGTCAGGTTTTGGTTAATCGATGTCAAATTACATATATTTATACATAATCCAAAATAATAACAAAAGAAAAGTAAAGAAAAAGTGAATCGCAGATTCACAATTTATTTTCCGAATGATTTTTTTTTCCTTGTTCAATTTCAGGATTAGATGGATTTCGTTTTCTGGGTTGTTCTCTCTGTTTTCTAGTTGATGATTGAACTTGGTGGTTTCTGGGTTGTTCTCTCTGTTTTCTAGTTGATGATTGAACTTGGCATATTGTTTATGTTCATCGGGATTGGCAAGTCTGAGTGTTAATTGTTAAATTATACTGTTGGGTAGTGTTTGGTTTGTTAGAAAGAAGGTTGAATAATGTTCATCAAACATCAAACATTAGGATTAGAATCTGATGTGTAATTTTTCACGATATTTGTTACGATGTTGTTTTTGATGATGTTGTGTTGTTTTAGGATGTTGTTTTGATGATGTTTTACGATGTAGTTGATGATGTTGATGTTTTTATGATGTTGATTTTTTATGATGTTTTTTAGTGATGTTGGTGATATTTTTTAGGACTAAATGGTTTAATAAAAAATATTCAGGACTAATTAGAACAACATTTATCAAAATGAGATTTATGAGTAATTTCTCCATAAAAAAAAATTCATTTTTATTTAATCCTCTCACTAACAATCATTTCTAACTTAAGTCACCAAACAACCATGGCCATATCTTTTTTTTTGCATTTGTATAAAGACCTCTAGTTGTTGGTTATGTGAGACTTGCGTAGGTGCGTGGCATTCACCGATCAAATTGATCTAATTTTATAATATGATTTTAAAAAATAATTATAATTATAATTAAACTGTTATATTTGCAAAATTACGCCATAATATTCTAGAAAAATTAAAATGGTAATTGAATTGTTACATTTGTGAATTTAGATCATAATTGAACCATTAAAATTGATTTAGTTTGATTTTATATTTCTATTCACTATGTTTGGTTTTAATTTTTTAAAAATTAAATTTTTTATTTTATGTATTTTTTTATTTTTAGTGAATCTTTTCAAAATTTTAAACAATTTTTTATTTTTTTAGATGCACCTTACTTTGATGTATCTAAAAAATAAAATATTTGTAAAAAAAGAATAAATACACAAAAATACGAAAAATGATTTATGATTTATATATATATTTGGTATTTAGTAAATTTTTTAAAGATTTTTTTCACAAATATTATACTTTTAAGTGTATTTATGTTAGTTGTATTTAAAAATTAAAAAAATTACTTAAAATATTTTTAAAAAATCAGTAAAAACAAAAGAATACGGAAAAATTTCAATTTTCTGAAAAGTTAGTTACGAATCCTGAAACCAAACAAACTAATTAATTTTATATAACAATAAATATGATCTATTTTTCACATTAGTATACAAACCAAAAATAATTAATTTGATTAAATTTATTATAGTTGATCAATTTCATAATCAATACTGGTACTCAAATCTAATGATAAACTTTTGTTTTTGCAATTTTTATATATAATAATGACAAAAATAATAATAAATATATCACGGTGTGGTTGGATTCAAAACCACAACCTGATATGTCACCGGAAATCGGATCAAGTTGGATAATTCCATTGTTTACATTGAATTCGGTTCAACTATTTTTTTTAACTTCCTTAATCACAATAATGGATCCAGTTTCATACACATGCAAAATGACAAGTACATGAATAATATATCAACACTTGTAGGATCTTTCAATGATTTAAATTATTTATTTTATATAATATTTTATATATATTATTTATAATAAAAAATAAATCGATACGATAATTATGATATTTTTATTTTATTGTGTTTATTTAAAAGAAAAATCGACAATAATTTTATTTTTTGAAACCATACCTCAATCTTTTTAAAGACAAATGTAATAATACGATTATCAAATTGATCTAATTATTACAATATGAACAATTTAGATTATTGAAATGAAACCAATGATAAGCCTCACAAATCTTAACATGCCAATCAACTTTAGATTTTAATTGAGAAATCCAACCCAGAATTATAAATAAAAAATAAAAAAAATTGACTACAATAATAAATCAAATCTTAACTTTCTAGTTATTTTAATTTAAACCATGGATTTTTTAAATGGTATAAATTATAACCATCCATAAACAGTTTAATGATTTCCCCTTTACTACCATTGACAGCCATATCCTAGCCTTACCATTATCCATCGCCATTCCTTTTCTTCTTTTTTCCCTCAATTTTTTCCCGTCCATCATTACTCCTTTAATTCCCCGTCTCATTGTCACCCCTCATTTTTTTTTATTCTGTATGTTCTGAAAAGTTAGTTAAAAATTAATTTTTTATTTTTTTAGTCTATCTTATTTTTTTATGAATAAATTATATGAAATGTGATACGGTCTAAAATTGATTAAAAATTAAAAATTAAAAATTAATTTTTAACCAACTTCTCAAAAGAACACGTAATCCATTGTTATTGTTATTGTTCCACATCACGGACAAAAAGTGATTATTTATTTATTCATTTTTTTAAGGTCTAAAAATCATATTATATTAAACATAAAATAATAACATAAGTTGTCTATTCATAAACCAGTTGAATTACATTTATTTCGACCTTAATAATTGAAAGGAAACTCAAAAAACTTACTATAATATATTTGAGGGTGTTTGTTTGGGTTTTTCTGAGCTAATTTATGGCTTTTAACTTTTGAAAAGTTATTTTAGACTGTTTGGTTAAATTTATTTCAAAATTCTAACAAATTATTTTAAGTCAAAAAAATTGATTATGAGAAGCTACTTACCCCTTGTTTCTGATTATCAGCTTCTGCTGTGAACATGTTAATTTACGGTTATACTCTTAGATTTTTTTATTTTTTAAAAATAGAAACAGACCCAAATAGACTATAAAATATATATATATATATATATATATTTTTTTTTTAATGAGAAATGTAGATAAGTAATAAATAACAAAAAATAAAAATTAATTAAAAAATTACTTCACAACTTATTTAACAAATACTACTTAGCAACTTAAATCTATAATCCAACAATTGCACCAAACAAATTAACAATTTCTGATTAAAGTCATAATTTATAATCTGTTTAGTTATAATTTATAATATGTTTTAACAGTTACACCAAACGGCCAATAGCATTAGCAATGATTATAATCCGCCAATTTGTTGCCTCGCCTACCTGCCGGATCATTTTGACAAAAACTTAGCAATCAGTTTTGACAGTAATATACTTTATTCCGTTGTCCACAGCCCAACGAATTCGTTCCAAACATAAACATGCCTTAGTTTCAGCTACACCAGTGAATTTTGTAAAGGATTAAGTTATTTAAAGTGTTTCTATTTCGTTAGTCATAACCATAATCAATATATATTTTTTTAAATCAATAGTTTAAAAATAATAATAATATAAATAATATTTAATTTATTAACATAGTCTAATCTTAATTTATTTTTTTAATAATTACTCTTCCAAATATTTATGTCACTTTACAATTGAAAAGTACACACTGCCATATGGGTAAGTTGTTTGGGATGATCTAAATAAATGTACTTTTTGTCTTTTTACGAAAAAATGTACAGAAAAGTAGAGAAGTGATGTGATAGAAAAAAGATTAAAAGATAGATTATATAAGAAATGCCAACCATCCCTTCCTCTGAGGAAAATGGAGAAGATGTTGTATTGACTTCAAAAAGGTTGGATTGGGCCTTCCACCTTCAGGCAGTCGTCCTCTCTGGTGGCCTTCTCTTCTCTGGTGGCCCCTCCCCCGGGCGCCCGCCTGCCCGCCCGCCCAAACAACAACAACAACAAAACCTAAACTACACTCCAAAATACGCCCCCCAAAACCTAAACTACACTCCAAAATACACACACATTAGATCCCATCCTCAAATCTTGCTATTCGATGACATAGTTGGTAATTCACATATCTGCTTCTCTTTTTGCATCAGTATAAAACAACTTGGCCACGTTTGTTTAGTTAATTATGTTAGATGAAAAAATAATTAGTGAAAAGATTGTTAATATGAAAATTATTTGAAAGATAGTAAACATGTGTTTGTTTAATGATAGTAGGAAGATGGTTAGTGATGAGATTGTTAAAAAATATTTTTATATTAAAAAAATTAAAAACAAATATTAAAAAAAAGGTGGATTTGGTAAAAAAAAAATTATATAAAATAGACTTAATCCCCTCACTATTTTTCTAATCATACTCAAAACCCAGTTAAGCTAATCCCTTATCGAGAGAGATTTTACTAAGTCATTTTGATTATCAATCCGTCCTCCAATTTTACTAAACCCCTTGGGTCCCATAGTCATGGTAGTCCAACCCGACTGCTCAAACCGCGAAACAAACTTGGCTGCTAGTGGTTGGTTATGTGAGACTTGCAAGTAGGTGCGTTGCTGTTGGCTTTTTGGCTTTCGAAGGGTATTTTTGTAAATGCGAGCGTGCCAGCAAAGATCAATCAGTCCTTACAGAAATGTTAATTGCCAACCAATTATCAGACGATTATGTTTTAGTTCTTTCAGCCTCAATGAAGATGACTTTTACTGGTGGCTTGACTTAGGAGAAATTAAGCAAAATAACAGTTAAATGAAGAGCAATTGAAGTATTTCATTAGAATGAAAACTTACAATGATCCAAACTCCTCATAGAGGTTTACACAACAATCTACTTGAAACTACTCCTATGAATGAAGTGCAGTGCAGGAATTGAAGTACAGGAATGTAAAAGAGCAGGAATTAAAGAACAGGAAATGTAAAACTGGGAAAAAAATATGTAAAGTAAGACTGGTTTGTATGATCTGAGTCCGGGTTTTCTGGGGTCTTCTCTACTATTTATACTGCTCAAGGTGACCATCGAATTGTACTTTCAACCGTCGAACTGCTCCTCCATGATCATCGATCATGTTGCCCAATATTAGCTCCATTACGCCATTACTTGCAGTTAAGCTTCCCTCCTAAATTTGAATATGAAATGCGAGTAACCACTGGAGCCACGTCACTTTGTATCCCTTTGTTGATTCGCTGCTACTCAGATCTTTTAATAACCAATACTAACTGCCACGTGTACGATCAGGATCGAGGACCTGAATAGTCTTCCTATATTACCCTTATTTCGCCACGCGTCGAATTGTAATTGGCTCGTACAAAATATGTAACCAACATTACCCCCCACACTAATATACCCAATATCTGGTGATATTAGTGGATCAAAGTTTTTTTCCACATCTTAGAACGTGCATGGTTTCCAGCAATGCAACTGTCATTTATCATCTGCATTAAACTCCCTTCAATCTTTTGAACACCTCCACCACCTTAGTATTCGAACAGACTGGTACACTTCTTATGGCCGAATCAATTATTCCCTCCATTGATCAAGCACACGAAGAGTCATATGATGATGTTGTTTCTTCCTCGAAAGAACCTTCATGCATTAATTAGCCACCTTTACCCACCCTCTATATTCAGGTCATGGATGCCTTTACAGATTATCAACCCTTGGACTTCGAACATATTGCCCTTAATCCTTCGATTCAAAAACTTACAAATATGGACATGGAAAGTCTTCTTCTGACTCATCCTCAGACTACGAACAAACTGCTCTCAATCCTTTGATTCAGAAAGTTGCAAATATGGACATGGAAGTTTCCTTCACAACCTCTACATGGGATAAGGCTGCAACTTCTTCTTCTTCTGGGCTTCTGACTGGACAAACTGGTCCAAACCTGAAGTCTGTGAGTTAAGGGAACGAATCAACTATCACTTTGTTGAATTTACTGACCCTTTAGAATTCCCTTCCTATGCGCGAAGCTCGGTGGTCTATCCTTACGTGCCCATTGACCACCGACGCAGTTTGGAGGAGAATCTGCTTGTGGCATGGTATACATCTTCCATGCCTACAAAGACAGTGCATGTTGCCCGACGCCAGAAGAGCACAAGGATACAATCCATCATTCCTAGCTCAGAAGGCAAATTTGCTCTTCTGACTGGCTCGATTATATTAATGCCCTTGTTCCTTCTGCCCTTGCTCCACCTCTTGAAATAGAAGCATCCACACCTTTTCTCTTCCGCCAAATCCTTGCTGGATAGAGAAACTGAGGCTTGTTCTCTCCGCGGATAAGTCTTTCCACCTTACAACCACCACCTTCCCCTACTCCGGCTGAGCGGAAACAAGCTCAACTTTTGCTCGTGCTTTTTCCCACTTGCCCTTCAATGTTCTTGAGGACGAAGTCCCTCTTAAGAACTTTCGATGGGCTTGTGATATTCTAACTCGGGGTCATGTCCTCAATCCCCTCGCCCAAGCAGAGCTTCACATGTTTTTGGACCAACTTCCATTGCTTCTTCACTGGCATCGGACCTCTATGAACACCACACAATCTTTAGACCAACTTTCGTCCCTCCGAATTCATGCCCAATATGAAGCAGAAAACTTTATTGAAGAATTCAATGATTTCAAGAATAAAGATTCTGCATACTGGATGATTTGGATATAGACGAATTGGAACAAGATTGAGAAAACAGCTTTCGAAATAAAGGCTGAAGAGCTCTTTACGAAGTGAGAGCACATCAACTCATGCAGCCAATGTTAGAAGAAATAGAGGACAGAATAAAGAAAGAACAAAAAAGATCAGAAATCTTATTGTCATGATCTTTCTTGTTATATCTTCTTATTTCTTATCTTTATTTATTCCATTCCCTATTTTTATGAGCTTGAGTTTGTACCCAAAAATGGCCATTCGATGTAACTGTTTTTGCTTTAATACCACTAAGACTTCTCTTTATGGTTTGATCTTGTCTCCATTTGTCTTTAAAAGCAATTTCAGAGCTTTGACTGAACAATCTTTTCCTTCGAACCTGGATTCAATGAGTATTAACAAAACGACCATGAATTTTTCCAATTTATGGAATGCAGCAGATCGTTTTGTTGTTTTTTTTTTTTTTTCCATTTAGGATCCATGCTTCGAATTTAACAAACTTACTCTTCAAAACTTGTTTCAATCACAACCAACATATGGTCAATGATTTATTATGATCAATCAGTTTTAAATTGATCTTTTTGTCTTGAACAACAGTCCATACTTTCAAAAATATGGAAGCTCCTTTTGAGGGCTGCACTGTTTTAGTTTGAAAAGACAACTTTTCTGAATATATATAAACCAACTATTGTTTTGATGTTTCGAATGCCAATTTCCATTCCTAAGGATTTCTAGTTTTACTTCGAAGAACATCACTTTCAATGAGAAACCTAAAACAGGTCTTTAATCCCTTTGAAGTAAACGAATACTTGAGCATTCTTGCATCCATTGGTACGGAATGTGCTTCGAAGCCGGCTTCTGAGTTTCGAAGCCGTTGTTATTGGACTTTTAGCGTCAAAATCTGGTGTGTTATGTTTTGAACACCAATTCTCATCCTCACAGAGTCTCAAGTTTCACTTCGAAGGACATTACTTTCACTAAGAAACCTAAGATAGGTCTTTTAATCCCCTTCGAAGTAAATCAAATACTTGAGTATTCTTACATTTTTAAGTACGGAATGTGCTTCGAAGCCGACTTCTTTGTTTCGAAGCCGTTGTTTTTGGCTTTTGGCGCCAAAATCTGGTTTCGAAGCCAAATATTTTACTTCGAAGCTAGCCTCAGCATCTGGGCTGTGTTTTTTCCCTCCAAATACTATCAATATTTGAAGGAAACTCTTCGTATTCGTACTTTTAGTGCTTAACGAACCAAGCGTTTATATATCCCCAAACACAAAGGCTTTTGAAACCCTTTTATTTCGTGTTCTGAAATCATTTGCTCGCTCAACACACAAACCCTTTTACCTCTGCCGATTTTCCACTTCTCTCTACTTCCTTTCTCAGCTTCACCTTCTGGAAACGCGTACTATCAATGGCTTCTTCTTCGGTGCCATCGTAGAGCGTGTGAGCCCATCTGTACCCTGAAGAGGCTCATTGATGCGGAATGTGAGAAGTACAAAGCTGGGGAGAAAAGCGCTATCGATGGACGAATCTTCGTCCCTCGTCGCCATGTGCAGCAAGACTACGTGCTTGGGCCCATATTCAAAGAGATCCTTACTGAGCTCCCAGCCCTATATCCTCGTTTGGAAAACCAATGTCTTCTTTACGAAGGTGGTCTTGACTGGAAGAACTGGAGGATAAACCGCCCCCACCGATGCTGGCCCACGGTGAGACCGGAGTGGCAAGAATGGTATGACCGGGTGTCCCTGCTAGAACTCTGGACCTTCAGAGCTCTGCCTTCTCGATGCTCTCCGACTATCCAGGGTAACTATCTCAGAGGACCCTTTCCTAATTCCTGCTGCCTTGTGTTTTTGGAATCCTATCTTTAATTTCTTTCAATTTAGATGTGGGATGATGGCCCTACTGTTCTTGACATTTGCCATCTACTAGGATTATCCCCAATTGGTACCCCCTTTGGACCAGATTACCCTGACTCAGCAGTCCCTTTTTCCCTCCCCTCTCTTAACTCATCCTATAGTGATTTCGCTAAGGCTGAGAATAAAAGAGAGGACTTTGTGACTGATAGGGAATTCTTTTCTTTCTTATTGTATTGGCTTTGCAAATTCCTCTTCTGTACCTCCTCTCAGAGAATCATGCCTGAATTTGCCCCTCTTGCCAAAGCCTTCGTTTTACAGAAAAGGTGGCCTTAGCCCCATATGTTCTAGGCCATGTATATAGAGTCTGTTCCCTCTTTTGTGAGAAACCTTAGATGCTAACCAAGGGGGCCATTCTGGATCCTTCAGCTCTTGCTTTTTGCCTATTTCACCGAGTTACAATCCAAATGCCTTAAATTTTCTGAGCCAAACCCTCTTACTCATGGCATAAGGCTGGCCAATGCTTCACTTTACCCCTCCACTTTTGCTTTTTACTTCTCTTTCTTCCACCACACTTCCTACTTTCCGTTTCCGTCCCTTCGAACCAGCCATTGGTCCATCTTGGTTGAGGAATTTCCTAAGTGACAGGTCCTGCGCCTCACCTGCTCACAAAGATATATGGGCTTCCATTCTGATCCCTAGAGAGTTATTTATTGGGACCTTGAACCCCAGAGCCTACAAATGCATAGCTGAGCCGTATTGTCCTGCTCAATTTGCTAGACAATTTGGCTTCACACAAGGGGTCCCAATACCTCTCTGCAGCAATACCAATCTAAGTCTCACTAAGAGGGATCTGAAAGTTCGGAGGTCCAGGCTAGATGAGGCAACTTCCAAATTTATAGATGACTTGGTCAATTTCGAGTATACCCCTTTCCTTCCTCAGGGTACCTTGTTGAAGAGTACCAGAACTGGTGCGACCAACATGGAAGTATACTTGGCCATTTCTCCTCAGAACCTGCTAATGTTGGATCTGCCCAAGCCCAAAGGAGCTGGAACTGTTACTTCTTCCACTGTTTCAGTTGCAGTGCCTGCGTCCACTCCTGGTGCCTCAACTCCTCCTAGAGTCACTCGGGCTGCTTCGAAGAAAGGTATACACCTTTGTTTCTTTTCCTTTGGCCTTCTCTATAATGGTTGTAGTCTTATCCTTAGTTCTTCTTTTGTGAAGGTAGCCCACAACAAGAAAAGGAGACTGCTTGAGCTTGAAAAGAAAACAGCTGAGGTGCAAGCAGAAGAAGAAGAAGAAACAGATCAAGAGCATGAGTCGCCCTTAATAAGAAGGAAAAGAGTGATCGTCTCTATTTCTGACTTAGTCCAAGATGAGACAACTGCCAGAGAGGTAGAAGAGGAGCTCATCTCTACAGAATCTAGATCCCAGATTGAAGAAGTTGAGAAGGAAATTGAGAAGGAGCAGACAAAACCAATACAGAGAAGAAAGAAAAGAAAGATGACTGTCTCTCCTTCTGATTTCACAGAAGACTCCGATTCCGAGACAATTGCCATGGCAATAGAAAAGAGAAAGAAAGTGACTGCTTCTGCTACTAACTTGGTTGAAGATACCATCCATGAGGCAGCTGCCAAGGCAGTAGAACAAGAACATTCTAAGGCCATAATTGTCTTCGAGAGGGCTGAGAAGAGACGGCAACAACAATTTCTGAGAGATGAAGCTGCTGCTGCTGATGCATTAAAGGAAACTGCAAGAAGGCAACAAACTGCCGAACATTACTCCCTTCGTAGCTCTTCACTACTGCCAACATTTTGAAACAAGTAATTTCTTTCATGCTTCTACTGTTTTTCCTTATCAAATTTTGACATTGAAGCTTGACCTTACGTTTCTTCCTTTTTGCAGCAACAACTACTGAGGCTATACTTCCAATGAGGACTCCCTCAATTTCAGTTGAGGTTGATCGATGCAAAATGTGAAGCCATTCAGATAATACTTCCACTTCCTAGGCCCACATTCCATGTACCCCCTTTGAGTCCCAGCATTCCTGTAACTCTTTCTTTTGGTCTGACTCCATATCTTCCCTATCTGACCTTCGACCTGTCTCAATTTACTTCTCATTCGGGCCCTGCTCTTCCTTCTCCTTCTAAGGAAATTTCAACCATTACCTCTTCTTCGAAGTATCTGATTCCCCAATTGAGGGTGCTGGTAGTTCTCCAACTCATAGTTCATTACCTTTGCCTACCTCCAGCCCCTCTTCACTTGATTCATTGGTGGCTAAGACCATAGAGACTGCCAAAGATGCTCCATCCATTTCTCCTATCCCTATGCAGTCCTTGTCTTCCACCACAACTCTCTCTGCACCCCTCATGTCTACGGATGAGGTAGACATCTTCGAAGCCAGGCTAGCCAGTCTCTTCGATGTGCCATCTACCTCTCCAATAACCAATTTTGAAACTGAGCCATTAGTTTTGGCCGACTCCTTGCTACAAATTCTTGAAAGCTCTCCTTCCTCCAACAGCAAGCCTTTTGCACCTCTGATGGGTTTAGACACCTGCCTGGAACTGTTAATCTCCTTTTCGAGGCTCCCCTTCGAGGCTTTGCAAAGGCCTATAATAAGAGATGGGTTCCTCCAGTGCTGCAAAGTTGCTGAACAGTCAGGCATGGATGTCTCAAGTCACTTATCCCAGGCAGCAGCTACTATCGACTTCTACATCAGCATTTGCCATGCTGCCAAGGCTGCGGAGGAGAAATTGGCTAAGGACCAGAGTTTTGTTTCCC
Organism: Camellia japonica; assembly: GCA_030407325.1. Taxonomy (NCBI): domain Eukaryota; kingdom Viridiplantae; phylum Streptophyta; class Magnoliopsida; order Ericales; family Theaceae; genus Camellia; species Camellia japonica. The sequence goes on from JAPPVO010000002.1 coordinate 2,643,130, forward strand.
AAGTACATGCTAAAGTCTCAGAGCTCAAGGAACAACACTCCTCTGCCTCTCACTTTCGAGTTCAGCTGCTGGAGAGGAAAGCTCAACTTGAGGAGGAGCTATCTGTAGTGAATCAAGCCTTGATTCGAACTGACACCAAATTGCAGATCACCAACCAAGAATTGGCCGATCGAAAACAAGAAATGAGCACAGCCATTCAGTTGGTTCCCTCATTTAAGAATAGGAAGTCTATTGTAAAAGAACAATTAAGGCATTGTAATGATTTTTGGGTCAATTTATGGCAGAATGTATTTAACTCTTTATGAAGAAAAACAACTCCTGATTTATCATTTGAGTACTCTTGTGTTCTTTTGCTTGACATTTATTCTACTCCTTGTGTTTCCCAAATAGTTGGAAATAAGCTTCAAATATCTGCCATTGATCTTTTTGGATGTATGTATCCATTCAAATTTCTCAAATGGTATGCCCCAAAGGCAGGACTCTATGAATTTGATATGGTCCTTCCCAGTTAGGTGACCATTTGCCAAACTTATGGCTTTTAATTCCTATTGGGAGTATTGTCTTCCATACCAAATCACCTTCATCAAAGCCAATGTATTTGACTTTCTTATTGTAATTTTTGCCGCTTTCTTCTTTTGCAAGAGAATGCTTTTTAATGCCAGAATTCTGGCTTCATCTATGCCTTCTAATTCCAAGCACATACTCTGATGGTATTGCTCAGGATTTAGCTGGTCTTGGCATCTTACCCTCAAAGATTTAACATTAATTTCCACAGGTAACACTGCATCATGCCCATACACTAAGGCATAAGGAGTAACTCCTGTGCTTGACCTTGGGGAAGTTCTATAAGCCCACAATACATCCAACAATAAGTTATGCCAATCCCTAGGATTGTCTTCCACAACCTTTTGTATTCCTTTTTCAAGGACTTATTGGATGATTCAGCTTGACCATTGGCATAATAATAAGTAGAATTAACAAGGCTAATTCCAACTCTGCCACAAAGGACTTCACCATTTTCCCATCGAACACAGTCCATTATCAACAGTTATAGTTTGTGGGATGCCAAACCTATGGATTAAATCCTTGATGAATCCAATGACCTCAGTTGGTCTACAGCCTTGTAAGGCTTAGCTTCGACCCACTTAGTGAAATAATCAGTGGCTACTAAGATGAAACAATGATGCATCGAAGAGGGTGGGTGTATTTTTCCCATCATATCCATGGCCCATCCTCTGAATGGCCAAGGCTTCACCACTGCATGCAGGTCAGTTATGGGCACATGCCTTATTGTGCCATGCTTTTGGCATGCCTGGCAACCTTTTGCATACTCTATGCAATCTTTAAGGATAGTTGGCCAATAGTAGGAATGCCTTCGAAGCAACCACCTCATCTTCACACCAGGCTGATGAGCACCACAGATGCCTTCATGAACCTCAGCCATAGCTGTTAATGCTTCTTTTGGGCCTAAACATTCCAGCAATAAACCATCTCCCCCCCTTTTGTAGAGAGCATTACCATATATCATATATTGCATAGACTGCAATTTAATTTTCCTGCTGGCCTTCGAAGATGGACCAGCCAAGTACTGCATTATTGGATGCCTCCAATCTTGTTCTTGCAAGTCATTATGATTGACTTCCAAGACCACATTCCTTTTATTCAAAGTGGTATCAATTTCTGATATGTTGTTTGGCTTATGTTCCTTTGGGCATTATCCCTTCTCTTGAAGTTCGAAGCTTTCTGAGAGCACATCATCATTAGCTCTATTATTCAAGAATCTTGGAACATGAGTTACATTTGCTATTTGAAATTGAGAAGAGAGAATAATGCAACAACATAGTATGGTAAAATGCTTATGCTTTGACACTTGAAAATCCCTTTCACTTGGTTAACCACCAATTGAGAATCTCCAAATATGTCAACTGCATGAACTTGTAATCCAATAAGAATTTCTAGTCCCACTATTAAGGCTTCATATTCAGCTTGGTTATTAGAACAGGTAACTTCATCCACTCTGAAACCATGTGTCTCTACCCCTTGTGGAGACCTAATCACAATACCAATTCCAGTTAAGCCATTGGCTTTCGACCCATCGAACCACATCTGCCATGGCTCAACACTAGCCATACCAAGTTCCATTATCTCTTGGCTCTCTGTTTTGAGATGGTCTGCCAGAAAATTGGCTAAAACTTGCCTTTTACTGCCCTTTGAGGGACATATTCTAGATGAAATTCTGATAAGGCTAGTATCCACTTGCCAATTCTTCCCCTCAACATAGGTCTAGATAACATGTACTTAACCAAATCGTGTGTTGCAATTACCAAGACAGTTGTAGGTAAAAGATAGTATCTTAATTTCATTGCAGCAAAATACAAAGCAAGACACAGCTTTTCAACAGCTGAATATTTACATTCACAAGAATTTAAAAACCTACTAAGGTAATAAACAGCTTGCTCCTTGCCTTCTTCATTATCTTGGGCCAAGAAAGCTCCCAATGAATCTTCTGCTGCAGCTATGTACAACTTCAAGGGCTTGTCACCCTTTGGTGGCATCAGCACTGGAGGGTTGGCCAAGTAGGCTTTGATACCTTCGAAAGCAATTTGATGCTCTGCTGTCCACACAAATTCCTCTTCATCTTTCAGCCTTAATAAGGAAGAAAAAACTTTAGTTTTCCTCTGCAGTGTTAGAAATGAATCTTCGAAGAAAATTAACCTGTCCAAGGAACTTTTGTAATTCTTTTACTTGATGGAGGTCTGGCTTCAATGATGGCTTTGGCTTTATTCTGGTCAAATGTATTCCTTTCTTGTGTACCACATAGCCCAAGAAGTTTCCAGATGATACGCCAAAAGCACACTTAAGAGGATTGAGCTTCAATTTGAACTTTCTCATTCTTTCAAAGGCTGCTTCTAAGTGAAACAGATGCTCCTCCATGGATTGGGATTTAACTACAATGTCATCAATATAAACACTCTAAATACCCTCCAATGAGGTCATGAAAGATAGTGTTCATAGCCCTCTGATATGTAGCTCCAGCATTCTTCAGGCCAAATGGCATTTTAACCCATTCGAAGGTGCCAATATTTCCAGGACATCTGAATGCTGTCTTGTGGACATCCTCCTCTGCAATGCAGATCTGGTTATAACCAGAATGCCCATCCATCATTGATAAAACTTGATGCCCTGCTGAACTGTCTACCAACAGATCCACTATAGGCATGGTACTCATCTTTTGGAGTTGCTAAATTCAAGTTTCTGAAATCAATGCATACCCTCATTTTACCGTTCTTCTTAACCACAGGCACAATATTAGATAGCCATTCCACATACCTGGCTGTCCTAATAAACCTGCTTTGAGTAGTCTAAGAATCTCCTCCTTGACTTTCTGAATTACTTCTGGACTCATTCTTCTTGGTTTTTGCTTGTATGGCTTGAAGTTAAGTTTCATAGGGAGCCTATGTTCCACTAATGACCTATCCAATCCTGGTAGTTCATTATAAGACCATGCAAAGCAATCTTTATATTTCTTTAGAACAACCAACAACTGGTCCCTGTCCAGAACATTCAGACAAGCACTTATGTAGGTGGGCTGCTGTATAGAATCTTCCCCTAAATTTACTTCTTCTAAGGGGTCTTGTGTCTGAGAACTTACTGAAGCTTCTTCTTTGATTTCTTCTATCTTCGAAGCAATCTCCCTGCTTTGTTCTGCTCCCAGGTTCTTTAATTCAACATCGCCCTCCTCCTCATAGACAAAGTCTGTCCACAAGGCTTCCTCTTCCTGTATCTCCTGGACTTTTGTTTCAATGTCCAATGCACAGTATTTATCAAGGGTCAAAACTTTGGCCTGTTGCTGCTTCTGTTTGCAGCCAATTATCATGGCTTCTCTCTCTTGCTCCTGTACTTTCTGGACTATTGATTTTACATCCAATGTTGAGAATTTAATTAGAGCCAAAGACTTGGCTTCTTGTGTTTCACTTCTTTGCCTACAACCAGGCATCATTGTCATCCTTAACGACAACCTCCTCATCAGCACTCTCCTGGACTAAGTGCTTCAGGTGTGTCACTTCCTCATCAGCCGTCACTTCGGCTGAGCCATCAGGTTTCCTCAGTATACTGAGTGGTGTCACTCCCTCAATATACAGTTTGGCCTCTGCGAAGTCTGCACAGGCTATGAAAGGTTGAGGATCTGCATCAATTTCCTCTGTCTCTCCATTGCCTAAGGCCATCATAATTTTCTGATGCAAAGAGGAAGACACACATTTGTTAGTGTGAATCCAATCTCTTCCAAGTAAAGCATTGTATTTAGCATTACTGTCGATTACGAAGAATGCTGTCATGCAGTCCTGGTTCCCACACTCAGGTTGATCGGTAGAATTCCCTAAGCCATCTGTTTGTCTCCAGCAAAGCCAGCGATGGTTGTGCTGGTTGGGATTAACCTAGGATTCTTTTTCCCTAGTTTCTTCAAAGAAGATTTCGGTAGTAAATTCACTGTTGCCCCATTATCTATCAGGACTCGGTTCAATTGTATCCCATCGAAGAAAGCCTTGATATACAAAGGCTTGACATGTTGTGTCATAGAATTCGAGGGATACTCAAAAGGATATGAGAGGTTAATGCTCACCTCTTCTTCACTCTCATATTCAGTTTCCATTGGGGTAGCCATTCCAGAATCATCTTGTACCATACTCACTTGTGAGTCTTCACTAGAGACAGGAATAATCAATTTCTTGCCATCTTGGTCCTCATCTCCAGCCTGGAACTCATGAGGCAGTATGTGTACCATATTGACTGATACTGGAGAAATGAGCCAAATTGGATGGCTGGCTGTACCTGTTTCCCCTCTTGGCCACCTTGTTCAGTTACTTCAGCAGCATCCTCCATGCTGCACTCTGGCACTTCGTTGTTAACTGATTCCTTCGAAGGATCTTTCTCAACTGGTTTTTCAACCAAAAATGTTTGCTCAGCCATGAAGGCTTCGAACATTTCTTCCTCCACCATTTCTTTCTTTTGGCTTATGCCAATTTCTTCTTCTGTCTCGCTATCACTATCCATCAGAGCTTTCTCCAATCCTGCCAGGCTAGATTCCTCTCTGGCTTTTAGTTCAGAATGAACCTTGGCCAACTGTTCCCTGCTGCAACCCACCTTGCTTTGAAGAGTTGTCTTTGGAGTATGGTCTGACTTTGGAGTCTTCTTTCCTTCTGTCTGGATCAATGAAGAGCTCTCTCCATTTTCTTTCATATCTTTCTGGTACTGAGTGTACCTGCGCTGAATCTTTCTCCTTTGTGATCTCGAAATGACTGGGACCATATCTGGTTCCTTCGTCTTTGGGTGTTTAAGCAATACCCAATTGTTCGGAGCCACCAAGGAGGTTTAACCATTCTTCCTTGGTTTCCAACATCTCTCTGAGTGGGCACTTCCCTAGGTTTGTTCTGCATCACAAACCAATCTGGAACTCCAGGTACCCACGAACTTACTGACTCAGATGTTGAACTGCTTCTTTCTACCTTCGAAGCCATTTTCGAAGCTGGCTGTGAAGGCACTTGCTTGGTCCTGACCTCATGTTTCGAGCCTGATTCAGGCCTTCGATGAAGGTGGCCACTTTCTATCCTGCGTGAGGTTGGTCTAGGAGGCCAATCTCTGGCTTTGATCCCATAACCTGAACTCTTCTCCAGTCTTCTTTCAGAATGACTGCTTCATTCTGTAGTAGTTAGGTGGCCTGGACTCATACAAGGGCCTCTTGCCTTTAGCATGCATTCTATCTGCTGGTTCAACTACCAATGGCTGCTGCCTAACACTAGCCGATACGGCTTTTGTTATAAGCATTGGTTGGTTTAGGATGTCTCTGCACATCCCTGTAGTATTGTTTCCCATCAATTGGAAGCCCCTTCAACCATTTATAACTCAGTCTGCACCTGGGACACATCCTTTGCATTACTGCTGCCTCTAAGGAATCATCATCCAGTGATTCTTCATCAGAGTGTTCCCTCTGGTGTGAGAAACCTTGTCCAATAACTGGCAGATTTCTGGTGTCCTTTTTAATGGTTGTCTGGTTAGCAACATGCATCTGCACATTGATTTCTTCCAATTCTGTCAAGGACAAGTTCTGGAAGTCTGACACAATGACATTGGCTGCCACCTCTCCAACTTCTGGAAATGGATTACTGTCGATCCCCATGGCCTTTTCTGCTTTGGCTGAGAATTTCAAACTTCCTTTCCGAATTTGTTCTTGGATCCTGTCTCGAAAAACAATGCAGTTTTTAGTCGAGTGAGACCAAGAGTTATGCCATTTACAATATACTTTTTCTTTAAGTTCATCTGGAGATGGCAGTTTTACTCCTTTAGGTAACTTAAGGAAGTTGGCCGCAAGCAAATGATCAAAAATGTCATCTGCCTTTGTTAAATCGAAAGAGTACTTTCTGTGAAGGTTTTTCTTTTTAAACTGTTGGTCAATTGTTGTATCCTTATGAATTAATGCCTCACAGATCACAGGTTCTTTGCCCACAATCTCTGCTGCATCGATCTCATAATTAGGATCTCTATAATATGTCTTGTACGATGCATTATTTCGATCTTGTTCCTCCTCTAGTAATGCTTCATACCTAGACACCTTATAGGTTAGTTCCATCAAATCTCTGAATTCAGTTGAGTCAAACTTCTTTCGAAGCCTGAACTCTAAGCCATTTTGAGCCAATCTTACGAATTCTGGCTCCGGCAGGATGACTCTACATTTATTTCGAGCCCTTTTAAATCTAGCAATAAACTGAGTAGCCTTTTCTTTAGGCCTTTGACTCAATCTAGCCAAGTCTGCCATGGAAACCTCTGGCTCTGATTGGAAGAATTGGGCATGAAATGCCTCTTCCATTTGTTGCCAAGTTTGAATGGAGCCAGGTGTAAGGTTGATGTACCATACAAATGCTTCCCCAGTTAGAGAATTTGGGAATAATCTTAGTTTCATATAGTCATGATTAGTAAATTCACCACATTGAGCAGCAAACCTAGCAATATGCTCTACTGTTGATTGGTTTCCACTCCCATAGAAAAGGGTAAAATCTGGTATTCTGAACCCCCTTGGGTATTCATGTACCCTATCTACCCATTCTGGGTATGGTTTTCTGTATATAGGAGTCTGGACCCCCCGAGCCATCGGTCCATACATCTCCCTAACAATATCAGCAATTTGGTCCCTAAGGACCATATTTTGTGCCTGCTGAACCACTACTGGAGGGAAAAACACAGGATTTGGTGGACAAACTTGTGCTTGTGGTCCTCTTGGTCCATAAGGTGGTACATTTGGGACTGGTTGCCCCTGTGGTGCAGGTTTGCTGTTGGGGGTGTGGGTGTGGGTGTGGGTAACCCCTTTGAGCTTGTCCTGCGAAAGGACCTGCGAAAGGTGCTGGAACAGGTGTTGTGTCCCTTCCATTTGCAAGCAAACCTTCCAACCCCCCGGGTATAAATTCGAATAAGGGATTAGTGAACCCCCTTGTACCAGGTATGGCTTTGAACATGGGATTTGTGACCATTCTTATGCCAGTTTCTTGTACTGGGCTAGATCCACCAATTTGTATGGCTTCATTGTTGAGTACTGAGGCATTTTGACCTGCTATAGGCCTCAAGATGGGTTCATACCAAGACTGAGGTGATGGTTTTTCATAGTTCTGATTACTAGTTTGACCATTAGAATGTCCATTAACTTGCATAGGCTGTTTATCTCTAGTCAATCTTTGTTGAGGGACATTTAAAACTTCCTCGATGTGTCTTGTGTTTGTTGGTTGGTGGTTATTCATTCGATCCAAAAAGGATATTGCCCACCTTTCCATTGTGTTCATTAATTGCTGTCCCATGGCATCTACTAGGCCATCCCATGGATTTATTAGATGAGTAGATGGAACAGTGGATGGTCCAATTCCTTGGTTTCGTCCAATACTATGAACATGTGGTTCTTGTCCTGAAGTACTGGTCTGTTCGACCATAGGTTCTGATAATATGGGAGTTTCCACAGGATGTGTTACCACATTATCCTCTGGATTAGGTATTTCTACCTCTCCTTCTACGCATTCTTCCAAGCGTTCATTTTCTCATTGTCTTCTTCGTCTAGACATTTCAATTTGTCCCACCAGGCGTGCCAAAAATATATGTTGGCTTTTTGGCTTTCGAAGGGTATTTTTGTAAATGCGAGCGTGCCAGCAAGGATCAATCAGTCCTTACAGAAATGTTAATTGCCAACTAATTATCAGACGATTATGTTTTAGTTCTTTCAGCCTCAATGAAGAGGACTTTTACTGGTGGCTTGACTTAGGAGAAATTAAGCAAAATAACAGTTAAATGAAGAGCAATTGAAGTATTTCATTAGAATGAAAACTTACAATGATCCAAACTCAGCCTCGTAGAGGTTTACAACAACAATCTACTTGAAACTACTCCTATGAATGAAGTGCAGTACAGGAATTTGAAGTACAGGAATGTAAAGAGCAGGAATTTAAAGAACAGGAAATGTAAAACTGGGAAAGAAAATATGTAAAGTAAGACTGGTTTGTATGATCTGAGTCCGGGGGTTTTTCTTGGGTCTTCTCTACTATTTATACTGCTCAAGGGTAACCATCGAATTGCACTTCCAACCGTCGAACTGCTCCTCCATGATCATCGATCATGTTGCCCCAATATTAGCTCCATTACGCCATTACTTGCAGTTAAGCTTCCCTCCTAAATTTGAATATGAAATGCGAGTAACCGTTGGAGCCACGTCACTTTGTATCCCTTTGTTGATCCGCTGCTACTCAGATCTTTTAATAACCAATACTAACTGCCACGTGTACGATCAGGATTGAGGACCTGAATAGTCTTCCTATATTACCCTCATTTCGCCACGCGTCGAATTGTAATTGGCTCGTACAAAATATGTAGCCAACAGTTGCGTTCACCGATCAAATTGATTTATTTTATAATATGATTTTAGAAAAATTAAAATTATAATTGACCCGTTACATTTGCAAAATTATGCCCTACTGTTCTAGAAAAATTAAAATGGTAATTGAATTGTTACATTTGTGAATTTAGATCATAATTGAACCGTAAAAATTTATTTAGTTTGGTTTGATTTGATTTTATAGTTCTATTCGCTGTATTTGGTTTTAATTTTTTGAAAATTGAGTTTTTTATTTTTGTATTTTTTTATTTTTAGTGAATATTTTTAAAATTTTAAGCAATTTTTTTACATTTTTATATGCACCTTATTTAGATGTATCTAAAAAGTAAAATATTTGTAAACAAATATTTTAAAAAATAATAAACATACAAAAATACGAAAATGAATTCTCATTTTTTTATTATATATATTTGGTATTTAATAAATTTTTAAAGATTTTTTTTCACAAATATTATACTTTTTAAGTATATTTATGTTAGCTATATCTAAAAAAAAATTAAAAAAATTGCTTAAAATATTTTAAAAAATTACTGAAAACAAAAGAACATGAAAAACAAAAACAAAAACAAATATTTTCTAAAAAGTTAATCATGAATCCTAAAACCAAACAAACTGATTAATTTTATATAACAATAAATATAATATATTTTTCATATTAGTAAACAAACCAAAAATAATTAGTTTGGTTAAATTTGTTAGGAGAAATGATTTTTCCCCTGAAAAATCATTCCCTCGAATCCCCAGTTTTTTTTTTTTTCTCTCGTTTACATCTGAAGAGGGGGAAGGAAAGAGAGAGAGAGGAGAGGAGAGAGGGAATCAGAGAGAGAGAGAGGCCCCTCCATTCTGCCGATCACCCAGCCGATCGTCGGAGAGAGAGAAGGAGAAAGAGAGAGGAGAGGAGAGAGGGAAACAGAGAGAGAGAGAGAGACCCCTCAATTCTGCCGATCACCCAGCCGATCGTCGCAGCTCGGCCGATTGTCGCAGATCACCCGTCCGATCGTCGCAGCTCGTCCGCCTTTGCCTCCGCCTCCGCCGTCTGCCTCTTTCTTCTTCTTCCATTTTTCTTTCTTTCTTCCCTTCTTCTTTCTTCTTCTGCTTCTTCTCTGATTGAACAAAAAAAAAAAAAATTCAAAACGACGAAACGACGTCGTTTTTTAATTCGGGGGCCTCCATTCGAGCTACCAATCACTTCTCATTTGTTAGAGTTGATCAATTTCACAATCAATACTAATATTCAAGTCTAATAATAAACTTTTATGTTTCAATTTTTATATATAACAATTACAAAAATAATAATAAACCAGTATATCACGGTGTGGTTGGATTTAAAACCACAGCCATGATATTGTAACCGGAAATCATATCAATTTGGATAATTCCATTGTTTACATTGAATTCGGTTCAACTATTTTTTAAACTCCCCTAATCACAATAATGGGTCCCGTTTCTGCTTATAAAATCATCACTAACCAAGAGGGAGATGGCAGAAAATGGAAATGGATGTGGAAAATGAAAATTCCCCATAAATTAATAAAATGCTTCCTCTGGCTTATTCTGAGAGGCAGATCACTTACCAACCACCTATGGCTTGTGAGAAACATGGCATCTTCTTATATGTCCCAGATGTGGGCTGCTCAGTGAGGATACGAGTTATCTCTTCAGAGACTTTACTAAATCCAAGGAAATCTGGGTTGAAATTACGAACCATAACTGGTGGAAACAAGGATGTGGAAGACCTTTGTTTGAATGGGTTCCCTTTAATATGAAAAACAAAATGCTATTTTGTGGTTTTAAATGGTACCTCATATTTATTGGCACTCTTTGGCATATTTGGAAGGATTGCAATAAAATGATTTTTGAAAACATTTTGAACCCCATTCAAACCGGTCTCAAAAACATAAGGTATTATGTTCAAGAGATTGACTAGGCTTTCCAATCCCCTTTCCACCCCAACCCATCTCAACCTAGACTAATTAACTGGTGTTTCCCACATGCAGGTATACTCAAGCTTAATATAGATGAATGTTTTAAAGGTCACCAAGGTCAGATTGGATATAGCGGTCTGCTGCGTGATGAAGCTGGCACTTGGCTTTTGGGATATTATGGCAAGCTAGGTCATGGCTCAAGCTTGGAAGCTAAACTATAGGACATTTACAGAAGCCTCACCATCCTCTTTCAGAAAAGGCACCATGGATGTGGAAATTGTGTGTGTCAATTTCCGACCACACTGTCAATCAAGCATTCAGCTGGAGAATATTGGCAGAATAGATTAAGCCTGAATGACTTGTCACAGAAATATAAGAATCTCGCGGTGGTTCGACGATCAAGTCAGTAAAATATTTCTCAAAGATAACCAATAGTACTAACTCATTAGACAGAACATAAAAGACATGCCTTACACCCATGAGGGTGCCTCTCTTTTATAGCCAACACAAACCTAATCCCAATAGAAGTCTAGCTTCAATGGATTTAGGATTACTGCTAATCTTGGACTCCCAGTATGATTAGGATAAACTCTCTAAGATATCGAAACTGAAGTCTTCTCCCATTCTTGGACTCTTATCCCTTATCCCTTATTCGCTTATCCCGGATTCCGGTATTTTCGCAGATAACCTCGGCCTCGCCGAGATCATCTCGGCGTCATGACCAGGACACGTGACACATCGGCTGACACTTCGGTGTCACCTCGACCATGTATTGTCATTCAAAAAATATGCCCCCACAGAAATCAAAACTAATTCTGAACAAGCCATCATCCAAATCCAATATGGTCCAAGCCACAACTCACCTCATAAGGCCCTTATTGAAGATACAAAGTTTCCATTGAAAAGATGCAATTGCTCCGTTAGTCACTCATTCAGAGAGGGAAACAGAGTTGCAGACAAGCTTGCAAACATGGGAGTAGCCCAGAGCGAGCATATCGTAGTTTTAGAGGACCCACCGGAGAAAGTGAGATCTTTGGTCATTGATGATAAGATTGGAGTAAGTATTGCAAGGGACTAATCTTCTTGATTTGTAATGCTACTTTAACTTCTGTATGCTTTTCTATTTCAGTTGAATAAAATAAAAAAAAGATAGAGCATCCTGTCTTGTTTGAATAATATAAATTATTCATTTTATATAATATTTCGCATATATTATTCATAATAAAAAATTAGATTGATATGACAATTATGATATTTTTATTTTATTGTGTTCATTTTCAAAAAAAATAAAATAAACGGAAGTGCTACGTAGCTCGAAGAATACGGCTCGAATACTGGCTCGACACCAAAACGACGTCGTTTTGGTGTCGAGTTTTTTTTTTTTTTTTTTTTTCTCTTTTCATTGTTGCAGATCGGGAAGAAGAAAACGAAGGGAGAAGAAGAAGAAGAAGAAGAAGAAGGGGGGCTCTGCAGAACGGGAGGAGGAGGGGGGAGGACTGGAGGGGAGGGGCCATAAAAATCGGGGAGGGGCTGCGCTGGGCGAGCTGCGGCGGGGCAGACGACCGGACCGGGGCTGGCAGACGACCGACGAGTTGCTGAGGCGGCGGAGGCGACGAGCTGTGGTGCTGCGGGGCTGGGTCTCGGCGACGACGGCGGGGAGGCGAGGCGACGACGGGCTGGGACGAAGCTGCGACGGCCGACGGCCTCCTCCCTCCCTTCTCTTCTCTCCCTCCCTTCTCTTTTGAGCCGTTTCGAGCTCGAAAGTTTCGAGCTCTGAGTCATTTTCCTAAAATAAAATTGACAATAATTATATTTTTTGAAACCATACATCAATTTTTTTAAAGGCAAACGTGTTGGGTATACCTCCTTATTAGAGTGTGGGACTCAATTGGTTTTGGAAAAAGAGTTTAATTTGGTTTAGTATTAATTATAATATATTTTTATATATTATATTTAATTTGTGGAGACCCAATCAAAGTTGGAAACTACTAAGGTTTGATTAAAAACCCTAGATTCACAATACATATTTGGTATTGTTTTCTCCTAAGAAAAGTGGGGAACGGCTGCTACATACAATTCAATTCAGTGGAATCAAATTTTTTGGGTGAGTGAAAAAGTGGAGCAGCAGCACCTTTTTTTTTGGATCAATTGTTGGTGAGGTAATACTTGGGACATAATCTAATTTGGTGGGTTTTGTTCCTACTGTGTGAGTGCCGTTTGGATCAAAAGTATTTTGATGCAGTTTTTGATTCGGTTTGTGGCTGCTTTGAAGCATAGTTTGGTTTGTTATTTTGGGTCTTCTTCAACTCTGATTTTGAAGATTTTTGGTTCATCTATTTGGTGAGGTTTTTCCTCTTATTTATTTGTGATTATTTGGAATTCATTTAAGGGTGATTTTGTGAGTGTCTCGTTTGTAATCATTTGGAACTTATTTGGTTGATAGTGGAATCGGATTTTGATCCCGTGGACGTACCTCACATTGAGGGAACCACGTAAAAATTCTTGTGTTGCCTTTGATTTAATTTTTTCGCATTAGTTTTTGTTCCCATTGATTGATTTACTTGTGGGGAATCACATCGATTTTTCCTAACAAAACGTAATAATATGATTATCAAATAGATCTAATTATTACAATACGAATGATTTAGATTATTAAAATAAGACCAATGACAAGCCTCACAAATATGAACATACCAATCAATTTTATATTTTAATTGAGAGAAATCAAACCCAGAATTTAAAAAAATAAAAAGTAAAAAATTGGACTGCAATAATAAATCAAATCTTTAACTTTCTAGTTATTTTAATTTAAACCATGAATTTTTTAAATGGTATAAATTCTGACCATCCATAAACAATTTAACCATTCCCCCCTTTTTCACTACTATTGATAGCCATCTCCTAACCTTGCCATTGTCCATCCCTATTCCTTTTTATTTATTTTTTTATTTTCCATCCATTTTTCCCCTTGCATAATTACTCCTCCCATTTGGCATCTCACCGTCACACCTCTCATTTCCTTAGGGGTTGTTTGGGATGATCTAAATAAATGTATTTTTTATTTTTTTATAAAAAAATATACAAAAAAATAAAGAGATGATGTGATGAAAAAAAGATAAAAAGATGAATTATATTAGAGTTGCCAAACTTGGCCTTATTCTGTAATTCATTGCCACTGCCGTTATCCAACATCACTGATAAAAAGTGATTAAATTGTTTTCTTTTTTGAGGGCTAAAAACCACAATGAGGTCTTTTGGCAAGAAAATAAAAAGTCAGTTTTTAATTTTTTATTTATTTTGGGGAATAAAATGAGAGATCATGAAAAAAATATCATGAAATGTTTCATGAAATTTTTTTATCCCTTAATTAGTGTGTGGTGTTTCTTGTATGTATAATCTAATCTAACGGTATAGAATCTTTCATGATTATTTTCATGATATTTTTTTCATGATATATAGCATTACTCTATTTTGGGTCACATCACATTTCACATTTTTTATTCACAAAAATACAAAATAAACTAAAAAAATTAAAAATTTAACTTTTTACCAAATTCTCAAAGCACTCCAATATATTAAACATAAAACTTAATAACATCAGTTGTCAGATCATAGTATGATTGAATTACATTTCTTCCTACCTTAATAATACAAAGGAACTCAAAAAACTTACTATAATATATAGGGGACTTACGTGTAGGTTTTAATAAGTGGACTTATTGTCCAATAGATCCTATGATAATTAATGATATTTTTCATTAAACACTATTAAAAAATGTTACTAATTGTTAATTTTTAGCGACAATATGAAAATTTTGTTACAAAAAATATCATTAATTATAAGTTTTAGCGACAGTTTAAAAAAATTGTCATTAATTCACAACTTTTAGCGATAATTTAAAAAATTCGTCATAAAAAAATATTACTAATTATAAATTTTAACGACAATTTATGAAAACTATGACAACAAAAAGTCTCTAATTATTAATTTTTAGCGACATATATAAAAAATCATCACAAAAAAATTATTTTTAACGACAATTTTATAAAAATTTATTTTTATTAAGACTAATTAAGCTTAACTATTAAGAGCCATCAATACTTGTCCTAATATTATATAATAGCATTAGTAATAATTATAATCCGCCAATCTGTTGCCCCGCCTACCTGCTGGATCATTTTGACAAAAACTTGGCAATTAGTTTTGACAGTGATATACTTTATTCCATTGTTCGCAGCCCAACGAATACGTTCCAAACATGCATTGGTTTCAGCTACAGCAGTGAATTTTGTAAAGGATTAAATTATTTAAAGTGTTTCTATTTCGTTAGTCATAACCATAATCAATATATTTTTTTTAAAATCAATAGTTAAAAAAAAAAATTTAATTTCTGAATATAGTCAAATCTTAATTTATTTTTTTTAATAATCACTCTTCAAAATATTTATGTGACTTTACAATTGAAAAGTACACACTGCCATATGGGTGGGACTTACCAATTTTTTATTTAATTTTTTTCCTCTGACGAAAATGAGGAAGATGTTGTATTGACTTCAGAATGGTTGGATTGGGCTTTCCACCTTGAGTCGGTCCTCCTCTCCCATCTAACCACGGAATTGCTACATACCATCTTCAATCTCCTCTGCACACACCTCAACCCAAACCCATGTAAAAACCCATCACAAAACTCCATTGTTCTTCCCATTCCAATCGTCTTCTTCAACTACAAAACCCCATGGCCTCCTACATCGGCGCCAACACCCGCCGGGGAGGAGGGTGGGTCCGTTCTCTCTCCCCCCACCACCGCCGCCACATCCTCCGCCTCCAAATCCAAACACTCTCGCAAGCACCGCAAACGCGCCGCCCTCAGAGACTTCATATTCGCCAACTTCTTCACTATCGGCCTCTTCCTCTCTCTCCTCCTGTTCCTCATCGTCGTCTTCCGCTACGGCGTCCCCAAACCCCTCTCTTCCCATTTCCGCCGCCGCAATCACAGGCCCCGAAAGCCGATTTATCGGAAACCGCCGGCCTTGGCCGACCGCGATGTTGTTTCCGGGGCTGCTGTGGATATAACGACCAAGGATTTGTATGATAAGATCAAGTTCTCGGATGTCGATGGTGGGCCGTGGAAGCAAGGTTGGAGGGTGAATTATAAAGGGAATGAGTGGGATTCTGAGAAATTGAAGGTTTTTGTTGTCCCTCATTCGCATAATGATCCGGGTTGGAAGCTCACTGTTGAGGAATACTACGATCGACAGTCTCGCCATATTCTTGATACCATCGTCGAGACTCTTTCCAAGGTGATCCGAGTTTAGTTTATTGGTCTCAATTTTGCTGGGTCTGTTGTGAATTGAACTGGGTTATTTATTCCTTTTGGTTTGGAGCACAGGATAAGGAGCATTTGTAGCTATTTCGTTTGGCTTTATTCATTTTTTCTCAAAGCAAAAATATTGATAAACCATAATGTTGCTTCAATCAATCTTAATTAAAATGCCGGACAATCTACTTTGTTCAATCAACCCGAATTCACATTTTTTATTTTTACAATTATGGTTGAATTTGAACGAATTAAAACAATACTGCTAGTTACATGAAGTTTGGTGTTCTACTGTTTTGAAGCCCTACCATTTTTTTAATATTACAAAAAAAAAAAAAAAAAAAAATCAATTGTTGTAAGTAAATTAACTTGGATTGTTGCTTCTGTAACTGGCTTTACAGGAATTTTATATTCATGTAACTCATAAGACTTATATTTTGTTGCAAATTCATAGACGTAAGAAAATTGGTTAACTAATTGATAGGGGAGACTTGTACACTTTACATTTTGAAGAACCTTTCTGTAGCCATCCACTTTAACAATCATATTTAAGAAACAAAAATTGATAAGTTATACAAAGGTAGAAGGAAGAGGAAAGGATGTATAAAGTATTAGTTGTTGTTGGTTTTTTTTTTTTTTTTCAAATAAGTATTAGCTTCACAAAGGATATTTTAGTCGTTTACTTTGGAAATGAAATACTCATGCAGGATTATGGGTTAAGAGAATATTTGAATTTGTTGGCCTTGAAAACAACTAATGGGGCTATAAGTATTTATTGATCTTTAACAGATGCCTGTTGCCAAGTGCTCCTTTTTGGGTGGAAAATCTTAATTATGACGCATGTAATTGAACTTAATTTGGGTTAATTAATAGTTCATTGATATTATTTTTTTTGGTCTATGGTGAATTGTTTTTAATTTTGAATGCTGCATTGATTAAGATTCTTATGAACTTGCTTTTTTAGGATTCTCGCCGTAAATTTATATGGGAAGAGATGTCTTATTTGGAGAGATGGTGGAGGGATTCCTCAGATATTAAAAGAGAATCTTTCATCAATTTAGTGATGAATGGACAGTTAGAAATTGTTGGAGGTGGTTGGGTGATGAATGATGAGGTAAGATCCATTAAAATGTAGTTAATCTTAAGCTTCTGCTCCCCATATCCTTCCTCCACTTCAGTTGGTTTAAATGTCTCTTCTTTTTTTCATTTTGGCTGACTTTAAACTTTGTTTTTGTATGGATTTGGCTGTGATTTCATTTAAGTTTAGTTCTACTGGTATATGTTGTTTTATGCTAACTTAGATGTGTCATCATCTTGTAATGCCATGCTTATTGGGCACTAACAAATGTATGATTTTATCTCATGTTGGATTTCTCTATTGACCTTTTGGAAGAATTGGTTGTCACTATAAAATTACTTGCTGTTTCACTTTCATATTGGTGGAAAATAAAACTAGCAAAGACAATTTAAACTGAAAGGCCGAATGGATGCATTGAGTGACAACTCAATTGATCACAGTAAAAACAATGCCCAATTAGTACACATTAATGTGTGTTTGGGAGGAAAAAGATTGAGTACACACCTAACCTTTGGCATAATGCACAAAGTGATAGTCTCAAGACTTGAACGCATAACCTCAAGGTTATTAGGCCAAGTCTTAACCGTTGAAATAAAAAATGGTTATTAGGCGATCACAGTGATGCACAAAAATAAAAAATGCAAGGCACTCAGTTGTCCCATATGAACACAGGGATGTGAAGGCAAATGCCTATTGCTTCTGTAGCAATGTTGGTAAAAGCATGCTTAAAGTGCAACAGTAGGGTAGCTTGTAGCAGTTAAAATGACGCACATGTACAAAAGTGCGTTTTTGTACTTTTTATTTTTTGTTTAGTATTTAAAAATACATAATTTGTTAGTTTTAGTCTTTAGATCATAATAGGATTGATTAGACCTTTGATTTGTTTTATAAATACCAATATTTTGGTACTCTTGTGAAAACTTCCATCACAAAAACTATTAGATCTGGTCTTATCCTAGGATACCTAACTGGCCTTGAAAGGGTTTCAATTAATGCATGTCTTGGGATTTGTGGACTTGAGTAATCGGGGTCCATCCGTGATTTTGACTTCTTAATCCTTTGATTTGAGTGGTCTGGTTCTTAGCTATGAAATTAAAGATCTCTCCCCATTGAAGACATGAAGATGGGATATATACATTGTGGCTTGGTTACGAGCCGTCAAGTGATAATGCCTCTCTTGCTATATAATAGCAACTAAAAATCTATTCAAGCTTTATAAGTCACACATGAAGGGCAATTTGCTTCCTTACATTAGCATATGAATTCTTTGGAAGCACATTACTCATGAGGTTTTGGAAATTGACACTCATGATATTCTCTTGCACTGATGTGCTAGCCTCCTAGCAACAGACGTTAAAAGTGTTTTATTTATGAAAAAACCTCCTCACTTTCTTGTCTTTGTCTTCTCTGTCTTGAATTTTGATTTTTGGATTCCACACGAAACATATATCTCTTTAATCAATGTAACATGGAAGAACAATTTGTTGCGCATGGAAATCAAAATCTCTAGATAGAATGAAGTTGTTTACTTATGTCAAGGGCTGAAGGAAATATTTTTCATTGATTCTCAAAGAAGTACATTGAACAAGCTTGACTTACATTTGTTTAATTTTATTTTTTGCAGGCTAATTCACATTATTTTGCTATTATGGAACAGGTACGGACCTCCCTCTTCATAAAATTTACGTTGACATTTGTTTTTAGTATCTAAATGGTATAGTTACATTTTCAGTGTCTAAATTTAATAGTTAATGCATTCGGCCTTCTACTTATGGTTTAAGGCCTTTTCTCTGTTTTACTGAAAAAAGACTATGTGGATAGACTCCTTATCTAACGACTATGCAGATGATTATTCATAGTAGATTTCTTATCTTATGACCAGTAATGATTATGTCAGTGTGATCTTTTTTATGCTGTTTATTTGTTAATAATGTAATAAATCTCAAGCAGAGAAGGCTCAATTTTAATAAGATCCCAACAGTAGAACTAAATACCTTTTAACACTGGGACTTTAGAGTGGTAATGCTTTTGCATAGTTCTCTAACATAATGGTATTGGTTTAGACTTCTACCCTTATGATGAAAAAGTCAGCCCAGGGAAATTTGATCACTCACATTAGCATGTGCAATCATATACTGTTTCCTATATTTCCTGATGCATGGATTTTCACCACCTCTTTTCACTTGAGTGATGGTAATAGGTCACTAAGGTTTATATATATATATATATATATTTTAATATGAGAGTGCTCTCTAAATTTTGTTCCATTGATGTCTTAGATGATGGAGGGGAATATGTGGTTGAATGACACCATTGGGGTCGTTCCTAAAAATTCTTGGGCAATAGATCCTTTTGGTTATTCATCTACCATGGCATATCTTCTGCGTCGCATGGGCTTTGAGAACATGCTTATACAGAGGACCCATTATGAGCTTAAAAAGGAACTATCTCTGCAAAAGAATTTGGAATACATATGGCGACAAAGCTGGGATGCTGAGGAAACAACTGACATTTTTGTCCACATGATGCCTTTCTATTCTTATGATGTTCCGCATACTTGTGGGCCAGAGCCTGCAGTTTGTTGCCAGTTTGACTTTGCAAGAATGCGTGGCTTTGTTTATGAACTCTGTCCTTGGGGAGAACATCCAGTAGAGACCAACCAGGAGAACGTGCGGGAGAGAGCACTCACACTGCTAGATCAGTATAAGAAGAAATCGACATTATACCGAACAAACACGCTTCTTGTTCCCCTTGGAGATGATTTTCGTTACATCAGCATCGATGAAGCAGAAGCACAGTTCAGAAACTATCAATTGTTATTTGATTATATCAATTCTAACCCCAGCTTGAATGCCGAGGCAAAGTTTGGAACTTTGGAAGATTATTTTCGAACACTTCGAGAGGAGGCTGACAGAATAAATTATTCACGTCCCAGTGAAATTGGATCTGGTCAGATTGGAGGTTTTCCTTCTCTATCAGGTGATTTCTTCACTTATGCTGATCGACAACAGGACTATTGGAGTGGCTACTACGTATCTAGACCTTTCTTTAAGGCTGTGGACCGTGTATTGGAGCATACACTTCGTGGTGCAGAAATGATGTTAGCTTTCTTATTGGGACACTGCCAGAGATCGTCGTGTGAAAAGTTGCCAACTGGTTTTGCCTACAAGTTGACAGCTGCAAGAAGAAACTTGGCTCTTTTTCAGCATCACGATGGAGTAACTGGTACTGCGAAGGATCACGTGGTTGAGGACTATGGAACTCGGATGCATACCTCTTTACAGGATTTGCAAATTTTCATGTCTAAAGCTATTGAAGTACTGCTTGGAATCCGCCACGAGAAATCTGATTCTCACCCAGCTCAGTTTGAGCCAGCACAAGTGAGATCTAAATACGATGCCCAACCAGTGAATAAAGCGATCAGTGCACACAAAGGAACTGCACAATCCGTAGTCCTATTTAATCCTCTGGAGCAAACGGGAGATGAAGTTGTGATGGTTGTTGTCGACAGGCCGGATGTGACTGTTTTGGACTCAAACTGGACATGTGTCAAAAGCCAAGTGTCTCCCGAATTGCAGCATGATAAAAGTATGATTTTTACTGGGAGGCACCGAGTCCATTGGAAGGCTTCTGTTCCACCTCTGGGATTGCAAGTATATTACATTGCTAATGGGTTTGTTGGATGTGAAAAGGCCAAGCCAGTGAAACTCAGAATTTTCACAAAGGACAACCATTTACCTTGCCCTGCTCCATATGCATGCTCGAAATTAGAAGCTGACACTGCGGTGATCCAAAACCGGCATCAAACTCTTACGTTCGATGTCAATCTTGGCTTGTTGCAGAAAATAAGCCGTGAAGATGGTTCTGAAGATGTTGTTGGTGAAGAGATAGGTATGTATTCTAGTTCAGAAAGTGGGGCGTATTTATTCAAACCCAATGGTGATGCTGATACTATTGTTGATGCTGGTGGGCAGTTGGTGGTATCTGAGGGTTCTTTGATGCAGGAAGTTTTTTCTTACCCGAAGACTTTGTGGGATAAAACTCCAATCTCACACAGTACCCGTATTTATAATGGCGATAACACCGTACAAGAATTTCTCATTGAGAAGGAATATCATGTTGAGCTTCTTGGCGGGGAGTTCAATAATAGAGAACTAATAGTTAGATACAAGACAGACATTGACAACAAAAGGATATTCTATTCTGATTTAAATGGATTTCAGATGAGTCGGAGAGAAACCTATGATAAGATTCCTTTGCAAGGAAATTACTACCCAATGCCCTCGCTCGCCTATATGCAAGGACCAAATGGTCACCGCTTTTCTGTTCATAGCAGGCAGTCATTGGGTGTGGCAAGCCTTAAAAAGGGATGGCTAGAGATCATGCTTGACCGTCGATTGGTGAATGACGATGGGCGTGGTCTTGGGCAAGGAGTGATGGATAACCGACCAATGAATGTAATTTTCCATATCCTTGTGGAATCCAACATTTCCTCCACTCCAGATCCTGTTTCAAACCCCCGACCCCTAAGTCCCTCATTGCTCTCTCATCGAGTTGGTGCCCACTTGAACTATCCGTTACACGCATTTATTGCCAAGAAACCACAAGAAATATCTGTGCAGCCACCGCCAAGATCCTTCTCTCCTTTAGCTTTCAACTTGCCATGTGATTTGCATATTGTGAGTTTTAAGGTTCCTCGTCCATCAAAGTATTCTCAGCAACCCACTGGAGACCCTAGGTTTGTCCTAATTTTGCAGCGGTGGCATTTTGATTCTTCATACTGTCGGAAAGGGAGGGCTCAATGCTTGAGTGTAGCTGATGAACCCATAAATTTGTTTGACATGTTCAAGGGTCTTACAGTCTCGAATGCGCGAGCTACGTCTTTGAATCTTCTGCATGAAGACGCGGAGATGCTTGGATACACTGAGCAAGGAGATGTTGCCCAAGAAGGGCACGTGCTAATTTCTCCCATGGAAATACAGGCTTACAAATTGGAAGTACGTCCTCACCAATGAGTTCAAAGTACCGATCCTGTTGCAGTTTCTTCAACTGGTGCCAAATGCTGGGTTAGTGGCGGTGAAGATGAGCATGTGTTTTCTTTGAAACTGCCAATTTCGGGAATATCAGGATGACTCATCTGTATACTGATATTTAACGAAAGATAAAGCTGTTCCAGGTCTGTGACTATCTGTAACAGTGACCAGCTCATCCAAATGATGTTTGCACAGCATTTGGTATGGACCTGTTGTTTTGTCAAGGAAATTAATTTTTCTGCGACTCCTTCCATATTGTATTTGGATAACTGGGATCTGGTGCCTGATAGAATTTGTTGACTGTTGTCATTAGAAAATTTTGCTTTTTAAGGGTGACTTTGGTTTAGGACTAATTGATGTTTAAAATGCATATATACAATATTCTTATTGTTAGTGTGATTGATTTTGCAAGATAACAGTGTTTCCTGGAAACAATTTGTGATGTTTTTGCGCATGCCTAATCGCCTTTGGAAAAATTGTTGGTCCAAGTGGTCCAATAGAATTATTTGATTCCCTTGTGTTTGATTATATATCAATATCACCACGTTTTATTGATCAATATCTAGTGTGTATGTTCGGTTTACAATTGTTCCCTTTACAAGTTGTATTACATGAGATTCAAGCATAGATTACACAATTTATTATCTTGTACTACTAATTCTGCTTTGGGCTTCTTCAATTCAAGATCTTCACTACTTTAGGGGTGGAGGATACCACCCCCACAGCTCTTCGGAACTGTACTCTGTAACTCGTCTTAGGCTCAAGTAGTTTTCAAGCCTCCTGCTATGTACTGTGAACTCAGATCATACGTAAAATTCCGTGTTGTACCCTTCTCCTAACTCAGTGACCAATACCACTACGCTTGTTGCCTCCACATGGGTTTTGTATCTTCGCCTCTTGGAAAATTGTTGATGCTAGTCAAGCTCATGAGGTAAAGTGGCAACAATCTCATGATTGTTCCAGATTTCCAATGGTTTAATCCCTTACTTTATGAACATTGACCTAGGCTGCTGTGTAGTCTTCCTGTGTTTGGTCTGTATTTTCTGCTGCTTTGTCTAGTTGTTAGTCTTTTCTTGTGGTGTGATGTATGGTATGCTTCCTAACTTCGCAAGTTATCAAGTTGTTAGTACTATGGGGGTGTTTGTTTGGGTTTTTTTGAGTCAATTTATAACTTTTAACTTTGGAAAAGAGCTTCTGATTTTAACTTGTTTTAACTCAAAAAAATTAATTCTGAGAAGCTGCTCACCCTTTACTTTTAATTATTAACTTTTATTGTGAATATGTTAATTTACGGTTACTCTTAGATTTTTTTATTTTTTATTTTTTTAAAAATAAAAAAAGACCTAAATGGGCTATAGATTATTATTATTATTTTTTATGAAAAATCTAGACAAGTAGTGAATAACAAAAAATAAAAATTAATTGAAAAAATTACTAACTTATTTAACAAACACTACTCAATAACTTAAATCTATAATCCAACAACTATACCAAACAGATTAATTAAAGTCATAATTGATAATCTATTAAGTTATCATCTATAATTTACTTTAACAATTACACCAAAAGAGGCCATATAATCCTCTTTTTCGTTATTTTATTTTTATTTGCATTTGCTTAATCCCCATTATCATCATGGGCATTTCATTTTCTTTTCACAAACAATGCAATTCTGTTTTCAGTTCACACGCTTCATTGAAGCTTGTACCACCCAAATATGGTATCAACTGATGGACTTGTTAATCCTCATTATCATCATCGGCATTTCTTTTTCTTTTCACAAACAATACAATTTTGTTTTCAGTTCAAACACTTAATTGAAGCTTGTACACTAAAATCCCGCTACTCAAATATGGCATCAAGTTGAAAAAGGGCTCTAATCATCACACCATCTCTCTTGTATGGAAAGACCAGTCAAACAACATTCCATGTAGGTGTAGTTTCAAGGCCAACACAAGAAGAGACAGAAATGACACAAGTAACACATCTAGATTAAGTAGAAATGCAGCATTTAAGTAATTGTATGTTGCTTTGAATTTGCCACTGAAAGCTAACTTATAACTGAAAAAAACAGTAAAAGTGTAGCGTACAGATACACTGCATATTCATTACAAATTCCACTGTGCTGTCCAACGAAAAATACCATCCTCAACGAGTAAAGATGCATGATGACATTTAAAAACAGCAAGCTTAAGTGTGATACAAATTGACGCTTCAAGATCTCAATCCATCTAGCTGCAACACTTTCAAATCCATCTGAATTCAAGTACAAGCACGGTGATCTTGAGGAGCAGAGTGACAAACTTGTAACATTTTTGTAGAAGTTTGTCATAATCACATTCAATTCTCAAAATTGATAAGCTACTATTTTGATCTGCTCCAAACACTTCAAGAAGGTGAAAACTAAGTTGGAAGCAAATCCCTTAATTACCCTTCGCACATTCCACCTGCACTGTCAAATCCTTGACTCCAGCATCATGTAATATATGTGACGCCTGTGCCTTAGCAGAAGCCTTGTCTTTCTCCGTTGAGACGTGAAGATGAAGAGTGCCCACAACATCTGTGCTCGTGAAACTCCACACATGCAAATTTTGAATGCCACATACTCCCTTTATCTTCACAACATCACTTATAGCTTCCTTAAGATCCTGCTCGTGAGCCTTAGGTACTCTTTGAAGCAAAATTTCAGCAGAGTTCCTGAGCAGAGGTATTACAGAAGATACAATTAATACAGAGATAAATATTGAGCAGGCAGGGTCTGCAACAAGCCATCCCTTATACTTGATTAAGAGGGTTGAAATAACAACGCCAACACTTCCCAAGGTATCTGCCAAAACATGCAAGAAGATGCCTTCCATGTTGTGGTCAATGTGGTGGTGGTGGTGGTGTTTTTGCACTTCTTCTTTGTGAGATGGTAGTTCTTTCTGTTGAGAACTGCCATTTTTTGAAGACAGATGGACTTCCAAATCTGAACTATGAGCATGGTTGTGAAGATTTCCTTGAACATGTGAATCTCCCCCTGAGTGGACTTCAACAGAATGACTGTTGAAGCTTTTTGAAGAACTAACTGTGCTTCCGTGGAGATGCTGATCAGCATGCTGCTGCTTATGATCATGATGATGGTGATTCTCATGGTGGTCGTGATCATGAGCATGGTCATGATGATGATGATGCTCCTGGTGGTTGTGATCATGAGCATGGTCATGGTGATCGTGAACATGATCATGGTGATCATGACCATGGCACTTGGCACTACTAGTTTTGCAGCATTCTGTATTGTCAGGACCGTGAAGGTGATTACAGTCTTGATGTACATGGGTATCACTGTACGAGTCATTATGGCCAGAACATGGTTTTTCATGGGAGTCATTGGAAACAACTATACATTCATGATCATGACCATGAGCTTTATGATCATGTCCATTGTGATCATGTGAATGATGATGGTGGTGGACGTTGGAGTTGGAGTGGGAGTGGGAGTGGGAGTGGGAGTGGGAATGGGAACATGATCCTGTTCCACCATGGGCGTGATGATGCTCTTCGTGGAAAAAAATCAAACCGACCACATTCACAAGAAGCCCTCCAACAGAAACTGTCAAAAGACTATTAGTTGATATTTCTTGGGGGTCCAATATCCTCTCAAATGACTCCAACACAATTAGTGCTCCAACAAGAACCAAAAAAACAGCATTAACATATCCTGACAGAACCTCGAATCTCCCACGACCATAATTAAACTGGCTGTTTGCTGGCAGCCTCGAAATATAAGAAGCATATAATCCAATTGCAAGAGCTGCACAATCGAATAACATGTGACAAGCATCGGATATCAACCCAAGACTGTTGCTCATGAACCCGGCAACAAATTCCACAACCATGTAACCCGTGTTGATCAAAAGGAAAAGTGCAATCTTACGGGACTTTCTTTCACTCAGAATGTGGCGGATAGGCTTCATGATTAAGGTAGTAAACGAATCTGAACGCTCTAAACCCAATTCAAGATAACTTGAATACAGAGGATCCAATTCTCTAACAGCGATCCCAAGCAATAAACCACATATCAACAATCCCCAAAGTGAAAGCTCTGGAAAATAGAACAGCTCCAAAAGAAGAGTACATACGAAAGTGACAAGAAATTCCCTCTGCAAATCTTTGGAATTTACTAACTTCTCATCACTGTAATTCTCACTCAAAAGTACCCCAAACACAACAGTATTAGCTAAGGGCCAACCTAAACTTCCAATAGAAATACTGTCTCCATCTGCTTCAAACAAAAACATACTAATAACAGCAGGAATGAAAAGCACAACTGTTGTGTAAAACAGCGAAATTAACCGAACCCGTTTTTGACCCAATTCCCTAACACTCACCCAATTCATAGAAACGCGTTCATAGCACCCTAAAAATCCAGATAGAAATGGCAGCAACATCGGCCAAATCCTGAAACAATTCTCACTAGGAACCACTGAAAACCCAAATTTAGCAACATTTACAGCAGAGAATGGAAAGCATTCGATTCGATCCCAACTGACCGATAACAAAAACAACCCAATAAACAATAAGAAAAACCCACGAACCTTAGATGATCGAATTCGATCCAGATGGCGATTTCGGCCCTCGAAGAAGAACCGAGCAGCGACGTTCCCGGACAATTCGGCGAGAATCATGGCCGCAGTGCCGCAGTACAGGAGGGCTTGGAATCTGATGAGGAAGACGATAGCAAGAAGGAGAGATTTGGAGAGAAGAAGCCTGTGCTGAGATGGGGAAATCGAGGAGAGAGAGAAGATGGGTTGTAGTTGTTGTTTTTGACGGGAAGAAGATGGAGAGAAGAGAGAGAAGGCAAAGGAGAGGAGGAAGGAAAGGAGGGAGACGAGGAAAGAGAAAGGGAAGATGGAGAAAGAGGAGGGGGAGGAGCGGAGGAAGGGGAGGAGAGAGTAGAGAGAGCGGAGAGAGAAGAGGAGGAGGAAGAGGAAAGAGAGAGATGTTTTCTTGGTGGGTGATTTGTTGTTGATGTTGAGGATGGAGAGGCGGTGTTTGGAAGGAGTAGGGGTTGGGGTTGGGGTTGATGGAGGGTAAGGGTATACAGGGTAGGATCTAGGGGTGGAGGTTGCGGTGGCGGCGATGGTGGTGGGGATGGCTGTGCGTGAAGGGAGTGAGAGGCGGTGAGGGCGGTGGTGGTGGTGGTGGTGGTGGTGATCGGCCATTGCTGACTGACTCTGTAATTTTGGGGAAATCCAAGAGAGAGAAGACCGCAATGCAACCCAGAGAGATAGATATTTGTTACTCAAAGCCCACTTGGTTAAAAGAGGGCCAACACTGGCTGGCTGTCTCTGGTCCCCTAGCTTGGCTCCAAGTCTACGTGCCTAGTTTTTATTCTATGACTGAAGTAATATAAAACCGTTGCCGAATCAGATTTTATTATTTTTCATTCCTTTAACAGTAAAAAAAAAAACAGTAAACTTTATGTTCGGATATTAACACCAATTTTTTTTAATAAATAATATTTTGATTTTAAATTTCTAAAGTAAATATATACTTATTACTTATTTTTTAGACATTCACTCAAAAGTCTAAATTTAAAATTTTTAGAATAATTGTCCAAAGGTTTATTTTTTTGAAGTCAAAAGATAAAATAATTAAAAAAAATCATTTTACTCCCTATCTATTTGTCCAAGTGTGATCTATGTGTCCGTGTGTTATTCTCTATTTGTTTACATATAACTTATATGTCCATCTAAAATGTGATTGATGGTGAAGGAGAGAAAAAAAAAATAAAAATAAGAGAAAAAAACTCGTGTCACCATCATCACAAGTGTAGTCTCCTTTTTTGTTTACATGTTACTTGTTTGTTTACCTATTTTATCTATGGTTTAAATATGTTGTTTGTTTACCTATTTTATCTATGGTTTAAATATGTCAATAGAATGTAATTGATGGTGAAGAAGAGAAAAAAAAAAAAAAAATGAAAATAATGAGGGAAATAAGAAATAGGCAAGTGTCTAAAACAAAACAAAAAGCTTAATACATTTAAATGCAAAGGTGGAGAGGCTATTAGTGGATTGCAATCTTTTTCATTCTAAAGTTGTAACAGTGGATTTCTATTACATTGTTTAAGGGTCTGTAATTAGGAGTTTTCAAATGGTCCATGGATAAAAAATTCCATATTATTCAATCCAACTAACCCGTCCCAGCTCGCTAGAGTGTCCAGCTCGTTCTAATTCATAAAAGATGATTTAGGATTTTGGATTAAGGTTTGTAATTTAAGTCCGTCCATAAACCCCGGTCCATAAGAGCTTGTATAGGTAAATCTAATGTTTAGTTTGATTTTTTTTTCCTCATATTTCAAGTGTTTTTTTTTTTTTTTTTTTTCCCCCTCTACTTGTAGGTATTATATGTTACTTGATTGTTTTTTTAATTATATGAGATGTAAAAAGGTCAAAAAAAAAAGAGTTCAAAATACTTGAATATCTTGGAAAGAAAACAAAAAAAATAACTAATGAAAATATTAAAAATATGTAGAATTTAATAATATAAGTGTAATGGAAAATGTGTAGTCCAAATCAGTTTGATTTTGACCGTAAGATTTGGGCTTGTGAGTGGGATGTGATTTTAACTTTTTAAATAGGCCCGACTCATACTGACTCATTGACTGGTCAAATCCCGAAAAATCCATTAAAATATGGAATTTGAACACAATAATTATGGGTTGAGTAAACCTAACATACCTTATTGATGACCCCTATTTATAATGAGTTTTTAAAAAAATAAAAAATAATGATAAATTCTTATGATACTCACCAAAAAAAAAAATAATGGAGAGAATCTCAGTCGGTTATTAATCTTCTAACACTTGCCTTTTTATTTGTTAAATATATGGTGTTTGAACCAATAAAAATTAATTTTTAGCACCACAAATTCTTCTCCAACCACACTAAATAAAATGTTAGACACTTCAAAAATTCTGTCAAAAATTTTATCAAATGTAAGACCCACATAGAACCCACATTGTGTGGATTCCATATCCATATAAGATATTTAATAAAATTTTTAGGATCTTTAACATTACTCAAATAATTTTCCTGAAAATAAAGAATATAAGGCCAAGTTTGGCTACTACAAAATAATTCATCTTTTTATCTTTTTATCTTTTTTCTATCACATCACTTCTCTACTTTTTTGTATATTTTTTCATAAAAAGACAAAAAATACACTTATTTAGGTCATCCCAAACAACTCCTAAGTCTAGGTATTTAATTAAGCTTGTTCTAGTGTAGCAGGTAACATGTAGTAGGTAAGTAGTCTTGACTGTTCTCTCTAAGTTGTAGAGAAATTGATTCATGCAATTTGAACTATTACAACAGGCAGATAACATTTGTCACCGTTTATACATATAATTTTTTTTTTTAATTTAGAAATACAAAAATAAAAAATAAAAAATAAAAAAATAAAAAATCATAAAATCAGATATAATGATAATTTCTACCTTTTTATAAGTTCCATACTTATCTAAAAAAAATTGTATCTGATTCGATAATTAATTTATATAAATAAAAGAATTGATTTTTTGTAGCTCCATTTTTCTTAAAACAACGTCATGCAAATAAACTGTTTATACATATGATTTTTTGTTTGATCAATTCTTATACAAAATGTTTTCGCTCCTATTTTCATAAATTAAAAAAGAAACTCATAACCTTGAAAATTGTAGATAGATTTCCCAAGTTCCAAGACAACACGTGTCCCCTATTTTCGGAATACAAACGAAGTTTGAAAAATTCCAACATGTCTATGCCACCCGTAAGATGCACAACAAACGGTCTATTCAGAGTTGGCTTCTTCAATCTTATACTCAGAGTTGTTCAAAAAAATCTCATTCTCAGAGAGTTCTTATCATTCCCTCTAAATAACGTCTCCATATCAATTAACAGCTTCATCTAACAAGTTACTTTTAGAAAAGCTACGTTTTCAATAGGCTGACGAGCTTGAAATGAACAATACATATGCATTCTTTACTGTAAAAAAAGAAGGTAATGAGTAATGACTGACTTCTCTTCTTATTATGCTATGAGTAATTAATATTTCAATTCAATGGGATGATTTTGTTGATGAGTATATCTTCATATTGCTTTTTTGTTAAGTAGGAATTCATTCGGTTTGAACTGCTTGAAGTGAAGATTTACCAAGAAAGGGGAAGTTAATATTCGTGGTGGGGTGGGGACTTCATGGGCATGTGCTGCTAATGACTGAACCTGATCCAAACAGGCAAACTTTGGGGGTTTGATCAGGTGACCCCAAAATAACTTGTTTCTATTATCTCATATCAACCATTTAATGATATAAAATTTTCAAAACACTTAAATATTAAGGTATAATTTAATAGTTATGAGTAAATTGAGATATGGGAATAGAAAATTTTGAAAGCATGTGATCTCAATGCTTGCATACCTATGGTCATTGAAATATATAAATAGAAGAATATTGCTGTATAATATGAGAAATTTAGCCAAAACTCCTTCATTGGACCCTTGTTTGGTTAAAAGGACATCTCAATTTATTTTGTTTCATAAACTCTTGAGGAAAAAACACATAATTGAGTAAGGATAAAGTAAAATATCTTTTTTTTTTTTCTTGGACAATATTACCAGAGTAATATGTTACTGTAAATCAGAGTAATATGTTACTGTCAAACAAAGTAATTGTCAAACAAAGTAACATGTTACTTTGTTACTGTGAGACAAAGTAACATGTTACTATTACTGTTTACATCAATTTCGACGGTAATTTTTTTTATTTTTTTTAAAAAAAATTTCATAGTCAATATAGATTTTATTTGATAAATTTTGACGAGAGAATTCTAAAAATATTAATTTTATTAAAAATCGTCATCTACATCAAAAGTTATATTATTTTAAAATTTAGTATTTTGATAATAGTGGTATGTGTTAGACTTTTTAAAAAAAACTTAGGTAAACTTCACTTTACCCTCTTGTAATTTGGGCCGGGTGCGGTTTACTCCTCGACATTTGAAAATCACCACATAACTCCTCTGTAGTTGATGGACTAAAACGCACAGTTAACTTTTCTATCTAACAGGGCCGGCCCTGGCCTAAGGCCAGTAAGGCTTGGGCCTGAGGCCCCAAAATTTTGGCCAAAAAATAGGGCCTCCAAATTTGGTAAAATATTATAGGCTCAATGTTTTTTTTTTTTGGTTTTAGGATCAATTTAAAGGGCCCAAAATATTTTATTGGGTCCATGTATGGTTTAGCCCATATTTATTTATAAGTGTAGTTTTTTTGCTTATATTTATTAAAATGAAAATATATATATATAAAAAAAAATGTTTGGGCCCAAGAAAAACAATACATACAATATATGGATCCTATATTTTTTTTTTTTTAACCTTCTTTATCTATTAGATTTTAGTAGAATAAATAATTTTGCCCAAATTTTTTTACCTAGGTCTTTATCAATTTTAATTGAATAATTTTTTCCTAATTTTTTTGCTCTAATTTTGTTTCATTAAATTGTTTTGTTTATAATTTTAATGATTATATGTGCAAGTAAATTTTTTTGTGATTACAAACAAATAAAAAAATTATAACTTATTGTTTTATTCATGAATTTTTTTTTTTCAATATAAGAGGGGCCCCCATTTTCAAAGTTGGCCGTAGGCCTCCTAAATCTCAGGGCTAGCCCTGCTATCTAAGATAATAGAATGTGAAAGTCACGTTCCTCTATAGAGAAAATACCCTTTCTATCTCTTTAAATTTACAAAAGATGCATTCTATTTTGGAGAACCAGTAAAGCAAATGGACCAACCTACATCAACAATTAATTGGGTGCTTGATCCTTTTTCCTAAGGGACTCACTGAAGACAACGGCTCAGGCTCATGATCCAAAACAAATTTATCCTTTGTTGCATTCCGAAATTCCTCCACAAGAAATGTCCGGATTTTCTGTATATTGATGTGTAAGTATGCAGCTGAAACAATTAGGTCGTGTTTGGATCAATAATTTGCAGAGGGAAAGAAAATGTGAAGCGAATGGTGAAAGAAATAGAATCTAAATTTTTCTCACATTTCCCTTTCATTTTCCTTTTAGCCTTTGAGGAGGCTCGTCAATGAAACGTTCCATAAAGAAAAGAACAAATAGACCACAGTCATAGTCATTTCTCTGTTGTGGAACCTGGTGAGAGAATGAATAGAATAAGGCAGAAAAGGTACAAGTTAGAATAAAAAACTCAATGGAAATGTGAGAGATTCTCGACACCATGTGCTCGAAAAAGAAAACTACTGCCATTAATAAAAGGACGAGGAAGGATCAAGCACCCAATGCCATTATTAGATATTATATCATTAAATTTAATGGGACAATCTTAATTCTTTGAACTTAAGCTTTGATTCAAAAAGTAGAGAACCCATAAAAGGTTTGTGATTATTATGGGTTTTAATAAAGGTGTTGAAGAAGATGAAGATAAAGATGAGATTGTATATGTATATATGTATACACATATAGTGTTTGAAATGGAGAGAGAGAGAAGAAGAAGATGAAGATGCAGAGGGAAAGACCTGGGTTTCTCCTAAAATAATATATATGAGGGTATAATTGTCAATTTACAACTTCTGTTACCAGAAGTTAGTGTGCGTTTTAGTCCATCAATCACATGGGGGTTATGTGATGATTTCCGAATGTCAGGGGGTAAACCGCATCTGGCCCAAACCACAAGGAGGCAAAGTGAAGTTTGCCCAAAAAACTTTTTATACTTATTCTTAATGCATTAAAGTTTTATTATGAGGAGATTTTGACCAAATCTCTCTATAAATATAAGTTTTGTAGTGCAACTTGAGGTTTAGAGTTGCGTTATCTCTAAGTCTCAGATTCAACTCTAGCATTCTATAATTCAGGGTCACGTGCGGGCTCTATTCAAGATTTGTCCGATTTACATGAAAGGGACACTTTACGTGAGTTTCAGAATTAATCGAGATGCATATAAGTTGACTTAGATATCCGATCATAAAGAAAAAATATAAGTTTTGCAGAATTGTTATAAATAATGATGGTAGTTTCATTATTATTATTTTTTCAAATGAGATTGGTGCTTTCTTTTAACCTCCTACACTTTTTTGTGCTTGACAAAATAAAAAATAAAAACATTGTGAGAATACTGAAAAAAGAATTTAAATGCTTTTTTCTTTTTGAAAAACATAGTGGCCCATTAGTAAGGGTCATAATTGTAAAAATGTCAGTTTCTATATATATAAATTTTGATTGTTTATCATTTCTCTAAATAGAATTCAACCAGTTACTCTATAAGTTCTTATTGAGCCTGCCAAATGTACAAAACGCAAAGGCTAGATTTGATAATTACAGAATTTATTAGTACAATAATTTACGCAAAATGCAGAAAAGCTATTGTGACATGACACAATCACATATAATTACAGATATTACATATTAAACCTGATTTTATTTTGTATGGCACAAACCCACATTACTGCAATTATTTATGTAATTAAACCTGATTTTTTGCCTTCTCGTTTTGGCCAAGAAAAGTAGTCAAAAAAATTATTCTTAATTCGGTAAATTTTTTCAGAATAGCAATTCAACACATTAATATAGTATTTTTAGACTAATCAAAACAATAATTGCAAGATGTTTGGAGTCAAAGGTACCTTGATTAACTAGGATATACATGCATGTGATGTTTTTGAAAGTACACATTTCCCAATGAACTTGATGAATCCTGCAACAAATGAAAAATGATTTGGAAACCAAAATTAAAATTGAAGTCCATAAATGTGTCTTTGTTTGTATTGAGCAAGATTATGGTGGTCTTACAATTCAAGTCAAATATTTTTATCAATTTTAGTTTTATTTTCAATTTACAAGCTATTATTGAAAGAAAATCAATCTCCAGATTATTTAAATATTTTAAAAGATACAAGTATAAAAGCAGCATTGAAAGAAAATCAATCTTCATATTATTTAAATATATTTTAAAAGATACAAGTTTAAAAGCAGCCAGTCATCCACCACAATATGTAAAGTAGTCCTGGCAATTCAATAGGGTCCTGTATACTTTTTTGCATGATTTTCTAGGGCATTACTAGTAATCATTTTACCATATTTGCCAAACCTTAGGAATGGAGAGAATGTTGGGTGGTTTAAAAGTATTACTTCACCCACTAGACGCTTGACATTTGTTAATTTGTCTCTTATTAACCTAATAAAAAATATTGAGTCTCATAATGTTAACCAATCATATTGAGTTAAGGCATCATATTATAACGTTCCAATACTACCACATAATTTTTCCTAGTGAAGTCCCTACCAAATCGAATGCATATCTAGAGTTATCCAATATACAAGACCAGAATAAGTTGGGTGTGCACAACAAAGTCTCATGCACAGTGTGTCCGCACTCTTGTCTGTTTTGTGTTCTTTGCCTGCGTGTCAACTCATCAACTTTTTTGAAATGAAATATTATCTTTATCTACTTCATATTTCAAATCAATTCACACTGAAAAAATTTAAGAGTGAAAGACTCATTTTCATTAGATAATTAAGAGGCAAAAGCATTAGAATCTTTTTATTGAGTCAGTTTGGATTTGTGTGATTTACGTACGCGTCTCATTTTCATAATTTTCACTGTTGATTTTGTAAAGTCATCTATGTATATTATTTATAAAATTTTATTACGTTTGTTTTTAAAAAATAACAATAAATATATTTTTAAAAATAAATCATATAATAATTTTCTTCTTTTTCGAGCTACTTCCCTATATCATTAGCTAAGCAGTTGTGACAAGCTAACATACGGTCAGGTGTGCTGGTGAAGGCCCAATCCGAAAAGGCCACCCATCCAAGTCCAATATAATTTAAAATGAGAACTTGGGAAGAGTTGGCCGTTTTAGTGATTTTTTCTTTTTCATCTTTAGTAAAAAAAAAATTATAAAATTATAAAAAAATTGTATACTTTTGAATTCTATTTAACTAGACGGATAGGAAACATAAAAAATAAAAATTGAAAAAAATTCCAAAATGGCCCAAAAAAGTAAAAAATAGTTGGGTTTTTTGCTCCTTTTTTTTTTTTTTTTTTTTTAGTAAATTATTATTTAAAATTTTTCCATATTTCATTTTACCTTTGAGATTTGTTTGGCCAATACGGACTTAAAAAGTAAAAAAAATGACATAATTTTATAAAAATTTACTAGAAACAAAAAATTTTAAGTGTGCCAAACTCAAGTAATGTAGGTGACCAAAAGAAACTTGGCTTTGGTATATGTTTTAGTGACGACACTGTTATGTACTGGAAAGTTATTTGTAGTGGGTATGTCAAATACGAAGTGATTTCCATCTCATAAAACCACCAAATTGGTACAATGCATTATGCATATAGTATCTGATGTTATTGAAGTATCAAAAGCAAATATTCGCTCCTTTTGATTTGCACCTTCCCATTTTGGGGGTGATCTGCAATTCTGAAACATTACAAAGTAACTTTGAAAAGTCATCACAAAAAAAAAAAAAAACAAACAAACAAACAAACAAAAGACCAAATAGCATAAGGTTTGGTTCAATTTAAAAGATTATTTTTGAGTTTTATTTTTGTTTTTAATGAATATGTTTTTAGAAAAAAATAGGTGATAAGTCCACTTTTATGGATATATATGTTCTTTAATGATTGATTTATTTTCATTATAATAATATAATTAATGAAATATATTGGTGAAAAGTTCAAATCATTGTTTTAAAAGTTTTTTTTTTCTACTTTTATTTTTTTTTAATTATATTTCTTTCTCTATTCTCATACACTACTATCAATCGCTGTCTGTCGCCAGCTTGTTGAAAAGGTCAGTACTGCAAAAGTCGTCGACGACCAACAATGGTTGACAAGTGGACACGTGAAAAGATAGACAAATATAAAAATAATATGATCTTTCAAATTGTTGTTTTCTTTTTAAACAAAAATAAACAAAGTTCGAGTAATTACTCCAAAAGTTTCAAATTTAGATTTATGGCATCAATGACTTTATTTATTTCGAGTAATTACTCCAAAAGTTTCAAATTTAGATTTATGGCATCAATGACTTTATTTATTTATTTATTATTATTTGTGAATTCATCTATCTAATTTGGATATATATAAAAATACAAAATTTATGAAGAAATCTAAAAAAAATCAATAAAAATAAATAAAAAAATTGAGAAAGTATTTTTAAATTTTTTTTTATCTTTAGTGATTTTTTTTTTCTAAAATATTCTATTTTTAAAGTGCATTTAGATCTAAAATGTTAAAAAAGTTTAAAAAAAAAACACACAAAAAAAAAAAAAAAATCTCCAAAACAATTTTGGGTTTCAAAACCAAATAGAAGTCATTTTTTTTTTTTTTTTTTTGGGAACAACTTTTCAAACTATAATTTTATGTTCTATAACATCAACTTCATCATCAAACATATCTATGTTAGAGATTGACTATGGGATAATTTGAAAAGCTGGTTAAAAATTAATTTTTTAACTTTTTTGATTATTTTATTTTTTTATATGTAAAAAATATAAAAAATGATGTGACTTAAAATGAATTAAAAATTAAAAATAAACATTTAGCTAACTTTTCAAATTGTCCCTATGCCTACAAACACAACCATAGAAGAAAAAAAAGGAACAGAAAATGGGTCTAGTGAATTGAACACCAAGTAAAATGAATATAAAATAAGAATTTTTTTTAACAAATCTGCTAAAATATATACATTTATATGTATATATATGTAACTGATTTCAAACTGGTCAGACATAACTCCCTTTCAAAGAATCTCAAGGAAAATGCGCCCATAAATGTGTACGTCATATGCTCTCTGCAGTTACAACAAACTCACATGTTGGAGTCCGCTCAACATCATTCATGTGTTTAATCTGTACGTACCAAATTAGTTCCCCAAAAAAATAAAAAGCAATGATGATGTCAGCTTCACAAACGTGAGATGGGTGTGTGGCCATCTGAATGCGAGCCTTGACAGTTTATTTTCCTAGAACCGTTATATATTATCACTTAAATTTTATCCTTTTTTTTTTTTTGGTTAGAATACCACGTTTACTTTTTTTTTAATATTAAAATTGAGTAAAAATTTAAATTAAAAGTTTCATCTGACATCAAGTATTTCAACGTTAAATTTTTAATTTTTATCAAATAACTGGTTAATCGGGAGGACGATCAAGAGGATGTCCGGACGATTCACTGACCTAGTGTAAATTTTCTTTAAATTTTGTTCAATCCGGTCGTTCATCCGGTTGACCGGCCAGACATTTATCTGGTCGTCTATCAATTGTCACCTGCGAGACTTGATGAAATGATAAACATTTCCTTAATTTGATGAAAAAAGTATGGTTCCTTTCATTTAATACCAATTGAAATATCGTTCTCACTAAATTTTTATCAAAGTTAAATTTGATGACTCTTACAAAGATTCATTTGAAAAATATCAATTGTTATTGAAAAAAAAAAAAATCATTCATTGACTTATATATATTCGTAATGTTATTATATGATATAAAAAAATAATACCGATAACAATGATGATTAAGGGATGTTCAAATTCTCCATCTAAAAAAAAAATTCTCTATCTATGTTTCTTTATTTTAAATTATTTATTTATTATAAGATAGATAGTTTAAAGAATAAAACATAGAAAGACAAAAGATTCTAAGGTGGATCAAAATTTAAAGTGTGGGGATATATTTTCTGAGTACCAACACGTGGCAAGGTGACGCAGACGTGTTAGCCGAGGTGCCACATGTCTTGGTCGTTGTGCCGAGGTCATCTCGGCTAGGCCGAGGTTGCCTCCGAAGATATCGGAATCTGAGAAAAGCGGATAAGGGACAAGAGTCCTAGAATGAAGAGGGAACTCAACCTGGATGTGGACAAGAGTCCTAGATTGGGAGAAGACTTCAGTTTGGGTAAAGATAAGACTCTTAGAGAGTTTATCCTGATCCCACTGGGAGTCCCAGATTAGTAGTAATCCTAAGTCCATTAGGGCCAGGCTCCTATTAGGATTAGGATTGTATTGGCTATAGAAGAGAGGCACCCCCATGGGTCTAAGGTATGCTTTTTGAGACTCAAGCTTGTGAGTTGAATAGTTGATTGATTTATCTTTGAGAGATATTGAGTACTGACTTGATCGTCGGAGTACCCTCGGGTGGACAAGCCACCGCCGGAGACTCTTCTTTCTGTTGCAGGTCAGACAGGTGCCATCTATTCTGCCGGTGTTCTCCAGTTGAGTACTAAGTTGGCAGTGTGGTCAGAAATTGACACACACAATTTGGCGCCGTTTGTGGGAAATAAAGAAGAATAGATGGCCAATGACGGACAGAATGATCAGACTGGAGACAACGCTCCTGCTGGGAATGGGAGACCTATCAACCTCAACGTTGAAGGGGACAACCGCAACACAGAAACTCGTGACCAGAGTCACGGAGTGAAAGACGCCGGCCAGGAAGGTGACGCACCAAAGACAACAGATCGAAGCGGATACTACAACGAAGATGACCTCCAGGTATGGAAGGATAGATACCTGCGGAGGAACGAAGACCCTTCCAGAAGGGATGCAAAGACAGGAGGCATGAGCGCTTCCAAGGAGATAACATTCAAGTATAGAAGAACTTATCCTGAGTGAGTAGATCCCGGATTCCAGATCCTGGATCCCGGATCCGAGAAGACATGATCTCAGCCTAAACAAGTAGTCCCGAGAAGACGAGAGCTCAGCCTAAGTGAGCAGATCCCGGATTCCAGATCCCGAATCCTAGAAGACATGATCTCGGCCTAGATGAGTAGGTTCGAGAAGAGAAGAGCAGTCCCGAGAAGACGAGAGCTCAGCCTAAGTGAGCAGATCCCGGATTCCAGATCCCGAATCCTAGAAGACATGATCTCGGCCTAGATGAGTAGGTTCGAGAAGAGAAGAGCTCAATCGCTCAATCTGAGTGAGCAGATCCAAGATTCTAGTAGACAAGATCTCGGCACTTAAGTCCGAAAAGAGAAGAGCTCAGTGAGCAAATCTCAGATCCCAGAAGATAAAAAAGAAAACACACAAGGTTGGACTGCAGTTAGCCAGGCTGAAGGCCCTTTATAAGGTTCGCAAAGGAGTATGTGGAAGCCATGCAAGGGGCAGAGAGAAGAAGAATATGCTTTTCACTTGTTGAAATTTGTAGCAATTTACAAGTTGAAGTTAAGCTGAGATTATTCCTTATCTTCACTTGTTGAAATTTGTAGCAATTTACAAGTTGAAGTTAAGCCGAGATTATTCCTTATCTTCACTTGTTGAAATTTGTAGCAATTTACAAGTTGAAGTTAAGCTGAGATTATTCCTTATCTTCACTTGTTGAAATTTGTAGCAATTTACAAGTTGAAGTTAAGCCGAGATTATTCCTTATCTTCACTTGTTGAAATTCTGTGTGAATTTACAAGTTGAAGTTAAACCGAGATGATGTTTAACACTTGTTGAAATTCTGTGTGAATTTACAAGTTAAAGTTAAACCGAGATGATGTTTAACACTCGTTGAAATTCTGTGTGAATTTACAAGTTGAAGTTAAACCGAGATGATATTTAACACTTGTTGAAATTCTGTGTGAATTTACAAGTTGAAGTTAAACCGAGATGATGTTTAACACTTGTTGAAATTCTGTGTGAATTTACAAGTTGAAGTTAAACCAATGTGATATTTAATACTTGTTGAAGTTCTGTGTGAATTTACAAGTTGAAGTTAAACCGATGTGATATTTAACACTTGTTGAAATTCTGTGTGAATTTACAAGTTATAGTTAAACCGAGATTGTATCGAGAGGAAGATTGGTTTAAACACTTGTTGAAATTCTGTGTGAATTTACAAGCTGAAGTTAAGCCTAGGTTATGATAAAGGATGATGGTTAAACACTTGTTGAAATTTTTGAGAAAAATTTACAAGTTAAAGTCAAGCTCAAGCAATATCTGCGAACTTGCCGAGACTACCAGGTTGTCAAAACTTGAAATATGGAAAACTGAAGTCTTGATAGAAGACATTGAGAAAGTGACAAGTCCTAAGCAACACTTGTAAAAATATTTGTTACAATAATTTCAAGTGTTAGGACAAGGCCGAGATGAGCAAGGTTAGAAGTTGTGACAGAGGTATTTTACCCGAAGAGATTGCACAATCAAGGTGTACTTCGAAGACATGCAAATTATTCTAAGTATAGAATCATACAAGAGCAGAAAAAAGAAGACATACATTCAAAAGAAGAAATCAGAGAAATGCATTTAAAGAAGAAAGAAGGCACTTCGGCCTGAATATTGAAAAATAAATTATTCAGACTACAAAAATGGCACGTCGGCTGGATTAAAAGCATACAAAGAAAGGACAAAGT
The DNA here is from genome assembly GCA_030407325.1 of Camellia japonica. Lineage (NCBI taxonomy): Eukaryota > Viridiplantae > Streptophyta > Magnoliopsida > Ericales > Theaceae > Camellia > Camellia japonica. Next base: position 2,683,798 of record JAPPVO010000002.1, read on the forward strand.
ACAAGGTACAAGGTACAAGGAGTAAAATAAGGAAACAAAACTACTCGGCATCAATGGCAAGATATAGAAGACAGTTGGGAAGACTTCTCAGCAGCCTTCTCGGCCTCGAGCTCAACATCGATCTCCCAAAGAGTTTGATCAAGGCTCTTCTCGGCGATTGGCACCTCGGAGTTTGAAGGCAAGGATTGAAAGCAAGAATCTGGAAAAAGACACAGAAAACAGAAACAAGAATGTAATTCGATGAAGCTATCAGGAAATCAAGACAAAAAGATTGCACATGTGTGTCAAGCCAAGAACAGTGGCAGAAATCAACAGATGTGTGAACAGTGTGTATTCAAGAAGATGATTTGGAAACAACGGGTAAAACAACAATGGTGATTAACAATGAAGCAGAGCTTCTTGGAAAACAACAAGAAATAAAAATCAAGAGGAACAGTGGCTTACCAAAAAGAGGGAAGCCGAAATGAGAATTGCCGAAGTCTGACGACGGATGCGAAAGTGACAGAATGACGTAAGCTTCGCTAGAGGAGAGGAACGAAAACAGTTGCAGAGCTTGAAAGCTTGGAACAATGACGGATTTAAGCAAAAGAGCTAGAAAGAGAAAAAGCCAGAGGATTGAATGAAAAAAGAGAAAAATTAGAGTCAAGAAGACAACAAAGTTCAAGAATAAAGCCAAGTGCACAGGCACTAAGTAAGTATATGAAGAACAAGAAAGTAATGACCCAGACACGATGCTAGCAACAGAAAGCAGATATGACAAGAACAGTGCCAGGCATTCAAACAATTCAAAACTTGAAAACAGACGAAAATAGAAGACAACAGAGGGCAAGTAAACAGATTCAGAAGAGTTATGAAAGATTGATCTTAATAAAAGAGTTTATGAACCTACCAAGAGAAATGAACGCCGATATGAAGATCGCCGGAGTCAAATAGATGACTGGAAGTTAGGAACCCATCGGAGAATGTGAGTTAAGCAGTTGCAAAGCTTTTGGAGTTTACGAATTGATGGAACCATAAGCCTCGGCTAGGAGGTGCGATCTCAAGTAGCCTGGAAGGCATGAATCTTGATACTTGACACAAGTGGACAGTAAGATCCAGGGAACTTTGAGGTCGGCAAGTTTTATCTCGGACAGAGGGGCACAGATGAACGAACAGTGTAGGTTCCATCACCTCAGAATGCCGAGGTAATAGAACCTAGGGGACAGTTGTGGGGATATATTTTCTGAGTACCAACACGTGGCAAGGTGACGCCGACGTGTCAGCCGAGGTGCCACGTGTCTTGATCATTGTGCCGAGGTCATCTCGGCTAGGCCGAGATTGCCTCCGAAGATATCGGAATCCGAGAAAAGCGGATAAGGGACAAGAGTCCTAGAATGAAGAGGGAACTCAACCTGGATGTGGACAAGAGTCCTAGATTGGGAGAAGACTTCAGTTTGGGTAAAGATAAGACTCTTAGAGAGTTTATCCTGATCCCACTGGGAGTCACAGATTAGTAGTAATCCTAAGTCCATTAGGGCCAGGCTCCTATTAGGATTAGGATTGTATTGGCTATAAAAGAGAGGCACCCCCATGGGTCTAAGGTATGCTTTTTGAGACTCAAGCTTGTGAGTTGAATAGTTGATTGATTTATCTTTGAGAGATATTGAGTACTGACTTGATCGTCGGAGTACCCTCGGGTGGACAAGCCACCGCCGGAGACTCTTCTTTCTGTTGCAGGTCAGACATGTGCCATCTATTCTGCCGGTATTCTCCAGTTGAGTACTAAGTTAGCAGTGTGGTCAGAATAAATTTTTTTAGGACCAATTTTGTTCTCAACAATGGAAATTTAACAAAATCAAGGTTTAGTCTAATAGTTTGAGATGTTCTCACTCTACATTTCAGGTGTAATTTTTATTAGGTGTTACTAATTTCTTAAGCATCATGTCCGTAGATTTTGCTCAAGATTTGTCCAATCTATAAAGAGAGAGCATTTTGCGTAAATTGATTTATATATAAGTTTACTTTTTAGATTCACTTTCTTAAATTTAGTGATGTGTCAAAATGATAATTAATTGATAATTAGAAAATATTTAATTATTAACTAATTATTTTCTTGATATATCACTGAGTTTAGAGAATATGTATAACCTTTAGATATAAATTACAATGCTTAAAAAATAAAAAATGAAAATTTAAACCATTGAATCAGCACCTGTCCCTGTGATATTTTTGCATTGGGATAGCTGGACTGTCCATGTGTATCATATTTGCCACGCGGCAATGTTACAAATTCTGTAACACGTAACATTAAATTAATCTTACGTATGAATATCAAATACTACTAAATATTTTATAAAAAAATCTATCAAATCTAACACTAATTTGATAAAAAAACAAATAAAAATGCTTAAAACTCTCTTTCCCTCTACTCTTGACCCCCTCACTTTTTTGATTGACTATTTTTTTTTTTTTTTTTCTCTAATCACCACCCGTCACATATATGTGAGATATTAAAAGTGATGATGGGAAGAGTCTCTATCAATGCTCAAAAACAAATTTGTAACCTAACATTTTTTGAGGACGAGTAACCCAACATTTCCTGTGAATATTGCTACAACATAGGCATATGTACCCGTCTTGATTGACCCGCCGTGACGACACCACCAACTGATAAAAAATAGTCCTTGGCCCTTTTGTCTTTTATAAATCTGTTTTTATGCTTCAAAAAATAAAAACAACTTATGGTGATGTTCTAGTGTCCCATGAAATCAAAAGAATCAAACTTTGAGCTAATAAATTTTAAAATATACTTTAGTTTTAAAATTTTAAATTATTCCATTTTGGTGTTAAAGCATGTAATTGTTACATTTTTTTCTATTTTATTATGATCGTTTAAAACTAATAACAAGATGAGATGTATTTTTATAATTTTACAAAAAAAAAATATAATAAAATTAAAAATTACGGACCAAAAATGCAAGAAATGTATTTCAGAGATTAAAATAAAATAAAATGTATATTTTAAGAATGAAAATTTGGCGAAATAAAAACTTCTAGACTACGTATATTTGATTATTTTGATTTTGTTAAAATTTGATGTAAAATTTTGAAAATACCTCTCCTCGTTTGTTATTAATTTTTGGAAGATACTATCCTAAGGAATTAAAGTGTAATAAATTTCATATTTTAAAGATAAAAGTGAAACAATTAAAAAATTAATACCATATATATATATATATATTTGAGAACCACTAGTATAATTAACCCAAAAAGGAAAAAAGAAAAATGCAGTGATGGAATCGATCTAATAATAAAAAACAAGAGAAAAATGAAAAGTGGTATTTACGTGTTTGTTTGTTTGCTATGGGGAGACTTGAAAGCCATAGGAACAAACTTTCGTGGGGATATGTCATGAACATGATAGACTCTACTTTGGCTCTTTTTTATTTTCCATCACGACCACCCTCTTATATTGTTCTGTAAATTTCAGAGTTGCATTGCTCAGTAGTCATCAGTACATTGATTTTCTTTCTCATGGCTGAAGCACAGAGACCACAAGGACTCAATAAACCATGTATTCTCCTCATAGGTGGTGGTTCTCCATTGAACTTCTTGTTTACATTTCAATGGTTTTCTCTTTTTCTTATCTCTTTTTCTGAATCTTTTAAAATTTTGACAGTGATATCTGGAATGGAGAGGTTTGCATACAAAGGGGTGGCATCAAATTTGGTGACATACCTCACTGATGTAGTGAAGATGAGCAACTCATCGGCGGCCAAGACAGTCAACAGTTGGTGTGGATTTACCTCTATGCTGCCACTGTTGGTAGCACCCCTTGCTGACTCTTACTGGAATCAGTATACTACTGTAGTAGTCTCTTCTTTGCTCTATGTTCTGGTCAGTTTACTCTTCTTCCCATTATTATTATTTTTAGGATAAATTACAAATATTTTGTAATTTTGAAAATTACAAATACTCCTTTGTGAGAATTTTTTTATTTAATAGAATTAATAAAAAAATTAAAATTTTTAACTACTTTCTTATATAATAAGAAAATTACTTGAATCATTAATTGAAATATATTTATGATATCATTAACAACTGTTAATTGACTTTATGATTTATTAATGAGGTCATTTATTATGTAATTATAAAATTGAAGGAGTGGGGTGTAACAGTTTAAAAATTATATTGAACAATTCATATTTTAAACAAATCTTAGCGAATGTATTTATAATTTATCCTTATTTTTAATAGGGAGTGGGGCCCCGTTTGTTTAGAGAGTTAGAGTTGGGATTTGGATTAAGATGGAGGTGGGACCCACTATATGTCATGTTTGTTTTGAAAGATGGGGAGGAAACTCCTAATCCCTTGGTATTAGGATGGGCCTTGGGACGGTATTAGGATGGAGGCTTGGGACTTGGTGTTAGAAAAATAGTCCGCCGGACTTTTTTTTTTATTTTTTTATTTTTTACATGTTGGGCTTTTTTTTGAACATTAATATTTAATTTTTTGTATTTTTTGTTAAGTAAAAATCATAGTTTTATTTGTTTTTTTTTCTATTATTTATTTATTTATTTTTATTTTTTACACGTTGGGCATTTTTTTTTAACATTAATGTTTAATGTTTTTGTATTTTTTAATTTGTTTTATTATTTTATATTTATTTTATATAAAAATAATTTAACAATCCCTATACAAATAACTATTATAAAAATAAACACAATTTTACTTAATCTCCTCACTATCAATCCTCTCACTATTAATTATTTCACTACAAACTTTTTCCATTCTACCTCTGAAAATAAACGGGTTTAGGTGATAGATTTCGAGTCCTGCTGCCTGCACTAAAAAAAATCTAAAGTTTAATCTAACAGTTGACGGGTCCCACATTATGTGGAATGCCCCGGGTAATTTTTTTTTACTTATCCAATGATTTCATATGGTTAATATGTTATTCCATTAGGATGGTGGTGGAACCCGAGTCACCAAACACTCCTCTCATTTTAATGTAATGTCTATTAAAAAAGTTCATAGCTAAAGATGATTAGGGGCAGTATCTAAATTGGACAATGATAGTCGAGTGAAAGAATGGGAGTCTAGTGGGTGTTATTAGTGATGCATAAGTAACAGCTGATTTGGTTTCTTTTTCCCTTTTGGATGAATGTGATGCAAATTTTGTCCATAAAATTGCCCAGAAAATGATCCTATGGTCCAAATTCAACTTTTGTTTGATGGATTACATATGTAAAATCAATCTCAGCCACACATTAGCTTTTTTGTGCAATTTTCTGGGCAAAAACTCCGAGAATCAAGCATAACTGACAGGTGATCCAATATTTTATTTTTTTGTCGACTTCTGTGAAGATTTCATGGGACATTGTAAAGAACTGAAAAAAGACTGGCCATAGAAATAAACTTCGATCTCTTGTCAAGTTTCAGAAATGTGGTTTGTAATTAATCATTTTGGGAATACAACATCATCTGACTCGGAATGAAGATAAAAAAAAAAAAAAAAGGGTTAATTACACAAATAATTTTTGAAGTATGCAATTTGTTACCGTTCAAAAATCAATTGAATTTTTTATCTGCTTCCTTTCGTTTACAGGGACTTCTAGCATTAACATCAACCACATTCCAATGGTCTTGGATTCCCACCAGCAAAACCAGCTCCTCTTCATACCTGTTTTGGTCTCTCTACATGATTTCAATAGGCCAAGGAGGTTACAATCCATCTTTACAAGCCTTTGGAGCCGATCAACTCGAAAATGAGGAAGACGAATTGCCCTGCACCAAAAATGATCAGAAGTCCGACAAGAAAAGCTTGTTCTTCCAGTGGTGGTACTTCGGCGTTTGCAGTGGCAGCCTTCTAGGTGTCTCACTCATGTCCTATGTCCAAGAAATGTTAGGTTGGGGCATGGGATTTGCTATCCCCACAATTGCAATGGTTACATCAATTGCAATTTTCTCTAGTGGGAGCAGATTTTACACTTACAAACAGGTCAAGCGCGCCGATGTCAAGTCCTTGGAGAGTATAGTTCATGCCATCAAATCAACTGCCTCGAAAATGATGGATGGTTGGTGCACACATGCAAGCAAATCCGATGTGGCTGAGATGGAGTAAGTTTCAAGACTTCACAATTTAAAATTTATTGGTAATTTTGGTACTAATGATAGGATTATCTATTTATAGGCTTCAAGAGAAACCACTTCGTCATGAAGACCTTGAAGATGTCGATGAGGGCTTAGACGACACTGCCAACAATGGAATTCATCTTCTTGAAATTGCGAAAGTCGTATTGCATCTTTTGCCAATATGGATTATGCTTCTAATGTTTGCAGTGATTTTCCAACAGCCTCCGACATTCTTTACTAAACAAGGCATGACGATGAAAAGGAACATTGGAAGCAACTTCAAAATCCCACCAGCTACACTACAAAGCGCAATCACAGTGTCGATAATTATTTTGATGCCTTTTTATGACACGTTCTTTATCCCCTTTGCTCGCATTATCACACGTAGTGAGAAAGGCATCGATGTGATGCAGAGGATGGGGATTGGAATGTTCCTGTCGGTCATAGCCATGGCAATTGCAGCACTTGTCGAAGCAAAGAGGCTTGAGATGAGTAGAAACACACAATCAGAAACAGTTGCACTGAGCATATTTTGGTTGCTACCACAGTACATTCTATTGGGTATTTCAGACATTTTCACTGTTGTTGGGATGCAAGAGTTCTTTTACAGTGAAGTTCCTGCAAGAATGAGAACTATGGGGATAGCACTATATACTAGTGTTTTTGGGGTAGGAAGCTTCTTGAGTGCGCTGTTAATCTCTCTTCTTGAGTTTATCTTAAGTTCAAGGGGAAGACAAAACTGGTTCTCTGACAACATGAAAGATGCCCGGCTAGACAAGTACTACTGGCTTCTAGCCGCGTTAAGTGCATTAAGCTTGCTAATATTTGTGATTTTGTGTAGATTTTACAAAAGTAGGGTATGAAATGAATTGGTTAATGTCAATCTCTCCTTTTGAGTTTTGGTGTACATGTTTGTGAAATGGCTATTTTCCGACAGTTTCGCTACTGGCGAGCGAAAATAATACAAATCATGCATCAAGTACTTGAGAAATTAACAAATATTTGAATTTTGGATGACCATAAAAATATAAATAACATTTTAAATATGATAATTGAAGATTCTTATTCAAAAGGGTAAATTACAAATACACCCTTTAAGGTTTGCTTAAAATGCGGGCCGTTTCCCGTGATTTGAAAAATTACAAATATCTAATTTTTAGAATTTTTTATTTAACATAATTAATTGAAAAAATAAAATTTCTAACTTCTCTCATATACAATGATAAAATTATCTGAATTAGTAATTGAAATAAATTTCTGACATCATTAAAAATTGTTAATTGACTTGTTGATTAATTAATAAAATGAACTATTTCTGTGTAAGTGAATTTCTGACCACACTGCAAACTCAATACTTAGCTGGAGAGCACCGGCTGAATAGATTAAGCCTGAACGACCTGCAACAGAAAGACGAGATTCCGACGGTGGTTCGTCCACCCGAGGGCACTCCGACGATCTAGTCAGTTATCTCTCAAAAATAATCAAAGTGCTTAACTCACTATTCAGAGTATAAATTGCGTACCTTAGTTCTATGGGGTGCCTCTCTTTTATAGCCAATACAATCCTAGTCCCAATAGAAGCCTAGCTTCAATGGACTTCAACTCAGTACTTATCTTGGACTTTCCAATAGACAAAGATAAACTCCCTAAGAGCTTTATCCTTATCCGGGCTGAGGTCCTTCCTCATTCTAGGTCTCTTGTCCCTTATCCGCTTATCCCGGACTCCGATATCTTCGGAGATAATCTCGGCCTAGCCGAGATAAACTAGGCGTCACGACTAGGACACATGGCACCCCGGCTGACACGTCGGTGTCACCTTGACCACGTGTTGGTACTTAGAAAATATATCCCTACAACTGCCCCCTAGGTTCTATTACCTCGGCATCCTGAGGTGATGGAACCTATATCGTCCATGTCGGCTATCTTGTTGTATCATCCATTTACCGAGGTCATAATACGTCGGCTTCACACGACCAGGTCCAGCCGAGGTCACTTGCTTCATTAAACCAAGAACTCCAAGAGTTTTATCACGCGTATGACCTGTCACGCAAAATAAATCAACCGTTTTTGCCACGCGTCTTCCCTTCACTGGATCGTACTCGATACGCGCCTGTAAGTCGTCTTGTGTCTGGGTGCGCCGTTTGACAAGCACATCGATCTAGACGCATTGATGGTATTTTGCCGCCATTCTCCGCGTTTGATCAAAATCAACTTTCTCTCTCCGTCTCTTCACTTTTGCATCCTTTGTTTCTGAAGCTCCCAACTCTTTCTCTCTCTAACTTTTTCTCCTAAATCTGCCATTGTCGATCTCGCGAAGCTTTCTGCGACCAGCCTCACCCTCTCCTTCGGAGGGGCTTCTGCTGCACTTCCTTGCTTCCGGCTACCGTCTGATCCCGGCAAACTTTACTTCGGCTTCATTTTCTGGTAAGCCACTATTCTTCCTGGTTTTCAGTTCTTGATTTCACTGCGTATTTTGCGAACTTGCTTATGTCTTCGATCATTTTAATTTGTACCTTGATTTTCACCATGTGTTTGAGTATATTTGCTTTGTGATTCTGTTTTTGCCCAATCCGTGTCTTGAATATGCACACACACTGTTCACAAATTTGTTCTCTTTTGCCACTGTTCTTGGCCTCGCACCCTTGTGCACACTTTGTCATAGTGTTCTTTGATAGTTCATCACTGTTCTTGATTCTGAAACACGTTCTTGTTTTCTGGTTTTTGTGTCTTTTCCAGATTCGTGCCTTCAATCTTTGTTTCCATAGATCTAGGTTTGGGATTTGCTTGTAGAACCCACAAATTTTTAGGAAAAACTGAAACACATTTCCCTTAAGATCCCCACAAATTCTTACCCCAGCTCACATTTAGGTTTTAGCCGAGGTCCTTAAAAAATTGTCACAAAACACTTCATTCCGAAATCTTACACCTTCTCCTCAAGCCAACATCATGGGTATGTGGAAGCATAGGGTAGACCCCCGACCAAGTTAGAACACTTCAGGCAGGAGTTTGACATCCCGACCAATGTTCATCTGAGGTTTGCCGGGGAAAACGACTCCATCATGCCCAATAAAAACCTCATGCGTTTTCTTGTTGTTGCCTTTATTGAGTGCGGACTTAGGCTCCCACTCAACATCCTCTTCTGCGAGATACTCCATTACTATAAATTGAACCCAATGCAGCTAGCCATCAATTCCTACCGAGTCATCAATGGTATAATAGCCTTAGCCAAACAAGAGAATGCTAGGGTTACCTTAGTCGACATCCAATACTGCTACACCATGTGTGGCCTCAAATTGGAGAAAGGCTATATTTACTACCTCAAGCCGAGGTCCACAGAGTATAAAATCGTTGTCGACCTCCCAGATTCCAACAAGGGAGCCGGGGATGATTACTTCATTATCTCGGGGAACTGGGAGTTCGCTCCAGATGAGGACCTCCACCTCTACCCTCTTCCTCGAACAGTTTTTGTAGAGGGTAATGGTAAGAGCCCAGTGTTTATACTTACTTGTTTTTTAAAGTCTTTAATACTTTCCTTGTTCTAATATCTTTTTTTCTTACAGCTCTTCCCCAACCAGAAAAAGGCTTCCGCAAGTCCTTTTTCCCCAGCAAGGGTTTGAAGAAGCTATTGAATTTGCCAGTCCACAAGCGAAGAGCCCCTCTAGTACTCAACTTCATTCCCACTTACAAGTCGGTTCTTCCCGACGTTCCAAAGAAGAAGAAGAGTCAATCTCCTCTGTCCGCCACAACTCCACCAACAACTTCATTATCTCGGCCAGATCAAGGGTCAACCTCAGATCCAGCAGAACAACCATCTACCTCAGCTCCACAGCTAATCCCGCCATCCCAACGCCGACGCCGACGCCGAACTGCAATTCCTGCCGAGATGGGTCGCAAGAAGGCAGTCACTGAAGATCTTCTAGCCGACATCCCTGTCTCGGTTGACACTCAACCAGCACAAACCCAACCTCAACCAAAGCCGAAACAAAAAAGGCTGAAGAAGGCTCAGCCAAAGGCAACGGTGACTCAGATTGACACTGAGGACACCTTGCCAATTTCAAAATTGGCTTCAAGCAAGAAGACCCCCTCCGTCTCTGAGAAGAGGCTCGCCGAGGCCGAACCATCCCAATCAACTCGGTCAAAGAGGCTAAGGTCCGAATCTGCTACGACCTCGGAGCCAATGAAATTAGATGCCCGCTAGGCCTCTCCGATCACCATTGAAGACAAGTCGGTCAGAGTGGGCGACAGTGCGACCGACCTCGAAGTCGGCGTCGCCCTCTCCACGGCTTTGCTGCTTCCAAATGACCTTAACCGGAACGCCGAGATGAGCGAGTATGAAAACTTCGCTCTGATGCTCCAGCACTCTGTTCAAGTAAGTCTTTCACACTTGGTATTTTTGTTTCTCTAATCCTTCATACTCAGAGAATTTTACTAACTTTTGTTCTATTGATTTTCTTTCAGGCGATCCAACACGCCTACTCATTCTCCATGCAAGCTTTTGAAGTGAGGAAGACGTTGGCCGACAAAATAAGGGAGGTCGCCGCTCTACAAAAGTCCCTCAACAGGGCCAAGGATAAGATGAAGACCCTGGCAGATCAAGCTGAGGCAGCTGTAAAAGCTTAGGACGCAGCTGAGGAGAAAGCTGACGCTGCAGAGGCCATTGCCAAGGTCCTCACGGTTGAAAAGAAAGAGGCCGAGACAAAAATGGTCGAGGCCCAAAAAGAACTACAAGATGCCTTGGCCACAAAGGAGGCCGAGATCAAGGCCGTCGATGAGAGGGCATATGTAGAGGGGGCGGCTGACGTCAAAGAGGATTATAAAAAACAAGTGAAGCAGGCATGCAACAAGGGTTTCACCCTTGGTTGGATGACTGCTCTAAAAAAGCTTGACGTCCCCGAGGACTCCCCCCTCAAGAAAGCCGACGTCCTACCCCTGCCATTCCCCCCTACTCCAAGCCAATCCGAAGACGATTCTGAGTCTGAGGAGGAAGCTTTGGTGAGGAAGTCGAAGGAAGTTGCTGGGGCCAAGTCCCCTACTCCAAATGAGCAAGTCCTGGACTTGACTCAGGATGAGGAGGGTGAGGAGGTCTCCAAGGATGCTACTCTTGAGAAGGCAACATCGGATGTGCCTATCGCCAATAAGAGCCTCGACCAAACCCTTCAAGAAATAGATGCCGAGCTCGCGGCTGAGAAGGCCGTCGAGATGTCTTCTCAGCAGTCTCTCGAGCTCCAGACCCAACCAGCCGGAGGCGCTGAAGAGCCTTAGCTTGATGTTTTTGTCCTTTGTACTTTTTTTCTTTCTTTGAAACAATGTAAGCTCTTTATGTGGCCGACATGCCATCTTTTGAATGTAAATACAACTTTTTCTTTTGAATGCTTGTATGTTTGTCTTCCCTTTACTGCTCTTGTATGACTCTTATACTTAGAATATTTTGCGTATCTTCAATGTACACCTTAACTATGTAATCTTCTCGGGGTGAAATACCTCGGTTATACCTACCAACGGTTTACATCGGCAAGTACATAAGTACTTATTTTAATACAACCTTGGCCTTAACTTGTGAATTTTTTCACAAATTTCAACAAGTGTTCAGTTCAACTTCAATTTGTAAATTTTTCACAAATTTCAACAAGTGTTAAACATGATCTCGGTTTAACTTCAACTTGTAAATTTTTCTCAAATTTCAATAAGTGTTAAATATGATCTTAGTTTAACTTCAACTTGTAAATTTTTCTCAAATTTCAACAAGTGTTAAATATGATCTCGGTTTAACTTTAACTTGTAAATTTTTCTCAAATCTCAACAAGTGTTAAACATGATTTCGGTTTAACTTCAACTTGTAATTTTTCTCAAATTTAAACATGATCTCGGTTTAACTTCACTTGTAAATTTTTCTCAAATTTCAACAAGTGTTCAGCTCCACTTCAACTTGTAAATTTTTCACAAATTTCAATGAGTGTTAAACATGATCTCAGTTTAACTTCAACTTGTAAGTTTTTCTCAAATTTCAACAAGTGTTAAATATGATCTCGGTTTAATTTCAGCTTGTAATTTTTTCTCAAATTTCAACAAGTGTTAAACATGATCTCGGTTTAACTTCAACTTGTAAAATTTTCTCAAATTTCAACAAGTGTTTAAACATGATCTTTGTTTAACTTCAACTTGTAAATTTTTCTCAAATTTCAACAAGTGTTAAACATGATATCGGTTTAACTTCAACTTGCAAATTTTTCTCAAATTTCAACAAGTGTTAAATATGATCTCGGTTTAACTTCAACTTGTAAATTTTTCTTAAATTTCAACAAGTGTTAAACATGTTTTCGGTCTAACTTCAACTTGTAAATTTTTCTCAAATTTCAACAAGTGCTAGACTGATTTTAGCTTGTATATTCTATCTTGCCATGAACCATTTTCCAACTTTCTGCCCCCTAATGTGAATTTAAGTTCCACTTGGGTTCTCATTATGCATGTATTGCAAAGACATCGTCAAGTATCTTATCAGTCACAAGTGTATAAGAAAAATCAAGCTAAAATTGTATTTATTACTTCGGCAAATAACAAAGAACAAGAAAATCTAATGATAAAAAAATTTCAGATTGCAAGTATTCCAGGGCCTTGGTAACTCTTTGCCGTCATTATCTTCAAGCCGATATGCCCCATTGCCCAATACCGAGATTATTCTATAGGGTCCCTCCCAATTTGGGCCAAGCTTGCCCTCTCTGGGATCCTTCTTGTTGCCGACGACTTTTCTCAAGACGAGGTCACCGACTTGAAATTCCCTTGGGTTGACCCTCTTATTATAAGCCCTGGCAAGTTGCTGCTGGTATGCCGCCAGCTGAATTGCAGCTCTCTCCCTTATTTCTTCTAGCTGATCCAGATCTCAGGCTAATAATACATCATTAGTCCCATTCTCTACTCCCTGGGTTCTAATTCCTGGGATGCCGACTTCTAGAGGAATGACTGCTTCTGTGCCATAAGCCATGGCAAATGGGGATTCCCCAGTTGATCTCCTCGGCGTAGTCCGATATGCCCAGAGTACACTTGGCAGTTTATCCACCCACTTTCCCTTTGCTGCTTGCAGCCTTTTCTTAATGCCATCCAAGATGACTTTGTTGGATGCTTCTGCTTGTCCATTGCTTTGAGGAAAACTTGGGGTGGAAAAATAATTTTTGATTTTGAACTTTGCACAAAAACTCTTGATTAGCTTACTGTCAAACTGTGTTCCATTGTCTGCAACTAGTGCTCTTAGGATCCCAAACCTGGTGATGATGTTCTTCCATATGAAGCTCTTCACATCCACGTCTCGAATCTTGGCAAGGGGTTCAGCTTCTATCTACTTGGTGAAGTAATCTGTTGCTACTAGCAGGTACTTCCTTTGCCCAGTTGCTTGGGGCAGTTTTCCAACGAGATCCATGCCCCATTGGGCAAATGGCCAAGGACTGGATACTGGGTTTAGGTCTGCTGCTGGTTGGTGTATCAGAGGTGCAAACCTTTGGCACTTTTCACACTTCTTGACATAGGCTTCTGTATCTTTCTGCATGTAGGGCCACCAATATCCCTGGGTAATGGCCCTATAAGCAAATGATCTGCCCTCAGCGTGGCTTCCACATATTCCTTCATGTATTTCGTACAAAAAATCTTCAACTTGTGAAGGATGTACACACCTCAAAAGGGGTCCAGTGAAGGATCTTTTGTAGAGATGTCCCTCTGCTGTCAGACTGAATCTTGCCAATTTCAATCTGATCTTGTGTGCCTCTTTGTGATCATCTGGCAGTTTTCCTTCTTTCAGGAATGCTATTATTGCGTCCATCCAGCTTGGTTCCATGTTAACACACACTGCTTCACGCTCTGTGGTTAGTGGTTCGATACTCGGGCCCGACAAGTAGTCAACCATTATCGTCCTTGCCTTTCCAGGTTATATTGCACTAGCCAGGTTAGCCAGGGCATCGGCGTGATTGTTATCATCTCAGCTAATCTCCTGTAGCTGGAAATTCTGAAATAGGGCCATCAATCTGACGACCTCCTTCACATAGGCCGACATCCTTTCGTCTCATGCTGCGAACTCGCCTGTTGTCTGGTTGACTATAAGCTGAGAGTCACAGAAGACTATCACCTAATCTGCTTCTACTGCTACTGTCGGTTTCAGTCCTGTAATTAGTGCTTCTTACTCTACTTCATTGTTTGAGGCCTTGAACCCCAAACGAATGGATTGTTCTAGTATCTGTCTGTCTGGAGATACCAGTACTACTCCTGCCTCCACTCTTTGTCGGTTTGAACTCCCATCAACAAACAGTCGGAAGGAGTCGCCGATGTAAATGCTGCAGGGCCTGAGTTTTTCTTCTTTCCTTTGTTCTATTGCCCTCAGTTGGGCTCTTCTTTGCTCGCTTGGACATCGTTCACCTTGGCTCAACGGAGCCCGATGTACGATGGCTCCTAGAGTGAACTCGACCACGAAGTCGGCCAAGACTTGGCCTTTGATTGTTGTTCTTGGTCTGTATTCCAGGTCATACTGGCCCAAGGCCACTGCCCACCTGGCTATTCTGCTCGTTAGATCTCTCTGCTGTAACGGGGACTTTAAAGGATGTTCAGTTAGCACCACAATTTTGTGGGCTTGAAAGTAATGGTTCAGCTTCTTTGAAGCCATTACTAAGGCTAGCGTTAACTTCTCCAAGGGTAAATACCTGGTTTCTGTATCAGCCAGGGTTTTGCTTACATAGTAAACAGCCCTTTGTTCCCTTTTTTCTTCTTGGATTACCACTGCGCTTACCACATGTTCCGAAACTGCTAAATTCAGGAACAGCTCCTCTCCAGGTTCTGGATTTGAGAGAACTATAGCCGTGGTCAAATACTTCTTCAAGTCGGCCAGGGCGACTTCGCATTCCTTTGTCCATAAGAAGTCTGCGGCCTTCTTCACTAAGCTGAAGAAGGGTTTGCATTTGTCAGAACTTCTGCTTATGAACTTGTTCAGGGCTGCAGCCCTTCCAGTCAACATCTGTACTTGCTTTGCCGATGTTGGGCTTTTCAGTTCTAGAATGGCCTTGATCTGATCTGGGCTGGCGTCAATGCCCCTTCTGGTCACCAAGTATCCCAAGAACTTACCAGATCCAACTCCAAATGCACACTTCGATGCATTGAGTCGGAGCCGATATATCTTAAGGATATCAAAGACTGTTTTTAGGTCGGCCAGATGACCTTCAGGTTCCTTGGTCTTCACGACCATGTCATCGATATAAACTTCCACTGTTCTGCCAATTAGATGTCTGAATATCTTGGTTACCAATCTCTGGTAAGTTGCTTGTCACGACCCAAACCCGCCCCTATGGGTTTAGTACCGTAACCGGCCAGTAATCTGTGATTGCCGAAGGCCTGCTTAACAGTAAAGACAGTAATACAGAGTACAGGGGCTAGCGGAAGCCAAAACAGTAATAAAAGATGTCCAATGAGCTGTGACAGTCTGTATGCGAAAAGACTTTTCTGTAACATATCCACATTCATAAGCAAAACATATACACACCGTATGTACAACATTCAAGTTAGGGATCAAATCCCTAATTAGCACAGTACAGTACAAGTCTTATACAGTATTACAGAACAGAAGCAAAAGGGTGAACTGAGACACCCCAAAAAGCCCTGGCTTGGACTGACATGGAACCTCGAAGTGAGGCGCGATGGTTGGCTTGACAAAAAAGGAGCTAACCCAACGCTCTTAACTCCGATCCGGTGCTTGGACACCTATATATAAGTATAAACAGTGAGCTAAAGTCCAGTGAATAACAATTGTATAAAGAGGTTAAGACTGAATGTCCTTTCAGTCATTAAACAGTCATATCAGTCATTTAGAAACCATAGCAGTCATATGTGGTACATCTCATAGCAAAACAGTACAGTGGGTCTTAACAGACTGAACAGTCAGTTGATGGCCATCATAACAGTAAACAGTAGTGGTTCTAAACATGGGAATCGACAGAGATCTCTGTGACAGTAGCAGTGTGACAACCCTCACCTCTGATTAGTGCTAATCTATGATTTAGCATGTTAAGTGACTGATTGACTGAGATACTGATTGATTGATTGAGTATGTTAGTTTAAGCACATTTCTATCTGTTTGACTGTTAATTGATCTGTTTATGTTTTATGTTTAAATTGCGAATTGAAGGCCATATCGGCGGCCGAAACTGAAATTGATTGGTGTTTCATGCTAATTCGAATTTATGTGATTTTATGGCATGTTTAATTGAAATTTGATTTGGTATGATTAAATTGGATTAAATAATGTTAGATTACATTAGTTTGAATAAACTACCATTTTGCCACTTAGTGGACTAGTTCATGAGCCTTTTATTTGATTTCTATATGCTAGCATTAACCTTTCTTCAGCCATTTCCTCAAGTCCAAAACCGACTAGAGAGAGAGAGAGACTTAGGAGAGAATTGTTTTCAACAAGTTTTGCTAGGAGAATTAGAAGAATTGAAGAGAGGATTGCACTTTTGATCTTGAATTGAGACCTAAGGTAAGAGAATCATCTTCTTGAATTTGTATTTAAGTTGTATCTTGCATGTTTCATGAAGGTTTAGAGATCTAAGTCTAGAATTGGTTTTAAGTTGTTGAATTATGAGCTAGATCATGCATGCATGTGCATATCATGAAGTTTAAGGTTGTTTTCCATGAGATTCTTGCATGCAAGTCCACATTGTGGTTATAGTCCATGAATTCACTATGATTTTGAGCTTAAACTTGTATTTGAGCTTGTAGTTGAAGCTTTGATTTCAATTAAACACTTGCATGTTACATTTAAATTATGTTCATGAAGTTTTCCTTGAAATTATGTTTAATTGAACTACCTTTGGCTTTGAATTCTCAAATTGATCTTTGAAACATGTTATACTATGAGTTTACAAGAGTTTTCCAGAAAATTAGCCCAGAAGGATCGAATTTGATGCTTTGAAGTTGAGTTTTGAGCTTGTAGGTTCAATCTGGAATTTCCAGAATTTCGACCCACGCTCGAGCGTAGGACTTCGCGCTCGAGTGTACACTCTGAGTTCATGCAGTCTGCTCGAGCGGGGAAAGTGACGCTCGAGCGGAAAATGCGTGTATCCAGTACTTTGCATGTGTTTACAGTCCGCTCGAGCGGGGGAATGCACACTCGAGCGAGGACTTGTGTCTCACGCTCGAGCAGGTATCGAGCGCCCATCGAGCGTGAATTTCGTGCATCCAGTACTTTTACAGTCTGCTCGAGCGGAGGAATCCACGCTCGAGCGGAGCCCTTTTGTCTGCATGTCCGCTCGAGCGGAGAAAGCCACGCTCGAGCGGGACTCCTATTTTCTGAAAATTTTGAAAGTGTTCAAAAGTGCATCTTTGCATCCTCTTTCCATCCTAGGCATTCCCAGGGCATGTTTAAAGCATCTTAAGGAGGATACTGATATAGAACCACACCGAGGCAAATTAGGGATTAAGTTATTATTTTCCCAACTGTGTAGCTTAGTGTGTGTTCGTTCTAACTGTGTAGGGTTGGCATCCGAGGACGCTCTAGCTGCTTATAGCCCAGTGCTCTGTGAGTAACAATGTTGTAAAGATATGTTCAATCATGAATATTTTTTGAATGAACAACTATACTGCTTTCTGAAATGATATCTCTTACTGAAGGAATGTTTGTCCTATTTGTGAACTGTATTCGTGGCATCCATAGCAATTTACTGTTACTATACTATACTGCTACTGTCACAGAGATCTCTGTCGGTTCCCATGTTTGGAACCACTACTGTTTACTGATATGAAGGTCATAAACTGACTATTCGGTCTGTTAAGACCTACTGTACGGTTTTGCTATTGGATGTACCACATATGACTATTATAGTTTCTGAATGACTATTATAGCATGAAATATGAGCCACAAACTGAATGACTGATATACTGTTGTAACACGCCCGCGGGGGGGCCTCGCTACAGCTCGGACTCTCCTTTTTGAAGTTGCGGTTCTAAATCTGAACCAAAGAGTCCAACTCTGGCAAATCGTTTTGAAGAAAAACAGATTTTTTGAAAAGTAGTGCCAAACATGGACTGCTTTGCCAGATTACAGAGTCGCCACCTAAATATTTTTTATGGGGGAATTTAGGAACCTGACTCGGTGCCGAAGGCCACGTGTCCGTCATCACCAAATGTCTTGGCTCGGGAGCTTGGGTACGATTGGGGAAGGTCAGCTATGAGCACCCCCTTTCGCCCGGTCCGAAGACCGGCCTCTACTAACCGTGATATCCGATTTTGAAAACATTACATGCTCTTATTCCGGTTATTAACCTAGAATTACTACGTTATGCGCACAGCAAACAAGTATAGACCAGATCGCCTAATTTGGAAACAAACGTTGCATATCCGTTTGTTTTAAAAAGCGCTTTAGAATTTGCTACTCGCAAGTAGGCTAAAACACGGATTTCAACGAGTTTTCCAACTCAAGCAACCCAACCTCCACCCACAGGCATTCAAACAGTTTAACTCACATAAGCACTTAGCCGCATGGTAAGCATACTGTCATGGCAACATTCACACGCATGCGAAATGCTAAAGCGTAAAATACTTACATCGTACTCCGCGCCAAAACAGAAGCTTATTAGAAATCCATGCATGGACCTAAGCATACTGAAATGTCTAATGCAACACATGCAAAGATGTAATCTAGGCAGGCTCGGCTATCCTAGACATGGCATGTGAAATGCTACAACTATCACGTATTCAATTTGGAATTGAAAGTACGATGCAGTTTGCATGATGTGCCAAGCCTGATGTATGTTAACAAATGCATGGATGCACGCATGCATTGCATAAGGTATGCTAATTTTAAATATGCCTTAATCTACCATCGTAAGCAGGTAAATAAAAGGGAAGAAAGAAGTGGGGGTTGGAAGACATACACACACCCACGCACACTTATTACAGATTTGCCCTCGCTCGGAGGGACCGAAAGAATAATACAAATAATTAACTACGCAAACTAATTAAATTACAAAACCCATTAAATTAATTAAGCAGATTAATTAATCTAATTAAAGTAGTAAACCCCTCGGGAAGAGGGCCGGATGCGGCGCGTGTTCGGGACTTGCTCGGAATCGCGCTACCATGCAAAGTCTGCCTCTGTTTTCCCTGCTTTCCTCCTCTGAAGACTGCCAAAGTCTCAAAACTACTCAAGGCACAGGGGGATACCACGGCTGAGGGGAAACACACCGGCTGAAGTATGTTCCACCGGCACAAAATTCATCCATCGGCCACCAATATACTGCCGGTCGGCACTAAATACTGCCGGCCGGCACTGAATGTCTGCAGAACCTGCAACTCACAGTAGCAGAGGGCAACAGCTTGCATGGCAATGCAATTCAAGCAATTTATGCACCAACACACTCCTTATCATGTGAATGACTCAAAGGAGCATGTGCCTCGATTCTCGGGCCACCAATCACGCATTTTCCGTGCATGATGGCCCAAAGAAGCAATGTGCAACTTCTATTTCAAATGCATGCAAACCAAACAAACATAAAAGGGTGCCAAACCTCTATCATGCTCATCTCAAAAGGTCAAGCATGTGCATTGATGTAATGCAATCTTAAACATGTTAGCTAGCATGCAACATGGACAATGTAATGTACTTGTGCAAGACATACAAGCTAACATGAGATAAGCATGCGAGCAAACAAATGATGGCCTTACACATGACTTAGGCAACTCTAGATAGGCCTAAAATTAGTGTCCAAAGTGCCCAAAAATGAAGGCCAACACACACACACACATGCATATGTTAAGACTAAACACTTAGGCACTAAGTAAGCAACCCTCAAACATACTTGAAAGGGAATATCATGGACACTTAGCATGCATCATAAGCTTTGAAAATCATGTTATAGAAGGTTCCAAACCAACTAAATAAACCAAGTGAAGCATGCAAGAAGGCCCAAGCACTTAAGGCTCACCAAAGAGGTAATGAACTACACTTAACACGACCATACATAGCATGCATTGGGCGACCAAAAACAGAGTTTTAACACATAAAACTAAGTCCAAAAGACCACCTAGATGGCATCTAATGGCTCAAATTCAAAGGCATGCATAATGACCAAAACAAAGGGCATGCAACACATGCTTTCAAAGCAAAAGAGGCGACTTAGGCAAGCATATGGGCATGCCAAAGGGACTGATATTACATGTTGGGTGGTTCCAAACCACCAAAACGATGCAAGCAACGCATGCTACACATTGACACACTTGAGGCATACAAGCCCTACAAGCCACAAATGCAAAGGAGCTATACTAAGCATGCTAAAATCAATCCAAACGACTATGGACAGACCTAAAGCATGGCAAAATAAGCACCAAACATTCATGAATCTAAGCCTAAAGCATGCTCAAATTAGGGCTAACAACCTAAGGCATGTTAAGGCAATACAAAGCATTACATGGCACCTATGCTAGGCATGCATAAGGGACCAAAACCAACTTAACACAAAGTTATAACATGGCAATATAAGCATAAAATATAGCCATGGCATGCTCAACACACACTCGAACATAAGGCTCCCTAAGAGACCAAAACTTGCCCTTTTCAAGGACATCAAGGAGAGGGGGTGGCCCTCTCCTTCTTGGGACTTCAAAGCATCATCTTCACCACTGAAATCCCTCAAGATTTCAGTGGTGAAGAGACCTCAACACCAAAATCCCGGAGCTCTCACAAAATAGCACAAAATGAGGTCTTTTCAAGGCCTAAGGGTGGTCAAACCCTCCCAAAGCACAAAACACTCTTAACCAACAATAAAGAGGACCAAAAACAGAACTTTTATGTGTTGATCACCAAGCACAAAAACAGTTCTAAGCTATGTAAAAATGGAGTGCAAAAATGGGGTAAAAAGGGGTAGTTTCTTACCCTTGAAGACCACCTTCACAAAGGTTGATGTTGTTGCTTCCTTGAGCTCAAATCCAACCAAAAACTTCAAGAACCAGCCCTTAGAACCTCAGTAACCAAAGGAAGGTGAAACACTAGGTGTTGATGAGCAATAGTAAGTCACAAACACCTAGTGTACAAATAAGAGGGAAGAAGAGAGATGGGATAGATACAAAACTTCTAACCTAAAACCAGAGCTTCTTCTCTGTCTAAAATGTCTAAAAATCAAAACTCCTTCCAACCTTGAGCCAAGAGAAGGAAGGGTTCTCTTATAGGCAACAAAACTTACAAGTTAAGCTAACCAAGAGGCTCATCCCTCCATACACGTGTATGGAGGGGAAACAAATGCTATAAAGCTGTCTGAAAATATCTCCAAAAACAGCTGTAAAGTAGTCGGCAGGGCAAAATGGTCATTTTGCCAAAATTGACTGCCGACCGGCACAAAAGAGTGCCGACCGGCACAATATAGTGCCGATGGAAACACCAACCAGCCGGTGGCCTCTAGCCACTGCCGGTGGTGTGTGGGGATGCCTCACAAGGCATTCCCTGCCCCTCCAAGGCAAAACACAAGTGTTTGGTGCAAAACCAGACACAAAACGGTCAAGTTCGGAGATCCTGAGGCAAGGCGCGTAGCCGAGAACTCCGGGAACTCCAAACGAACACAAACATGGATAATCACCGAGTGTTCCAACGGTGACGTCCAAGTCTTGAGGACAGTCAAAAATGGGGTGTCTACAGTTGCCCCTCTTTGACAGAACTCGAAAGTCATAACAATGACGGGAGTGAATGTCAAAGCCCAGAGACGACCCATTTTTGACAAGGCCGAAGACTTGGACAAACATACAAAGCGCAAATGGTTGAACTCGCAAGCTGCCTACGGATCCCTTTAGGAATCAAACCAGCGTAGTTCAGGCACAGGCATACAAGCCGTAGATAAGGTATGCGTCGTAGGCAGGGGCAAAATGCAAGATAATGCAAAGAAGCCGAGCATAACTTATGATCATGCAAAGAAAGCTGTAATGAAGCACACATGCGACAGTTATAAGCTAGCATATACCAATCTACACTACAATGCAGAAAGATGTAAGAGAATTATGTAATTCTCAATACGTCTCACTCGAGGATACAATACCTGTGCGGCTCGTCCGGTTGCACCGGCCTCAAATGAGCCTTACATACAATATCGTCCTGTAAAGAAAGCAAACTTAACAGGTACAATATTGTTAGCGACATGTATGACAATGCACTGATATGCTAAATAATATGCAATATATACAAAACTATGTATAAATAATGCAAATGATATGCAATGCAATTGAAACCATGCAAACTACATGCAGGGCAATTGAATCATGATTCAATCGTAAGCGGTTCAAAACCACACATATGTCAAATAGATTGATGGAGGTAACAAGTCCGTCTCCCATAGAACGATGTCTGATCTATGAGTACTTCACGGACACAAGAACAAGTATTGGGTGGAATGACATAAGTGGGGAAACGACCCGCTGGGGAGGGAATAATGATCCTAATGCCGGACGCAATAATTACAGTAAATGCAATGGAAATGGATACAATGGACATGGCACGCAGGCCAAACGAATCTTGCCTAGGAAAGGCATGTACGCATACGAACCGCGTCTAAACACAGAAAATGTGCCGCAACCCTCAAACCAAGCTCATCAAGGAATAGGCGCTACAAAAAAAACCTGTTTTGCTCGACGTGAAAAGTAGGGCACATACCAGACAAGCTCAACCTGGAAAGGCGCAAGCCATGGATGGAAGTGATGCAATGGGTGCATGCAACTACGATGCAACGGAAATGGATATAAGGGATATGGCACGCGGGCCAAACCGAATCTTGCCTAGGAAAGGCATGTACGCATACGAACCGCGTCTAACACAGAAATGTGCCGCAACCCTCAAACCAAGCTCATCAAGGAATAGGCGCGTACACAAAAACTGTGCTTCGACGTGAAAAGTAGGGGCACATACCAGACCAAGCTCAACCTGGAAAGGCGCAAGCCATGGATGGAAGTGATGCAATGGGTGCATGCAACTATGATACGGAAATGGTATTTGGAAAATGCATGACATATGCACTATACTACAATGATGACGCATGACATATGCAATATATACAATGATGATGATGGTTTTTTTTGTTTTTTTTGATTTTTTAAATGCATGACATATGCATTTTTAGAATGATGCATGACATATGCATGTGTTTTTGATTTTTTTTTTGAAATGCATGACATATGCAGTATTTACAAATGATGCATGACAATGCACTATGATGCAATGACTATGATTGCAGCTTTCCCTATCTTACCAACAGGGCGATACACTAGTTGGTTCAGTATCCAGAATCGAGGCGTAACACGCCGCCTCAACCTATGGGCTTCCATACAGATTTCAAGCCGAGGGTACACCCCTGGGTATTTAAACCAGACTTTAGTCTCGGAAATCCCGAACCTTTGCGTTCTAGGCATAAGCCATTCAAACTCTAGTTTTCACCGTCCCAGTTGGTCTTCTAGGAACTCACCGCAAAAACAGGTAGGTGGCTTTACCAGACCACCGAAAGTCGTTCGGCACGACAAACACCAAAGGAATTGCACCTTCAGAGGATTTAAGGTCTCCTAGACCGGATGCAATGCATGACAATGCAATGAGATGCGCAGAATAGCGCGATGGAATGCATGCCAAATGCAATGAGATGCGCAAAACAGCGCGGTTGCGTTAGACAAGCGGGTGCACAAGACGTGCGATGCGCAAGATAGCGCGATTGAATGCATGCAAAATGCAATGAGATGCGCCAAATAGCGCAATGCGATGCATGCCAAATGCAATGAGGTGCGCACCTTAATGCACCGAAGGTCTTGCACCTCCCGAGGATTTAAGGTCTCCTAGACCGTGCGTGTTTAAGGTCTCGCCAGACCGTGCGTGTTTAAGGTCTCGCCAGACCGGGGAGGCAATGTAAATGAGACACGCATGCCAATGCAAATGGAGCAATGAGACGCCGTGCTCAAAATGGAGCAAATGAGACACGCGTGCCTCAAAGAAGATGGAAAATGCAAGTGCAATGAGGTACACGTGCCTCAAAGGATGGAAACAATGCAAGTGTGACACGCATGCCACACGAAATGAAATCAAGGCGTGATGTGCGAGACAATGTATGTATTGAGATACATGACAACGTGGGGTGAAGGTCTTGCACCTCCTAAGGATTTAAGGTCTCCTAGACCGTGCGTGTTTAAGTCTCGCCAGACCGGTGCGAAAAAAACAATGAGGTGCGCAAAATACGCGATGATGAAATGCAAAGTGAAGGCACGCGTACTCATGGATGCAAAATGCAAAGCGAAATGCAAATGAAATGCGAAGTGAGGCACACATACCTCAAGATACAAAATGAAATGCAAAATGAGGCACGCGTACCTCGAGATGAAATGAAATGCAAAATGAGGCACGCAAACCTCATTGAATGGAAAATGAAATGCAAAACGAGGCACGCGTACCTCGAGATGCAATGAAATGCAAAATGAGGCACGCATACCCCATTGAATGGAAAATGAAATGCAAAACGAGGCACGCGTACCTCGAGATGCAATGAAATGCAAAAATGAGGCACGCATACCTCATTGAATGAAAATGAAATGCAAGTATGACACGCATGCCACACGAAAGTGCAAAAACAGTGCAAGTCGCAAGGGACGTGCAGGACGGCGCGATGCGACGCACCGGACAATGTGATGGATGCGTGCAACGCACACGGGGCAACTTTTGAATCTTGTAAAAGACAAAGGATACAAAAGGATACAATCTTTGCTTGAATCTGAGTGCCACGCACAGAAGACACGGTCCGAGGTCAAAACGAGGCCGGTTGAGCATCGGGGATTCACTTTATTACACTTTCTTGAGCTATGAAGACCAGAAACTACCCACATGGCCTAAACAAGGCTGTGGGAACATCACCGGCTGGACTAGGTGGCCACCGGCTGGCCACCGGCTGCAGAATTAATCCATCGGCACAATATTGTGCCGACCGGCAAAAATAGTGCCGACCGGCCAAAAATGCCTGATCGGGGGCAGTTCTGCCATTTCACCACGGGTCTTTAAAAATAGGGTTTCTAACCCTATTTTTTCACTTCTTGACCGCCGAAAACTCTCCCTCTCTCTCTCTAGAGCTTTTTCCTTCCTTATTTCCTTGTTTTCTTCGTGTTCAAGCCCATTCGTCGCCGGATTCGCGATTTTCTTCGCGTTTCGGACATTTTCGACCGATTGAAATTCCGTTTCGGAGCGTCCTTTGCTATTTCCACTTTTTTCGGGACTTGTTCCCTCGATTTTCTCTTTATT
This sequence comes from Camellia japonica, assembly GCA_030407325.1. NCBI lineage: Eukaryota > Viridiplantae > Streptophyta > Magnoliopsida > Ericales > Theaceae > Camellia > Camellia japonica. The sequence continues at coordinate 2,709,184 of JAPPVO010000002.1, forward strand.
TCCGTGCCTTTCCATCTTCCGACCTTTCCGGCCATTTTCGGCCCGCTCGGGGGTTGACTTTTTCAGTTGACTTTTCCCACATTCCGGCTTTTTCCGGCCATTTTCACACTACCATTGCCATGGCTGACGATGTTCCACACGTCGGGACTCCCCCGATCACGAGATGGATCCCGGGGTCGAGCTCCTCCCGCTGAGCGAGCGCCCTTCGATCCGGCGACCTACCGGCCGGCGATCCACGTTTTACCACCCGATGGACTACGCCAGTTTCGCAGCTTCGACATGGCGTTGGACCCTGAGCTCTTGCTGCGCGAGCCTACCTCTCACCTTTCCTTCGGCGCTTCCGAGGTAACTTTCTTTCCTGTTTTTTACTTTCTGCAATGTAGAACTGTTAACTGTCAAAGTTGTTTTCGTCCTTTAACTGCTTGATTCTGATACACTGTTCACTGTAGTCGATCGCAATCATGCTTACAATTGATATCTGCTTAAAACGGACACATGCACACACACTGCACTAGCCTCAATCACCCAAACACACGGCACACGTCGCATTTCACTGCAAACTTACCAACACCCGATAACTGCTTGAATCTGAAAATATGCACGCATGCCATATTTGCATCGAGCCACACAAACGCACTGACGCGTCACACGTTGTAGTTCACCGTAATCACACCGGCACCCGGTATCTCTTTGAATCTGAAAAACTTGCACGCATGCTAGATTTGCACTAATTGTGACTGTCTCTTCAAAACTGTACATTTTATATTGCTTTGCTACTATTTGTTTGAAAACAGGGAGAGTCCCATACCATCCGCGGGTATGGGAATGTCACGGCTCGAGATTGGTATGGTGAGCTACCCGACGCAGTTCGACGTATCGTGGACCAGGCTGGCTTCGGCGCTTTCTGCAGGGGTCTGACCCGCTTACTGCTTGTAGACCTCTTCTGGCTGCCCTGGCGGAGAGGTGGTGGGACACCACCGGTTCGTTTCATTTATCTGCGACCGGGGACGTGACGATGACCCCTTACGATTTCTCGATACTCACCGGTATCGGAGTAGGGGGTGATCCGATCCCCTTTGACATTGACATGGATGAGTGGACCGCAGCTCAGGTCTACTTGCTTGGCGCGGCTCCGCCTCTCCGCGCCCTCGGCTTCGTCCGGTACTCCTGGTTCGAGGTGCAGTTTCGGGTTCAGCCCCTCCTCGTTGATGCAGCCCCGATGACCCCAGAGGCCGTGGAGAGATATGCACGCGGCTTTCTGATGTTTCTATTCGGGACGACTCTCTTCGCCGACCGGGCGAACACAGTGCCTCTCTGTCTTCTCAGCGCACTGGTGGATGTCAGAGATATCTTGCGTTTCGATTGGGGTGGTGCGGCTCTGGCCACCCTCTATGGCTATATGAGCTCAGTCTCCCGCGCGCAGCGGACAGTTGCTCGGGGGCTACTGGCGTGCTTGGGAGGTACATTTCCTTTCCGCTTTACATTTCTGTTCTGTACTTTCCGTACTCTGCACACTGTACACACTGTAGTCTGCCTTACATTTACTGTATACTGTACACACGGCACACACATACTCTGCTTTTACACTGACTGTACACTGCTCACACTGTACACTCTGCACCATACACTGCACAACACACGGCTCTGCTATTTCTGCTTTTTATTTCTGTATTCTGCTTTATCTGATAAACATTCTGGTATTCTCCTTGCAGTTGTGGGTTTATGCCTACTTCCCTAGGCTCGCTCCTGTACCCGACGCAGAGACCCCTCTGGTCGTCCCCTTCTCACGTCGTTTTGATGGGAGATGCGCCCGGAGGCCACGGGAGACATTCAGCTTCTTCCCGCTACTTCGCTACTTCGATACCATCACCCCCGCGGAGGTATGTTTTACTTGCAGTTCATTTAAGTTTCGCCCTTCCACTGTATATTTGCAATATCAGTAGGTAACAAACTGTATTTCAATTTCAGATCACCTGGCAGCCGTGGGCTCCACTGCCAGCCATGATGCTAGATCGGTTTGCCGGCGCCGTTGAGACCTCACGTTACCGGATTTTGCTGGAGGGCCCGGTCTGTCGGGCTTGGTACCTGGGTGAACGCTTCTTACGCCAGACCCTAGGCTTGCCTGAGCAGATAGTCCCGGTGCACCCTCCTGAGCACATGCGGGATACTGAGCGTTTCACCGCCGAGCAGATGGCGGACTACACCGTTGGCTGGGAGGCAGACGGCTACAGAGGCGAGGGCGATTACTCAGAGTACGTCCGGACCTTCATCATGCAGCCTCTGAGCGGTGGTCGTCGAGTGAGAGAGAGGGACCTGCAGCGCCGGTGGGTAGGGCAGGAGCTGGAGGAGCTGGAGGAGCTGGAGGGGGAGCGTCGGGGAGGGCTCGAGTCCGCGGCAGAGGTGGGTTCAGAGAGGACGGGGGCCGGTTGGCCTGCTCTGCCCACTATGCTGTCATACAGGGGGCAGGGTGGGGAGACCTACCAGATCCCCTTCGCTCCTCCCCCGGCTGGTCATGAGTTGGCCGGTATTCCCGACTTGCCTCCGGTATGTATCACTTTATTTTGTATCTTGCACTGTTACTTCATTTCAGTTCATTTGATATTCCGCAGAATACTGATACATCTGATACTTTTACAGGCGTCTTCCGAGTACACCCGGCAGTCCGTGGAGTTGAATGCCTCCATGATGGGGATGTTGCAGCGGACCTTCGACATCTTGGCTCTCTACAGCATTCCGGTATATTTTCTCTGACTGTTTCATACAATCTGATGTACTGCACAGAACCTGATAAACTGCTCACGGCATTCACACACTGTACTCATACACTGCACCCTGTGCTGATTCGCTGCTCACAGTATACATACACTGTATTCATACATCGCATTCTGTATTGATAAACTGCTCACAGCACCCACACACTGTACTCATACACTGTATTCTGCATTGCTATACTGCTCGCGGTATCTGCACACTGTACTCATACACTATATTCTGCATTGCTATATTGCTCACGGCATCCGCACACTGTACTCATACACTACATTCTGCATTGCTATACTGCTCGCGGCATCCGCACACTGTACTCATACACTGCATTCTGCATTGCTATACTGCTCACGGCATCCTGATGTATTTGCCTTTTATGTGTTTTTTTTTTAGCCCCCCTTTCAGATTCCTCCAGTGGGTGGCGCTCCGGCTGGACCTCCTGTTTCTACTCGGGATGGCAGAGCATATCCCCGCACCAGAGGAGGGCGCACTCATGTCGGGAGCAGCTCACGGGCTCCAGTTCCGGATGATGAGTCCGAGGCAGAGACAGAGGCGGAGGCGGGGTCGTCGTCGGAGGAGACCAGGGATAGCTCGGGCTCAGACGGCGGCGCTCCCGATGATGCTCCTGGGCTTTTGCCCAAGAAGAGGGCGAGGACGGATCCCGAGGCGTGAGGCCATTGATGATGCTGATGACCTAGACTTTTGCTGTTTCTTTTATTTCTTTTATTTTGTACTTTTCTCTTTTGTTGGTAGATAGAGTACTTTGTACTGCCGCAGGCAGGTTTTTTGTTTCTAAAACTTTGTACTTGAAAAGATGATATGAAATGAAACAAACTTTTTGTCTGGAAAAGAGTGTTTACATTTGTGTGTTTCATGCCTTGCACTGTATTGCATCACATTACACCCCAAATGTAAATGATATTGATCTGTTGTCTGAACAATGAACACTTGCATTATGATAATCGGATAACCCACCAACTAATAGCAAGCAACTCATACAAACCACTACTCAAACTGCACAATACAGCCCATACTCTACTGGGGATTGACTTGCATACAGCTCATAACACAGCTCTCGGCTCATTCTGCACACAGCAAACCCTGAACAAATAACCCAATCTGATAAGACGGATCACAAACTGACACGGTTGCAGTTGAAACACACTCGGATGTCCCAAATTTTCCCTTTCTTCTCCTGCTTCGCACGAATGTAGAAAATGGCACAGCATTCAGAGCACAAACGATTAATCTTTGAAAAAAGGGGTTTCACAACCGGGGTATCGAGCCCGCCACAGAACACAATGAGACAGACTCAAACAGAGAAACAAAAGGCACACGACCTAAACACGACGAGACACACTCGGAAAAGACTCAAAGCCAAAATTGAGGCCGACAAATCAAAAGACACGACACACAGACATGTTTACAAAAGACCTCAAATCTCGAGGAGCCAATTCTTCCGGGCATATTTCCCACCCTTTCTGATTTGTGATTCTCACATCACTCGGCCCTCAGGCTCGGTTTTTCTCTCAAAACCCTTTTCTTACTTTTCTCTCAACTTACTCCTCTCTATTCTTTATTCTCTCATTTTTTTCATCCCTCCCCAGGGTGATTGATGGATGAATAGAAAGTCACAGGTTCACGCCCAATACTGTTAGCTCACGGCTATTTCTTCTGACGAATGGAGCGCCTTTCCGATGAGTATGTTGACGGGGGAAAGACAGAAGACCTGACTCAACTGTGCCCCTAGTTCGTCACTTTGACCATTTTTTTTGTTTTCTTCCTAAAACAGTTTTGATCAAAATGAGAGTTGGATCAACACACTTATTCGATTTTTGATTTGAAAATCATGCGAATCAGGCAGTGAGCACTGAAAATTCTCCTTTTGGGTCCAAACAAGGTCCAATTTGAAAAATGAAATAGTTTTCGAGAAGATAGTCAACTTCAGTAAAAATTTTCAAAAACTATTTTCGCAACAGTCAACGCTCAACGAGCGCGGAACTTACCCTCGAGATGCACAACCTCGGATCGGGGATGATGGAAAATTGCCCCTGGCTTAAAGGGGACAAGGCAACGGAAAGTTGCCCCTGGTTTGGAAGGTAACTCAGGGCAACTTATGGCAACGCATGGCAACGGAAAGTTGCCCCTTGTTTGGATGATGCCGCGGCACATTGTAAGCCAGTCCTTGTTGACGACGATCGGACCCTCGAACGCGGAGGAGACGAAGATGGTTTGAGTCAATATATGGACACAGTCACCTGGAAGGTGTTGGCGGTTTGGGCTTCGAGAGGAGGTTGATCACGTAGCTCCCGGTTGCTGCAGTCGAGACGTTGGATTCAGAGGAGGCAAAAGTGATCAAAACCATGACATGGACTGAGACGCTATGGAAGCGTTGGGGGCTGGACTTCAAGATGAAGTTGCCTACGTATCCCAAACATGGGAATCAAGCCTTACGTAGTTCCGGTTAAGGTACACTCGGGTATTTTAACCTTCACTGTTTAGGCTCTAACTTTTGCCAAGGTGCCCAATGCGGGTTTTCGACCTTGCGAGCTATGTTTTTCTTTTTCTTTTCATTTCTTTCTTTTCTTTTCCTTCGCATTTTCATTTTTTTAATTTTTGTTGTTTTTTCTCTTCTTTTTTGCTTCTTTTTTATTTTTCTTTTTCTTTTCTTTTTTTTTTTTTTTTTGCTCTAACTTTTGCCTGGGCCGCCCTTCCGGGTTTTCGGCCCAGCGAGCCTCTCAAAGGGTAAAAAGTGTAGCAAGCCCATGCCAAATGGTTTTGAGATCGAAGCTTCTCTGTATCCAAGAGAGTGACTGGTGTTGATCTGCAGAAGTCCATCACGGTTGCTTCATGAGCCTTGCCGGGTGAGATCTGATCTCCTCGATCTGACTTTGATGCCTCTTGCTCGAGGGCTGCTTCAAACGGGCCACACAGGCGTTTCATGGCACTGTTGAATGTTTTGAACGGATTCCAGTTTGCAACAGATAAATTGAATCTTGAGGCTGAGAGCGATCCTGGGCTGCACAATCTCAAGAGCGATTCCACACAAGTCTTCGCAAGACTGCGCAAAATATTTTGTTTTTGAAAGTTTTTAAGAAAGCGACAAATCGCTCGCGCTGAAGATAGTGTGGAACCAGTCTGGATCGAACCAGGATCCTTCTCAGTACTTACGCCGACAAGCATGATTTCATTCATTAAAAGCTTAGCATGCCTGTCGTTTTCTCAAAATGATCAAAATTTCACAAAACCCGAGGAATTCCTTCCCCTTCGTTTTCATCACCACAGTGTTCGAAAAGGGTTTTATGAAAAGCTTAGGTCATCATAACGATGTTCAAGGCACAAGAGAGCAGGCGGTACGTACTGTCGTTCCATTCACACCTTTTGGCACGGCTAACTCAAATAGCAACAAATACGGCACATGATAGCCACGGCTGTTTCATTCAGATTTGCTGGCATAACTGGCTCCTCGGCAGGAACAGACTCGAAAAAGCAAAAGCAACTATTTATAAGACAAAATGGTGTTTGAGGCAACAACCCCGAAATCGCCTGGTATTCTATACAAGAGGGACTGACTCATTACAATTAGACAGACCCTTAAGCAAAAGGACTGACTCAAAACAATGAGACAGACTCGAGACAAGACAACAAAAAAAAAAAGACCGACTCGACACCCGAGTCAGAATTTACGAAAATTAACATGCCCAAAAATGCGTGCCAAACGCCACATCCAAAAATGCGCCAAGCATTGCCCACAGGCGGTTCACCTTCTGATTACATACTCGCAGTATCTGTGTCCTCAAAATCCAACAACTGGGTGGTGACGGACTTTGCTGAAGTAGGAGGGAGGATAACCTCGTTGTCAATCAAATCCTGCACCTCATGTCGGAGGCGGAAGCAATTGTCAGTAGGGTGGCCTGTCTGCTGGTGGTACGTACAGTACTGAGCAGGATCATGCGTAACAGGAAGATTCTTCGGGAGGGGCCGAGGTTCCAGAGGCTTAAGGTGTCCCCTCTCGGCAAGGATTTGAAGTGCCTTGGATAATGGCATATAGAGAGCATGGAAGACCCTGCGCCCTCGGGGCAGGTACTTTGGAGCCTGAGCACTCTTGCTAGATGCACTAGCGAACGGATCGGCGGGTGCGGCCTTGGGTTTCTGATCCTTTCCGGATGCAGGGCTGAGAGGGGGAAGAACTGTTTTGGGATGACGGGGCCTCTCCCGATTCTCCGATTGACTGGAATTGCCCTCAGGCGAAGTGGGGAAAGCATCCTCCACAACTTTTGACATAACTGCAGATATCTGTTGCTTGTTCATTCCCTCGGCTTTCAAAGCCTCTACTGCCCACAGCAGTTGTTCGATAGGGTCGGCATCTGCCTTCATCTTGCCTTTATCTCTGGCCTCGGCCTGATTCAGAACTTGGTTTGATGCGTCGTTGCCATAGCTGGAGGCCATCTCCGGTTGGCTGAGTTCAATTACAATTCGTCCCAGTAGCGGGGGCTCTTGGGGTACAAAACCTCCGGCATATGGTGCGACTGGCGGCGAAACAGACATCCCATAGGCGAGATCCGTCACGGACCTTTGAAGATCACCTATCATCCCCATTAGTTCAAATGTAGTGGGCTCGCGAGCCTGATATAGCTGAGGGGCCCAAACTGGGTGCGCGGCCGGCGATCTGGGCGGATGCGGCATGTCAACAGTAGTCTCATCGTGTAGGGTGATTCCTTGATCCAACGCGGCCGTCATGACCACGATCTCTTCTGAATTCTGCGTCATGCTCAGTCCTGCCTCAGCAAGGAGAAGACACTAGCTGTTCCGGATCGACCCTCTGAATCCCCTGAACTGAAACGGAAAACAAGCAGTATTTCAGCCCCAAACAGATCAAGCACGGATGTAGTCGGACAACTGTACTCTACTACTGATCACTGTTCCCCAGAATTACTGTTCAAAGCTGAACTGATACCCGCAGACACAACTGGTTCTCAACAACACTGATACTGGTGCCCTCAGGTCGGATACCCAAACTTGCAAACTGATATGTGCGTTCCCTGTAGAGATACACTCTAAAAGCACATAACAGGTAGAAGAGAGCCAATACACCCCTATGTTGGGGTAGGGTTTTCCTGTCCTATTTTGTCAGGAGCTAGGGCTTCACTACGCACACAGCGGTTTCAAACAACCTGTGTCGGGTAAGCAACCTGTCCTAGTTTGGAATGGTCACTATGGATCCGAATATGCACTAGGTCGAATGGTCGAAAAGGGTGCCCCGGTAAAACTGGGTTTTTGTTCCCATACTGGCAGAGCCCGCAACCGGTCAGCCTTATGGTCATGCCTTGACAAGACAAGCCTCCGGCAAACCGCTCAGGAATAGCAGATGGCCAACACGGTGTCCTAGGCGCACCAATGCACATGCAATGCAAAGAGACACATAAAAGAAATCAAAACAGGATATCACGAGTTCGAGTCAAGCTCTCTAAACTCCCCAGCAGAGTCGCCAGAAACTGTAACACGCCCGCCGGGGGGGGGGGGCCTCGCTACAGCTCGGACTCTCCTTTTGTGTTACGGTTCTAAATTTGAACCAAAGAGTCCAACTCTGGCAAATCGTTTTGAAGAAAAACAGATTTTTTGAAAAGTAGTGCCAAACATGGACTGCTTTGCCAGATTACAGAGTCGCCACCTAAATATTTTTTATGGGAATTTAGGAAACCCTGACTCGGTGCCGAAGGCCACGTGTCCGTCATCACCAAATGTCTTGGCTCGGGAGCTTGGGTACGATCGGGGAAGGTCAGCTATGAGCACCCCCTTTCGCCCGGTCCGAAGACCGGCCTCTACTAACCGTGATATCCGATTTTGAAAACATTACATGCTCTTATTCCGTTATTAACCTAGAATTACTATGTTATGCGCACAGCAAACAAGTATAGACCAGATCGCCTAATTTGGAAAGAAACATTGTATATCCGTTTGTTTTAAAAAGCGCTTTAGAATTTGCTACTCGCAAGTAGGCTAAAACACGGATTTCAACGAGTTTTTCCAACTCAAGCAACCCAACCTCCACCCACAGGCATTCAAACAGTTTAACTCACATAAGCACTTAGCCGCATGGTAAGCATACTGTCATGGCAACATTCACACGCATGCGAAATGCTAAAGCGTAAAATACTTACATCGTACTCCCGCCAAAACAGAAGCTTATTAGAAATCCATGCATGACCTAAGCATACTGAAATGTCTAATGCAACACATGCAAGATGTGATCTAGGCAGGCTCGGCTATCCTAGACATGGCATGTGAAATGCTACAACTATCACGTATTCAATTTGGAATTGAAAGTACGATGCAGTTTGCATGATGTGCCAAGCCTGATGTATGTTAACAAATGCATGGATGCACGCATGCATTGCATAAGGTATGCTAATTTTAAATATGCCTAATCTACCATCGTAAGCAGGTAAATAAAAGGGAAGAAAGAAGTGGGGGTTGGAAGACATACACACACCCACGCACACTTATTACAGATTTGCCCTCGCTCGGAGGGACCGAAAGAATAATACAAATAATTAACTACGCAAACTAATTAAATTACAAAACCCATTAAATTAATTAAGCAGATTAATTAATCTAATTAAAGTAGTAAACCCCTCGGGAAGAGGGCCGGATGCGGCGCGTGTTCGGGACTTGCTCGGAATCGCGCTACCATGCAAAGTCTGCCTCTGTTTTCCCTGCTTTCCTCCTCTGAAGACTGCCAAAGTCTCAAAACTACCTCTCAAGGCACAGGGGGATACCATCGGCTGAGGGGAAACACCACCGGCTGAAGTATGTTGCCACCGGCACAAAATTCATCCATCGGCCACCAATATACTGCCGGTCGGCACTAAATACTGCCGGCCGGCACTGAATGTCTGCAGAACCTGCAACTCACAGTAGCAGAGGGCAACAGCTTGCATGGCAATGCAATTCAAGCAATTTATGCACGAAACACACTCCTTATCATGTGAATGACTCAAAGGAGCATGTGCCTCGATTCTCAGGCCACCAATCACGCATTTCCGTGCATGATGGCCCAAAGAACCAAATGTGCAACTTCTATTTCAAATGCATGCAAACCAAACAAACATAAAAGGGTGCCAAACCTCTATCATGCTCATCTCAAAAGGTCAAGCATGTGCATTGATGTAATGCAATCTTAAACATGTTAGCTAGCATGCAACATGGACAATGTAATGTACTTGTGCAAAACATACAAGCCAACATGAGATAAGCATGCGAGCAAACAAATGATGGCCTTAAACATGACTTAGGCAACTCTAGATAGGCCTAAAATCAGTGTCCAAAGTGCCCAAAAATGAAGGCCAACACACACACACACGCGCATATGTTAAGACTAAACACTTAGGCACTAAGTAAGCAACCCTCAAACATACTTGAAAGGGAATATCATGGACACTTAGCATGCATCATAAGCTTTGAAAATCATGTTATAGAAGGTTCCAAACCAACTAAATAAACCAAGTGAAGCATGCAAGAAGGCCCAAGCACTTAAGGCTCACCAAAGAGGTAATGAACTACACTTAACACGACCATACATAGCATGCATTGGGCGACCAAAAACAGAGTTTTAACATATAAAACTAAGTCCAAAAGACCACCTAGATGGCATCTAATGGCTCAAATTCAAAGGCATGCATAATGACCAAAACAAAGGGCATGCAACACATGCTTTCAAAGCAATAAAGAGGCGACTTAGGCAAGCATATGGGCATGCCAAAGGGACTGATATTACATGTTGGGTGGTTCCAAACCACCAAAACGATGCAAGCAACGCGTGCTACACATTGACACACTTGAGGCATACAAGCCCTACAAGTCACAAATGCAAAGGAGCTATACTAAGCATGCTAAAATCAATCCAAACGACTATGGACAAACCTAAAGCATGGCAAAATAAGCACAAAACATTCATGAATCTAAGCCTAAAGCATGCTCAAATTAGGGCTAACAACCTAAGGCATGTTAAGGCAATAATAAGCATTACATGGCACCTATGCTAGGCATGCATAAGGGACCAAAACCAACTTAACACAAAGTTATAACATGGCAATATAAGCATAAAATATAGCCATTGCATGCTCAAACACACACTCGAACATAAGGCTCCCTAAGAGACCAAAACTTGCCCTTTTCAAGGACATCAAGGAGAGGGGGTGGCCCTCTCCTTCTTGGGACTTCAAGGCATCATCTTCACCACTGAAATCCCTCAAGATTTCAGTGGTGAAGAGACCCCAACACCAAAATCCCGGATCTCTCACAAAATAACACAAAATGAGGCCTTTTCAAGGCCTAAGGGTGGTCAAACCCTCCCAAAGCACAAAACACTCTTAACCAAAAATAGAGAGGACCAAAAAACAAAACTTTTATGTGTTGATCACCAAGCACAAAAATAGTTCTAAGCTATGTAAAAATGGAGTGCAAAAATGGGGTAAAAAGGGATAGTTTCTTACCCTTGAAGACCACCTTCACAAAGGTTGATGTTGTTGCTTCCTTGAGCTCAAATCCAACCAAAAACTTCAAGAACCAGCCCTTAGAACCTCAGTAACCAAAGGAAGGTGAAACACTAGGTGTTGATGAGCAATAGTAAGTCACAAACACCTAGTGTACAAATAAGAGGGAAGAAGAGAGATGGGATAGATACAAAACTTCTAACCTAAAACCAGAGCTTCTTCTCTGTCTAAAATGTCTAAAAATCAAAACTCCTTCCAACCTTGAGCCAAGAGAAGGGAGCCTTCTCTTATAGGCAACAAAACTTACAAGTTAAGCTAACCAAGGGGCTCATCCCTCCATACACGTGTATGGAGGGGAAACAAATGCTATAAAGCTGTCTGAAAATATCTCCAAAAACAGCTGTAAAGTAGTCGGCAGGGCAAAATGGTCATTTTGCCAAAATTGACTGCCGACCGGCACAAAAGAGTGCCGACCGGCACAATATAGTGCCGATGGAAACACCAACCAGCCGGTGGCCTCTAGCCACTGTCGGTGGTGTGTGGGGATGATGCCTCACAAGGCATTCCCTGCCCCTCCAAGGCAAAGCACAAGTGTTTGGTGCAAAACCAGACACAAAACGGTCAAGTTCGGAGATCCTGAGGCAAGGCGCGTAGCCGAGAACTCCGGGAACTCCAAACGAACACGAACATGGATAATCACCGAGTGTTCCAACGGTGACGTCCAAGTCTTGAGGACGGTCAAAAATGGGGTGTCTACAACTGTTAAATGACTGTTTTCAATACTGAAAGGACATTCATTCTTAACCTCTTTACGCATATGTTATTCACTGGGCTTTAGCTCACTGCTCATATATATATGTAGGTGTTCAAGCACCGGACCGTTGCTAGAAGCGTCAGGCTAAGCTCCCATTTTGTCAAAGCCAACCACTGTGCCTCACTGAGAGGTTCCAAGTCCTTCAAGCTAGGGCTTTTGGGGGTGTTTTAGATTTCCTCCTTTTTGTATATGTTTTTGTAATACTGTATAGACTGTACCTGTACTGTACTGTTATGGTGGAGATTTAGTCCCTAACCTGAATATCTGTATATGATGTATGTACATACTGTTTTGTTTCGAATGTGAATATGTTTTGAAAAGTCTTTTTGCATACAGACTGTCGTAGCTCATTAGACATCTTTGTATTACTGTTTTGGCTTCCACCAGCCCCTGTACTCTGTATTACTGTTTACTGTTAAGCAGGCCTTCGGTGATCTTGGATTACTGGCCAGTTACGGTGCTAAACCCATAGGGGCGGGTTTGGGTCGTGACGGAGTGGTATCAGAGCGATATTAAACCACAAGTTATACCGCACACACGTGTCCAAATGAGCTATAGGATGTCCTAGAAAAGGAAATAGGGCATTGCATGAACATTGAAAAAGTGCGTGTGGCCATGACATGTTTATGTGTGCTAATTTGTTAATATATTAAGCATGCAACTGTCTATGTTTATAATCGCCATAATTGTCTATAGTGAAATGGAGAATGCAAGAACTACTGATGAAACTGAATCATCTGACGCCAGAATGGCAAGACTGGAAAGAACAGTGGAACTGTTGATCGAAGCCTTAAGGCAACAGTAACAACAGAACCAACAGCCCCCACCTCCTCCGGTACAGCCGGAATAGAATGTGAATGATGACATCATTGCTCTAACACAGAAGTTCAGTAAGATGAAATTGCCAACATTTCAGGGAGGCCTTGAACCATTGAAGGCCGAAGCGTGGGTGCTAGAAACTGAAAAATTATTTGAAGTGTTTCCGTGTTCTGAAGCACACAAAGTGCTACTGGCTACCTTCACCTTACAAGAAGAGGCCAGAAGGTGGTGAATGCTGCTTCGCGATACCAATACTGCTATGAATTGCGCTCAGTTTAAGGGAGCCTTCTTTGAGAAATACTTCCCACAGTGTGTCAGAGACCGCAAGGTAACTGAGTTTGAACAGTTAAGACAAGGTTCCATGTTCGTGGCTGAGTATGAGTCAAAGTTTACGGAACTCGCCAGATATGCACCGCACATGGTTGACACTGATTACAAAAAGGCCAGGAAGTTTGAAGGCGGCCTTAATGTAGAAATTCTTAACAGAATTAATGTTTTGAAACTGCTTAAGTATGTGGATGTTCTTGACCGAGCAATAATGGCTGAGTCGAACATCGAGGCACTGAAACAGACTGAAACACCGGGAACCGAGTGGCGTGGTAAGAGACGAGGCTTCAAGTTTAAGAAAGGCCGGAACAGTTCATTGAATAAAAAGCAAAATACGGGGTCAACAACCAGTTCCAGTCAGGGAAGTGGTTCCATTCCGCCCTGTTCTGAATGTGGTAAGAAACATAAAGGGGTTTGCTATAAAATTTCAGGTGCTTGTTACAGGTGTGGCAAGGTGGGCCACATGGTTAAAGATTGCCCTTCCACTCCTCCGGGCAACAGTAAAGCTGCAGCCAGCGCCGTAGCATCAACTGCTGCACCAAAACCCAACCCTAAAGCCACTGGAAAAGAGTCTATGAGGCAAGGCCGAGTGTTTGCACTCGTACCGGGAGATGTGCAGAATACCGAGACCGTTGTGTCAGGTATACTCTCAATTTGTGCTCAAAATGCTTATGTTCTGATTGATTCGGGTTCTACACATTCATATGTATCGCATGCTTTTTCGCGAAAATTAAATAGACCACTGGAACCTATGAACTATCTGTTAGCTGTATTTTCACCTGTTGGGGGATCCATGACTTGTGCTTATATGTACCCTGCATGTGAGATTATTGTTGGCGCTGCACATTTATATATGGATTTACTGCCATTGAATATTGACCATTTTGATGTAATATTGGAAATGGACTGGTTAACAAAATATCATGCCACCATAGACTGTGTAACAAAACAAGTTGTTTTCCATCCACCTAGACTGCCTAAATTCGTGTTTAATGGAGTTGGAGTAGTACCTCCCCCATATCTGATTTCATCCATGAAAGCTTTTAAACTGATTAAAAAGGGGTGTAAAGGGTATCTGTGTTGTGTATTGACTATACCTACTGATGCTAAAACTGATGTGAACAGTATTCCTATAGTTAGAGAATTCCCAGATGTTTTTCCAGATGATTTGCCAGGGGATTTGATTGATAAGGAGATTGAGTTCACCATTGATGTGGTTCCGGGTACACAGCCAGTATCTAAAGCTCCTTACAGAATGGCACCGACTGAATTGAAAGAGTTGAAAGTTCAGCTACAGGAACTGTTAGACAAGATGTTCATCAGGCCCAGTACTTCACCGTGGGGAGCTCCAGTTTTGTTTGTGAAGAAGAAAGACGGCTCATTGAGACTCTACATTGACTACCGTGAACTGAACAAGGTAACAGTGAAAAATAAATATCCATTGCCTCGTATTGATGATTTATTTGACCAGTTACAGGGTGCTCAAGTGTTCTCCAAAATTGACCTTAGATCTGGATACCACCAGTTGAAAGTCAAGACAGGGGACATTGAAAAGACTGCCTTTCGAACGAGGTATGGACATTACAAATTTCTTGTTATGCCTTTCGGAGTTACTAATGCACCTGCTGCATTTATGGACCTTATGAACAAATTTTAAACCATCCTCGATGACTTTATTGTTGTGTTCATAGATGACATTTTGATTTATTCCAAAAGCACGGAAGAACACGAACGTCATTTGAACATTGCCTTACAGACCCTAAGAGAACAGAAACTTTATGCAAAACTAACTAAATGTGAATTTTGGCTAGACAGTGTGATGTTTTTGGGACATGTGATCAGTAAGGATGATATTACAGTTGACCCACCGAAAATTGAAGCAGTAGTGAACTGGCCTAGACCGACCAATGTTACCGAAGTCTGAAGTTTTCTAGGCTTAGCCGGGTATTATAGGAGATTTGTGAAAGACTTCTCCAAAATTGCCTTACCGTTGACTCAGTTGACTCAAAAGGGGATGTCATTCGACTGGACCGATCAGAGAGAATCAGCTTTTCAAGAGTTGAAAACTCGACTAGTGATTGCACCGATTTTCACCTTACCCTCAGGTACAGATGGTTATACTATATATAGTGATGCTTCTTATAAGGGTTTGGGATGTGTTTTAATGCAGAATGGTAAAGTTATTGTATATGCTTCCTGACAACTGAGACCGCATGAAAAGAACTACCCGACCCATGACTTGGAACTTGCTGCAGTAGTCTTTGCACTGAAAATTTGGCGTCACTACCTTTATGGGGCGACATGTGAGGTGTATACAGACCACAAGAGTTTGAAATACTTCTTCACACAGAAAGAACTGAACATGAGGTAGCGGAGATGGTTAGAACTGATAAAGGATTATGATTTGCAAATTTTGTATCATCCGGGGAAAGCTAACACCGTTGCCGATGCATTGAGTCGGAAATCGATTGGAAACCTAGCCTGTTTACTCACCGGATAGAAAGAATTGCTATGTGACCTTGAAAAACTTGAAGTTGAAATTGTTTTGCGTGAACAAGGTGGAACATTGGCTGTTATTTCTGCTCAACCGGCACTGATTGAAGAGATTAAAGAGAAACAGCAACAGGATGACTTCTTGAGGAAGATCATCTAAGAACGAGAATCCAAACCGAGGTCGGATTTCAAATTTGAGAATAATGTGTTGAAATTCCAGAGAAGATTATGTGTGCCGAGTGATTCTGAACTGAAAAGAAGAATTCTGCAAGAAGGCCACAATTCAAAATTGTCTATCCATCCAGGAAATACAAAAATGTACCAAGACTTGAAACTGAATTTCTGGTGGCTGGGAATGAAGAAAGAGATTGCTGATTTTGTGTCGAAATATCTTCATTGCCAACAAGTTAAAGCCGAACATCAACGATCCACAGGTTTACTGCAACCCTTACCGATACCGGAGTGGAAATGAGAACATATCACCATGGTTTTCATTGTTGGTTTACCTCGCTCCAGTAAAGGTATGGATTCAATTTGGGTTATTGTTGATAGACTGACTAAATCTGCTCACTTCTTACCTGTCAAAACAATCTATAATGCGGACAAATTGGTCATAATTTATATTGATGAGATTGTTAGATTGCATGGAGTGCTTGTGTCCATTGTTTCTGATAGGGACTCGAAGTTTACATCGAGATTTTGGCAAAGCCTACAGACAGTATTGGGTACTGAACTGAGACTGAGTAGTGCATACCATCCTCAGACAGATGGTCAGTCAGAAAGAACCATCCAGACTCTAGAGGACTTACTGAGAATGTGTGTCCTTGATTTTCAGGGAAATTGGAAAAGTCATCTACCGTTGGCTGAATTCGCCTACAACAACAGTTTTCATTCAAGCATTGGTATGGCGCCTTTCGAGGCTTTATATGGCAGGAAATGTCGATCTCCTATCTGCTGGGCAGAAGTAGGAGATGGGCCTTTGCTTGGGCCCGAAATTGTACTTGAAACTACCGAAAAAGTGAAACTGATCTAACATTGACTGAAAACCGCACAAAGCCGACATAAAAGTTATGCAGATGCCCGAAGGCGAGACAGAGAGTATGAAGTAGGTGATCATGTTTTTGTAAAAGTGACACAGATAAAGGGCAGACCCGTTTTGGGGCTAAAGGCAAGTTAGCGCCGAGATATGTCGGACCGTATGAGATTATTGAGAAAATCAATCCGGTGGCATATCAAGTAGCTCTTCCTCCTGAAATGGAGCATATGCATAACGTGTTCCATATTTCAATGTTGAGGGACTACCTCCGGGATCCCTTCCATGTGATTGAACCTACCTGTGTAGTTCTAAGTGACGACTACACTTATGAAGAACGACCTATTCAGATTGTGAAAAGACGGATCAAGAAGTTAAGGAACAAAGAGATCCCGCTAGTTAAAGTTGACTGGCAAAACCATGGTGGCGTGTATGCCACCTGGGAAAGAGAAGACGATATGATCAAGAGATACCCTGAATTGTTTCCACTGAATCCTGTTTTCTTCCAAAATGAAGGTAATTCGAGTTTGGAGGACCAAACTCTTTATAAGGAGGGGAGACTGTGACAACCCTCACCTCTGATTAGTGCTAATTTATGATTAAGCATGTTAAGTGACTGATTGACTGAGATACTGATTGATTGATTGAGTATGTTAGTTTAAGCGCATTTCTATCTGTTTGACTATTAATTGATCTGTTCGTGTTTTATCTTTGAATTATGAATTGAAGGCCATATCAGCGGCCGAAACTGAAATTGATTGGTGTTTCATGCTAATTCGAATTTATGTGATTTTATGGCATGTTTAATTGAAATTTGATTTGGTATGATTAAATTGGATTAAATAATGTTAGATTACATTAGTTTGAATAAACTACCATTTTGCCACTTAGTGGACTAGTTCATGAGCCTTTTATTTGATTTCTATATGCTAGCATTAACCTTTCTTCAGCCATTTCCTCAAGTCCAAAACCGACTAGAGAGAGAGAGACTTAGGAGAGAATTGTTTTCAACAAGTTTTGCTAGGAGAATTAGAAGAATTGAAGAGAGGATTGCACTTTTGATCTTGAATTGAGACCTAAGGTAGGAGAATCATCTTCTTGAATTTGTATTTAAGTTGTATCTTGCATGTTTCATGAAGGTTTAGTGATCTAAGTCTAGAATTGGTTTTAAGTTGTTGAATTATGAGCTAGATCATGCATGCATGTGCATATCATGAAGTTTAAGGTTGTTTTCCATGAGATTCTTGCATGCAAGTCCACATTGTGGTTATAGTCCATGAATTCACCATGATTTTGAGCTTAAACTTGCATTTGAGCTTGTAGTTGAAACTTTGATTTCAATTAAACACTTGCATGTTACATTTAAATTATGTTCATGAAGTTTTCCTTGAAATTGTGTTTAATTGAACTACATTTGGGCTTTGAATTCTCAAATTGATCTTTGAAACATGTTATACTATGAGTTTACAAGAGTTTTCCAGAAAATTAGCCCAGAAGGATCGAATTTGATGCTTTGAAGTTGAGTTTTGAGCTTGTAGGTTCAATCTGGAATTTCTAGAATTTGGACCCACGCTCGAGCGTAGGACTTCACGCTCGAGCGTACACTCTGAGTTCATGCAGTCTGCTCGAGTGGGGAAAGTGACGCTCGAGCGGAAAATGCATGTATCCAGTACTTTGCATGTGTTTATAGTCCGCTCGAGCGGGGGAATGCACGCTCGAGCGAGGACTTGTGTCTCACGCTCGAGCGGGTATCGAGCGCCCATCAAGCGTGAATTTCGTGCATCCAGTACTTTTACAGTCCGCTCGAGCGGAGGAATCCACGCTCGAGCGGAGCCCTTTTGTCTGCATGTCCGCTCGAGCGGAGAAAGCCACGCTCAAGCGGGACTCCTATTTTCTGAAAATTTTGAAAAGTGTTCAAAAGTGCATTTTTGCATCCTCTTTCCATCCTAGGCATTCCCAGGGCATGTTTAAGGCATCTTAGGGAGAATATTGATGTAGAACCACACCGAGGCAAATTAGGGATTAAGTTATTATTTTCCCAACTGTGTAGCTTACTGTGTGTTCGTTCTGACTGTGTAGGGTTGGCATCTGAGGACGCTCTAGCTGTTTATAGCCCAGTGCTCTGTGAGTAACAATGTTGTAAAGATATGTTCAATCATGAATATTTTCTAAATGAACAACTATACTGCTTTCTGAAATGATATCTCTTACTGAAGGAATGTTTGTCCTAATTGTGAACTGTATTCATGGCATCCATAGCAATTTACTGTTACTGTACTATACTGCTACTGTCATAGAGATCTCTGTCGGTTCCCATGTTTGGAACCACTACTTTTTACTGATATGATGGCCATCAACTGACTGTTCGGTTTGTTAAGACCTACTGTACTGTTTTGCTATTGGATGTACCACATATGACTATTATAGTTTTTGAATGACTGTTATGACATGAAATATGAGCCACAAACTGAATGACTGATATACTGTTAAATGATTGTTTTCAATACTGAAAGGACATTCATTCTTAACCTCTTTACGCATATGTTATTCACTGGGCTTTAGCTTACTGCTCATATATGTATGTAGGTGTTCAGGCACCGGATTGTTGCTAGAAGCGTCAGGCTAAGCTCCCATTTTGTCAAAGCCAACCACTATGCCTCACTGAGAGGATCCAAGTCCTTCAAGCTAGGGCTTTTGGGGGTGTTCTAGATTTCTCTCTTTTTGTATCTGTTTTTGTAATACTGTATAGACTGTACCTGTACTGTACTGTTATGGTGGGGATCTAGTCCCTAACCTGAATATCTGTATATGATGTATGTACATACTGTTTTGTTTCGAATGTGAATATGTTTTGAAAAGTCTTTTTGCATACAGATTGTCGTAGCTCATTGGACATCTTTGTATTACTGTTTTGGCTTCCGTCAGCCCCTGTACTCTGTATTACTGTTTACTGTTAAGCAGGCCTTCGGTAATCTTGGATTACTGGCCGGTTACGGTGCTAAACCCATAGGGGCGGGTTTGGGTCGTGACAAGCAGTAACAGTACAGTAACAGTAAATTGCTATGGATACCACGAATACAGTTTACAAATAGGACAAACATTCATTCATTAAACAATGATGTTTCAGTAAACAGAACAGTTGATCATTCAGAAAATATTCATAATTGAACATATCTTTACAACATTATTACTCACAGAGCACTGGGCTATAAGCAGCTAATGAACGTCCTTGGATGCCAACCCTACACAGTTACAGAACGAACACACACTAAGTTACACACTTGGGAATCAACAACTTAGTCCCTATCTTGACTCGGTGTGGTTCTACATCAATAGCCTCATTAAGATGCCTTAAACTAGGCCTATGAATGCCTAGGATGAAATGAGGATGCAAAGATGTACTTTAAAACACTTTTCAAAATTTTCAGAAAATAGGGGTCTCGCTCGAGCGTGGCATCCTACGCTCGAGCGGACATACAGACAAAGGATCTCCGCTCGAGCGTGACTTCCTTCGCTCGAGTGGACTGTAAACTCAAGCAAAAGTACTGGATGCATGCGATTCACACTCGATGGGCGCTCGACCTCCGCTCGAGCATGAGACACAAGTCCTCACTCGAGTGTGCATTCCCTCGCTCAAGCGGACTGTAAACACATAAAAAGTGCTGGACACACGCATTTCACGCTCGAGCGGGATGCATGTACTCAGAGTGTACGCTCGAGCGTGGGTCCAAAATCTGGAATTTCCAGATTGAACCTCCAAGCTCAAATTCAACATTAAAAGCATCAAATTCGATTCTTTTGGGCCAATTTTCTGGAAAACACTTTAAAACTCATAATATGACAAAAATCAATTTGCAAAATCAAATCCCAAAGGTAGTTCAATTAAACACAAATCCAAACAAAACTTCATGAACATAATGTATATGTAACATGCAAGTGCTCAATTGAAACCAAAGCTTCAAATACTTGGTCACATGAGTCAATTCACTCAAAAACATGATGAATTCATGGACCATAGCTAGAATATAGACATGCATGTGAGGATTTCCATGAAATAAACCTCAAAACTCAACAATGTGTACATGCATGCATGATTTAGCTACTCAAATCAACTCTTTAAACCAATTCTTGACTTAGATCACTAATGACTCATGAACCATGCAAGAACCAACTTGAATTCATAAATTAAAGGATAAATATCCTACCTTAGGTCCTCAATTTCAAGTCTAGAAGCTCAATTATGCAATCTACTCTTCAATTCTTCTAATTCTCCAAGCAACTTTTGATGAACTCTATTTTCTCCTCTCTCTCCCACGGTTTGGCCTAAGAAAAGGATGAGATGGTGGTGCAACAATTGATATGAATCACACTCCAAACAAAGCTTCTAAAGTGGCCCACTAAGTGGCAATTTGGTAAATAACTTGAACTAATGCGATTTAACAATATTTAATCTAATTTAATCGTCCCAAATCAATTTCAAATTAAATCTACCATAAAATCACATATATTCTAACTAGCATAAAATACCAATCAATTTCTGATTCGGTCGCCGATAGGACCTTCAATTTACAGTTCGAAACTTAAGACATGAACAGATAAATCAATGGCAAACAGATAGAACGCACTAAAACAACATACCCACACAATCAGTTCAGAATTTCAATCTAACCAGTTATTTATCATGTTCAGTCACAGTTTAGCAGTAATCAGTGGCGAGGGTTGTCACATTGCTCCTGCGTTTTTCAACCCAAAAGGCAACACTCTGTAGCAATACAGCCCTTTTGGGGTGATAAACGCAGTCTTCTCCTCATCTGGCGGGTACATAGCTATCTAATGGTACCCCCTGTAGGCATCTAGGAAGCTCATCCTTCCATGTCCTGAAGTGGCATCCACTAGTTGGTCTATCTTGGGTAATGGGAAACCGTCTTTAGGACAAGCCTTGTTTAGGTTGGTAAAGTCCACGCAGACCCTCCATTTACCATTCTTTTTCTTCACCACCACTGTATTTGATAGTCACGTCGGGTAATTTACCTCGCGAATGGCTTTGGCCTCCAGAAGTCTGACTACTTCCTCTTCCACTGCCTCAACATGCATCAACGTCGGTCTTCTTGCTCGTTGGATTATAGGTTTGGCCGACCTGTCTACGTTCAGTTTGTGGCAAGTGACCTCGGGGTCAATGCCAGGCATTTTGTAAGGCGTCCAGGCAAATACCTCAATGTTTGCTCTCAAGAACGCCTCCAGTTCTTTTTCCTCTTCTTCGGTTAAGCCCAAGCCGAGAAGGAAGAAGCGTTCTTCATCCCCCTACTGGACGAGGATTTTCTTTAGGGCTTCTTCACTCTTCTCGGCTGGCTTCTTGCCGACGTCCTCTAGGACTTCCACGTCCTCGTCTTCGATCTCTGCCCTTTCTGGTTCTCGTATGCTGCAGGTGGATTTCATTGCTGCCATAGAGCAGTTCTTTGCCTGCAGCTGATCCCCTCTGACCTCCTCTATCTCATGCTCTGTTGGGAACCGCAATAGCTGATGCAATGTCGAGGGAACAGCCCCCATTGCGTGTAACCATGGCCTCCCCAAGATAACATTGTAAGGGAAGGGTGTGTCGATTATGGTGAATTCTGTCTTTATCTTCTTGATGCCAGCCTGCACTTCCAAGCTTGCTGCTCCTAGTGGCCATGTCGACGTTCTATTGAACCCGACCATTGGGCCATTGGATTACTCCATATTGTCTGGGTGAAGGCCAAGCTCCTTATAACATCTGACATACATGATGTCAAAAGAGTTGCCTTGGTCAATTAGGATGCGCTTTACTTGGCACTCCCTAACCTGGAGGGATACTACCAAGGCATCGTTGTGCGGATGTTGTACCATCTCCAGGTCAGCTTCAGTAAAGGACACTACTGGTCCTTGGCACTCCTCGGCCCGAGGTCTTTTCTGTCGGACTTGGTACACATGCTGCAAGTGCTTTACCTCCTGGGTCTCTCCCCGTATTTCGTTTTCGTTGACCTTCGAGTGAATTACATTAATTACCTGAGGTCCGCCTGCCTGCAGTTGCTGTGCTGGGGGAGGTGGAGCTGCTGGTGCCTGAGGCAATCTTGCCTGCTCTTCCCTTGTCCTGGCCTCATCTACAAGGTCCTTCAAATGGCCTTGCCTTACCAGGTCTTCTACGTGTGACTTTAGGGCTCTGCAACCCTGAGTTAGATGTCCATCTTCATTGTGGTAAGCACAATGCTTACCAAGGCTTCTCCCCATAAACTCTCCTGGTATCCTTGCTGGTGCTCTAAAATAGGGCTGGGTTCGGATTTTATCTAGGACTTTGTGAATTGGAATTTGGAATACAGTTGTGACTGCCTGTGCAGTTCTCAGTTCTATTTCTTGCTTGTTGGATCCATTGTTATCTCGGCCTCGCTTCGGCGAGCCGTTTCCTTTCTCTTGCTTTGTCTCTTTAATTCTGGCGTGTCTTCCTCGGCTCTGACATATTTCTCAATTCTGGCCATGAGCTCCTTCATGCTTTTTGGCAATGTCTTTGCCAATGACTTTCGTAGTGCACAATCATCTTTTAGGCCGTTCTTGAAAGATACGACCGCCACCTCTTGGTTGCACTCGGGTATTCGGTTAAACACCTCATAATACCTTTTTGCGTAGGCCCTAAGGCCTTCATCCTCACTGATTCTCAGAGCCATCAGGGCGTCTACCCTTAACGACTGTAGTGTGTTTGTCATGAACCTGGCTACGAACATCTCGGCCAGGCCTTCCCAGGTTTTCACACTTCATTTTGGCAATTTGCGAAACCAATCCGATGCAATTTCCCCGAAGGATAAGGGGAACACCTTGCAAAGCAATGGCTCGTTCCCAGTGTACAATGCCATCGAGTTTAGGTATAAACCAACGTGAAAGTTGGGGTCCGACTTACCATCGTATATCTGGAACCTCGGCATACTGAATCTTTTCGGGGCCTCAAACTTGTCCAACTCCACCGAGAATGGTGTTCTCGGCTTAACAGGGGAAGTTACCTCGGCATTTTGTTGCTTCCTCTTGAGGTAATCTCTCAAGTCCTCTTTGGTCCGCCTAGGAGCTCGGCTATCTCTTGATTTCATTCTTTTAGGTGCACTACTCTCAGCTTCGTTGTGAGCCCTTTTCGACGTTTCTCCATTGGTTGCATCGATGCACAACTCCTGCCTTTGAACATGCCGATGTTCTCTGGGATCTGCTTCCTTGGTGCGATTTGTCCTTCGAGATTCCTCCCTTCTCGACTCTCCTCGCCCGACCTCCCTTGAAGGTCGGTGAGAGTGTTTTTTGCTCCTGGTGTGCTGTGGGACTGTAGGGACTGTTTTCTACCCTCCTTTTTGGGCATTGGCCGCTCGAATCTGCGTGTTCTGCAGCGGGAACAATGGCTGCATGACGTTGTTTTGCATCATGGAATTGACGACCATTTGTAGGTCCGTCAATTTGTTCGCCATTCCTTTTACCTCTTTGTCCCTCCGTAGGCACCTATCCTTCCATACCAGAAGGGAGTCCTCATTATAATACTCGGTTTGGTCCGTTTTCTTTGGCATGTCACCTTCCTGGCCGACGTCCTTTCCTCCGTGATTCTGATCACGAGTTTCTTCGTTACAGTTGTCTTCTTCGACGTCAAGGTTAATAGGTCTCCCACTTCCAGTAGGAGTGTCATCCCCAATCTTCTCTTTCTGTTCGTCGTTGGCCATCTATTCTCCTTTTCTTCCCACAGACGGCGCCAAATTGTGTGAGTGAATTTCTAACCACACTGCCAACTCAGTACTTAGCTGGAGAGCACCGGCAGAATAGATTAAGCCCGAACGACCTGCAACAGAAAGAATAGATTCCGGCGATGGTTCGTCCACCCGGGGGCACTCCGACGATCTAGTCAGTTATCTCTTAAAGATAATCAAAGTGCTTAATTCACTATTCAGAGTATAAATTGCGTACCTTAGTCTCATGGGGGTGCATCTCTTTTATAGCCAACACAATCCTAGTCCCAATAAAAGCCTAGCTTCAATGGACTTTAACTCAGTGCTTATCTTGGACTCTCCAATAGATAAAGATAAACTCCCTAAGAGCTTTATCCTTATCCGGGCTGAGGTCCTTCCTCATTCTAGGACTCTTGTCCCTTATCCGCTTATCCCGAACTCCGATATCTTCGGAGATAATCTCGACGTAGCTGAGATAACTTCGGCGTCACGACCAGGACACGTAGCACCCCGGCTGACACGCCGGCGTCACCTTGGCCACGTGTTGGTACTTAGAAAATATATCCCCACAATTTCTTATGAAATTAAAAATGTCAAGGGGCGAGATGTAATTTTCAAAACTACAAGAGACAAATCATTTTTTAAGCAAATCTCAAGAAATGTATTTGTAATTTACCATTATATGGTAAATTACAAGAAATATTTTTTACCCTAAAGTGAAAAACACAGGGCGATGAATGAAATATGGGGCAAAATAAATAGGGAGATTTGGTCAAAACTCCCTTATAATAAAATTTTATTCTATTAAGGATAAACACAAAAAGTTTTCTTTCAAAAGTCTAACAAATATTACTATTATCAAAATATTAAACTTTAAAATAATATAACTTTTGATGTAGATGTTGGTTTTTAATAAAATTAATATTTTTACAATTCTCTCATCAAGATCTATTAAATAAGATCCCTATTGACTATAAAATTCTTTATAAAAAAAATTTTATTACCGTTAAAATTGATGTAAACAGTAACAGTAACATGTTACTTTTTTTTGACAATTATTCTATTTGATAGTAACATGTTACTTTGGCAATATTGTCAAGAAAGAAAGGAAAAAAAAAAAAGATATTTTACTTTGTCCTTACTCAATTATGTATTTTCTCCTTAGGAGGTTTATGAAAAAAAAAAAAATTGAGTTGTCTTTTTCACCAAATAAGGGTCAAACGAAGGGATTTTGACTAAAATTTTCAAATGAAAATAAAGAAAATTCTACATTTAGTTTGGACTAATTACATTTTTTTTTGAGTGGTGCTATTAGTACCCCATGAATTATTTTGGATCCCCCATTGCTTTAGACCTCCACTTATGAATTTTGAAACCCTTAAAATTCCTTTTTCTCCCTAAATAATACCAAAATTATCCTTAAATATTCCACCCATTGAATGCAGACTCCTACACCCTTACACTCCCAAAAAAACCTCTCTTTTAAAAAATCCGAACAAAACCCACTAAGAAGAAGAAGAAGAGTTTCATTATTTTCAAAATCCACAAAGAAGAAGAATATTATCTCTGCCGGTTTAACCATTGTCACAATTAGTATGTGCTCTCTCTCTCTCTCTCTCGCTCTCGCTCTCTCATTGCTTCTTCAAAATTGAAACTACCGAACTTGAAAAAATAAAATTTCTGCGACTGTTAAGAATTTTAACCGTTGAAAGTGTTAACAAATTTCTATGTTCAGACTTGCATTCCCGAACAAATAATTTATGTTCGAGAATGTGTTCACGAACAAATAAGTAATGTTTGGGCACGTATTTCCGAACTTGAAAAAATGAAAACTTCTACAAGCATTAACAATTTTGACCGTTCAATGTGTTAAGAAATTCCCATGTTCAGACTTACATTTCCGAACATTACTTATTTGTTTGGGAACATATTCCCGAACAAATAAGTAATGTTCGGGCCTGTATTCATGAAATTAAAAAAATGAAAACTTCTACAAACATTAATAATTTTGACCGTTCAATGTATTAAGAAATTTCCATGTTTTAACCGTTCAATGTAGGTAATCAAATGGTTGTCACCGTTACCGCCAAAATATTGCCGCCAAAGGGTTTTCAATGTTTTGAGAGTGGGTAGGTTTTGAAGGTGGGATTTGAAAAAGATGGATGGGTGGTGATGGAAGTGTGTGCTCTCATAAATCCTAATTCATGATGTAATGGGTGTGTAGATTTAATTGTGAGATAGAGTGTCCCAAAATTAATGATGTCATTTGTAGTAATTTTATTTGAGGTTATTATTGTAATAAAAAAAGACTAAAAATTAGGAAATCTAAAATAATTTATGGAGTAGCATTTTTTTTCCCCCTTATAAAGACAAAGTATAAAATTGTTTGAATGCTCGAAATCGTTTGGCTCAAAATTGGCTCGAAACCTAAAACGACGTCGTTTTGGGTCCTCTTACTGGTAACATGTAATAAAATTCTCTTACTGGTAAGATATATTAAAATTCTCTTACCGGTAAGATAATAAAAAACGATGTCGTTTTGAATTTGGGACAAATTCGAGCTTGAAAATTTCGGGCCCTGTAGCAGCTTTGGACAAAGGGTACTCGTCAAGGTAAATATATACTTGTGGGAAAATTACCCATCAGGGCTATCATTAAAAAATTATTACAAATTTATTAAAAATATATAATTATAGTTATTAATATTTATAAAATTTATCATTTATTTGTAATTTTTTTTAAATATCTATAATAAATTGAAATTTCTTCTATATTTATCCCATTTGTGCCATGTAATGAATGGTACAATGATTTTATTTTCTGATAATTCGGTACCTAATCTATTGAATCGACTAATCTAAATTTTTTTCTCACTGTGTACTTACGAGAATCTCACACTACAAAAAAATAAAATTTTAGAGATCAAAATTTAGGGACAAAATTATTTTTTAAGGACCAAATAATTTTGTTGCAAAGTATGTGGTTATTATATTTATAGCAACAAAAATTAGACATTAGTAATGAATTATTATTATTTTGTCTCAAAAAATAAATCATTTGGAAACCAAATTATTTTATCCCTAAAAGCCTATTTATTAGTGACAATTTCAAAATTTTGTCGTTAAAAGTCTTGTTTTTGACTTTTCGAGACGACCTTTTAGCGACTATCCTCACGACGATGGAAATTGATTCCTAAATGTATTTTGCAACAAAATTTTCACTTTTACAGATTAAAACATTTAGTCTTTAAAATTCTTACATGTTGTAGTGTCAATTAAAGTCGAGCAACATATACTAAAATTGAGCTTTCTTTGAACCCTCTATTTACTTTAGAAATTACTTGGGAGTTTTAATTCGTAAAGTATATAAATAAAACGAAAATGTTTGAGTGCTCGAATGTGCTGGCTCAAATCTGGCTCGAAATTGAAATTTCTCCTTCCTCTCGATCTCGATCTCTTCCCCTCTTACCAGTTCACTCTCACCTGATTCACCTCTCTCACCTCTCTCGCTCTCCTTAGTTCCCTCTCATCTCTCTCACCTCTCTCACTCTCAACAAACCTCTACATCTCTCCCTCCTCTCGATCTCGATCTCTTCCCCTCTTACCAGTTCACTCTCGCCTCTCTCACCTCTCTCGCTCTCAACAAACCTCTCTCGTCTTTTCGCCTCATCCCTCTCTCCTCTCTACCTCTTCACTCTCGCCTTGAAAAAGTTCGAACCATGACGGAGGATAGAAAACGACGAACCACGAAGAACGGGAGCCTGCGAATCTGAGGTAAAGTTAGGGTTTACTTTTACTGTCAATTTTTGTAGAAATTAGTGAACTGTGATTTTCGTAGAAATTTTTGTTAGGGTTTGTGATTTGCCCTTATACTCTGCGAACAATTTTTGTAGAAATTTGTCAAGAATGAAATCTGTGATTTTCAGAAGAAAGTTAGGGTTTGTGATTTGCCCTTATACTCTGTGTTCACATTCTGATTTGTGACAAATTTGTAGACAAATTGTGATTTGGGTTTCGGATTTGCCCTTATTAGATTGATCTATTGTCAAATGTTCACATTCTGATTTAATAGCCTTTAATTTGTGACAAATTTTTCCCAATCTTGAAAAATCCTGTTCATACATCCATGTTTTTCTCTGTTTTGTTTTTTTGTATATTTAGAATTACACTTTGGATGATGAATTTGAATTGGGACTTGCAAAAAGGTAAGGGAAATTGAGAAAAAAGAAGAAAAAACCTTTGTGAGCAATGTGACCATATAAGCATTACTATCACTCATATAGATCACCTGCAGCCCAAACTAATACTCCATTTGGATGATGAATTTGAATGGAGCATAGGGTGAGAAAAAAGATTATAAGCATGTAATGGATGATGAATTTGAGACTTAAAATCATGGATGGTTTTACAAGCTTATAACCATTGCAGGCTTATAATCATGTAAGTCATCCATATAGTTTTTGGTGATTAACTCATAGAGAGAAGTGTTCCCTTATTTGAGTGTGCTCGTGTTTGTTCTTGTTGCAACTATTGGTTCTACAAGCTTCCCTCTGTAGAGAACTTTGCAAAAAAAAAAATGACAGCTTATACATATGCTAGGTCAGGAGAAAACTAAGGCTGTAGAATACAGTCCCTGCCAGTCAAATAGTTCTAGGATGCATGTTATCCTTCAATGAAATTCAGAAACATACCTGCTGAAGGGAAGCTGCCTTTGCTCTAAAAGATGCCTCAAGAAATTCAGCTTCTTTCTTGAGTCTCCTTATCCTCTCAAGATCAGAACAAGCAGCTTTTAATTGCTCTTTTCCAGAACTAGAGCTTGATACATGAAGCTCCTGAAGTAACTCCTGTAGCTTTAGCAAGGCATCTTCAACACTCTCCAATGCCTAAAGCCAAATGCCAAAGTCATTCAAAATTACATCACTCATATATATATATATATATATATATAAGCTACCTTCCAATACACACAGACAATGTGACCATATAAACTTTAGTTGTTGCTGAGTTACAACTGTGCTGCACAAGTCTTAACCTTCTAGCATTGTTGATAAAAAAATAAATAGGAAGAACATCGTTAGTTGAATCTGTTGGTATTTGTTATGCAGATAAAAAAATGGCTTCAACTTCTACTAATAATACGGACATGAGAATAGAGCCAAGGTATTGTAATTATGGAAGAGTAGCTTCCATGCGTGTTGTACAAAGCAATGACAATGGAAATCGAGGACGTGCCTATTTTGTTTGCCCAAGAAAATATGTAAGTCGCTGTTATATAAATAAATCTGTTACTTTTTACAAATTTGTTTTGTCCTTTATTGATTAACTGATTCTTGTCCATTGTAGAGTAGGAACGAACACTGCAATTACTTCCAGTGGTTCGCAGATGATGACGACGATGACGACATTACCTCCACAATCCGTGCCACTGCTGGACCTCGGACAGATTCAACAACAGAAGAAATTAATGATCTGAGGACAAGGGTTAGTGAGCATAATAGAAGGCTTCAAAGGATGGAGAAAATTCTCACGGGAATGACTTATGTAATTGTATTTTTTGTGTTTTTGTACTTTATCATGTAAACCCGTCAGTTGTTAGGTTTTCGAACATGCTATGATTGTAATGTACTTTTCTACTTGTTTTGTAATTTTTTTTTTGGTGCTTAAAAATCTGATGGTTTGAAAAAACAAGTGAAATCTGGTGCTATGAACTTGGCATGAAATCTGTTGATTAACAGGTTCTTCAATGATTAAGAGGGTCTTGGAAAAATGTGTTGAATGAATGGAACAATGTTGAAAAATCTGTTGAATGAATAACAGGGTCTTCAATGATTAACAGGTTGAACTTCACTGTGTATGAAATTTGTTGAATGAACAGGGGCATTTCTTGAATGATTACCAGGTTGAACAGGTTGAACTTGACAAAGTGTGAAATTTGTTGAATGAACAAGGACATTTCTTAACAGTGTATTTTATCAGAAGGTGGACTTATATTTTGCAAATTATTTTTATCAGCTGCTGCTTTATTATACAAGGCTCA
This sequence comes from Camellia japonica, assembly GCA_030407325.1. NCBI lineage: Eukaryota > Viridiplantae > Streptophyta > Magnoliopsida > Ericales > Theaceae > Camellia > Camellia japonica. The sequence goes on from JAPPVO010000002.1 coordinate 2,739,670, forward strand.
CAGATTGCATAAAGAGGATGTACTTACATTTAGGAAATTTTCACCTTACTTTTGACTTTTGTGGATGTACTTACATTGTTATGTATAAGATAATAGTTTGTGGGTACATTTTTTCTTGGTTTCCCTACTTACTGAATTTGTTTTACTTTTCTTTGTATGTGTGTGTAATTGTATATAAATAACATATAGGCAAAGGTAGCATTTGGTTTTGGGGGATGGAGCTCATATATAAGTTTGGTCAACAGTGTTCTCTTTCAAGGGATTTATAATGGCTAGACTTACTCTACCTCTTTAACTCATTTGAGTTTGTTTGCCTTAATTCTTTTATTGCCTTATCAGTGATGGTCTATCAAAAGCAACCATGATTCAGCAACCATAAGAACCCATGATGAATCTGTTTGACTGGATATGTTTTAATGAACAACCATAACAGATTGAGCATTGAGGCAGATAAGGCAGATTGACCATTTAGGTAGTTTCAGCAGATCTGTTAAAAATCTGAAGCATAACAGATTCACCATGCAGGCAGATTCACAAAATGGATCTGTTTCAATTCAAGCAGATTGACAGACAGATTCAAAATTCAAATTTGGCTGCAATACAGGTTTGATCATGTCTGTTTGATTTGGGTCTGTTTGAACACAGGTTTGATCATGTCTGTTTGAACAGGTGTAGTGACAAATTAACACAGGTTTCACACACGTTTCAAACAGGTTTAACACAGGTTTAACACATTCACACAGGTTTAACACAGATTTGGGTCTGTAGTCACACAGGTTTCACCAAGTCACACAGGTTTCTACAATTTTACACAAATTCACACAGATTTGAACTAATTGACAGAGTCTAATTGACAAATTCAGACAGGTTTCAACAATTTTACAGAAATTTGCATCTGTCTCCATGTTTCTGGGTGTTTAGTCACAAACTCACACAGGTTTGTGGATCTGGTACCTGAACCTGTCCAGTTGAACCTGTGTAATGAACAAAACAGAGCAGCAACATCTTTTTACTGAATTGAACCTGTTTACTGCAACAAGACAGACCAGTAATTAAACCTGTTTACTGAAAAAATTTTAAGAACACAGACATTGATCAAAGGAGACAAATAGACAGACATTGATCAAAGGAGACATTGAACAGTGTATTCCATTGAACAGAACCGGAACATACAAAGACATTGAACTTGTTTATCAAAGGAGACAAAAATAGTACAACACAGACATTGAACACAGACAAAAATAGTAGAACATACATTGAAAAGTGTATTACATTGAACATACATTGAAAAGTGTATTACATTAAAAAAAAATGGGGCATTTGGATCCAATAGCGATGGTACTGTAGAACTTTGACCGCTTAGATTGTTGACCATTCCTGATGTGATTCCAATATTGTCCGGCGTTCCCATTGTGCAAACCCGTGCCTATAAAAACAAGGTACATATTACAAAATGATTTTAAAAAATATTGACCAATACATTAATCATTACAAATGTGTACTCATATATTGAACACGTACCGGTACAGACATGTTGTCTTCTGTGCCCACCGTAGAAGGAAAATAGTAAGCTTCATCGTGCGACACCTTATGATTATATATTAAGACAATGTTATTAATAATTTGAAGCATGAACATAAAACCCAACAAGAAGCAAACTGCAATATTTTAAGTCCATTCAACACGTATCGGAACATACATACTATCTTGTGTGCCAACCATAGAAAGAAAATAGTAAGCTTCATCTTCCGGCACCTATATGAAATAGTAACACAATTTCATTACTAATTGTAACCATTCAACTATGAATCCACAAAAAAGTTACGAAACAACCTATGCCAACTATTTACCTGTGCGGGAGTAGTCTTCTTGTTCTTTCTTTTCAACCGATTAACTATTTGATCAACCTTGCTAACCTTCCGCCTCGTACATGGACGCCCTCTTCGGCGAGCAACCAAAGGACTGAGTACCTTCCGAGTGTTGCTTGCTGTTGTAGTATTCAGACATGGCGAACTTTTCGGTGAACTATGAGAAGGTGGTACAATACTAGTACATGGCACATTACTCGCAGTACCCGATTCAATAATTTTCACTCGATCCTTGATTTCCCTCAACCCAAGTTGAATCACTTTGTGTTTACCATCGTCATTGGTGGCAAGTTCTAGGATCTCATCTAACGTCTTGTGATATGAATCATGCAACTTTGGATTTATAGTAGCCCTGAAGTTAGTATATGTGGTTGGAATGCATGTATACCCTCGTTCCATATCTTTTCTCCATCTCGAGACAATGTATTTATGTGGCACCTCATATATGGACCTCTCAATGAGCACACTAAGTGAATGGGCACACATAATACCTCTGAACTCAAACAACCGACACATACAATGGAGCTCACATTCAGTTGAATTACAGTACACGATAAATTCTACTTTCTTCATACCCTCACCCAAAAGAATAGCCTCCCTCACATGATACGTACAAATTGATCCCTCATCTTTTGTAAGATTCGGACGACAGTACACTAAACGCTTCATTTCTGCTTGAACTTCTTTAAATTTTGCATTTGTGTACGCTGCACGAAATTGCTTCTCAAAATGATACACTGTTAAGCAATCATACAATTGGTTACGAGATTTGAAATCTGCTTTTGTCTCCTTTTCCACCTTACTTCTCAAGGCATTGTCATATTGCTCAACAAATTGCTTTAAGGTAGTCTTCGAGTTCACATACCCATCAAAAAATGCATTCATGCTCTCACTTCTACCGGTAGTTGACATGCCAGCCCAAAATATGTCTTTCACATAGGCAGGAATCCACCTATATCGCTCACGATATAATACCCCTAACCACTCGTTATCATTCAAATTGAATTTTGTAACCATTGTAAGCCAATTTCCCTCAAATTCATCTTTCGTCAATGAATCATAAACAGCATTTTGCAAAGCAACCTTTATGCCTTCATATTGTGAATATCCTCTTAGTTTATCCGGAATTTTCTTCATCACATGCCACAAGCACCAACGATGTCGAGTCTGTGGGAAAACTATTTCTATGGCATTTTGCATAGCTCTACACTGATCAGTTATTATTGCTTTTGGAGGAGCATCTGACATGCAACTTAACCACTCTTTAAATAGCCACACAAATGTCTCAGTGTTCTCATTAGATAACAACCCACATCCAAACAAGATTGACTGTCCATGGTGATTAACTCCTACAAACGGAGCAAATGACATATCATACTTGTTTGTCAAATAGGTTGTGTCAAATGAGACAACATCCCCAAACGCTTTATAAGCCGCCCTACTCCTTGCATCTGCCCAAAACAAGTTTCGCATGTGACCATCTTTATCAAGGTCAATTGCCGAATAGAAGTTCGAATTTTGTTGTTGCATTTTATGGAAATAAAGTGTAACCGATTCGGCGTCTCCTAACCCAAGTCTCAATCTTCTCGCATTCTCAATGTAATTCCTTGCATCTCGTTCATCAAACGTTAATGCCTCATATCCCCCTGCTTCAACAACTATGGATTGAAAATTCCTCGCCACCCCAATCCCTGCTGCATCGTTCACTTCTAGTCTTCTCTTGACCGGAGTACGAATCCTTTTATTCATTGAAAAATGCCGTGAGTCTGCAGGAATTAAATCATGAGTGTGCTCAAGCACAACTGTGGTTAACTTATATCTCCCATCGTTTTGTAGACTAGCTCTAACCCTTGCTTTACAATCAATTTTGGTTGACAAAGATGGTTCCAAGGGATTGATTTATGATCTTTTTGTTCTCAACCTCGCCCGAGTACATTCAATTCCAAAGTACTTCACCTCCCTATCACTTGTTAGATTTTGTGATCTAAAAGCTATGGCAAATCCACAGTGTTTCGCATATTGTGCATAAAATGCATACACTTCTTGTTTTGAGCTAAAATACATCCCCTTCTTGGGTTCTTCAACTTCAGCAATTTCGTTAATATCAAGATTGTTATCCTCTTCTTCAACTTCGTCACTCCCATTCAATGAATTATTGTTTGAATCAATATCCATTGTAGCTTCAAAGTTAAATACAATAGACATTGTTAGTTGCAATTTCAAAGCAAGTACAATGAATTTTAATTTTAATTTGCATTTGAAACAAAGGGTCAACTAAGGACAGCCATGCCATGGCTGAGCAAGTTAACAGGACACAAAATCATGCTAAGGAGCCTTTGGTTGTCTTGTCTCTAAATTGAAATTCAACAGTTATATTATATTTTCTATGAGATCTAATTCACATCAATTATCTTTCTTTAGCAACCGACTGGGCCTGATTGTTTTTCTAACAACTATTTATTGATTTCAAAGATTCGATATAAACAATTGAGAGTGTTCTAACTTTTTTTAAGGAAATGCCGACCCAATCGCATGCCAATTCTAACTACAACAAACACATCAGACCAAACCAAAATTTCCATTATTGGACACCCAAGGAACCAATAAACAATTAGAATTGATGAGCTAGTTCCCTGAAGTTTACTTTCAGAAACTACATGCTTTTTCTAAAAAGGATTTAATGGTAACAATATCAATCTCCCATAAGGTATCATACAGCTTCAGTGGTTCGGTATGCTAAAATAGTGTGCACTAGACAAATTTTATATCTCCTCAAATATTCTAATGGACCTTTTGTCATTTACAAAGAATATATGGCTCCTAATAAGTCTGAAATAGACAAGTATTTTGATGTAAGTTAAGGAATTCTCTGAAAACAAAGAGTTTAATGAAGTCATATATGGGGTAAATGCATTCATCAATTGTGTTTATATGAAAACATCAGAATTTATCTTTTAGATCATTGATTTATCTTTCAGATCATTGAAGGTTTGTTACTTAATTAGTCTGATTTAGCTACCAGCCATGGCAACCATGGCAGCAACAATGACAGAGCAATGGAATAGGAATGGCACAAGGGGGAAATAAAACGCCAAGAGGAAATACCTTCTCCACAACTGTGAAGAGTCTGATTTGCACACCCACTTCGTCCTCTCCCACTCCGATCAAAAGCAGTAGCGACCAAAAAGAGACGGTTCGCTCGATTACGAACAGGCCGGTTCGAAGTCAGTGGAGGCTCCGATTTGCACACAAACTTTCTCCTCTTTCACTCCGATCAAACAGCAGCAGCAGCGACCACACGGCTCCGCTAGGTTACGACGAGACGGTGCTCAAAACTTTCTCCTACTTCGTTTATGTTTTGTTTTTCAAATCAAAACAGAACCAGGTGTATCCCGCGTAGCAGAGTAGCAAAATCACCAATTCGAGCCAACTCTCGAGCCATGCCTCTCGAGCTACGTAGCGGGGCCGTAAATAAAAATCTATTTACTTTAGAAATTTAATAGAATCAATTGATAATTAATTAATTTAACAATAATTTAGTGATAGAAAATAAAATTAACTCTATTCTAAATGTATTTGTAATTTATTTTAATTTTAATTTTAATGATACAAACTAAAAAAAATATAAGAACAATATTAGAGATTATTTAGAATGATCTAAATAAATATATTTTTTAATTTTTATAAAAAAATATATAAAAAAATAAAAAGATAGGAGTCAAATAAATACACTTATAGCAATCATCATGCTAAATAACTCTTTATACATGTCGATCGTCCAGAAGTCATCCAGTAACAAACAGGTGTGGTTGAGGAGGGTGATAACTGAGCATGCACAAATTTGAACCGGAAAAACTCAAATTTGATGGATAATCATTTTAAAAAAAATAATGCTAAATATTATGAAAAATTTTTCATAAAAATGATCATAAAAAATTTATAACTCTTAAATTATACTTAAAATAAAATATCACACGTCATTCATGATATTTTCATGAAATTTTTTTTACTTTTCCCTTTTTAAAAATATAATAAATATGTTCCGAGGGTGTCTGGATTCGGGGAAACGACCGACTTAACCTCCACGACGGCGTGAAGCAGAGGTCAAGAAGGGCTATCTGGTGTTGGACGATCGATATTCGCATGGTGAAAACGACCTCACTTTCCTCGGTTCCGTCACGTACAAGGTGTGCAAACCTCACATCCGTGCTTGGTTCTCTCTCTCTCTCTCTCTCTCTCTATTATAGAAACCCTATAACTGCTTATCTCCTGAAAACGTTACAATTCCATATAGACGACAATGAAGAAAAAACACTCGGGTACGAAAACCCCCAAAATCATGTGTATGTTACACATACACATACACATACACATACACATACACTGGCACATTCACTCTCCCTTCCCTTTAATATGCATTTTTGATGTTACTCTGTCATTGACTTTTTTTTTTTTTTTGTTGATGTTTTATGTATGTGGATAGTGAATTTCTGATTTATCATTTTTTTTTTCTTCTTATTTTTTTATCTTCTACCTATTAATCTAACAATTAATCTCTTTTATTTCTGATTTTGAAATATATTGGAGGGGGAGAAAAAGTATCGGAGAGAAAAATGATTAGCAGGGGAGATCGGAATTGTTTGATTGGAGTGTTTTATGTTGCTTTTCTAGTTGTTTTTGTTCTTGAGTGTTACATTTTAGGAGTGTATGTTTTCCTAGATTTTTTTGGGTCTTTATAATCCAAATACTTACTATTCCATGACAACTAAAACTAACTTACACTTGGCACTTCGAAAACTGATGTTTCAATATTTTTGTAAGCCATATGGCATGAATTATGTTAGTTGCCAAGGGTCTTGTAGAAAGTGTAGCTGCTGTTATTAGGGAAGGTGATAGGATTATGTTAGTTAAACTAGTTATTGAAGAGAATATAATGAACATTATTAGTACTTACGCCCTCCAAGTAGGATTAAATAATTAGACTAAGAGAGTTTTTTGGGACCAAATGGATGAAGTATTATCGGAAATACCCGTAGGAGAGAACCTAGTGTAGGTGGTGATTTCAATGGCAATGTAGGAGTAGATAAACTAGGTTATGAGAAGGTGCATGGTGGGTATGGTTTTGGTGATAGAAATGAAGCTGGAGAGAGTATTTTAGATTTTGCGTTGCTTCTGACCCAGTGGTGGCCAATACTATGTATAAGAAGAGAGAGGAACATTTAATAACTTTCAAGAGTGGGTCAATTAAGAGTCAAATAAATTACTTTCTAGTAAAAAAAAGGGGCCGTTGTGGGTACTTGTGTCAAGCCCAATACATGGCAAGCCTTACGAATGCCACATTACCAAAACTCCACTCGCGTGGTAGACCAATAAGACACCACGTGGGCATATCACATGTTTGATACATGGCGAACCCTATGAGTGCCATGTGCCAAGGCACCACGCAAAACCAAGACTATATGCTTAGCCTAAGCAGGAGCATATACACAAGTCCAAATATGAAGAGCCCTGCAACAGGCAGCACCATAGCCTGCAGGCCCATGGTTCTTCATACCTCGCTCTAAGACCAAACAACAATATAATCAGCCCCTAGTTTACTTGGACTTGGATTGATGAGCCCTGGCTTTCCTAAACATTGAGATAGGCCGCAACCCATTCTCCTACTTGGTTGCCTAGAAACGAGCCCCTGGTTCTCCTAAACACTGAGGTGGGCCCTAGCCCATTCACCTATTTGGTTTCTTAGGTTTGGAGCAGGATCTAGGCACTATTGGCTGGGATCATCAGAGGATATTAGACTGGCGGCTGAGGTCATGGGATCGCCTAGACGGTTGTCTTCTTGCTAAGATAACTCCATCTCGACCAAGCTTGGAGAAGAGGCAATAATGACCTCACATTCATGCCACCCGATACATAAACGAAACGTTACTTTCCACCTACCATGAAACATTGCTCTTTGCTTGTTGTCAAGCCACAGACGGCAGAAGGGCTTATATCACTTCTGGTAGAGTTAGGGAGAACTAGCCACCTGTTCAACAGGTTGCTTGGGCTTCAATACTCTTGCGGCCTCTATAGTGTATCGTATATGCGGCAAGAAACTTCACTCCGCCACAACAATACTTTGTAATTCTGACACACTAAGTCTCACACTTAAACACCCCCTCTCACATTCTACATTAGTGTTGAAGGTCTATCACTGCCAACCTCTCCCTCTCCAAGCTTGCCTTGGCCTCCTTCTCTCCACCTCTGGTGATCTCAGTCTATTAAAGTGTCCGCCATCTTCCCAGATCTTTAACCACATGTATCACCCACAACCGTCTAAAATGCAACAACTATAAGGTGATTCATGGAGAGAGTTTGACGTCTCAATATAGGATTTTGGTACTAGATTTATGCTTTAAAGGACAATACCAAGCTCGGAAAGATAGTAGGCACAGGACTAGGTGGTGGGGAATTTATATAATTTATATTTTCTTCAAGATTCATAATAAGAGTTTAAGAATTTATGTTCGAGGCATAGGTGTTAGAGGCTTCATATTTGTGATTTATGGTTTGGGGAATTCACATAGTAAAATTTTTAATAAAAACATTTTTTGTCTTAATTTTATTTTAATTTTTTAAATATATAGTTGTTGATGTTTCCCTTTATTATATAATTTAAGCAATTAGGGTTTTAGTGTTCCTCTTAGGGTGTATTCAAGATAGGAAACATAAATTATGTGAAAATTCCATTTTATATTTGGGAAAACAAGTTTGTTATTAGATTTCTAGAATGCTAACTGCGTTATAAAACTTTTTCCAATCTATAATGTAAATTAAATGTTCTTTTCCAAAACAATTTTAAAAAAAATCTAATTGCTCCACCATAATGCTAACTTCTTCAATCAATAATGTACTAAAATCATTCTAATTAAACTATAATGAAAAAATATATATTAAAGATTTAATTTATACTATTGTAAATAAAATTTCCATGCCAAAATTAGTGGCTGCACATTCCGCATCATGCTTGAGCTCACTAAGGCCTTTCATTACTTGGCCCTTGTGACATCCTTTTAGATGTTGGAGAAAATAGAAGCCCTGGCCTATGGATTCTGATTTTTTGATTGGACAATGAAAGGTTTTGTCATGAAGAGAAGGAAAGTTGTACGAGAAAATAGACAATAACATTAGGAGCCTTTACTAGTTTATGATGGCATTAACATTAGGAGCCTTTACTAGTTGATGATGGCAAGAAGAGTTTTTTTGTTTTTGTTTGTACCAATACATTGATAACATCATTTGGTATACAACTTCTGCTATAAAAATTTGATCACCATAGTACTACTCTAATTATTTCTTAGGGAAACCAAACTATATAAGATGCATATCCTTTTGATCTGTGTTACATGGACTCGCCGGTTTAGGGTAGAGTACCCATGTCGACACGACACGACACGGGTGCATGTGCGAGATATGTGTCGGATTCGGCATGGTTTTATCGGACACGGCTGACATGAGAGGAGAAAGAAGAAGGGTTATTGAGAGAAACTTACAGTGGACCAATGATAGCTGGAGGTCACAAGCCTTTTCGCTAGAGGTCGCAAGCCCTTGTTACCGGAGGTTGCAAGCCTTGGTAGTTGGATTGGAGGTCGCAAGCCTCGTTAGAAAACTGACAGAGATGAGAAAGGGAACTGAGAGAGATATGAAAGAGAGATGAGAATGAGAGAAAGAGAAGTTATTCTGAGAAGTAATTCTTTTTTTTATTTGTGGTAAGAGAAGCTATTCTCAATTTCAAATCTGAGAGAAAGATTGTACATAGAGTAGATATGTTCTTGCTTCACGTGGCTCGAGATAGTTGGTGTTGGACTTGGACAGTGTGTTATAATTATGATAAGAGGAGATGGATATATATAATATATATATACATATATGAGTATTGTTAGGCCTTGTTTGGCATATACTAAAAAAGTCAAAAAGTCAAAAGTCACTATCCTATTTAAGTCACATCATCTTATTTAAGTCACATCACCTCTCTACCACATTACTTCAAACCCAACCCATACCCAATCTATATTTCATAAAAAGTCAAAAAGTGCACTTATTTAGAACATCCCAAACCACCACTTATTCTTACTTAAAAATTAGATATATTTTTTTTATATTTATTAAAAAGAGGGAAAATTATAAATACATTTCTTAAGATTTGATTAAAATACGAATTGCCCTTGTAGTTTTGGAAATTACATTCTACCCCCTGAGGTTTCTAATTTCATAACAAATCGCCTCTTTTATTAATAAATCATTAAATCAATTAACCATTTTTAATGATGTTAGAAATATGTTTCAATTAATAATTTAGGTAATTTTATTATTGTATAGGAGTGCAATTATGAATTTTATTTTTTTAGTTAATTCTGTTAAATAAAAAATTCTAATAAGGGGGTATTTGTAATTTTTCAAATCACAAAGAGCAATCTGTACCTTAAGCAAACCTTAGGGGGTGCATTTGTAATTTCCCCTTAAAAAGATGATTGGTTGATAATTAAATATTTTTTAATTATCAACCAATTATCTTCTTGACATATCCCTAAATTTATAAAATAAATCAATTTTTTTTTATTAAATCTTTTATTTCTTATTTCTATGATATTTTCAACCTACAAAATAAGATAATGTGAATAAAAAATAAAATATTAATTAAAAAATTCTATTCATGCATAAAATTATATAAAAAAATTTATAAAAATTTTGTGGTAATATAATTATTATAAATAAATGCATCTTCAATAGTTTTTTATTTTGAAGTGAATGGGACACTTGTTAAGGAATAATATGGATAAAAAATATGTTAATTCTGAAAAAATTATTATTAAAAATTTAATATATTTTTTTTAATTTAATACACTTTTTATATTTTTGAAACTATATTTTTTTTTACACATTCTCAATATTAACAAGTGGCATGGGAACACTTATTAATATTTGTCTAATAAAAATAGGGAAAATTATTTATAAGTTCTATTAGGGAGACTTATGCTACATATGGTTCTATTAAAAAACTTACGTTCCCATAAGTCCTGTGGGAAGTTTGTTGACACATTTACCCTCAATATTAGTTGTTAATATCATAAATAATAGTAAAACTATATATAGGAAATTGAATGTTACCATAGATCATATCTATATAAACGTAACGTAACGTGACACTTACATAAACGTAACGTGACACCTATACGTAACGTGACACGTACATAAATGTAATGTGATCCCTATGATCTATGGTAACATACAATTTCCTATATAGATCATATCTACGTAAACGTAACGTAACGTGACACCTACATAAACGTAACGTGACATCTATGATCTATGACAACATTCAATTTCCTATATATTTCCTATATAGGAAATTGAATGTTGTCATAGATCATATCTACATAAACGTAATGTAACGTGACACCTACATAAACGTAACGTGACACCTATGATCTATGGTAACATTCAATTTCCTATATGAAACGTAACGTGACACCAACATAAACCAGCAACATTTTCACATTCAATTTTAAAAAATAAAAACTCATTAAGTTTGCGAAATGTAACGTAACACGTTACGTTTCGTTTATGTAGGTGTCACGTTACGTTACGTTACGTTTATATAGGTGTCACGTTACGTTACGTTTATGTAAGTGTCACGCCATGTTACGTTTATGTAGGATCTTGTGGAATACATTCCTATCTAAATAGGACTTGAGACTCTATAAGAAATTACACAGGACTTAGCCTACCATAAGTGTCTGAAAAAAGACTTATAAATAAGTCTCCTATAAAAGTATGTATGAATTTTTTATTTATGGCATTACTAATCTATTAAGTATTTTTAATATATTTTATATATTAATTTTATATTGTGATGTTTTTTTGAAAATAGAATTCAATTGAAATAAAGAAAAAAAAGGAAAGATTTTATTTAAAAGTGATAGTCTTATTAGGTCTTCACGTGACTGGAGATAATTGGAAAGTGTGTATAATTATGATAGATGAGTATACAGGTAATATATGTACATTTTATTTTTTTGATTTTATTTTTATTTTGTGTCTTCTACAATATAATTCAATGGTAATAAAGTAAAATTATTATATTTATATAGAAAATAAATACAAGAATATTTTTTATTTAGGGTTGATTTGAGAATATCAAAAATTAGTCAAAAAGTTATAAATAAAATCAAAAAATTAAACTAAAAAATTAACTAGTATTTCTTTTTCTCTCAATTTTTTTACATATTTTTTGATAAAAAAATTAAAAAATTATTTCAAACATACAAATTTTGTTACCTTATATTTTAACTAAAAATTTTAAAAATTATTAAAATAGTCTATTCTCAAGCTAATATTACTTTTTACTTATTTTTTTTTTAAAAATTAATCTTGTCACCATTTTTAATTTATTCTTTGTAAAAATATCAATATTAAACAATATCCCAAGAACATTTTTAATATGTAATTTTTTCACCATTTATAAATAAAATAAGATTAACATATTTTATATATTTTAAATTTATATTTGAAAAAGTTCAAAAAATTTATACCATCTTATATGAAAGTAAATACAATAAAAATATATCATATTCTCAAGTTTACTAACATTTTAACAATAGTTTGGTCATGATAGTAAATAAAAATAATATGCAAATAATAAATTTATTCATAATATATGACATTACCTATTAAGCATAAATTTATAATTAATTTTGGTCTCTTATGCTTATTCTTTAATTTTTTCAAAATTGTAATTGTGTATAATTTTTTTAAGAAAGAGAAATTATTTTTATCATATTCTCTTATGCTTATTTTTTAGTTTTTCTATCCTTTCTATATTCAGCATGAATTTTTTTCCTCCATATCTAATTTGTATTAATACAAATTTTACTAATTATTTTAATATTATCCTATTTATTACAATTTTCACTTAAAAAATTCATTATGGCTGAGGCAGATACTCTATTTTAGGGGTATTGTCTAGTTTGTATTAAATAGCTTGGCAATTCAAATTGAAAAAACTAAATCAATAATCATTATAATTAATGAGTAATGTTATATAAGCAAATATATATATAATTTTTATATATAATAATGTAGTTCATTGTGGACCTTTGATTTTAAAATAAAACACCATTAAAAATGAATTTATTTACAATACTAATAGTATGGTTATATCATTCTTATGAATAAATTTGTTTATAATTTTGTTTTTTTAGATGAGAAGGGAAAAGGAAAAGCTGTTGTCCAACGTCCAACGAAACCTCAAGGAATTGAGTTTGATGATAAACCATTGTGGAATCATGTGAAGGTTCTTAGTATACCATTAGGTGGGGGTGGAAATAGATGTTGGTCCTGCAACTATTGCAATAAGAAAGTAACAGGCTCATATTCAAAAGTCAAGGCTTATTTGTTGAAGTTTCTTAACTGTGGAGTGGAAGCCTGCAAAGCTATTGAGGATGATGTTTTTGAAACACTCAAGAAGGAGCATGAAGTGGCAGAAAAAAGAGCTCAACAACAATTGGATGCAAGAAAAAAAAGCAGATTATGTGTCTCTACTTGAAGGATCGAACTTGCTTCAAAACAAAAAAAGAAAGGGTTCAATTTCAGGACCTTTGGCGCATTTAACGTGGCAGAAAGAGACATTGTTGATAAACAAGCTACTCGTATGTTCTATGCCTCTGCTCTGTCATTCAATTTAGCAAGGTGTCCTTATTTTAGAAAATATTCACAAACCTTGGCAAACAGCAAACTATCTGGTTATTCTCCCCCAACATATGATAGGTTGCGGACAACATTGCTTGCACAAGAAAATGCACATGTGAATAGAAAGCTTCAGCCCATAAAAGATTCATGGAAAAAGAAAGGAGTATCCATATGTTCTAATGGATGGTCAAATAGACAGAAGAGATCGCTCATAAACATAATGGCAGCATCTGTTGGTGGAGCAATGTTTGTGAAAGCAATTGATGCAAGTGGAAATATAAAAGATGTAGATTATGTTGCGAACATATTTCTATCAGTGATTGAAGAAATTGGGAAGCAGAATATTGTTCAAATTGTTATAGATAATGGGTTTAATTTTAAGGCTACTGGGTTGACAATTGAAAGTAAGTATCCTCACATTTTTTGGACACCATGTGTAGTGCATAGTCTGAATTTGGCATTAAAAAGTATGTGTGAACCCCCCCAAAGTTCATCTCAACATTCTAAATGTAAATGGATAAGCCAACTCAGTCACTGATGTTCATAATATAAGAAATTTCATAGTGAATCATAGCTTGCCAAATGCCATTTTCAAAAGTTACTCAAATTTAGAATTACTAAGGGTTGCAGAAACAAGGTTTGCATCACACATTGTCATGGCTAAACGTTTGAAGGAAATAAAGCCAGCATTAGAGAAAATGGTGATGGATGCAGGATGGAAGATTTACAAAGGAGATGGAAAAAATCCAGTGGATGCTAAAGCTTGTGAGGTGAAGCAATCATAGTAAATGATGTTTGGTGGGATGACTTGGATTTCCTTTTGAGTTTTACAGAGCCTATTGTTGACATGTCAAGGGTTGCAGACACTGATGCTCCAGTGTTACATTCTATATATGATATGTGGGACACCATGATAGAAAATGTGAAAGCAATTATATTTGAGCATGAAGACAAAGATAATATCACAGGACAATCAAATTTCTTTGACATGATTCATGAAATTTTAGAAGCTAGATGGGCCAAAAGCAACACACCTCTGCATTACATAGCTCATTCCTTGGTTCCTAAGTATTATCATGAGTCTTGGCTTCAAGGTGGAAGTAATGGCATTCGGCGATTGGCACTGCATGAAGATGAAGAAGTGTCTACTAATCGGAGCTAGTGTTTTGAGCGGCTATTTCAAAAAAATACAACTCATCTGTGAAATGTTTATGTTGAATATGGTGCTTTTTCAAGTGGATTTGGCTATTTCAATCAGCCATATGGTATTGAAGCAAGAATGTATGAGGAGCCAATTTCTTGGTGGGCTAATCATGGTGCTTCAACACCATTGTTGCAACGGTTAGCATTTAAGTTGATGTCACAACCAGCTTCTTCATCATGTTGTAAGAGAAATTGGAGCACCTATGGTCATATTCATAGCACCAAAAGAAATAGGTTGGCAAGTAACAGAGCTGAAGATCTGGTCTTTGTACATTACAACATAATTAAGGATGTTATCAAGAAAGAAAAAGAGTACAAGGAAGGTCCTTCAAAGTATTGGAATTTATGTAAGTTTGCTAATTTATTAATCTTGTTTTCTTTCTTCTACTAGTTGAACTTAAACATTTTTTTCTTTTGTTTTTTGGATTAGTTATTGACTTTTACATGATTGTGGGTGGAGATAGGTTTGACATTGATGGATCTCCATCAATGAACCTGAGTTGGAGCTTGTGACTTTTGATGATGCAATGGAGGAGGTTCAACCTGATGGTGTTGATCCTGGTTAAGCTTAGATGCTTAACTTTTGGACTACCTTGATTTGATCTTTTGCCTTTTCATATATTGATGTTTATGTAAAGACTATATATAATTTATTATTTAAATTTTTTTTTGACATTTTGTGGTGTGGTGGATATGATCAGTGAACTATGAATAGTTGACTTGACATACAAAACTTATCATTTTTGTAAATCTAAATTTGATTATCTCAATGAACTTGAAGGTAGTTTTTTTTTTATCATAATGTTTATATTTGTATGCAGAGGAGGTTTTACGGGACGCAATCAGAGATGTTTGTGGGAATGTTGTGAATCAATGTGTTGGTATAGTTGCTGACAAGTTTAAGGCTAAAGCATTGAAGAGCTTAGAAGCTCAACATTATTGGATGATCAATCTTCCTTATCAATTTCAAGGATTCAATAGTTTGATTAAGAATTTTACTAAGGAGCTTTGACATCATTCACGATTTGAATTTATAGTATGCTATGCTATAATTCTAATGATATAGAGTATTATAGGTGTAGTCAAAGTCACACATTTTAAACTTGATCAAGCAAGCATCCATATCATTTTCTTGTCTTTTTTTGCTTAATTTATATTTTATACACAATGATTTTTTTTTATTTATTGCCTAAACTAATGGTGATAAGGAATTATGCAGCTAAAATGGTGAAAGAACATGTGAATTGTGGGAGGTTGGAAGCACTAATGAATCAGGTATGGGCCTAGGTTCTACATTCATTTCATAATAAATTACTTTTTTCTCCTTCTATGTATTTTTTTAAACTTTAACAATTTGGGTATTGATCATCATGATGCATAGATTATGTAGTTAGTACAATATAAAATTTCTACTAATATTTTATATGCCGTGTCCCTGTATCCGTATCTATTTTTTGGACACTTTTTAGCCGAGTCCCCGTATCCTTATTTTTACGAATAGGAGAATCTGACGCCTAGACACATACCTGTATCCGACACTTGCACCTAAGTCCGTGTAACATAGCCTTTGATATCATCAGGATGAAGATGCCTCTTGATACCTCCCGGAAATTTGGCATACATAATGGCATCCTTAACATTACATGTGTAAGCCCAAGAAGATGCCCTATTTCGTGCACTGCCACTGACTCCAAGTCGACTTGATTACTGCTGGTTGGATTAGTGCTCCATTACTCATCTGCGTCAAAATGGAACCTCCCATTTGTTGGTGGAAGAGCATGTGCATGACCCAGAATTCCTCCAGGTCTGTCAAATGATGGACACACCGAACTATGATACCTTTGATCAGTCCTATCACAATGTCACTACGCTTGCCAGTAACCTCTTGAAATGTGAAACGGCTCACATGTTGCCATCTCTTGAAAGCTCGATTGCAAACAGACCTCAATGTACCTCCCTTAGTTGCAGGAATCGTCCTAACAGGTGACGAATCTTCCTAAGAAACGCGAATCCGCGTTTCTTAGAAAGAAACGTGTAGGAATCGCATTTCCGTAGAGAGGGAAACGCGATCCTGGCCAAGATGGGATCGTTGGTGAAGAAGAATAAAAACCCTAGCTTGTTGGTGTCACATACGGCGAGGAGAGAGAGACAGAGGAGAGAGTGTGTGAAGGAAGAGAGTGAGAAGACAAACCTTCGTCGTCGTAGTCGAACATCCAGTTGACTCGAAGCATCGATCGAACCTTCGACTCCAGTCGTATTGGACCTCGCGATCTGCATCGCGATCTACTCGCGTCGAACCTTTGTCGTCGTAGTCGAACATCCATGGCCATCGCGATCAGTGCTCACCTCCTTCTGCTTCTTCTTCTTCTTCTTCTTCTCTCTCTCTCTCTCTCTCTGTCTCTCTTCGATCTGTGTTGTCTTCCCCCTCCCGTTTCTAACATATAGTAAATATAATAAGTAATATAATTTGTTATATAATAATAATAATAAATAATGTAATAAATAATATAATTTATTATATAAATAATATAATAAATCTAATTAAATCAAATATAATAAAAAAAAATCTAATAAGATTTATAAAATAAATCATTATTTTACTATTTTTTAACATATTTTATTATTTTACTGTTTTTTATTTATAATAAATATCAATTAAAAATTAAAAAATATATATAAATAAATTAAAAATATTATCTATAAAAATAATATCTAAGATAAAAATAATAAATATATTTAAAAATAATTATTTAACTCACCTTTATATAATAAATATATTTTAGAAATAACTATTAAAATATATATATATTATTGCTTCCCAAGGCGCTCCCAACCTAAAAAACTTCTATCAGCTCACGCTTCCCCGCTCCCGCTCCCGCTCCCGCCCCCGCTCCCGCCCCCGCTCCCGCTCCCGCTTCGTGCAACTAAGGTACCTCCTGGGACAACTGGTGCAGTAGAACTAATGCGGTAAGTGAGATGTATCTTTAAATGGGGCCATGTCGTCATTCCTGGATAAAATGCAAAATAAGAAACCACATGGGAAAGTCTGGGTTGTACAATTATTGTTCCTTTTGTCATTGAATTTGCATTATTCATAAAATCAGCTACCCACATCTTGGAAGCTCCATTTCTTTGATTGTGTTGGCATATAGTATTCCAGAAATGTTCAAATGATAATTAGCTTGGTACAGTTTGACTGCTGAATCTAAAAGTTCATCAAACTTGTCATCATTTACATGGATAACATTCTTGCCCTTTGAAACATTGTAGTTTAGTACCCAAGCCTTTCAAGGTAACACTTCAGATCACTAAGGCCTTTCACTACTTGGTCCTTGTGACATCCTTTTAGACGCCGGAGGAAGTTGAAGCCTTGACCTCTTAGTTTTGAATCTTCTAATTGGACGATGAAAGGCACTGTCATGAAGAAAAGTGAATTTTGTATGAGAAAATAGACAATATTAGGTGCCATTATTAGTTTTTGATGGCGATCAAGAAAAGTTTTGTTTTTGTGATGGTTTCAATTGAATTCCAACAATAATGCGTTGACAGGTTTTAGTATATATATATATATAGAAGGAGATCCCAACAGTGCCCCTTTAAAGATAATTAATACATGATAGAAGGGAGACCAACATATTTACTATTTAGATAGATCTTAATTAGATTTTGTTGACATGTGTTTTGCGATTTACTTTGCCATTTGAAGTACCTATTGCAAAGCTATTTAATTGACTCGAATGTCAAATTTACTCCTATTGTTTCAATGTCATATATTCAGACACAATACAATTTTACTACATAACAACATAACATCATCTTTGGATAATGGGTAAAAAAGAATGGACACATGACCGATACAGAAACAAGTAACAAACAATGTTAGCAAAAAAGATATAAAACCATCTTTTTTATTTTCTTGAACTTTTAGAGTCACTTCTTGTAGTTTTTCCAACATTTGGAGTAAGAGTTATAGAATTTATATTTGAGGCATAGGCTTTGGAGGTCTCATATTTGTGATTTACGGTTTGGGGAATTAAACAGGGTATAATTTTTTTTGGCTACATTTTTAATATATTAATATATAGTTATCTATTATTATCTTCTTTTATTATTATTATTATTATTATTATTATTATTGTTATTATTATTATTATTATTACAAGTGTTAGAAATCTTTGAGTTAGAAGTTTCTGAATTTTTCTCATTTTTTAAATGCTTTATGCTATTTAAGGTTTGAGTGTAATTCTTATGGCGTGTTCGGAAGACCATTAGAAAATAAAAGTTACGTCAAATTGCCTCTTTTAAGTTTGGGAAAAGAGGTTTGTTATTAGATTTTTAGAATTGAAAATGTTCTTTTGCAAAAAGAGAAAAGAATCTAATTAATTCCTCCTCAACAATGCAGCAGCTTGCATATATGGGATATAATTAAAAAAAACCATACCTTATTTAGTCCCCATTTGATCGGGGGTTTGGGAGGATGTAGATTGGGTATAGGCCTAACATATGGCATAATTTGTACAAAGTGACTGTCCTCAAGATTGACCCACAACCTCAAGATTAGTAGGCCAAGTTTTAATTACCGAACCAGTGGCCAAATGAAAATGCTACACTTATCTTAAGAGACTAATGCATTTTTTTTACTCAAAAACATTGCTAAGGAATGAGAAAGAAAATATATATTAGTCATTGCTCTTGTGCTACCTACAAGTATTGCAGTGATATTCGCTGAGACCCATGCCTAAAGGCACTCCCATGAAAGCTCCACCATTATTACCGTTATCTTGAAATTAGCTGTAGATGAATGCAGCTCTATCAAGAAACTCACGAACCCCTCCATTGATTCAGCATCACCGTTATCTATTTGGTACATAGCAATATGGACTCTAGTTCTCAACTAATACTGTTCTATCACCATACTCATTTATTTTTGTATTTCATAATTTTGGTGTGATAACATATGACGATATGCTCTTTTCAGTGTGATAACATATGACCATAATTTCATAATTTCACCATACTCATAATTTCAGTGTGATAACATATGACGATATGAGGCCATTAAATCAAGTTATATAATATCTAAATGATAGCATAATTACACTTGCATCATTGCATCAGACATTTGTCCTCAATATATTAGTATTTTGTGGGGCATTTGCATTTTCTTCTTCAAGGGACTATTCTTTCAAGTTGAGCTTATATACTTGTTTTAAGAAGCTGTTAATTTTGCAATCCATTTATATTTGTATTTGCACTTTTCAAGGTGTTTTTTTTTTTTTTTCCCACAGGAGTTAACATCCATTTTATTTCTCATATGTAGGATAGTATTTTGAAAATCCAAGAAGTTTATGACGATGAGGACATTATACATGCAGATATCTAGAGACTATTCAAAGGTAAATTGTTATTGCAGTTCATTACAGGAAAATGCACTTTTGGCGACTAAAGTCTTAGTGGCCAAAAGTAAGGTTTTTAGTCGCTGAAGCCTTTTCCCGACTAAATATTTTGGTCGCTAGATTTATCGCGGAAAAATGGTCGGGGAAGGTTTTGGCGACTAAAAAAAATTTAGTCGCGAAAAGTCCTATAAATGGCTACTAATGTTTTAGTAAGGAAAAGTACGAGGTATTGGCTACTAAATATTTTTGTAAGAACGTTCCTTGTGGTCGCCAAATATGTAAATTCTTGTAGGAACGTTCCTTATGAGCATATCATTTATTGCTTGAATTTATCGTGTCACGTGGACTAACTAGGTTCTTCACAACACTCTACAGTAGTGGTTTCTTCTTTCGAATGAGGTGCCCAAATTGCTTAAACTGGTATATATTGGAGGGAAAAAGCTCGAGTCCTCGAAGAAGTGTTCCCCAACTTTTTCCTTTTTTCTTAAGCCTTGGAGCTAAAGAGAAGATCGGTTGACTCCTGACAATTACTTGAACATTTTATTTTCATATTGTTGAATGAAACATTATATTATAATTATTTTTTTGATCCGAGTACTAGGGCAAGTTTTAGTGTATAATTGTTGCAAGAGAAACAGATTTAACATTTATTATTGAATTGGGATCCTCTAGAGTAATTTTTCCCTAAAGTTTCCTAGAGTGCTACATTGTGTGGTTGAGATTTACTGGCAAGTCATATCAATTTTTCTGATGTAACTTGCCAGTAAATGTCAACCACACAATATAGTACTCTAGGAAACTTTAGGAAAATTTCACTCTAGAGGATCCTTGCTCATTACGTCTTTATTTTTTTGCACATTTTTTTATGAAAAATAAAAATTATACTTATTTAGATCATCTCAAACAACCTCTTAATTTCTTAAGTTTCTCAGACATTTACCGCGTTTTCAAGAAAATGCCAGTAATGGTTTGAAAATTTGTGTATCAATTCCACCAAAGATGGTATTGCAGTTTTTTTATATTTATTATTATTTTCATTTTTTTCCCTTGTTTTTAAACAGAAAGACAATAATTGCATAAATCTATTTGTGATGAAAAATTATCGTTGCAACTATCTTATAATATGATTAGATTTTTTTTATTATTATAATTAATGAATGGTAAAATTGTTTATAAAATGATATGTGAATTAAAATTTTAAAAAATATATTATAATTATATTAAATATGTAAGGTTGTGTGTGTGTGTGATTTTT
Source organism: Camellia japonica (assembly GCA_030407325.1). Taxonomy (NCBI): domain Eukaryota; kingdom Viridiplantae; phylum Streptophyta; class Magnoliopsida; order Ericales; family Theaceae; genus Camellia; species Camellia japonica. The sequence continues at coordinate 2,761,119 of JAPPVO010000002.1, forward strand.
TTTTCCAAACTTAAATGGAGATTAGTATAATTTACTTTTTTATTTTTTTATATTTGGACAAAGTATTGAGACATGTTGAGGCATCTAGCTAGTAAAATTTGTCTTTTTAGTTGGATAAAATCAGGGCTTTTAATTTTTTTTATTCAAAATTAAATATACAAATAAATTTTATTCTTAAAATGTAAATTAACACGTAATATTAAAATTTTTCCTTGAATTAAGAAAAAAAACTAAAATTAATTTAGATAATATTCTAAGTCAAGTAAAAATTTAAAAGTGGCAAACTCAATTTGAAATTGTAAATCATTTCGATTAACCTAATTTAAAACTCACTTTATAAACAAATATAAATAGCTTGAACGTAGTATCGGTTTGAATGGATACCACTTCATCCGCCACCACCTTCATCTCATATACTATCATTGTTGTTGTCACTTCACCACTTTCATCATTGTCACTCTATTATTTTTGTCGCTAACTTCATTATTACCTAAATTACTTTTCTACTATTATCATCATTTCTTAGCAGTCACTTCATTATTATTATTGTCATCGTTATCATCTCTCCACCCTTGCAACCACATATTCATTTATTTAACTTATATTCAATTCAATCATTTCTATTAAAAATGTACGGTTAATAATCTCACTTAAATAATTTCACAAAACATTTGTGAGCAGATTATATATTTTATTTTGAATTTTAAAAAAAATTACAAGGTGAAGGAGCTCTAAAATCAGGTGCCACTTCAAAATATAGTTTTTTTATTTATTTATCAATATTATATATATATTTGCAACTGGAGCATTAAAGACGGGTAGAATTGTTAATGTGAACACGATTCTTATCTTAACAATAAAATTAAATAAAATTTACGTTACGAAATCCAATCCGGCATGACATCTGAGTAGGCGATGGTCTGGACGAGAAATTATTCGGTGTTTTTCGAGAAATTTATTACACCATTTATAACTTAACACTTGTAATATTATAATTCAAAAAACCCAACAAAATACCGCAGTCTTGCTATTTTATCACCTCGTTGTGTTGCCCTAGTACCACCAAATAATTTTTCAGTTTGCACAGCACCAGCCGAATGTAAATACCATTTTCGCTCAACCCAAAACCACTAGGTTTCCGAAGAGTAGTTCACTCTCTGCTCTCAAATCACGGCCATGCACAGCGGCGGAAGCACCCATTCAACCAATCCCGACGGCGGCGGAGACGACGGAAATGGCGGCGGCGATTGTCGTCAGCTCACACTCTGCCTCACAAGCAATAATAGCCTTCCTTCTCAGACTGAGGTAAGTAGCAGCAATTCCCAATCTGATGATCAGCAAGTTGTTGTATTCGATTTGTCGTCTCTTCCCGAAGGGCTTCTCCAAGAAATCCTTGTAAGATTGTCCCTCAAATCGCTTTTTAGTTTCAAACGTGTGTCATCGGAGTGGAAATCTATGATTTCCAGCCGCTTTTTTTCTCGATTGTATGCGTCTCGGAAACTCAATTTCCGAATCATGTATCGGTACGTATATGTATCGTATTTTTGGGAAATTGTGGATCGCCTTAATCATGAATCTCATGCGTGCCCACCTGAGAATTTCTCTGTTTTGTATCTGTCCAATACTCGAGAATACAGTTTCGGGCACCAATTTAAGGTCTTGGCAGTGAGCAAAGGCTTGCTTTTGTGTTGCATGTTGGCTCCTTTAACTTACTATATATGTGACCCTGTAACCAAAGAATGGGTTACTTTACCCAGACCCGATTACCGTAGTATCACTCGCCGCCGCCCCACATATGTGGGCGAGGGCTTCGTTCCTCTCGCTAATGAGGATAATTTAGTCACTAGCTACAAGGTGATTCGCATCGAATGGCACTCTACAGAGTCTGATGATCTCCAGTTACAAACCTTTTATTCAGAGACCGGTGAATGGAGTGACTATAACCTGTCTTGCCCTCAACGTGTTAAGTTGTTCAAACGCGGCAGCCCTTTTGTTTTTAATGGGGCAATGCATTGGTTTGCTTATGGAAATCGAGTTGTAGCCTTTGATCCTTATAAGGTTGAGGGATGTAGACTGATCGATTTGCCCAATTATAGAGACATTGAAAGTGAAAATCAGTATGATGGATCGTACCGTTTGTGCGAGGAGTGCCAAGGGAAGCTTAGGTATTTTGAGGCAGCTCCAGATATCGCGGAATATTTCTGTTTTAGTATGTGGGTTATGAGAGATTATGAAAGGGGGGAGTGGAATTTAGTGCATCGAGCTACGCGTAATGAAATCTGGTCAGATGATCCTTACTTATGTAGCTATTTATTGCATGCTCATTTCCTTCCGTTATTGTATCATCCATTTAATTTGGATGTCGTGTATTTAAGATGTGAGGAGAGATCCTGTATTGTCGCTTATGACATTAAAACAAAACGGTTGGAAGTTTCTTGTCATCAGCCGGTAGACAGTGTTGAAGACCTTTCTTGGCGCGTGGTGATTCCATTTGTGCTCCCGACGTGGCCGACACCGCTCCCTAGACGAGCTAGGAGGGAATGAAGCAATCAATGACTTGAGCTGCAGAGTGATATTGTATTGTCACATAATAATCCAGTCGGCATTGTAGAAGTTGTTTCTTGGCGCGTGGTAATGCCATATACCGACAACGTTCTCAACCCTTTCAGATGGTGGTTAAGGTTTCCTATATATCTTGTTTTTGGTTTCTCTTTCATGGTATTAATAAACTGTAATGTCTATAAACTGTTTTTACAACTATGAACTTCCTTTGTCTTATTACCTGAGACACCGTCTGTCATGAAGAAAAGGTAAGTTTGTACAAGAAAATAGACAATATTAGGGTTCGTTACTAGTTTTTGATGGCGATCAAAAGAGTTTTTTTTTTTTTTGGTGATGGTTTCAATTGAATTCCAACAATAATTCACAGACAGGTTTTACCATTTATATATAAGTAGTTCTTAAAGTTGCCCTTTTAAACATAATTAATACATGATAAAAGGGGAGACCAACATATTTACTAGTTAGATGGGTCTTAATTAGATTTTGTAGACGTGTGTTTCACGATTTACCTTGCCATTTGAAGTTCCTATTGGTAAGCCTTCTAATTTACTTCACATCAAATATACTACTATTGTTTTGACATTATATACTCGCACACAATACAATTTTACTACAAAATGATATAATGTCACCTTTGCAAAAAGGGTAAAAGGAATGGACACATGCCCAATACATTAACAAGAAACAAATACATATTAACAAAATATTTCTATTTTCTTTTTAAAGCCTCAAATTTATTGTGTTTGGATCACATTTTGTGTGATTTATAGTTTTTCCAACATTTTGAGCAAGAGTTTTAGAAATTGTGATTGAGGCACATGTGTTAGAGCATCTCCAACGCTTCATCAATTTTTTTCATCAAATTTGAATAAAAATTTGATGAATGCACTCCAACGGTGAAGAGTAAGTTTTCATCAATTCGGTTGATCGTCTTGCCAGTCATTCGGTGAAGAGTAAATTTTCATCAAATCTTTTTACAAAATTCCTAATTTATCCTAAAATCTGGTCGTCCACCGGCCGCCTGAAAAATTTGATGAAAGGATAAAAAACTCCTTTGATTTGATGAAAAATATAGTGCTCCCTTCATTTGATATCAATCTAATGAAATGGTTAGAGTATCATTTTCACCGATTTTTCATCAAATTTAAATTTGATGAAACATTTGATAAAAGATTGGAGATGGCCTTAGAAGTTTCATATTTGTGATTTATGGTTTGGAGAATTCACATAGTAAAAATTTTAATAGAAATTTTTTTGGATTGATATGATATTAATATTTTTTAGTTCCTTTTCTAATATATAGTTTTTTATTATTATATTATTAATTTTGTATTACAAAGTTGTTGGAAAACCAGCTAAAAAAAATGTTTGAAACTTTTGAGTTAAAATAAAATATTGGAGTCTTGAATAGAATGTACCTAGAGAGAGAGAGAGAGAGAGAGAGAGGGAGAGGGAGGTGAATAGAGGCTAATTAATTAAAAATTAGGATTATTTACTGGAATTTAACCTTTAACTGAACTACCACACTAACAAGCAAGCACACAAATAAACACAATGATTTAACGTGAAAAACTCAAAAGGCGAAAAAACTACGGTCTCAAACACCCAAAAGAAATCTACTAAGAAGATCCAAAAATACAATACTCAAACAAAAGGACTTGCAACTGCTCAAACTGTTGACTTGTGGAAGCTCCACAAGCGTGGGCGGACCTAGTCATCCTTCTTGATCTTCAAGTACCACAAAGAAGCACGCATCGATTTTTGTTCTTGAGTGGCTTTGATTACTCAATCGGCCTTAGGTGTAGAACATGGCAATGCAAAGATGTGCAACGACCTTGTGGATTTTTGAAAATCAACTCGTGAAAATGCTCTCACAATGATCAAAATAATCGCTTAGAATTTTTCTAGAGTTTTCATAATATCATCTATGTAAAACAATGGTTGGAATACTGAAAAATGAGCCAAGGAGGTCGTTATATACATGTTCAACATTTAAAACCAATTCTGGGAAGGTTTTGCAAAAACTGGACAGGCAATCAATCGCTCTTCAAGTGCGATTGATCGTGTTATAAACGGATTGATCGCTTGTCGATCGCTTCCCATTGCACAAAAACACTTTCCAAAGTGATCGATTACGGATTAATCTTTTGCTTCTACACCAAAAATTATTCCAAGAATGGGAATATCATGAATTTCATCCATGCCTGAAACCTACCAACCCCCCAAGGAGAATCTATTGCCCACAATTTCTATGAAAGGAAGGATGCTCATTGAATGATTCTTAACTTATATGACTCTAGATATGCTATAAGATTATTACATTTTGTTTTTGCTGAAACAAGTAACTAGAGTCTCATTCCTATTTTATTTTGGGATAAAAAGGGCTTTATATATATATATACATATTATGGAATCAAAAGAGTTTCGAGCTTACTTGATTGATAGGCCTTTGTACCGCACACATCATTTAGATTGGCCTTGGAAAGCAACATAGGAAAGAGCAAAATTTGTGTGAATATAGTAAATTAAGAAATTCAAAGGAATCAAATTAGAATAGATTTGTATTGGATCTTAAATGAATCCTATCTGTCTATATGAATCCTATCTGTCTATTCTTATTTTAAAACCCCTCTAGACTAGATGTCTTTCAGCCAACTCACTTAGGATATGTATCACCATAAGAAACAAAATTTATGTCAATTTCTCTTTTAAGTTTGGTAAAAGGGGTTTTTATTAGATTTCTCGAATTTTAATTGCATTAAATAACCTTTCAATCAATAATGTACATTAAATGTTATTTTCCCAAAAAATAAAAGGTCTTATTAATTTTTCCACAACAATGCACCAAGTTACAAATATGGGACATGGAATATGATAAATAATTATATATAAAAAGAGAACTAGACCCAACATTAGTCCCCATTTGAAGGGGGTCTGGAAGGAGGAGGTAAATTGGGTATGAACTTAACCTTCCATGACCTCAAGATTAGTAGATTCAGTTTTAACTAATGAACCAGTGGTTAAATGAAAATACCACACTTATCTTAAAGGACTACTGCATTTTTCTAGTTAAAACACCGCCAAGGAATGAGAGAGTAAACATATATTAGTCCTACTCTTGTGCTACATACCTACAATTAATGTAGTGATACTAGCTATGACCCATGCTTTAAGGCACTCCCATGAAGGTGCTTCCATTATTATGTAGTAATCTTGACATTAGCTGTCGATGAATGCGCGCCGGGGGGGGGGGGGGGGGTGTGGCGCTGTGGAACTTATGAATCCCTCCATTTAATTCATCACTGATGTTATCTATTTGGTACATAGCAATATGGACTCTAGTTCTTGACTAATGTAGTTCTATCGCCATATTCATTTATTTCTTATTGCATAATTTTAGCGTGATAACATCTGATGTTATGCCCTTTTTTTGGTAGGTAATAATAATCTGAAGATGTGCCTTGCTTGTGCTAATGCAAAGATCTGCCGCTAGTCAGGCCATTATTCATTGCAGGTGAGGGCACAGAATCAAGTTATATTAGATCTAAATGACAAGTGTCATTGCGCATGCATCATTGCATCGAACTTTTTTGAAATCTATTGCATGTTGTATCATAAATTTGTCTGTATTATATTAGTATTTCGAGTGGCATTTTATGGACCATTGCGTTTTTTTCTTCTAGGGACTGATGATTCTTTCAAGTTAAGCTTATATGCTTGTTTTAGGAAGCTGTTAACTTTGCAACCCATATATATATATATGCATTCACACTTTTGAGGGTATGAGTTAACATCCATTTTATCAAGTCTACCAAACCTGCCCATTTAACCCAAAAGTTTACCAAAAATCTCACTTGGCTGCCAGCTGAAGTTGGGACCAAAAACAAATATTTTGATACAGTGAGATGGGAAAGAAAACCAAACTGACTGAGTAGGTTGCTGGCCGATCTTAGTTTTTGGTCCATGTCACCAGTAACTACAAATCATCGCCTTTGTGGAGCCGGAGTGAGTTTTGAAGGCAAATATTGACCCAAACACTGAATTTATTACCCGTGTTAGATTTTGGGATGTAAATTTCAAAATTTTGTATGAAACCTAAAACTTAAATATTTGAGTATTTAGAATGCTTTGTTGGTAGAAAATAGTCAAGATTGAGCTTTTCTAGTTCAGATTTGAATTTTTTTTTTTCTTTTTCTCAAAACCATCACTGAGTTGGATTTCTCCCAAACATTCAACGTGTTTCCTTTTCTTGTCAAAACTACACATAACATGAAATTTTTTCTGCTCTCACTTTTTTTGTATGTTTAGAGAAAAGAAAGTCTGCATCCACAGGACCAGTACGATAATCTCACTCAAGCTATGACTATGGTGACATCAGTGCAAGCAGTTGGTATACTTTTTCTTCTCGTCTATCCATATCCATAGAGATCGGTAACCTAATTATTCAACATATAAATAGTGTTTGTTTTTTATTTATTTTTTATTTTGCTTTTAATAATAGTGGCCTGCGCTGAGATGGCTGCCAAGTGGGATTTCTGGTAAACTTTTAGGTAAAACAGGTGGGTTCGGTAGACTTATTGCCATTTTATTTATCATATGTAGGATAATATTTTGAAAATCCAAGGAGTTTCTGACGAGGACGTTTGTTTGCACTATTGTGTTTTTTCTATAAGCGCATATGGAGATCCGGAGACTATTCAAAGGTAATTTTTGTTAGTTGGTTCGTTGTTATTGCGGTTCCCTATGGGTATATCATGATTGCTTGATTTTATTGTTGACATGACAACTAGGAACTTCACAACTCTTTACAGTGGTTGTTTCTTGTACCGAATGAGACGCCCAAATTGCTTAAACAGGTATATATTGGACGGAAAAAGCTTGAATTCTACATGAAGATCCAAATAAAGAAAGGAAAAGCTGGTGCTTCAAGATTCTTTTTGCCCTGAACTTTGTCTCGTAATTTATAATCTCATTTTCCCAATGTTCTTTCCTTTTTTTCTTAAGACTAGGAGCTAAAGAGAAGATTGGTTGACTTGACAGTTATTGGAACATTTGGGTAGGTTTGGTTTGTGTTTTGAAAAAAATTTCAGAAATTTTCTCTACAAACAAATTTCAGAAATTTTCTCTACCAAACAAATTTTCCCAAAAAAATTTCCCAAAACACACAAACCAAACAAGTTTTCCAAACAAATCTCTCTCACACACACATCAAATCAATCACTTTTCCAAAACTCTCTCTCAAAACAATTTTCCAAAACAAATTTCCCAAAAAACCAAACAAAACATGTTTTCGTACTTTTTATCTCTAAAACACATCTCTCAAACACAAACCAAACATACCCTTTATTTCGTACTGTTGAATGAAGCATTGTATCAAAATTATTTTTTGACTAAGGCCTCGTTTGGGAACATGCTAATTTAATAACTTTTTGGCTATTTGGCTAAAATATGAACAAAAAAAACTAGTATGTTTGGGATGACTTTTTGGCTTTTTACGAAAAGATGTGCAAAAAGTAGAGAGAAAAAAGAATCTTTGACTTTTTGGTATGGGTTGTTGGCTTTTTGGCTAATTTAGTAATTTTTTGACTTTTTGGCTAAAAAGAAGGGTTCCCAAACGAGGCCTAAGCATAAGGTTAAGATTTAATGTATTATTGTTGCAAGAGAAAGAGATTGACATTTTTTATTGTTTTCATTTTTTGGGACATCTAGTTTTTTATTTTTTGGACAGAAAAGCATGAATCTGATTGTGATAGAAATTTATTGTCGCAACTATCTTTAATATGTATAGTCAATAGTATAGCATTTTTTTTTTTTTTTTTTTGACAGAGATAGTCCCATGAATCTATTTGCAATTGAAATTTATCGTTGCAACTATCTTTAATACGACAAGATCATTGTTACACTATTATGATTGATGAATAGTTGGTAGTATAGCAGTTTTTTTGTATTTTATTTTATAGTCCTCGCATGAATATATTTGCAATAGAAATTTGTTGTTGGAACTATCTTTAACATGATAAGATCATTTTTACATTATTATGATTGAGGAATGGATAATGAAAAGGGGAAAGCATCATTAAATCCCTAATTTGGGAATGTTAACTCATTTAGTCCTGACGTTTTTTTGTTGGACTAATAGGTCTTATTTTATGTATAAAGACATTAGTATCCATTTTTTTATGCGTCTGAATCAGTAATTGAAGGGGTAATTTTGAGTTGGTGTTTATGTGTAATTTACCAAATTATCCAAAAAGCTTACTATAGACATTTTTTAGATTTCTCTCCTTTTCCAAACATCATGATTCTGATGTTCGAACCACTAAACACCCATAAACATTAAGAATTACTAAACACCCTTTCTCATTTTGATTTCATGAATCTGATGTTCATGAATCTGATGTTCCCTCCTTTTCCCATTTTAATTGCCCAACATGAATCTGATGTTCGAACCACTAAACACCCACAACGTTTGGAACATCAGCACTTGATCGTTTGGAACATCAACAAACTGTCCAACGTTTGGAACATCAGACATAAACAATATCAACAAACATCAACAAACTGTCCAACACTAAACACCCATAAACATTAAGAATCACCAAACACCCTTTCCCATTTTGATTTCATGAATTTGATGTTCCCTCCTTTTCCCATTTTAATTGCCCAACATGAATCTGATGTTCGAACCACTAAACACCCACAACGTTTGGAACATTAGCACTCGATCGTTTGGAACATCAACAAACTGTCCAACGTTTGGAACATCAGACATAAACAACATTAACAAACATCAACAAACTGTCCAACACTAAACACCCATAAACATTAAGAATCACTAAACACCCTTTCCCATTTTGATTTCATAAATCTGATGTTCATGAATCTGATGTTCCCTCATTTTCCCATTTTAATTGCCCAACATGAATCTGATGTTCAAACCACTAAACACCCACAACGTTTGGAACATCAGCACTCGATCGTTTGGAACATCAACAAACTGTCCAACGTTTGGAACATTAGCCATAAACAACATCAACAAACTGTCCAACGTTTGGAACATCAGCACTCGATCTGTCCAGGAACATCAGCACTCGATCAATGAGACCTCCGAGTGAAGGACCTTTGCCAATGACGGTGGTGGTGCTCGATCATTCTGCCGGAGACACAGTGTGCTCGGAGTGCGGTCTGATGTTGGAATCACACTCGATCGATGAGACCTCCGAGTGGAGGACCTTTGCCCCTGACGGTGGTGGTGTTCGATCATTCTGCCGGAGACACAGTGTGCTCGGAGTGCGACTTCTCACCGACGGAGGCCTCTTCACCGTCTTTTCGAAGCCTAACGGCGTCACCTCCAATAGTTCTGGGTGTGTTTCAGTGTTGAAGAAGAGGAGGAAAGAGAGAGATTAGGGTTGTGATGGCTGCCATTGTTGGCGAGATTGGGAGGGGTAAAAATGTAAACACCGTATATAATATACCAAAAACATATATCATTCCAAAAATAAAAAAGACTAAATGGTTTAAGAAAAAACACTCAGGACTAACTAGAGCAACATTTACCAAAATAAGATTTATGAAGTAAAAAATGATGTGAATCAAAATTTTTAAAAAATATATTATGTTAAAATATTTAAGTTTTTGTGATTTTTTTTTTCCAACTTAAATGGAGATAAGTACAATTTACCATTTTTTTTTTTTAATATTTGGTCAAAGTTTGGAGATATGTTGGGGTGGCATCTACCTAGTAAATGTTATCTTTAATTGGAAGGTAAAATCAAGGCCTTTCACCTTTTTTATTCAAAATTAGATAAATAGTGTAGGAATAAATTATATTCCTAATTAGTAAACTAGATTTTTTTTTAAAAAAATATATAACTTCAATATAAACACTGAGTAAAAACAAAACACTAAATTCTTTTACTTGAATATGACACTTAAGAAAAACAAAATATTAAAATTAATTCAAATAGTGTTGTGAGTAAAATAAATATTAAAAAAATCAATAATCATGCTTCTATAAAAATCTAATTAGTAATCTATGTTTTATTAGTAATTTGAAAATAAAATTTATCCAAAAAGTGTTAAAGAGCTGTAAAACCCGATCAGGTTACTTTCAAATATTTTATCAATTTTTTTTTTGGTTGTGGTTGTGGTTGTGGTTGTGGTTGTTGTCATTGAACACTAATTAATGTTATTTTCTCCATTTCAAAATATTAGTCTCTTATTTTATTTTTTATTATTTCAAAATATTAGTCTATTTTCAAAAATTAAAAACTAAATAATATGAATTTCTTATTTTGTTATTCTTTTAAATTTATTAATATATATAAAAATATATAATTATGACAATTGATATTTCAAAAAAAATAATATTATTCTAATTTTAAATCAAGGTATAATTTTTAAAAATTAATATTTTAAAAATGTAATAATCATACCAAAAAAAATATTCTCAAAAGAAATTAATATTTTAAATGTGAGCACGATTATTATCTCTAAGACTCTAACCATAAAAATATATAATAAAAAAAATTAAAATAAAATACTTACATATTTACGTTACAAATCCACCTGTCAGTAAACCTGGCAAGACATCTGAATAGGAATATACATAGGTTTCCACAGCTTCGATTGCCTATAAATACTGTTATTGATTGGTTTAGGATATCGCGACAATGACGCTATACGTATTGTGATTGATAAAGAAATAAAAATTATAATTTTATATTAAATGATTAAAAAATATGAAAACTATAGAGCTTTGCGATTAGCTGAGACATGGCTAGCAGGTGCCTCGCCACGAACCATAAATCACTTCCCTATTTGCTCTCAAATTGTGACCATGCAGAGTGGCGAAACTAGCTAGAGAAGCAATCCAGACAGCAGTGATGACGGTGGCGATGGTCGTCAGATGACTGTGGTAAGTATCAAAAATCCCCAATTTGATACCAATACGTTTACGTATCGCATTTTTAGAAAATTGTCGACCGACTAAGTCCGGATTCTCCTGATGTGTCCCTCATTTGAGAATTTCTTTATGTTGTTATGTCTATTGCCCATGAACACCAAAACAGTGACCGGTATAAGATCTTGGCAGCGAGCAAAGGCTTGCTTTTGTGTTGCTTGTTGGCTCCTTTAACCTACTTTGTCTGTGACTGTCACGACCCAAACCCGTCCCTAAACGTTCAGCATCGTAACGGGCCAGTAATCCGAGATTACCAAAGGCCTTCCTGTACAGATCAAAAATAAACGGGGCTAGTGGAAGTAATATACAACGATAGCAATCGTCCAATGAGCTGTGCATCTATATGAACAAACATGTACATACATAAACGTTAATTTACCCAAATACATATACATATCTTATAACATCTTATGCAAAACACATACATGAAGGAATCGGGACCAACACTTGCTAACAGTCATTATGGCCTAGTCTTAACCCGGAGGCACCAAAACCCAATAAGCTTCAAAATGGTGACTCGGCTAAAGACCCCTCATAGGCTTGTCCTCCAGAACGCTAACCTATACATATACATAAAAACAGTGAGTTAAAACCCAGTGAATGACAAATGCATAAAGAAGTTATAAATGAAGACATTAAAATCAATCAGTTACTGTAGCAAGTCCGTTCACATAGCAGTAGCATGTTCGTTAAATACAAGCATAGCAGTTATAAGGGCCACGTGTACATGTAGCGATCTATAAGATCATAGTTGGTACAAACGATTATATAAACCAATATCTTATCTACATAAAGCCATGGTATTATTACCCCCAGACGAGGGCTACGTGAACATATTCCACAGTATTATTACCCCTGAGTAAGGGTCACATGAACATATATCACGGTATTGTCACCCCTGGATAAGGGCCACGTGAATATATACCACGGTATCCCGGGTAAGGGCCACGTAAACGTAGACCGTGGTATTGTTACCCCCGGGTATAGGCCACATGAACATAACCACGGTATTGTTACCCCTGGGTATGGGCCACGTGAGTATATTGCATGAAATCGGATACTCATTTATTCAGTAAATCATGTCACTGTAGAAACAATTCTTAACAATAATAATCACAGTCAGATACACATTTATTCAGTAAATCAGATCATTGCAGAAACAATTCTTAACAATAACAATAACAGTCAGAAAGAATAACTCAAATATATCTTTACAACATTGTTACTCACAGTTCGTTTCGTGGGGCACGTGGCTAGGGTGCGGCGTCTAGCCTATAACTCAAACATATCTTTACAACATTGTTACTCACAGTTCGTTTCGTGGGGCACGTGGCTAAGGTGCGGTGTCTAACCTATATAAACATAGACAAGCACAATCGTTTAATATACAGTCTCATCGGTTTAATTACTCGTTACTAATCTTTCCGTTTCGTTCATTAATTTCCTTTATGTTTATAAGATGCAAATGCACATGGAAACCACATAAAAACCACGCAAACAGAGGTCCAACAGTCCGAGACATAGCCAGAAAAACAGGTTGGATCTGCCCTGTTGGCCGTACGTGTGGTGGCCTTGGTCGCACGAGCGGTGGTCAAGCAGAAGGCAATTTTGGGCGATCAAGGCTTGGCCGCTCGAGAGGGGCCCAGGCCGCTCGAGCGGTCTGGGTAAAAAAACTATTTGAAAATGGTTCATTCACTTGGAACTCCTCCTTTTCTAAATCCAAACTCCATTCCATACCTTTCAAAGCCCAAAACTCATGAAAACATGTTGACATACAAATCATTAACTTTAAACAAAACTCATAACTTCTTAACAAACCCAATTTCCACTTAAAAGATCAAAACATTTAACTTAAGGTGTAAAATCATAGAATAAATATATTTGAGTTCCAAGCTTCAAAATCTATGGGAAAATTCCTTAGGAATCTTGCAAGCAAACAAGTTATAAACATGAATTTCATGATATAATGCCATATATGTAAAGATTCAACATCTTTTTGACTTATAAAACACCATACATGCAAGTGATCATATGTAGCCATGAATCACACTCTTTTACACTTAATCTTCAAGGTTTAAGAGATCAAACCTTACCTAGAGCCTTCATAGACACTTGATCTTGCATAATCTTGACAAATTCAAGCCAAATCTTGAGTTTCTTCTTTGATTCCTATATTTTCCTTCTTCTCTTTGAACTCTCTAAGGCTCGTTCTCTCTCTCTCTTTCTTTTCTCAGATTTTTTGGGTTGCACTCAAAATGAGCTCATATAAAGCTTATATCACATATATATCTATAACCATATATCTTACCTCAATAATGAGAGCCAAACACACCCTTACGAATCAGACAAAATCAATTTTTAATTAAACTTTCCAAATGGCTTTAAAAATTCCCATTAGCATATCCATGTACTTAATTCCTGTTTCTGAACCCATTCAGGTTGTCAATTTCAGTGTTAAAGTCATAACCCCAACAGATACTTTTCCAATTCAATAGAGACTTTCGAATTAAATCATATTAACTCATAAGAAAATAAAGGTAATTTTGCCACGTATTTTGGGGCCGTTACAGTGACCCTGTAACCAAACAATGGGTTTCTTTACCCCAAGTCCTTTTTTGTACTGACAACCGCCCTGTATTTATCGGTAAGGGCTTGATTGCTCTTGCTAATGAGGATAATGTGGTCACTAGCTACAAGGTGATTCGTGTTGACTGGTTCCCTCAAGAGTCTGCTTATCTCCATTTTCAAACCTCCTCTTTGGAGTCTAGTGAATGGAATGACTTTAAGGTGTCTTGCCCTCAACCGGTTAAGTTGTTCAAATGTGGCAGCTCTTTTCTTTTTAATGGGGCAATGCATTGGTTTACTTACATAAATCAAGTTGTAGCCTTTGATCCATACAATGTTAAGGAATGTAAAGTAATCAATTTGCCCAATTATAGAGACCTTGAAAGTGAAATTCAGTATGATGGATCTTATCGTTTGTGTGAGGAGTGCCAAGGGATGCTTAGGTATTTTAAGGCATCTCCAGATATCACGAAGGATTTCTATTTTAGTATGTGGAATATGAGAGATTATGGAAGGGGGGAGTGGAGTTTAGTGCATCGAGCTACATATCGTGAAATTTGGTCGGATGATCCTCATATAAGTAGCTATTTATTACATGTTTGTTTCATTCCGTTAGCGTACCATCCATTTAATTTGGATATTGTGTATTTAAGATATGAAGAGAGATCCTGTATTGTCACTTACGACATTAAAACAAAATGGTTGGAAGTTTCTTATAATCCAGTTGGCATTGTCGAAGACCTTTCTTGGCGCGTGGTGATTTCATTTGTGCTCCCAATGTGGTGGACACCGGTTCCTGAACTTACTATCAGGGGCATGAAGCGTTCATGGCCTAGTGATGGTGTTGGCATTTGTATATGTTGACTTGAGCGGCAGAACGATCTTGTATTGTCACATAATAATCCAGTGGGCATTGTAGAAGATATTTCTTGGCGCATGGTAATGCCATTTGTGCTCGTTTACTTGACCGACAATGTTCTCAACCCTCTCAGATGGTGCTTAAGTTTTTTTTAAATTATGTATCTTTTTCTTTATTTCTTTTTTCATGTTATCAAAACTGTACCGCTTGTAAACTGTTGTTACAACTGCTTTATTAGTTACTCTCTATAAACTTCCTTTGTCGATGACAAGTTACTTGAGACTCTGTATGTTATGATGAGAAGAAAAGTAATCCGCAATTTTCAACAATATTTATATTGGGTGGTACATTCATCTTAAGGAAATACATGAATATATTTAATTTGTTGCATAAAATTATAAAATCCTTTCTAGAGGAATGTTTTGTTACATAGACTCTTATATTTTCCCTAAAGAATCTGTGTCCACCGGATATTACAAAAATAAGGGTGTGGAATATATGTCCAACAATCGTACCCAATTTAGACACTTGGATCCTTCAACTTTTACAATGTTTGAAGAATAAGAAACTCACATTTGCTAGATTGAAACATTTATAACCTTTAACGTAGATGAGAGATAAAAAATTTCATATTTTTTGTAAGTCTTATTTAATTTCATACATATTTCTACATAATTCATAATATCTTATCTAAGAATATTGTATAATGTTTAATATATATATGCCCGTAACTAGTTGTTGTACCTATATCTTATTTTGGATATATATCCAAATATCGTAAAATTTTAGTTTATAAAGGTCTAACACTTGAACATACTCGTGCCCAATATTTGTACTATGTAACATAGGAGGTGTGTGATTCATGTAACTAGAGTTTCTATGTAGTTCTATATACACTTGTGCCCAATACTTGTACTATGTAACACAGGAGATGTGTGATTTCTGTAACTAGAGTTTCTGTGTAATTCTATATAAAGGACAGGGTAAGATGATTATTAAATCAAGTAAAAGGAAGAAGATTAATAAAATAGAAATATTCTGATTGTGTTCTAAATACATATTGCAGGAGCTCTGTGCGGCTCCTGTAGTTGTATATCTCCACGTATAGACACACCTGCTAGTACAATTTTTTATATTATGCTTCTATGGCCCCCAACAAATTTGCTATCAAAGCCAAAGTGAGTCTTTTAGGTTTTTCATGATACAAAATTGAAGATAAATTGTGGTAGCTAGAAATTGTTAACCAAGGTTTGAAGATGAAAAGCCGAAATGGTGAGAAGCAAATCAAGAAGCTAACAAGCGTTTTACCAAAACAAAACAATGAAACTGTGTATATCAAAGGATACCTAAACTATGGAAAAGTAGGCGTGTGCATGGTTATCAAAATCACTATTCGGATCATAGGATCGTGCGATCCTACGATCACAAATTGTCAAAACGATCCAAATAGCTGTAGGATCAATGTTATAGTAGGATCGTATGGGATCGTAAATAGGATCGCTGAATTTGTGATTTTTTACCTTATTTTTAATGTGTATCATCCTAATTTGTATTTTTACCTTATTTTTAAAGTAGAATCTTACGATACTCGATCCGATCCACGAGACTCTCTCACTGATCCTATGTAAAATCCTTATTTTAACAACCTTGGGTGCATGTTTGCCATGATTGAATAATTGGTTATCTCTAAAAGATGACAGAAGGAGTAACAACTGAAAAAATGAAAGAGGGTTTATCAAAGGATACCCTAGAAAATGATTCGTCAGCAACAAAAGATGGCAAAAATACAAAAATCAGTAGTAGCTCAAAAAAATGATAGCTGTGAAAGGACACCTACCTAGGTGTTGAAACAAAGAATGGGGCTAACTACTTATCAAATAGAAAGGGTAACATGCATTGGAAAGAAGTTTTTCATGATAATGAAAATAGATGAAAGAGCACACATAAGTTTTAGAAAATGGGGGTTGACCAATTTGCGACAAAAAAGATGATTCAACAAACTAACAACAAAAAAAATAAAAATGAATTGCTAAAAGGAAAGCATGAAAAGCTGGAATGTCAAATACAAAATAGTTCTGGGCATGTTTTGAGAAAATTGTGAATTAAGGAGAGGTGCCGGATAAAGTAATCCACAATTTTCTAGAATATTTATGTTGGGTGGTACATTCATGTTTAAGAAAATACAAGAGTGTATTTAATAGTTTACATAGGAATATACAATGGTTTCTAGAGGTGTGTGATTCATGTAACTATAGTTTCTATGTAGTCCTATATAAAGGACATGGTAGGATGATTATTGTAGGTGAAGTAAAAGGAAGGAGATTAATAAAATGGAAATATTCTGATTGTGTTCTAAATACATATTGAAGGCGCTTTGTAAGGTTCCAATAACCATATATCTCCATGCATAGACACAACCATTAGTACAATTTTTTATGTTATGCTTCCACTACCCTCAACATCACTTTGCCATTTGAAGTACCTATTGTTAAGCCATTTAATTTACTTCACATCAAATATACCCCTATTGTTTTGATGTCTTATACTCCCACACAATAAAATTTTACTACATAATTGATAAGACAACCACAACAGCTTCAGGTTCAGCTTCAGCTTTAGGTTCAGGTTCAGCTTCAGGTTTAGCTGCAACTACTCTAGCTCCAGCTGTCCATTCTCCGTCAGTTAAATCAAAAGCATAGTATAGTCACTTAGGAATTGGTTAAGTAGTTACATTGAATTAGTTACAAGCTTAGCTCAACATTGTATATATAATACAGTTGTGTAAGTCATAATTCCTTCAATGAGAAATAATAGCCTTTTCTTCATGGTATCAGAGCAAGCATTGCTCGATCAGAGCAAGCATAGCTCCCACGAGCACTCTTGAGTTCCTGATATCAATTCATCTATAGTTCTTCAAAGCTCTTCAAGAAGCTTCAAAACTCTTCAATGACTTCTTCCACATCTTCAATGACTACCTTAAGCACTCTTCTTCCAAATCTCAGTCTTCTCATCTCAAATCTTAATTCCTTTATAACTGTCAAGCTAGATTCATCAAACTTTATCATTTGGAGAAGTCAAGTTCTCAATATTCTGCGTGCTACAAATCTGCTAGGGTTTGTTGATGGTTCTTCTCATTCACTACCATTAACAATCAAAAATGTCGATGGAACCGAAGCAATCAATCCAGATTATGCACAGTGGAAACAGATCGATGCACATCTCTTGAGTTGTATTACAGCTACACTCACACCTCTGATGTTTTCCTCTATTTTGCATTTTCAACAGAGTGCTGAGGTTTGGAATGTTATCTGTAAAAGGTTCACTACTGTGTCTCATAGTCATATTCATCAAATGAAGAATCGTTTGAATAATATGACTAAAAGCTCTCAGACAATTGAAGAATACTTGACTTAGATCAAAGGCATGGCAGATCAACTTGCACTTGCTTCTTCTCCTATAGATGAAGAAGATCTAGTTCTTCTCACCTTGAATGGTTTACCGGATGAATTTGATGCTTTAAAGACTACAATTCGAGCAAGATCAGAAGCTATTTCTACGGAGGAACTTTCATCTCTTTTCTGTTCAGTCTCTTCATATTGATTCAAAAACTAAGAAGATTCAGGCACATGAATCTCCCAATTGCATATGCTACCACTCGTGGCTCTTTTGGCAGTTCTGGATCTAGTATGTCTTTTCGAGGATGGTCTTCATTCAGAGGTAGTAGAGGTAGTTCTAGATATGGCTACAGAGGTCGATACTCTCCTGGAGGGAGAGGTAGACAATTTTCAGGAGGCCAATACAATAACAACTTGATTTGTCAGATTTGTGGTAAGACTAATCACTCAGCCTTGGATTGTTGGCACAGATTAGATGCTATTTATTTTCCAACTCAGCCACAGTCATAGAAATCTGCCTCTCAATCTTATTAATCTTCACAATCATTAACTGGACTATCTACCTCTCGCGCTTATGTGGCCTCTGCTCCATCTCAGTATGACTCTTCCCCATGGTATCTTGATTCGGCTGCATCTGATCATATGACTAATGATGTATCAAATCTGAGTCTTCATCAACCTTACCAAGGTTTTAATCATATCACTGTTGGTAATGGTCATTCTATCCCTATTCTTCACACTAGTAAGGCTCTTTTGCCCACTCCACATCATACTTTCAAACTCAATAAAGTTTTGCACACTCCTATTGCTTCTAATCTTGTGTCTATGCACAAACTCACTAAAGATAATAATTGTACAATTACTTTTGATGATTCTTCCTTCATTGTTCAGGATAAGCACACGAAGGGAATTATGCACAAGGGACTTAATTCCTATGGTTTTTATCATTTTCATGCATCCATGCCTGCCTCTTCTTCATCTGTTGCTGCTGTTTTCCTTTCTTCTTTTATTCCTCATCATGCTTTCTTTAGTTCCACTACTAATCCTGTGCCTGAAACTGTTTGGTACCAGAGGTTGGGTCATCCGTCACCTCTCAAGTTCAATAAACTGAAGTCTCCCCTCTCTATTGCTTGTAATAAAGCCAAGAATAATGATTCCACTTGTGTTCACTGCTGTATGGCCAAAAGTCATAGATTAGCTTTTAACCTGTCTAACTCTACTGTTAATAAACCTTTTTCACTAGTTCACAGTGATGTTTGGGGACCATTTTTACCATCTATTTATGGTTATAAGTACTATGTACTCTTTGTTGATGAATATAGCAAGTTTACTTGGCTTTTTCCATTATGTTACAAAAGTGAAGTCTTTGCTAAATTTGTGGAATTCACAGCTTATGTTGCAAATCAATTTTCCACTCACTTGAAAATTTTCTGCACTTATGGTGGCACTGAGTTTGTAAATTCGTCTATGACTCAATTTTTCCACACTCATGGCATCCTTTATCAGATTTCTTGTCCACATACACCTCCTCAAAATGGAGTCTTTAAAAGGAAGCATACACATATCATTGAGACTGCCATTGCCTTGCTTCATCACTCTTCTCTTCCCATCAAGTACTGGTTTGATGTCATTTCTACAGCTATCTTTTTGATTAATCGTTTGCCTAGTTCTAAAACTCCTCATTTTTCTCCTTATGAATTGTTGTTTCATAAATCTCCAGATTACTCTTTTATACTTGTGTTTCGCTGTCAATGTTTTCCTTAGCTCAAGCCCTACACATCTCATAAACTTCAACCTAAATCTACCTTGTGTGTATTTCTTGGTTATCATCATTCTTACAAAAGCTACAGGTGCCTAGATCCTTCCTTTGGGAAGGTGTATTTGTCTCGCCATGTCATCTTCAATGAGCAGCTTTTTCCATTTGGTACCACATTTGCCAAAGCCTCTGCTGCTCCCATTTCTCAGACTTTGTCTCAACTTCAGTCCTTTTTCTAGTCTCATTCTTTAGACCTTTAGTCTTCATCTAATCCTAAGTCTGTTTCTCCACCTGTGTCTGTTGTGCCTGTTTTCTCTTCTTCTGTACCTCTGCAGCCTGCACTGTCACAGCCTGCTTTGAATTCTTTCTTTGCTCGGCCTATACCACTTTCTGCTCATCCTTCTCAGTTTACTGCCCCTATTGATCAGTCTCTTTCTGCTGGTGTCCAGCCTCATTCTTCTATTTCCATTTCTTCTATTTCTATTAATCTTACTCTTCCTCCTCCTACCACTAACACTCACCCAATGCTTACTCGATCCAAAGCTTCTTCTCAAGCCTTATTGGCCTCTTCTTCTGCTCCTTCTTCTTCTTTCTATCTTGACACTGAGCCATTGACCTATCAGCAAGCTCTTCAGTCCCCAGTCTGGCATAATGCAATGTTGGAGGAATATAATTGCCAAGACCTAAACCCGCCTTTATAGGTTTAGTGTCATGACCGGCCAGTAATCATAGATTACCTACGGCCTCGTGTGCAAATGAACCTCTTAATATGAAGTACGGGGCTTAGCAAAAATTTGAAACAACGTAGAAATTATCCATTGAGCTGTGCATGTATGAGGAGAACTAATATAATAAGCAAAGTTTTGATTTAAAAGTACATTTATCACAATTGTATAAAATTCATGTCTTGCAAATATACAACCCTAACTATAAACAAATACAAAACCATTGAAATACACAAAAGGGGGTTCAACTAGCATAGCTCCTCCTGAGCCTGATCACTTCACTTAGAAGCTCCTCAAAAGGGCTGACCCGGGTAGATTCGAGGCTTTCTAATTTTGATGTTCAGTTTGCCCACCTACATATATATATAAATAAATAGTGAGGTAGAACCCAATGAGTAATAACAGAATAAATAGGTTATATGAATGAAGCTTGATAACATGCTCATCAAAATTCTTGTTTCAAATCTTTATATCCAATAAATTTCATAATCGACGTCATTTAATATCAAAATATGTGGCACACCCATGAACAATAACATTCCAATCATAGTGGAGCAAAACCAATGGACCATGAAGGGTCAAGCCAATGGACCACGAAGGGCCAAATCAATGGACCACAAAGGGTCAAACCAATGGACCAGGAATGGTCAAACACTAGAGATCTCTATGTAATCCAATAGCCTTGGTATTGTTACCTCCAGGCAAGGGCCTACACCCAATGGCCGTGATAGCCGTGGTATTGTTACCCCCAGGCA
This sequence comes from Camellia japonica, assembly GCA_030407325.1. Classification (NCBI taxonomy): domain Eukaryota; kingdom Viridiplantae; phylum Streptophyta; class Magnoliopsida; order Ericales; family Theaceae; genus Camellia; species Camellia japonica. The sequence continues at coordinate 2,782,698 of JAPPVO010000002.1, forward strand.
TGGGCCTATGTTCAATGGATGCCACAAATACATTTTGAAAATGAACTTCATTCATCATTACAAAATAACTTTTCTATAAACCATTCAATCAGTCACATATTGATTCCAAAGCAATAACAATTTCAAAAATAATATTACTTGAACATATCTTTATAAAGTTACTACTCACAGTGGTTTGAGTTGTCACTAAGCCTCGGACGTCCACCTAAACAAAACATATAACAGAAGCACAGTTGAAACACCAATTCATTTTAATTCAATTCTACTCATGTGTTTTAAACTCATTTTATGATTATATGAGTCCAAATGGTGCCTAAGAATACCTGGAGAAAAATGAAAGATTAAGCATGCATGTGCATAATTCAACTCAAATTCATCATATCCATGGTAATTCATGCTCAATCTACTCAAATTCAAACAAATGTTCCCCTAACTCTATGAACTTAGTTTCTACATGACTTGATTCCAAGAATTAGCTTGAGTTTCATACCTAATGTGTGAGTTAAAGTGTTGGACTAGCTCAATTCACCAAAACTCTAGCAATTCACTTCAATCTCCTCTTTTTCTCTCTAAATGTTGAACTCTCCTTCCTTCTTTCTCAATTCTCAGCCAAGTGTGTGTATATGTGAGCTCATAAGCTTATTTAGAGCTATTTATGTGGTGTGATTAAGTTAGTCTAATCACATATGATTAAGGTTAACTAGTTAGGCTTAATTCTAGTTAATTCAATCAGTTTATTCTAATTATTTTGATCTAAATCAATTTTCAATTAAAGTTACCATAAAATTCTAAATATTCTAATTAGCCTATTGGGCTAGTCAATTTCAGTTTTGAAGTTATATAAGTTCTCAATTTCTATATCTAAGTTGTCAATTCGAATAGATATTCCATGTAATGACAGATAATCACAAAATTAAGCATGTAATCGCATAAATAAACACACAATCATGCAATTAGACTTAGTAAAATATCATTATACACTAGTTCGGAGGTCGAGGTCGTCACAATAATGCTCTTCTAGCCCAGGGTACTTGGTCTTTGGTTCCTCTACCCTCTTCAAAATCTGCCATAGGCTGCAAATGAGTTTTTCGCATTAAGTGCAATTTTGATGGATCTATTGCTTGTTATACGGCTCGTTTGGTTGCCAAGGGGTTTCTCCAACAAGAGGGTATTGACTATATTGAAACTTTTAGCCTTGTCGCCAAACAACCTACCATTCACAATTTATTATGTGTTGCCTTGCATTACAATTGGCCTCTCAAGCAATTAGATATCAGTAATGCTTTTCGTCATGGAACCTTGGAGGAGGAAGTTTACATGACTTATCCACTTGGTTTTCCTTGCGCTTCTCATCTACATCATGTTTGTCTCTTAAAAAAGGCTATCTACGGTTTAAAGCAAGCTCCTAGAGCCTGGTGGTACTCTATATTTTCCACCTTTCTTTTATCTCAAGGTTTCCTTAACAGTCACTGTGATAATTCCTTATTCATTTAAAGGACAGCTTCCACAATCACTATTCTCCTAGTCTATGTTGATGATATCCTGGTAACAGGTAGTAGTTCTTCTCATATTGACTCTCTTATTGCTTACATGCATACTGCTTTTGCCATGAAAGAGTTGGGAACATTTCTTATTTTTTGGGGGTCTCCATTAAGGCTTGTGGTGATTCTTATTTTCTGTCTCAACATAAATATGCCTCTGATATTCTTTTTAAGGTTGGGATGGCTAATTGCAAGCCTTGCAGTTTCCCAATTTCTGTTAAGCCTTCTCTCTCTCTCTAGATTTTCATCTTCCCTTTGGTCAACTTGAACTTTACCGCAGTATAGTTAGGGCACTCCAATACCTCACTATCACCAGGCCTGATTTGTCTTTTTCAATTAACCAAGCTTGTCAACATATGCATACTCCAACTGTTGGGCATTTTGCTTCAGTCAAGAGATTGCTCCGATTTGTTCAAGGGACTTTAACTCATGGTCTTACATTCAGTCCTAGTTCATTCGATTTACAGGCTTTCTCTGACTCTAACTGGGTTGGTGATGTTCTCGATTGCCGCAACACTTCTAGCTATTGTGTGTATCTTGGTTCGAATCTTATTTCTTGGTCAGCTAAAAAACAACCCACAGTGTCTCGCTTCTCCATAGAGGCAGAATACCGGTCTTTGGGGCATACTACTGTTGAACTCACCTGGTTGCAAATGTTGCTTAGTGAGTTTCACCTTCCTTTCTCCATTGCTCATATTTTATGGTGTGATAACCTCTTGGCTATTGCCTTAGCCTCTAATCCTGTGTTTCACACTCGTTCAAAACATATAGAAATGGATTGTCACTTCATTCGCGAAAAGGTTGCACGTAAATGGATCTTACTCCACTATGTTCCTTCTTTGGACCAGATTGCTGATATCTTTACAATGCCTCTCTCTGTGTCTTGGTTCCAATACCTTCAAGCCAAGCTTCTGGTCTCTCCCTCTCCCATCAGCTTGTAGGAGGGTGATACAACCACAACAGTTTCAGGTTCAGCTTCAGCCTTAGGTTCAGCTTCAACTTCAGGTTCAGTTGCAACTGCTCCAACTCCAGCTATCCATTCTCCGTCAGTTACATCAAGAGCATTGTATAGTCAGTTAGGAATTGGTTAAGTAGTTATATTGAATTAGTTACAAGCTTAGCTTAGCATTGTATATATAATACAGTTGTGTAAGTCATAATTCATTCAATGAGAAATAATATCCTTTTCTTCAATAACAACATAATGCCATCTTTGTATAAAGGGTAAAACAATGGACACACGCCCAATATAGAAACAAATACATGTTAGCAAAATGTTTTTATTTTCTTCAACTTTAGAGCCTCAAACTTGGGGTTTTAGGATCACATTTTGTGTGATTTATGGTTTTTTCAACATTTTGAGTAAGAGTTTTAGAATTTATGATTTAGGCATAGGTTTTAGAGGTTTCATATTTGTGATTTACGGCTTGGGGAATTCACATAGTAAAAATTTAATAGAAACTTTTTTAGGATTGTTATTATGTTCATAATTCATATTTTTTTAGTTACTTTTCTAAAAAAAAGAAGTTGTTTATTATTATCATTTTTGTATTACAAAGTGTTAGAAATCTTTGAGTCAAAGTTTTAGAACTTTTCTGATTTTTTAAAGGCTTTATGGCATTTAGGGTTTGAGTGTTCCTCTTATGATGTATGGGAAAACCATAAGAAACAAAAATATGTCAAAATTCCTCATTTAAGTTTGGGGAAAGAGGTTTGTTATTAGATTTCTAGAATTGTACTTGTCACAGCCCAGAACCTGCCCCTAAAAGTTCGGGCATGACCTATACAGACATGGGCATTAAACCTGATATACACAATATAGGGGGCCTGAACGGAAGCATTTAATATCAAAGAACAACATCAAAACGTATCCATTGAGCTACTATTGACATGCCAGGATCACGCACATCATAACAGGAAAATAATAAATAGAAACACGCATCCGAGCATCAGTTACATACATATATATATATATACAGATCCAGCCCTAAGATTGGGTGAATGACAAAAATATTATTTACAGTCCAACTATAATCGACAACGAGAGTACGAACCCAAAAGCCCAATAAAACTTCACTAAATGCACGGGCGTCTCCAAGTGCTTGGTTTTACTTAGGTTGACAAAAGGGAGACGGTATCGGGGTTAGGACTGACCTCTCGGTTGAGCACCTACAGAAATAGACAAAATACAGAGTGAGCTACGCTCAGTGATGTAGACATCCCATTTTTGACCGTCCTCAAGACTTGGACGTCACCGCTTGAACACTCGGTGATCATCCATGTTTGTGTTCGTCTTGAGTTCCCGGAGGTCTTGGTTACGCGCTTTGCCTCAGGATCTCTCGACTCGATTGTTTTGTGTCTGGTTTTGCACCAAACACTTGTGTTTTGCCTTTGAGAGGCAGGGTAGGGCTTGTAGACCATCCCCACCTATCACCGGCCAGGGCTTGAGGCCACCGGCTGTGTTTTGTGGCCACCGGCCAAATGTTTGGCCGACCGGCACTATAGATGGCCGGCCGGCTATCTTTTTTTGGTTGATTGCATCTTTGGCCGGCCGACTACTGTGCATCTGCTTTTGCAGATATTTTCTCACAGCTGGCATGCATTTGGCTCCCTATGGAGGGATCTCTCTCTTTAGAAGCTTGTCTTGTAAGCTTTACAAGACAAAAAGCTCTATAAAGAGAGGTTTTCTCTCTTGTTAAAGGGGTTAGACATTTTAGACAGCCATTTTTAGGGTTTGAGTTCTAGGGTTAGGGTTTGGTTCATATCCCATCTCTATATCTCTCTCTAGTGTGTGTTTTGTCTTATTTTTGCTCACAAACACCCACCATCACACCATCTCTTGGAGCTGAGGCCCTTGAGGGTTGTTTTGGAGTTTTGGAGCTGGTTTCAACCTAAAGAAGCTGCTGGAGCTCCATTGTTGAAGAGGGTCTTCAAGGGTAAGAAGCTTGTCCCTTTATTCCCCTTTTTTGCAAAGCTTTTCTACCTATCTTGCAATTGTTTTTTGGCTTTGCACATAACACATAAAAGTTCTGTTTTTAAGGCCTCTAAATAGTTTGTTAAGAGTGTTTTGTGTTTGAGGTTGTTTGACCCCTCTTAAGCCTTGTTTGGCCCTTGTTTTGTGCTATTTTGTGTGAGCTCCGGGACCATAGTGTTTGGGCCTCCTCAACTGAAATTTCAGCGGTGAGGATGGTCCCTTGAGGTCCTAGGAAGGAGAGGGCCACCCCCTCTCCTTGTTGTCCTTGAAAAGGACCATTTTTAGCCTCTTGAGGGAGCACCATGTTTAAGTGTGTGTTGGCCATGCCTTGACTGTTTTTTATGCTTATTATGTCATAATATGCCTCTGTTTTGAGTTGGTTTTGGTACACCATGCTTGCTTAGCATACATGCCTTGTAATGCCATTTTGTTGCCTTAACATGCATCTAGGTTTTAACCCTTATTCAAGCATGTATTAGGCCTAGCTTTGTGAAGCTTTTGCACTTGTTTTGCCATGTTTAAGCTCTGTCCTTGGCTATTTTGGTCGACCAAGGCTCCCATTGTATAGTTCTTTTGCATTTTGGCTTGTTAGCCTTAAGTTTTGGACCATTGTTGCATGTTTAGCCTATCTTGTTTGCTTGGTTTGGCACCATCTTAACATGATTTCAGAGCTTATATTGCATGTCATTAGTCCATGCTTAGCCTCTTTTAAGTGTGCTTGAAAGTTGCCTTTGTTTGCTTAAGTGTTGGCTCATTAACATATGCATTCTTGCATGTGTGTTTGGTCCCATTTCTTGAGCTTTTGGCCACTGTTTTAGGCCTAGTTAGGGCTGCCTAAATCATGTTTAAGTCCATCTCTTTGCTTGTTGCATATGCTCCTTGTATGTTGTAGCATATTGGTGAGTTGTTGCATGTTTGAACTTGCATGATTGAATGAAGTCACATGCTTGCTTGCATGCTTAAACACCTACATTGTACCTTGCATGCTTGTTGGTTGCATTGTCTCATGCCTTGCATGTTTTGTATGCTTCTTTGCATTTCCATGTTGCATGCTAGCCAACATGCTTAGGATTGCATTGCATAAGCATGCATGCTAGACCTCTTGAAATGAGTATGATAGAGGTTGGGCCTCCTTGTGTGTTTATTTGGTTTGCATTTCATTTGAAATTGAAGTTGCATACTTGATTCTTTGGGCCATCATGCATGGAAATGCGTGATTGGTGGTCCGAGAATCGAGGCTCATGTCCCTTTGAGTCATAAACATGATAAGGGATATGATTGGTGCATACATTGCTTGAAATGCATTGCCATGCCAAGTATTGCCCTCTGCTGCTGTCAAACCAGATTCTGCAGGAACTTTTGTCCGACCGGCCACATTTAGTGCCGACCGGCCACCATTGTTGGCCGATGGATCAAGTTTGTGGCCGGTGACCATTCTACATGGCCGGTGGTGTTCTCCTTCAGCCGGTGGTGTTCCCTGGAATCCATAGAGCAAACCCTGAGACTTTGGCAGTCATCAGAGGAGCAGAGCAGGGAAAACAGAGGCATCTTGAGCATGACAGTGGATTTCGGGCGAAACCGAGCGCGCATGCATCGAGCCCTCTCCCCGAGGCTGCTGTTTATTGCTTTCTTAGATTAATTAATTTGCTTAATTAATTTAGTTGGTCTGTAATAATTAATTAGCTAGGATAGTTAATTCATTATTCGAATTGTATTATTCTTTTGGTCCCTCCGAGCGAGGGCAAATTTGTAATAAGTGTGGGTGAGTGTGTGTATGTCTTCCAACCCCACTTCTTTCTCCCTTTTACTTACCTGCTTTGATGGTTAGTATTAGGGCATGTTTACTTTAGCATATCCTATGCTATGCATGCGTGCATCATTCATCAATATTGCATGCACCGGGCTCGGCGCATCATGCTAATTGCATTATATTTCAAAACAAATTTGAATACATGCTACTTGTACATTTCACATGTCATCCTTAGATTAGCCGAGCCTATTCTAGTGACATTTTGTATGCGATGCATTAGGCACTTAACATGGACTTGGATCATGCATTGATTGCTAACATGTTCTTGTTTTGGCACGGAGTACGATGTAAGTATTTTATGCTTTAGCATACCGCATGCGTGTGAATGCTACATGACAGCATGCTTACCATGAGGCTAGTTGCTTATGTGATATAACTGCTTGAATGCCTGTGGGTGAAGGTTGGATTGTTTGAGTTGGAATACTCATTGAAATCCGTGTTTTAGCCTACTTGCGAGTAGCAAATTCCAAAATATTTTCAAACAAACGGATATGCAATGCTTTTTCCAAATTAGGCGATCTAGTCTATACTTTTGTGTTGTGCGCATCACATAGTAATTCTAGCTAATTAATCGGAATAAGAACACATAACGTTTTCAAAATAGGATATCATGGTTATAGAGGCCGATCTTCGGATCGGGCGAGAGGGGGTGCTCATAGCTGACCTTCCCCAATCGTACCCAAGTTCCCGAGCCGAGGCAACTTTGGTGATGACGGACACGTGGCCTTTGGCACCGAGTCAGGGTTTCCTAAATTCCCCCATAAAAAATATTTAGGTGGCGACTCTGTATCTGGCAAAGCAGTCCATGTTTGGCACTTCTTTCAAAAATCTGTTTTCTTAAAATGATTTGCCGGATTTGGACTCTTTGGTTCAAGATTAAGAACCGTGACAATTTGAGTCCGAACTGTAGTAGACCCGCAAAATGAACAGAACGGGATTCATCCTCCCGGGGCGTTCGGGGACGTCTACAAGTGAATAATAGTATGCTCAAAGTAAGATACATAATATGTACTTCAGAGTTCACACGGTTATGCCAATGTTGTGTCACCTTCAGAACGGCCTTAGGCCCAGACATAACAGAACGGCCATCGGCCCAGAAATAACAGAACGGCCATTGGCCCAGAAATAATAGAACGGCATTAAGCCCAGACAGATTTCACAGAAAAGGCCCAGAAAACCTCAAAGTATGCCAGTTCCGGTGTTACACAGAGTTCTCAAGTTATATAAGAGTTCACACATTCTTCCAACCATTCATGTGAATTAACATAAATGATATGTAGTTAACAGAAGGCTAATAGGAACCATTAGCGAGAAGTAACACGTATTAATACAGTATTATTACTCACAATATTGAGGCGGAGCGCTTGTTTCTCCTGAAGCGTGCCCTACACACATGCAAGATTATAATTAGTTCTCTTTTCTTTATTCAATCGTTTTCTGACTCACTTTACTTTGTCTGAATTTACAGATATCAAAACATTATCAAATACAAGTTCCAACAATATTAGAGGGTCTAGCATGCAAAACAGAGCATCCCATGTTTTTCAGCTTGGGCCGCACGTGCAGCTGTGAGCCCCGCACGTGCGGCAAAACCTCCCACACGTGCGGTAGTAATGCCCCGCACGTGCCTTTAAAGCAGTAGCCAAAGTCCAAATTTTGCCATTTTCCCGCACGTGCGGCAGCACCTCCCGCACGTGCGGCCATGACTCCCGCACATGCGGCAATTCCTGTGAGAGAGCAGTCCAAAATTCAAGCAAGGGTCAATTTTTGGTAAGAATTTACAAGGCTCAAAATAGTCTCTTAAATTGCTAAAACTTGGTTCAAAAATCATATAAATAGAGCTACCATTATATATCACTCTAAGTACAATTAAATCTCTAACCCTTAAAACTCATGAACTTGAATCAATCCAAACTCCCAACTTCCTCATACAAACACACACACCTACCCACCATTTATTCATATAAGTGAGCTCAAGCTTAACAATTGAATAGGTAAAATGTAACTTCTCATAAATGAGTCAATATAACTCCCAAATCAATCAAACACAAGAAAAATCAACACAAGTAACTATTGAACACAATAATAGGGGGAATTCCTACTCAACTCCAAGGGAGGGGCCAATTTGAAGGAATTAGACATACCTTGAACTTATTCTCTCAACCTTTGATGATCTTCTCCCCTACTTCTCCAACCCTCTCTACTCTAATCTTCTCTTAGGTAATATTTTGAAATGAAACCCTTTTATCACATATGTAAGGCCTAAGCATATATATATATATATCCAAGGGTGGAGATAAGGACAAAAATCAATCGTTTAATCACCCCAAATTGAAATTTCACAAAAAATCTTATTATGGCTTAAAAATCATGCAGATTTCAAATGTCAAATTAATTTCGGATTATCAGGCTTCAAGGACCCTCAATTTCTGATTCAAACATTGTAAGGGTGACAGATAATTTTTTTTTATTAAATAGATAGGAATCCATATTTCCAAGATTCACTTAATTAAACAAAAGTTTCACATCGAATTTCACAAGGAGCATTCAAAAGCACATAGTAAGAGCTGAGAATATAGCAGAGTCACATACGAGGGTTGGGTTATTACAGTAATTGCATTAAATGACTTTTCCAATCGATAATTTACATTAATTGTTCTTTTCCAAAAAATAAAAGATCTAATTAATTCCTCCACAACAATGCACCAACTTACATATATGGGATACTTTTTTGATTTCAACATATATGGGATATGGAATATGATAAATAATTTAAAAAAAAAGAACTACACCCTATTTAGTCCCCATTTGGGTGGAACCTAACCTTTGGCATACCTTCCACAAAGTAGTTGTTCTTAGGTTTGAACCCCCATCCTCAAGATTAGTAGGTCGAATTTTAAATAATGAACCGGTGGTTAAATGAAAAGTACTACACTTATCTCGAGGGACTAACACATTTTCCTACTTAAAACACTGCCAAGGAATGAGAGATTGGAATATGTTAGTCCTACTCTTGTGCTACTTACCCACAACTAACAACTAATGTAGTGATACCAGGTATGACCCATGTTGTAAGGCATATGAAGGTGCCACCATTATTTTTATCTTTACATTAGTTGTGGATCTCCATCATCTCATTCACTTTATTTTCTCTAGCTTAATTTCATCACTGTCATTATCTATTTGGTATATAGCAATATGGACTACAATTCTATCACCTTATTCATTTATTTCTTATTACATAATTTCAGTGTGATAACTTCTCTGACAATATGCCCTTTTTTGGTAGGTAATTCTATTCTGAAGATATGCCTTACTTGTGCTAATGCATAATTCTGATGCTAGTGAGACATAATCCATTACAGGTGAGGCCATGAAATCAAGTTATATAATATTTAAATGACGGTGTCATTACACTTGAATTGTTTCATCAATATTTTTTTATTTTTTATTTTATATTTTAACTTCCATTGCATGTTGCTTCTGAAATTTGTCCATAACATATTAGTATTTTGAGTGGCATTTTATGGGCCATTGCTTTTTCTTCTTTTGAGGGACTAATTCTTTCAAGCTGAGCTTATATACACTAAGAAGCTGTTATTTTTCCAATCAATTCATATATGCCCAGAACTAAAAAGAGATTCCGGTAATTGCGATCAGTCTCGCTAAAGTTGCCACCCACAAGAAAGAAGCATTGAAACACAATAGCCCATGCACAAAGGGCAAAGAAGAGAAATATTAGAAACACATGAAAGAAAGAAGGACCAATGATGACAACAACAAATGTCAAAGAGTAGTAGGAGCAGGCCCAAACCAAAGGGCAAAGAAGAGAAATATTAGAAACACATGAAAGAAAGAGGAAAAGAGTGTCTAAAATCTCACCAATTTTCCATCCACACGAAAGATCGGACGTGGCTAATTGGAAATGTAGGTTATTGAATTATCAAATGCTTTTGTTATGTACTTTGTCTTCGATTTTGAAAATGTATTCTTTTATTTGGACTCGACGTTTTAGTTCTTATATACTATCTTCTTTTATATGTATTCGTTCTTTTGATGGTATATTTTTTTTCATTGTAGTTGACATCCATTTATTTCTTTATGTAGGATAATATTTTGAAAATCCAAGGAGTTTATGATGAGGACATTGTGAGAATATATGTATATATGGCAATATATGTATATATGGCATACTTGTGTATATTAGGAATTAGGCAAATTAGGGAAGATTGTGGTGGTGTAAATAGGAATCATTGTATTTCCTTTTTTTCAATCATAGTTAGGGCTATATAACTGATGCACTCTTTGTAAACTTTATAAGTTGAATATACAGAAAAACATTCAAAATTCTTACATGGTATTAGAGCTACGTTCGAAACCCTAGGTCTGGCCGGCGTTCATGCTTGTTGTTTGCAGTTATCTCTGGGTGCCTGTCATTTGGCTCTCTCTTTCTGGTTCAGATACTCGAACACCCACATCGTGGTTCATCAGGTTTGTTCAACTAATGATTTGGTCTCTGTTTCTAGTTCGTGGGTCTTGATCTCTTTCTTAGGTCGATACATCATCACGATCCCTCTGGTTCTTTATTTGCTGCTCTGGTTCTCTCTCTTTCTCTTTCTCTCTCTCTTTCTGTGTTCATGCTTTTGCCTCTATCAGTACTATTTTCCATTTAAACAAAAAAAGACAAAAACAAAATTGTAAACAAAATATTTACAGTTTGGCCCTCTTGTTAGTTAGTATCATCCTTTGGTTTATTACAATGATGGACACCAAAATCCAAGCCATCAGATGTAAACTCACTGGTGCCAATTATGCTTATTGGGCTAGTGTTATGAAGAATTTCCTTATTGGTAAAAAAAAATAAGGCTATGTTTCTGGTTCTGTTCCTTGTCTATTGGACTCGAAACAAGAAGGATATCTGACTTCCTGTGACACTTGGGATTGTGATAATGCCCAAGTTCTGACCTGGTTTCATAATTCTGTGGATGACCATATTAGAATGATGTTTTCCAAATACAGTACGGCTAAGGAGGTGTGGGACTATTTATTGGGTGTGTATCAACAGTCCAACTTTGCCAAACGGTATGAGTTGGAAACAGCTATTTAGAGTGCTCGTCAGCGGGATCAATCTATTCAAGACTTTTATATTGAGATGATAGGTCTCTGGGATCAGTTGGCCCTCATAGAACCATCTAGCCTCAAGACACTAGACGCTTATGTTGAGTTTCGGGAGCAAGGTCGCTTAGTGCAGTTCTTAATGACTCTTTCCCCTCAGTATGAGGCTATCCGTGGTAGCATCTTTCATCAATCTCCTCCCCCCTCTGTGGAAACTATAGTTCATGAGCTCCTCCCCGAGGAAACCTGTTTTAAGACGGCCAGTCAGACTATGTCTCCATCTGTCTTCTTGGCTCCTACTCAGCCTCCTCTGCTGTCAAATCCCCCCACCTCATCAGCTTCAGGCCACTGTAAAGCCCAAGAAGGGGCCACTAGCCTCTGATGAGTGTGTTTTTTTCCATCAGAAGGGCCATTAGAAGAACAAATGTCCCAAGAAGGGCCGTCAGTCTGCTCAGTCTTCTCAGCTGTCTCAACCACAGTTTAAAGGACATGCTCCGAATACTTTTCGCCCTCTTGTTGCTTATACTGCATCTGCTCCGGCTTCTGATCCTACCTTGGCTTCCTTGAGTGCCCAGATTGCTCAGCTTCAGCATCTCTGGCCTACCTCTCATTCATCTTCATCTGCCTCTACTCTCACCTCTCTTCATTTAGGTTTGCTTGGGTCCTCTTCAGGTATTCCTTCATCTGTTTGGCTTTTTGATTTTGGTGCCTCTCATCATATGACTCCTCACATTTCCTTACTCCAAAACTGTATCCCCTCTCCTGTTCATATTAATATTAATACTGCTAATGGGTCTCGTATGTATATCCTATCTATTGGGTCTATTTTACCTTCTGCCATGTCTGCTGTTACTAGTCCCTCTGTTCTTTATGTTCCTCAACTGTCTGTTAGCTTGTTTTTTATCAGTCAGCTTGATACTTCTGATTTTGATGTTATCTTTTCTTCTTCTGTTTGTTGTGTGCAGGATCGGGTGTCCAAGAAGTAGATTGGGACTGACCGTAGAGTTGGAGATCTCTATGTGGTGGAAAGCCTGCATCTTCCTCTGTCTACCTCTCCTGTTGCACTTTCATCTTTTCAATTAGATTCTCAGTCAAGTCAGTTTTATTTATGGCATTCTCGCTTAGGTCATTTGTCTGTTAACCGCTTGCGGTCTTTAGCTCAGCTGGAATTGTTTAGTAAAGTTTCTCCTAGTCAAATTAATGAGTGTCGAGGATGTAAACTTGCTAAAATGACAGTTTTACCTTTTAATAATAGTACTTCTATTTCTGCTTCTCCATTTTCTCTTGTACATACTGATGTCTGGAGACCTTCTCCTGTTTTCACTAAAGGGGGTTCTACATACTATGTGTCCTTTGTTGATGATTATAGCCACTATACCTGGGTTTATCTTATGGCTCATAAATCTGACTTCTACCAAATATATCGTACCTTTCAGTCTATGGTCACTACACAGTTTGGGGCCACAATTAAAATACTCCAGTCTGACTTGGGTAGGAAATACTTTAAAACTGAATTCTATGAGTCTTTGGCCAAATTGGGCACCATTCATCAAACCTCTTGTACTGATACCCCTACCCAAAATAGTCGTGCTGAGCATAAATACTGTCATCTCCTTGACACAGCTCGATCTCTCCTTCTCTCTGCCTTTATTCCGGCACCATTCTGGGGTGAGGTAGTTCTTACAGCTGCTTTCCTCCTTAATCACATGCTGACTCCCCTTCTCTCCGGTCAATCCCCTTATGCGGCTTTGTATTCCCAACCTCTCAATTATTCCTTCCTGCATGTCTTTGGGTCCGCTTGTTTTGTCATCATTTCCCATAAAGATAGGACCAAACTCAATGCCCGGTCTGTCTTGTATGTCTTTTTGGGTTATAGTCTTACTCAAAAAGGCTACCGCTATTACGACCTTGTCTCTCGTCGCCTGTATGTCTCCTGTCATGTTGCCTTTCTTGAACATCTGTCTTACTTTCAGCTTCCCCCTCTCACTGCTCCCGTCTCCAAAGAGGATTTGGTTCACATTGACCCATTTCTTTCTGAGGTCCCGTTTGATGAGTACATCTCAACTGTTCCTCCTGAGGCCATCCCTACTTCTCCGTCTACGTTACCTATGGCTCCTTCTTCTCCTTCGGCTTCTTCTTCTTCTCCTCCGTTGTTGGTCTATTCTCATCACAAGGCTCTCCTCCTACCAGCTGTCTTTACTATTGTTACTGTTTCTTCTGCTTCTGACAACTATGATCCTGTTACACACCGATATCCTCCTTGTGAGCGTCGTCCTCCAAATAGGTTGGGTTGGTTTAATACATGTTTTTCTTCTTCCTATCATACTTTTTTGTCTGTTATTTATTCTTTTTCAGAACCTCAGCCTTATACAGAGGCCTGTGAGGATCCTAATTGGGTTTGAGCTATGGAGGATGAGTTGTTTGCCTTGCAAAAGACTAACACTTAGGAGTTGGTTCCTTTGCCTGCTAGTAAGAATTTGGTTGGTTGCAAATGGGTCTATAAAGTTAAGACTCATTCTGATGGTTCTCTCGAGCGATACAAAGCTCGCTTGGTTACCAAGGGTTTCTCGCAGGAGTATGGTATTGATTATAAGGAGACTTTTGCCCCTGTTGCCAAGATGACTGCTATCCGTACCTTGATTTCTGTTGCTGCTGTTCGACATTGGCCTCTCTATCAGATGAACGTTAAGAATGCTTTTCTTAACGGTCATCTCACTGAGAAGGTCTACATGCGTCCTCCCCCTAGCCTTCTCCACTCCTCTGGGCAGGTTTATTATCTTCGGCGTGCTCTGTATGGTTTGAAGCAATCTCCTTGTGCTTGGTATGATCGCTTTCAGACTGCTGTTACCGAGCTTGGGTTTCATCCTTCTACTTCCAACTCTGCTTTGTTTCTGAGACATACCTCAGCTGGTTTTGTTGCTCTCCTACTCTATATGGATGATATGATTATCACTGGCTCTGATTCTTCTACTATCTCTGGGGTCAAGCAACATCTCTTTTACACCTTCGAAATGAAGAATCTAGGTCTATTGCGGTATTTTCTTGGTATTGAGGTTGCCTCTTCTCCAAAGGGCTATTTTTTGTCTCAGGCCAAGTATGCTAATGAGGTTCTTCACCGTGTCAGTCTTACTGATACTAAGGTTTTTGAACTTAATGTGAAGTTCAACTCTATTGAAGGTGTCCCTCTGGATGATCCTACTTTCTATTGTGAGCTTGTGGGTTGTTTAGTTTATTTGACTATCACTCACCCTGATCTTACTTATGCTGCTCATGTGGTTAGTCAGTTCGTCTCTGCTCCTCACTCTACTCATTGGTCAGCTTTGGTTCGCATTCTTCGCTATCTTTGAGGTACCATCTTTCAGGGCTTACTGTCACTACTACAAAAATAGATAAAGATCACATTTTTTTTTTTGTGTGATCTATGTTATTTAATCACACTATTTAAGTTTTGTCAAAGTGTGATATTTGGGAGTGTGATTAAAAAGGGTCAAAGTGTGATCTATGTTATTTAATCACACTTTTTAAGTTTAATAACATTTAGATCACATCTTTTAAGTGTGATTAAAAACTAATAAAACTTGTAATAATAAATATTTAGATCACATCTTTTAAGTGTGATTAAAAACTAATAAAACCTATGATAATAAACATTTAGATCACAGATTTTAAGTGTGATTAATATCTAATAAAACCTGTGATTAATAATAAGATAAGATCACACGTTATATGCATTTGTATTACAGTTAATGCGTGTGATAAAAAAAAAAAGATTCAATATATTTGAAGAATAATTAATATTATTTTCTACGCGCATTTGAAGAATGTAATACACACTATATACTATCATTTGAATCACAACCACAACCACATATTAAATGGAATAACATCACATATTTCATAAATAAAAGTTGAATGTTCAAAACTATATACAAATGAATTAATAAAAAGTTTTTAACTGTGATTACATATCTTAAAAAATGAAAAAAAAAAAAAAATTGAAGCACAAACTTTTTTAATTCTTTGACTATATTTTGCATCTCTCTAAGCAATTTCTAACCTGAAAAATGAAAACACGAATTAATTCAGATACTGCTAAAAACAAAAATTGACTTTTAGCAACTCCAAAACCAAACTATCAACCTATATGGGAGAATTAATCAACTCTATTGTGGTTATGCATCAACTGACTGTATATGTAATGATCAATATCAAGCAAGCATGACATGTTAGAGTGACACACACATTCACAAGAATTATTGCATGAATGTCAAATCAAATATCATTATACTCAATCCCTTCATACAAAATTTTCCAATATGCAGTGATATGACATTGAATGTGTTTATTAGCAATTCATAGTATTGCTTTAGTAATAATAATGCTTGGGCAAATCATGAAAATCATAGAGAGAAATTCACAAGCTAATAAGATCAATAAAGTTAGTACCTGTGAGCTTTGAACTTCAAACTTGAATTTGGACAAAGTGGACTCTTGAATCATTACACTCTACAGAACAAGCACAAAGCACCCACAAAAAAAAGTCAAATTAAAATAAGAAAAATTTATAACTTTCAAATAATCGAAAAATAAAAAATTCATGAATAGATTAAAAGTATCATACTTTTTGCATTTCAGGCTTGGAAACAAAAAATTGGGCCACATTTTCTGAGTTGTCCTTCAAAACTTCAGTAATGACTTAGGCATGTAAAACACTTGTTCAGAATAATAATCAAAATACAAAAGAAATTTACTTCTAGAAACTCAAAATAAAAATTCTTATCACTAGAATCAATTGAGTTAGTTTCATATCCATTTAAGCAATACTTCCAAGAAAATAATCCTTGTCAACCTCTATGTCTAAGAACTTTACTAATGGGACATTTTTGTCATAAATTACCTTGATCAGCAAATTAAACGAATCTATAAGTTAGATGGGCACTAGACTGCCTTATTCTTGTAGCAACAAGATATAGTATCTTTTTTATGTGGTTTGGTTGTTTGTTTAGAACTTATTTCTACATATGCTACCATTCATTTTGTCAAGTGCACTTACGGATTCTCAACGTCTCAGAAAAATTACCTTTTTATAGGGAAGTCCCTGTGCTTTCAAATTCCAGCACTATTAACGGGAAAAGTTGTGGTGGTCATTTCACCTTTGATAAGTTTGATGCACGATCAATGCTTAAAGCTAGCAAAACATGGGGTGTCAACCTGCTTTCTTGGTTGTGGACAAATAAGTGGTCGGGTAACTTTTGTTAGGTTTTTATTCTTGGCAATCCTGTTTGACAAAACTCCTTTCAGTTGTATTTGTTTTCGCACTTTTATTTCAGTAAGGCTATGAGTTTATTAGATGTGAATCCAACCCAAATTGAGCCTTGTAGAGAAGTTTGTAATGTTAATAATGCTTTCAAGATTGCCACTTCGTTGATTATGACGGGGGTCGAGCTGCCCGATCAGCTCGCGCCCGAAGCAAAATGCAAAATTGCATTCAAAGTTGGTTGTCCGCCCTTGCTCGCTCGAGCGAAGAAGTCCTCGCTCGAGCGAAGGACTGCGTCTGGCAAAAAACCTGAAAGAGATGAATGTGTGCTCGAGCGAAGACTAGGTGGATCGAGCGAAGATTGCGTCTGCATAAAAACCTGAAAGTTTTCATTGGTCGCTCAAGCGAAGGTCTCGTGGCTCGAGCGAAGGCACTAGTGGAAATCACGCGAGTTAAGGTTCTCGCTCGAGCGAGAGAAGCTTCGCTCGAGCGAGCTTCAAAATCCAGATTTCTATAAGGAATTGGTTTTCTTCCAAAACTAGGATTACTTTGGATTTCTATAAGTACGGGTTTCTGTCAGATTTTAGGATGACTCCTCCAGATCTTCTTTTTGAATATTAAGGTTTATATCTGGGGATATTTTGCTAGTTTTCTTTGATGTCTAATTGAGTATTCAACTCATGGGTTAAGAAGAATACATCAAAGGTTTGTTTGTTCATACTATACAAGAGAGAGAGTTGTTCTTCGGTGGATTCTGAAGAATTTGAGCCTGAAGCTTTGGTGGATTCTGGAGTGGCTCATCGTCAAGACAATTCCGAGGTGAAGACGGGGTTGGAAGAGGCACATAGGGGTTGGTTCAATTTGGGCGTGGATTCGCTAGGTAATTGAGAGTATACTTGTGTAATTTCTTTATATCTTCTTAGTGGATTGTTTTGTGGCTGTTGCCCGTGGTTTTTTTTCACAATTGGAGGTGTCCAATTGTGGTTTTTCCACGTAAAATCGTTGTGTCGATTTGTCTTAATTGTTTGATTGGGATTGTTTTATAGTGCTTAAAATTGATACATAATCACAAATCAACATCTAGGGGATTTCTAGATTTTTCAATTGGTATCAGAGCGGGTCGCTCAATTTTTTTTGTTTTACAAATCTATTAGAGCGAGATCTTGTTTGATTTGTGATAATGGATACAATACGTCAGGGAAATTCTATGGTTCGACCACCCCTACTTGACGGATCCAATTATTCTTTTTGAAAAGCTTGTATGAGATCGTTTTTAAAATCTATTGATGAAAAAGTTTGGCAATCTGTCATGTATGGGTGGACTGAACCAACGATTACCGTTGATGGAGTAACTTTCCCCAAACCAATTGATAAGTGGGACACAATTGATTACCAAAATAGTAGCTGGAATAGTAAAGCTATCAATTCTCTTTTTTGTGCTGTCACAGCTGAAGAGTTTAGTTGTATTTGCAACTGTGAAGTCGCAAAAGAGGCTTGGGATATCTTACAAACTATTCATGAGGGCACTCCTTCTGTTAAACGCTCAAAACTTCAAAGGCTCACGTCTAGTTTCGAAAACCTTTCAATAAAAGATAGTGGGACCTTTGATGAATTTTATGCGAAGTTGAGTGACATTGTAAATTCCAGCTTCAATTTAGGTGAAAAAATACTAGAATCCAAAGTTGTGGGAAAAATTTTAAGATCCTTGCCCGATCGGTTCCAACCAAAAGTTACGACTATTGAGGAGGCTCAAGATGTTGACAATCTTAAGCTGGATCACTTGGTTGGAAATCTCCAAACTTATGAGGCACATAGGAATTTCAAAAAGAAACAAAAAGATGCTATTGCTTTTAGTAGTGCTCATAAAGTTGGAGAGGATTCTGATGAGGATTGTGAGATAGATTCCAAGATTACGGCTGCTTTTGTTAAACAATTTAAAAAATCTTTTTTGAAAAAGAATCCTAATCTTTTGGAATCTACTCATACTCATAAATCTAAAGGCAAAGATAAACTCAAAATTAATTCTATAGCCAAGAAGGAGAAAGGAAAGATACAAGAGAACTCTGAAAGAGTCCAATGCTATGAATGCCAAGGATTTGGCCACTTTGCTTCAGAATGCCCCACTCGTTTGAGGAAGAAGAAAGCCCTCGCTATCACTTGGGATGATGAATCAGAATCTGATGAAGACGAAAGTGACAATGAAGATCAAGGCGAAGAGGGACATAAACAATTCCTTGCTTTCATGGCGGCTTCTGAAACTGAAGGATGAACAGAGTATCCGAAGAGGTCGGTTGAAAATGCCACTGATAATGAATCCTAGGAGAGTGATGATGAAGAGCTTGAGCAAGCTTATGAAAAGTTGTATAAGGAGTCTCTTAACTTATCCAAATTGAATGACAAACTCACTACGAAACTCAAAGCATGTGAAAGTGAGAATGTCAAATTAAAGAAAGAGATTTCCGAGGCTAGGAATGATGCCATTAAGATTTCTAATGATCGACAAGCTCTTTGTGCAAAACTCTTAACTTGTGAGACAGAGAGGAATGAGCTACAGCAAATCTATGCAATATATAAAGAAAAGATTGAAACTCTTGAGATGTCTCAAGTTTCTTTAGAAGAACTAATGAGCAAAAAGATGAAGAGCTCAAGTGTGCTATGGCTACCATTGGTCTTTGGAACAGAGGATCGAAGACTTTGGACAATATCATTGGGTCTCAATAAATTTGTTCTGACAAGAGTGGCATTGGGTTTGGTGGTAAGAAAGAGCAAAAACAAAGTGCTTCCACATCTCATGATACAAGAACTCAAGGAAATGGAGAACAAAAAATTCAACATAAGGATGAACTTCTCAAACTTCCTAGAGTTGGTAAGGTAAAAGAAAAGAAGGTACACCTTGTTTTTATTTGTCATCATTGTGGTATGCATAGTCATATTCGCCCTTATTGTTATAAGTTGCATGGGAGAGTGTATTTGCCTAGACCTAAAAATAGGAAGTTGGAAACCAAGTCGAGACGGGTTCCCATTGAAAACAAAGGGAACCACAATGTCAAGACACCACCCAAGAATCGCAATGCTCACAACTTTGTTTATACTAAAGCGGTTTGGGTGAGAAAACTTGACTTGTGTTAATTTGTTTATTTGTCTTAGTTTTTGGGTTTCTGTGTGTTTTTTTTAATAAGAAAAAAATGTGTGCTTGTTTGTTTTCTGACATGTTTTGTTAAAAAAAAAAAAAATGTGTGCATCGTTTTTTGTCTTGCTTTGGTTAAGAAAAAAAAATAGAAAAAAAAAAGCCAAAAAGATTTTTTTAGTATAGTTTTGCAAACTTGAAATTTTTGAGTGGTCCTTGGTGCATATTGGAATTGATGAGAATATCCATTACATGTCAATATGTGTGTGCTTTTTGTGGTCATTACTCATTTTGGAGTGTGTGTTTTTTGATTAGTATGTCTCATTCTGTACACACTCTTGGATTAGCAAATATCGGAGTCTTCCGCCTTAGTGATCATTTTTTTATGGACTTTTGGCATTGTATCTTTAGTTTTTCTAGAGGAATTGACCTACACTAGCATATTATGGGTGATGTTGAGTTTTTTAACCATCTTCCATCTTTTTGCATCTCCATGGCTTTCCCCTCTGTTCTTTGTAGTCCAGGCATGAGGAAAAGGCTACCTCAGAGTCACCAACCAAGCCATCCTTATTATATCCATGCTTCTCTGGTTCGGTTTCTATACTCTTGAGCGTGTCAGCCGCCAATGAGTAGGCAAAAGAAAAAAAAAATGTGCAAAAGAAAGAAAAAAAAAAAAAAAAAAGATGTGCAAAAGAAAGAAAAGAAAAAGATGTGAAAAAAAAAGGAAAAAATAAAAGATTCATTGATTGAGGGGGAGTCTCCGCCTTTACTCACCAAATACCCCTTGATTCCTAGTGGTTTGACTTTCCTTTGTTGTGCTTAGATTCTCTTGTCGGAGGTCCAACTTTCAGATCACTACTAGGATTGAATCTTGTGTTTGTCGAACTCCAAGAGTCACACACACACTTTTATCATGGGATCTATGCTTTTCACATAATGCATCACTTTCTTTTATGAGGAATTTTCTAGAGGCTGTGCACATTGTGTTTTCAAGTAATTGTGCTTCTTGGATAGTCTTGTATGTTTTAAGGTACAAATCTGAAATTCCCTGCTTGCTCCACCATACTATTTTTTGTCATTTTTCTTCTTGTTTATTGTTTTTAGTGAGGGGGAGTTTGGTTTATCATTTCAAGAGTTTGTTAGCATGAACACTTTGTTTTGTTTGGTACGGGAGATTGGCATTAGTTGGTTTGCATATTGCTTTGCTTTGGCTTCTTTATTGTTTGAGATTCCTTTGTCAATTTGTGACAAAAATGGGGAGATTGTTTCGTAGAGTGCATGCGTCTTAGTATTTATCTATTCATACTACATGTTCTTAAAAGTTCCAAGTTCCAAGTCGCATCTATTCATGTTTTCCATCTCATGCTTCAAGATAATCTAGCCATATGTTTATTGCTTTTTCATATACTCTTGTGGGACTAATAGTTGTTTTGGAGATTGTGGCACTAATAGCTGTTTTGCAGATCATGGTTTTGCGAAAGAAGTTTGCGTTTGTTGGCTGTAATGGGTTGGGGTGATTAGGATTTTATTTGTTAGGTGTGTTTTGTCACGGCTTTGCCAAAGGGGGAGATTGTTAGGTTTTTATTCTTGGCAATCCCGTTTGATAAAACTCCTTTCAGTTGTATTTGTTTTCGCACTTTTATTTCAGTAAGGCTATGAGTTATTAGATGCGAATCCAACCCGAATCGAGTCTTGCAGAGAAGTTTGTAATGTTAATGTTTTCAAGATTGCCACTTCGCTGATTATGACGGGGGTCGAGCTGCCCGGTCAGCTCGCGCCCTAAGCAAAATGCAAAATTGCATTCAAAGTTGGTTATCCGCCCTTGCTCGCTCGAGCGAAGAAGTCCTCGCTCGAGCGAAGGACTGCGTCTGGCAAAATACCTGAAAGAGATGAATGTGTGCTCGAGCAAAGACTAGGTGGATCGAGCGAAGATTGCGTCTGCATAAAAACCTGAAAGTTTTCATTGGTCGCTTAAGCGAAGGTCTCGTGGCTCGAGCGAAGGCACTAGTGGAAATCACGCGAGTTAAGGTTCTCGCTCGAGCGAGAGAAGCTTCGCTCGAGCGAGCTTCAAAATCCGGATTTCTATAAGGAATTGGTTTTCTTCCAAAACTAGGATTACTTTGGATTTCTATAAGTACGGGTTTCTGTCAGATTTTAGGATGACTCCTCCAGATCTTCTTTTTGAATATTAAGGTTTATATCTGGGGATATTTTGCTAGTTTTCTTTGATGTCTAATTGAGTATTCAACTCATGGGTTAAGAAGAATACATCAAAGGTTTGTTTGTTCATACTATACAAGAGAGAGAGTTGTTCTTCGGTGGATTCTGAAGAATTTGAGCCTGAAGCTTTGGTGGATTCTGGAGTGGCTCATCGTCAAGACAATTCTGAGGTGAAGACGGGGTTGGAAGAGGCACATAGGGGTTGGTTCAATTTGGGCGTGGATTTGCTAGGTAATTGAGAGTATACTTGTGTAATTTCTTTATATCTTCTTAGTGGATTGTTTTATGGCTGTTGCCCGTGATATTTTTTCACAATTGGAGGTGTCCAATTGTGGTTTTTCCACGTAAAATCGTTGTGTCGATTTGTCTTGATTGTTTGATTGGGATTGTTATATAGTGCTTAAAATTGATACATAATCACAAATCAACATCTAGGGGATTTCTAATTTTTCAACTTTGAATTGCAAATCATAGGTGGAGTGGAACCAATGTTACCAATCATTGCACAATCATAAAAGTATAAGAATTATAAAGGAGGACAAACTAAAAAAATGCATAGAAATTATTCTCTGTTCATGCATATCTATGAACCTCATACCATATTTCTAAATTGAGTCAATCATAATCAATCCCATCTGTCCTCCACATACAAGAACTGCACCACATAGTCGCTAGGGACAATCACTAGATTCCCAAGGTAATTGTACTACTCCATGCATTTGCTTACAAAAGATCCAAATACTATCATGTCTATACAAGTGACATGGACTAGAAACACCAAATGATATATTCAAGAGGATAGAAAATATACACCTGTAATCGGGTCGAAAATCATGACCCCACTTAGAAACACAATGGACTTCATCAATAGTAAATAGTGCTATTCTGCGCTTTCAACAAGGCTTTGAAGAGGTTTTATCAGTCTGCAGCAGAATGTATACATCTTTATTTATTAAACATAATTGCAGGCACCTTTTTAAAATGCATGCCTCTCATTGATTTCTGCTCATTGACCTATAGCAAGACAACAACTGTCCATAATACAAAGAATATATATAGAGAAAGGAAAAAAAAAAATGTGCCAGAGATTAATCGAAGGAAATACCTGAAAATGCTGATTTTGTGATGTTCTAGAGAGATCATTTTGGACAATCCAAGGGGCGATCTGAGTGACAACGAATGAAAAGGGAAAAATAAAAAAATAAAACTTCAGCTTGCTGTTACAAATATTATTCTGTGCGACCGTTAAATAATCGATCGCAAAAAAATAGTCGAAATAAATCACTTTTCCAGTAGTGAATGGAACTGTAATCCTGAAAATATAACTTTTCTAAAATAGAACAGATAGAGAAGTCCCTGTAAATGGAATTGAAAATGCCTTCACATATCCATTTTGTCTTGGAATTTGTGTTTCTTCATTTAGAATTCAGGGAAAAAAGAGAGAAAAATATCCATCATAGAACTCATATAAAACACAGCTTTTAGGCATGTAAACAGACAGAGGAACTGTCATTTTCACTCTTGCACACTAAAAAATAATTCTAGTAACACAATCGTTGGTTAAGATTCTTTACTCTACCCCCATAATTTTTGTTACATCATGAATATGCTTTCCCTTGTCACAAATTCAGTTGGTCCATGTCGAAGAGTAAATTTAAACTAAATTGAGTTATATCTCTATGAGCAAAATCATCAACAAGAACAACCTATTCATACGATAAGAAAGAAGGTGAGGTAACCCAAAATAATATTGAAGGTTTATAGGTTACCAGTTTCATACTGGAGATATCTAAACAACCTATTCATACGAATGTTCTTGGACAACCTCTACACACACCATCCACGGTTTTCTTCATTATCAAAAATAATATTGAGAAAATACAGTTATGGTTCACTATGCTACTTACAAACGCCACTACCAGTACATATAGAAATACCATTATTCTTCCTCTATTCTTTTTGGCTAAGAGCAACACTTGCAAGGCGGAGGTTACCTATTCATGAGTCTAATATACTCAAATGAACGTGGGATACGAACAGTGAAGATCTTTGTTCTATCAGTGAGTTCTTTGTTTCCTCATCATGCCTCTCTGAGCTCTTGAACAGAGAAGCATTCAGCAACTGTGCTTTTAATTGATGAGTCACATCCAGCAGTAACAAGTAGTGAACAGTTTGGATCATACAAGCATCACTAGATTCCCCTCCCACTGCATAGTAACAAATAGTTTTTTAAATTAAAAATAAAAAAATAAAGAAACTTTCTACTATATAAAAGTAAGCAATGAAAGTGTAACAAAAAATTATACATGTAATGTTAAGATTGATGTCTAATAAAAACAGCATCATGTTAGCAAATATATAGGCGGATTGTAAGAGTGGACCTGTCCTTGTGGCTTTAAAAGCCAACCAGACAAATGGGAAATCGCCGTAAAACAACATATTGGATTATGGGTTTCGTTAAAAATATAGGCTGGGCAACAAATACTACTGCAGTCTACAGATTTGTGTTGTTCATTGAAATATCTGCTAAAAGGTCACAGCAAAGTCAAGCTGGAAACCAACTCAGTTGCATACTCAGATAGACTCCAATTGCTTTTGCCTCCTCTTTTGATCCCCATTACACTCTCATTTTGAGCATCAGAGAGCTACTAGCTAGAACCTTGGATGGGAATTCAAACATGCATGCCGAGAAACCAACTATTGTGCAGATCGGATCACCAAGATACACATTCTTAGTGGAAGCTGTTAGTCCAATTTTGGCAACATATTCAGTTAGGGTTATTAACGTAGTTTGGTCTGGGCCTTATCTCTAATGATAAAAAATTCTCAAACATAAGAAGACTTTTCTTCCATGTAACAAGTGAAGTCAAGAAGAAAATGTCAATGTAGCAAAGAAACACGAGGGAAAAGGTAAGAGCACGGTGAAGAAAACACTAGAATAGCGCCAATTAGGTGTTCAAATGAGTGATGGTATAGAATGGCCAGGCCATCAACCAAAATCATTTACTCTAAATTAAAAATTCTAAAAGGAGGAAGGCCATACACACATTCATTAATAATAGAAAAACATTTAACAGATACGATGCTTTATCTGAATGAAAGGCTTCTAGAAAAGAGAAACTGCATAGCAGAATTCATCTTTCATACTCCAAATAATAATAAAAGGCAAAGAATAGTATTGACAAATTGTAGAATAACTTGACAAGATGATAAACTTCTTAGGATGCCCAAACCAAATTGATCAGATGAGTTGAACAAACCCATGATGTGGCATGTGAATAGTCGACAACCTTGGTTCAGCATTATCTCAGCATCATAACTACACAACAACATTTGGTCTAATTGTGCTGTGTAGGCATTCCGATTATGTAGGCTCATGATCCGTGGTATTAGCAAGCTCAGTTGCAACATTGTAGAATATTAAAATATGTGTAGTTTAAGGTCTTACATTTTAAGCTATGGCACATCAAAATACACATGCACAATTGCAAACTCAACTTACATGTGCTCCATTATCATCTTAAGCTGGTTACCATCCAGTCCCCACACACGACATGTACAATCCTCGCCAGCAGTGACTATTAACTGAGTGAAGCCCCATGCAGAAGAAAGTTAGTTCCTATCCACATTAAAAAGACAAAAAAATATAACAACTTTACATATAGAATAGCAGAGAGAGAAGCTTTAGCTTTGGGAAAACATATGAAATGCATGACTAAATTCCATGAAACCCATGTTGTAGTCAAATAAAAATCCTTAATAGGTCAAGGCCAAATTGAAATGGCCTAAATTGACTTTACCCCATAATATGCCATCCGGTTTAGAAAAACAACAACATTGTTGTAATGTCTAAAAACTTCGTCATTGGAAAAATTATCACAAGAATTATGATAACATCAGAAGTTGAACAACAGTTTATATCATTGATCGTATTAACACCCAAATGCTACTATGTGACAATGAATTGGCACAATATTCAGTTATGATTACTTGGCAATCATGAAGCCATCTCTGGAACAATGGAAACAATATTCCCATTGAGAGGGTAATTTGTATAGCCAAATTGGGCCGAGCTAGGAAGCATTGTTTCTGAATATTGGGTCGCGTTGTGAGCCAAGTTACGAGCTCAGGATAGCTTGGTGTGGGAACAATGGTTAATAGGCCGGTCGGTGAGCTCTAGTTGCGGTCTGTGGCCGAGCTGAAGTGCTATGTCGGCCACGTATAAGGAGCCGAAGTGTTATGTCGGCCATATATAGGAAGCCGAGCTAGAGGTAGCCCAGCGAGAGGATTCAAAGCAATAAGTGATCATGCAGACCAGTCGATGATGATTGTTGGACCTTGAATTGCGTAACTTGGAGTCCGTGGTGTTTTATTTCTAAAAGACCGAGCTGTGTGCAGCTCGGTAAAACACGGTGCGATTCAGAGCAGGTTATCTCGGTTGGGCATCAGCAGCCGAACAGAGTGTGGCTATCTCACTTAGAAAAGTAGTGAGTAAGGAGTTATCAGAATATGTATTATCCTTGGGAATGTAATTCCTAGGAGGACTCTGCTAAGGAGAGTAAAGTCCTACTAGGATTGTGCAAACCATCTCACTTGGTTGGTAGTGAGTAGGGTATGTGATTCCTAGGAGGACTCTTATAAGGAGAGTTAGAATTCTACTAGGATTGGGCCCGGCATAATCTATAAAAGCTCATAGCAGGACCTATGTACAGGTATCCCAATTCTTACTCTAGAATACACAGAGCTTATTGTCTATTGTCTAGTTGCTAACTTAGGCATTGGAGGGGTTTCCGGCACACACCCGCCGGTTAGCTCACGTTTGTGTTTTCAAGTGGCAAAGCGACGACGTTTGGAGGAGTGCAAACTTGATCAATAGGATTATACGAGAAGATTATTTCGTGCTCGTACAATTGGCACCGTCTGTGGGAAATGCAATCACAAAGAACGAGCCTCTTGATTAAGTTTTCTTTCAACTGATTTCAATGGCGCACAATGAAGACTTGCCACACTCTGCCATTGATGGGCAAACCCCAGAGGGGGGCGGAAGGTGCGAAGGCTTACCTTTTATCCCACCCATGGCAGAGTTAGATTCCCAGCAACGGAACTTGCGGAGGGATACCTGTGAAAGACGGGGCTCCAGTCATCGTCACTCCCAAAGCCCTGAAAGGCAGAGGCGAAGGTTGGAGCCTCAAGTTCTAGAAGATCGAGTAAGGGAGCAAGACGAATTGATACGGAGGATGGCGGCAGACATAGAGACTATGCAGCGCCAGATAAAGGGAAAAAGAGCGACGGAAGAAGAGGTGGGCAAGAGCAGGGCGTACCCTCGCCACTCAGAAGATCGTGACAGACAAGTCACGCTATCACAAGCAAAAAGTAGGAGCCTTAGAATAGACGACACTCAATCAAGGACTTCCAGGACTCGTTACTTCAGGTCTGAGAGAACGAGGACTGAAAGGTCATAAACAAAGGAAAGCAGCTATCGGCCCTCGCACACGCACCAAACGACATCTAGGCACACAGAGTTGCCTAGGACGGCGGACCCGCGGACAGTGCTTGAAGAAAGGGCTCGAAGGAGAGAAGACACTCAGGCTCGCGACCCCCGCAGAGTCTCCGCATTGCAACGGTTGGCTCCTAGAACACATGGGAGTGTCGAGGTTGGAATGCCAGAGCTGCGTCTTGCCTATGAACCAGCAGATAAAGCGTTAGCAAGGTTGCAGAGTTCGCCGTTCGTTCTAGCGATAGAGAACGCACCATTACCCTCCGGCTTCCACCACCCTAAATTCACTATTTATGAGGGAAAGTCGGACCCCTACATGCACTTGAGCCACTTCCGCCAGGTTATAGCGGTGTATCGGCGAAACGAGGCTCTAATATGTATCCTATTTCCTTCCAGCCTAGGTGACCTGGGTCTAATATGGTTTGAAAGGTTGCCAAAAGCTAGCATAGCTTCATGGGCGCAACTAGCGGAGGCATTTGTGACCAGATTCAGAACAAACACCAAGACGCCTGTAGAGATTGACCAGCTTCTCTCCATAGATATGGGCGAGAAGGAAACATTGGGGTCTTACAATAACCGGTATTGGGAGACTTTTAATTAGATTGGAGATTGCCCCACAAACCTAGCTATCGCACGGTACAAACAAGGTTTGCTGGCTGGCAATAAGTTGAGGGATTCAATGACAATGACGCCACTCCTTACTATGGAAGCCCTGATGGAGGGAGTGCATCAACACATCCGGGTAGAGGAAGATGGGGCGTGCACCAAGGAAGAGTCCGGCACAACAGCGATACCAGACAAAAAGCCTTTGGCAAGAGTTAACACGGTTGACAAGTAGACTGACCGCACAAAAGTCTTTGCCCGACTGGGGGGCAATTAAGAAGGTTGGCTGGAATAACCAACATTTTGTTCTCTTCAGCCAAGATAAGGATCTAGGCTGAAGAGGGTTGGCAGGAATAACCAACATTTTGTTCTCTTCAGCCGAGATCAAGAACTAGGCTGAAGAGGGTTGGCAGGAATAACCAACATTTTGTTCTCTTCAGCCGAGATCAGGATCTAGGCTGAAGAGGGTTGGCAGGAATAACCAACATTTTGTTCTCTTCAGTCGAGATCAGGATCTAGGCTGAAGCCGAGACCAGGATCTAGGCTGAAGAGGGTTGGCAAGAATAACCAACATTTTGTTCTCTTCAGCCGAGATCAGGATCTAGGCTGAAGAGGGTTAGCCGGAATAACCAACATTTTGTTCTCTTCAGCCGAGATCAGAATCTAGGCTGAAGAGGGTTGGCAGGAATAACTAACATTTTGTTCTCTTCAGCCGAGATCAGGATCTAGGCTGAAGAGGGTTGGCCGGAATAACCAACATTTTGTTCTCTTCAGCCGAGATCAGGATCTAGGCTGAAGAGGGTTGGCAAGAATAACCAACATTTTATTCTCTTCAGCCGAGATCAGGATCTAGGCTGAAGAGGGTTGGCCGGAATAACCAACATTTTGTTCTCTTCAGCCGAGATCAGGATCTAGGCTGAAGAGGGTTGGCAGGAATAACCAACAATTTCTCTTCCTCTAGCCGAGATAAGGATCTAGGCTCAGGAAGGTTGGCGGGTTTGACCAACAAATTTTTCATTCTTCAGCCGAGATAAAGATCACGGCTCAAGAAGATTGGCAGGATCAGGTAAGGCCAAGCTAATTAATTCGGCTAGACGTGCAGTCGGAATGATGCAAAACATTGAAAAAGAAACACGGTAACCGAGCAAAGAGATCGAAAATTTTCATCAATTGGGCGATGATTACAAAAGGTGGGACATATAGCCCAGTTACACAAAAAGAACGCCTTCTCGTGCGATTGCGAACTCGAAGGTTTTAAATGTTAAAGACAAAACGGCGGGCCCCTTTTCAAAAATTTTTGGGCAAAGTGAAACGACTGGCATAGTACGATGGGGCAATCGACGCGTCCTGGGAAGGACGTGATGTCAGACTTTTTTGGGGCGACAGGCCGTGCGACCAGCGCAATTTCAGGATGCCGAACAAGCTTTAGTTCGGCTGGAATCATAGTTTTATCTCGGCTGGAATCGTTGTTTCAATGCGGTTGGACTTCAGTAGCTCGTCTGAAAGTCAATAATCCCAAACATGCTTCGCAGATGGAATTAAGGGGCAATTGAGAAGGTAATTTGTATCGCCAAATTGGGCCGAGCTAGGAAGTATTGTTTCTGAATGTTGGGTCGCGTTGTGAGCCAAGTTACGAGCTCAGGATAGCTCGGTATGGGAACAATGGTTAATAGGCCGGTTGGTGAGCTCTAGTTGCGGTCTGTGGACGAGCTGAAGTGCTATGTCGGCCATGTATAAGGAGCTGAAGTGTTATGTCGGCCATATATAGGAAGCCGAGCTAGAGGTAGCCCGTCGAGAGGATTCAAAGCAATAAGTGATCATGCAGACCGGTCGGTGGTGATTGCTGAACCTTGAACTGCGTAACTTGGAGTCCGTGGTGTTTTATTTCTAAAAGGCCGAGCTGTGTGCAGCTTGGTAAAACACGATGCGGTTCAGAGTAGGTTATCTCGGTTGGGCATTAGCAGCCGAACAGAGTGTGGCTATCTCACTTAGACAAGTAGTGAGTAAGGAGTTATCAGAATATGCATTATCCTTAGGAATATAATTCCTAAGAGGACTCTGTTAAGGAGAGTAAAGTCCTACTAGGATTGTGTAAACCATCTCACTTGGTTGGTAGTGAGTAGGGTGTGTGATTCCTAAGAGGACTCTTATAAGGAGAGTTGGAATTCTACTAGGATTGGGCCCAGCAGAATCTATAAAAGCTCATAGCAGGACCTATGTACAGGTATCCCAATTCTTACTCTAGAATACACAGAGCTTATTATCTATTGTCTAGTTGCTGACTTAAGCATTGGAGGGGTTTCCGGCACACACCCGCCGGTTAGCTCACGTTTGTGTTTTCAGGTGGCAAAGCGACGACGTTTGGAGGAGTGCAAACTTGATCAATAGGATTATACAAGAAGATTATTTCATGCTCGTACACCCATTAATGAAATTAGACACCAAAAAAAATGGGGAAAACTATTTAATAACAATTGACCACAGAATCAGAGAACAAATATACTAAATTGCTTTCATTTGCAACAAGCCCTACTTTCAGTTTTGACCATTAGCTCAGCATTACAAAGAAAATTCCTCCCCATTCTGACCACCTCATAATATATTTGCTGACATTACAAAATATTTGGAAGAAACCAAATTTCAACCATTAGCCATGGGAAAAGCATTTCAGGCATGCCCTAACCAACCACAACAATATCATCAAAGTAAATTCAGCATAATTCTCGAGCAATTAAAAAAACATAGCAAAAAAAACATGAAAATTACCTGAGTGAACACTAATAATTGACATTATCCTCATAAGTAAATAGCACCCTTTCAGAAGAAGGGAGCAAGACAACATCTATAAGAAACATTTTCATCTAGGTATGGACTTATGTTGGTAGTTTGTATTCAACTTATAATCATGTTTATGAGAAAACAAAAAATCTTCAGTAGAATTTGAAATCAACAAGAAGGAAAAAATTAAACGTAGATTTGTGATAAGAGAGGTGTATATTGATCCAATCTTTTGGTTTCTGAGGGGAAAAAAATGGAAAATATAAACAAACAAAAAAATCTAAATCTTGAATTCATTGAGAGGAAAGTGAAGAAAAGAAAGAAAGTGAAAAACAGAAGCAGAGAATGAGAGGAGAGTGGGTGTACCTCAAGGCTAAACCTGGAGCTAGACTGAACTGGCAAATCTGCTGCAGAGTTCTGATCAGAGAAGATCGAGGAGTCGATTCAACAGAAATGGAGAGAAAAATTAGTGCAAAGTTGAATTGTCTATCTTCCGATTTTGTTTTTGACGCATTAATGTGCCTCGCCATCTAATCTTTCTTATCGCAATCAACCCGTTCAAGATCGCCGTTCTGACGAGTCTGACGGTAGTCCTTTGTAGACAAAGTGTTAGGTCCCTTAGTCTTGTCAAATCCACGAACAAAATTTAAGTCATTGAGTTGTAATTTTCTTACTGTTTTTGTCTTGCTCGCTCGAGCGAAGAAGGCCTCGCTCGAGCAAAGGATTGCGTCTAGCTAAAACCTGAAAGAGATGAATGTGCGCTCGAGCAAAGCATGTGTGGCTCGAGCGAAGGACTGCGTCTGCATAAAAACCTGAAAGAGTTTATTGTTCGCTCAAGCGAAGGTTTCGTGGCTCGAGCGAAGGCACTTATGGAAATCACGCGAGTTAAGGTTCTCGCTCGAGCGAGAGAAGCTTCGCTCGAGTAAGCTTCAAAATCCAGGATTTCTATAAGTAGTTGTTTTACTCCAAAACTAGGATTAAGGTTTTCATATCTACTTTGAGGTTTTCTAAGGTTTTCTTCTAGAGTATTTTTGTGAGTTTTTCTTTGATAAATTGAGTGAGTATTAAACTCATGAATTGACAAGCATAGATCAAGGAGGTTGATTGAATATATACAAGAGTGTTATTCTTTGGTGGATTCTGAAGATTCAAACGTGGAGTTTCAAAGGAGTTTGATTCTGTATGTAGTCGTTTATTCGACAAACGAAGTTGTGGATTCAACTTCAAATTAATCAGTTCTGAGACGAAGGCTTGGTGAAAGAGTTACAGAAGGTTTGAAGACAAATTGACTGAGTTGGGTAATTTGTGTGTTATCTTTGTAATCTTTCTTTCTTCAGTAGTGGATTGATTAGTGGCGTTTTGCCCGTGGTTTTTTATTCAATTGAAAGTTCTTTAATTGTGGTTTTTCCAAGTAAAAATCGTTTGTGTCGATTTATTATTTATTCCGAAAACAACAATCTAAATCACTTTCGTAAGTTCTTGATGATTTAGATTGTGTGTTGTGGATAATTGGGAATTAAAGTATTTAAATCTTGATCTAATCACGAATCACTTAGGATTTTCAATTGGTATCAGAGCAGGTCACTCTTTGTTTTTATCAAAACTATAGGAGTGTGATTTTGTGTGACTAGTGATATGGATTCTATTCGTGAAGGTAACTCGACCCATAGACCTCCTTTACTCGATGGTACAAACTATTCTTATTGGAAAGCTCATATGAGAGCGTTTTTAAAATCTATCGATGAGAAAGTTTGGCACTGCGTGATCTATGGGTGGAGTGAACCTATTGTCACCATTGATGGTGTTGAGATTCCCAAACCCCTTGATAAATCGGACACAACCGATTATCAAAATTCAAGTTGGAACAGCAAGGCTCTCAATTCCCTTTTTTGCTCCGTCACACCTGAAGAGTTTCGTCGTATATGCACGTGTGAGGTAGCAAAAGAGGCTTGGGACATTCTTGAAATAATTCACGAAGGCACTACTTCTGTCAAAAGGTCAAAACTTCAACGTCTCACCTCTGCCTTTGAAACCCTTTTTATGCGTGATGATGAGACGTTTGATGATTTCTATGCAAAACTTAGTGACATTGTGAATTCCTATTTCACACTCGGTGAGAAAATCCCGGAAGTTAAAGTTGTTGGAAAATTTTTGAGGTCTTTACCGGAGAGGTTCCAATCAAAAGTGACAGCCATTGAGGAGGCTCAGAATGTTGATACCCTCAAGCTTGATCAGTTGGTTGGAAATTTGCAGACTTATGAAGCCCACCAGATTTATAAGAAAAAACAAAAAAATAGTGTGGCTTTCACTAGTGCTCATGAGACTGCAAAAACTCCGGAGACTGAGTTTGATTTAGAGTCTGAGATGACGGCTATGTTTACTAAACAGTTTAAAAAAATTTTGAAGAAAAAGAAGCCTAATTTCAGAGACCCTATTTCAAAAGACAAGAGTAATGAAAAACCCAAAACTTTTCCACCAAAACTTGCTCTAAAAACTAAAAAGAAGATTGTAAAGGGGCAAGGGGTCAAGTGCTATGAATGTCAAGGGTTTGGCCATATTGCCCTTGAATGTCCTTCGAAAAAGAATCGAAAGAAAGTCTACACTGTGACTTGGAATGATGAAAGCGGGTCGGAGCAAGAACCCGAAGAACCTGAATCCGAAGAAAACGGGGATAGTGCTTTCATGGCATTTTGGTCCACTTTCACTCAACTTCTTCCAAAGCCAGCGGAATTAGCTCGTGGTCAGAACCTGCATCATGCTCCCACCTTTGATGAGAGTAACTACCTGTATTGGAAGATCAGAATGAGGGCTTTTCTGAGAGCTTTTGACCCAGAAGGCTGGCAAGCCATTGAAGAAGATACAGAAAGTGCTGACAATCCGAGCAATCAGAGAGCCCTGAGTACTATTCGTGGTGCAATTTCTGATGAAGAACAGCAACGGGTTGCTCACTGCACAAGGCTAAAGATGCATGGGAAATTCTGAGCCAATTTCATGAAAAAGGAGATTCACCTTCACCACCATCCAGCAACTTTCCTGCCCTAGTTACTAGACTGGATGAGGTCAAGGAGAATGAAGAAGCAAAAAAAGGATGATGAAACATCAGAAGACAATGATGAGATTAACGGTGATGAACTACAACAAGCTTACGAAAAGCTTTACGATGAATCTCTGAATTTGTCCAAAATCAATGACAAACTCTCTCTCAAGCTCAAAGCATGTGAAAATGAGAATGTCAAGCTAAAAGGAGAACTTGTAGCAGCAAAGCAGAATGTCATCAAGATCTCAAGTGACAGGCAAGACCTATGTGGAAAACTTCTATCCTGTGAAACTGAAAGGAATGAACTTCTGAAAGTGTATTCCACATATGAAGAGAAGCTTGAAAGCCTTGAGATGTCACAAGCTACATTGGAAGAGATAGTCTGTTAGAAAGATGAAGAACTCCGTATTGCTAGAGCCACAATTGCCATGTGGAACAAAGGTTCTAAATCTTTAGAAGACATCCTCGGGTCTCAACAAATGGGTTATGACAAAAGTGGGCTAGGCTATGGTGCGACAGCTCACAAGGGACAGGCCTCTACTTCACATGATCTGAAAACTCAAGCAAAGGGAAAGTTGAAGGTAGACCAGGGTGATCCCTCTCTTCATCTACCTAAAGGGGGTAAGATCAACAAAAGGGAGGTAAAACTTGTTTTTATTTGTCATCACTGTGGTAGGTATGGCCACATTCGTCCTTATTGCTTTGAATTGTTTGGTAAGGTGTCTTAAAAGGGTAGAAATTTGAATACTTTTTGGGTTAGGAAACAACCTTACATGTCTAGGCGGAATACCAAGATTCATGAGGGTGTTCACAACGCCAAGACATTTACCAAGACCAAAAAGATTTGGGTGAGAAAAGATGATTTGACTTGTTTAGTTGTTCACACTGCTCTAAAAGCATGTGACTCGCACATGTGGTATCTTGATAGTAGGTGCTCTCGTCACATGTCCGGTAACAAATCCTACTTCACCTCCCTTGAAAAATATAAAGGAGGAATTGTTACCTTTGGAGATGGCGGCACTTCTAGAGTCATTGGTAAGGGCTCTATAAGTGTTGTTGGTCTTCCCAAGCTAGAAAATGCTCTACTTGTTGATGGTCTTAAAGCAAATCTTTGAGCATTAGTCAAATGTGTGATTCCCATCATGAAGTATTGTTTTCAAAAAATAAATGTGAAATTTTGGATAAAAAGGGAAATACTGTCTTGCATGGGGTTCGCACATCTGATAACTGTTATGGGATTGTTACTACTAATGATCTCACTTGTCACTCTGCCATCATAAGTACCATTGATTTGTGGCATAAAAGATTAGGTCACATGAATTTCAAAGACCTAACTAAGATAGCCAACAAAGAGCTTGTGAGAGAGTACCTAAACTGGGTAAGAATCTGAACCATGTGTGTGGACCATGTCAACTTGGAAAGCAAACCCGTGCCCCTCATAAAAAGGTGAACAGCTTTACAACCAAACGTCCTCTTGAATTGGTTCACATGGATTTAATGGGTCCTACTCGCACTGAAAGTATTTGAGGTAAAAGACATATTTTTTTAACTGTTGATGATTTTACTCGTTTTTCGTGGGTAAATTTTTTAAGGGAAAAATCTGATACGTTTGATGCTTTTCAGGCCTTAGTCCTTAAAATCCAAAATGAACAGGGTGTTTTCATTGGGCGTATCATAAGAATCCGAACTGATCATGGTCGTGAGTTTGAAAATAGTTCGTTTTTAGATTTTTGTGATATGCATGGAATTAAGCATGAATTTTCTGCACCTATTACTTTACAACAAAATGGAGTTGTTGAGAGGAAGAATAAGGTTGTTCAAGAGATGGCTAGGGTTATGCTCCTTAGTAAGAAACTTCCTCCAAAGTTTTGGGTTGAGGCTCTAAATACTGCTGTTTATGTCATAAATCGCGTGTATTTAAGGCCCGGCACTTTACAAACTCCATATGAATTGTGGAAGGGATTGAAACCTAATGTAAAATACTTCAAAACTTTTGGGAGTAAGTGTTACATTTTCAAAGATAAAGAGCCTTTGGGCAAATTTGACTCCCGAAGTGATGAAGGCATTTTTCTAGGGTATTCAACCACCAGTAGGGCTTTTCGAGTCTATAACCTGCGAACTTCTTCTTTAATGGAATCAATCAATGTGGTTATAGATGACACAGGTTCACCTACTCCAGTAACAAATGAGGATGACAATGGTGAGTCTCCAATCCTGGATACTGAACCACAAAGTCAAAGAGAAGCTAAGGTCCAAGCACTAGAAGTGGAGACAACACCATCCTCACAGGTAAGTCAAAGTCCAAAGAGTGCACAAAGAGACATCACTCCTGATGCTACTGTCACCGCAAGTCCTGAGTTCAAACCATCAGCAAGGGTGAAACTGAATCATCCAGCTCAACAGGTGATTGGAAGTGTATCGGATCGAATGAAAATCCGAAGACAGATTCGGGATGAGGTATCACATATGTGCTATGTTTCATTAATTGAACCTAAGAATTTTAAAGAGGCCTTGCTAGATGATAGTTGGGTCAATGCTATGCATGAAGAATTAGGTCAATTTGAACGTAACAATGTTTGGACTCTAGTTCCCAGACCTAGAGACATGAATATGATAGGTACCAAGTGGATCTTTAAAAATAAATCTGATGAAAATGGTACTGTGGTTAGGAATAAAGCTAGGTTGGTTGCTCAAGGTTACACTCAAGTAGAAGGTGTTGACTATGATGAGACGTTTGCCCCAGTTGCACGTCTCGAATCTATTCGTATTTTACTTGGTGTTGCATGTTTTCTTGGTTTCAAATTGTTTCAAATGGATGTGAAAAGTGCCTTTCTGAATGGGTACTTGAAAGAAGAGGCTTATGTTGAGCAACCAAAAGGGTTTGAGGACCCTAAATGTCCAAACCATGTCTACAAGTTAGACAAGGCTTTGTATGGGTTAAAACAAGCCCCTCGGGCTTGGTATGATAGACTTACTACCTTTCTTCTTGATAATGACTTTCAAAGGGGTAGTGTGGATAAAACTTTATTTGTGAAACATACTAAGTCTCATATTCTTGTTGCACAAATTTATGTTTATGACATTGTATTTGGTCCACTGCTGATCATCTTGTGAAATATTTTTCGGATTGCATGACACATGAGTTTGAGATGAGCATGATGGGAGAGTTGTCTTATTTTTTGGGCCTACAAATTACACAGTCTCCTTCTGGAATGTTTGTCTCTCAGACTAAGTGTGCCAAAAATCTTGTGTCAAAGTTTGGTCTTAAGTCTGCCAAACATGCCCGTACTCCCATGAGCACCAGTCTTCACATTTCCAAAGATTCCTCTGGTATTGATGTTGATCCTACCCCTTATAAGAGTATGATAGGGAGTCTTCTCTATCTCACAGCCAGTCGTCCTGATATTGCCTTCAGTGTAGGTGTTTGTGCCCATTACCAAGCCAGTCCTAAAGAGTCTCATCTTCTTACGGTCAAACGCATCATCAAATATGTGAATGGGACATTGGGGTATGGGGTTTGGTTTTCTACTGATACTACAGCTGAAATTACTGGTTTTTCTGATGCCGACTGGGCAGGGTGTGCTGATGATAGGAAGAGCACATCCGGGGGTTGTTTTTACCTTGGGAATAATTTGGTCTCCTGGCATAGTAAAAAGCAAAATGCCATCTCTCTTTCGACTGCTGAGGCTGAGTACATTGCTGCAGGGAGTTGTTGTGCACAAATGCTATGGATGAAGCAAATGCTTCATGATTATGGGATAAAACAGAACACTCTCACACTTTTCTGTGATAACACAAGTGCCATAAACATTTCAAAAAATCCTGTCCAACACTCTCGCACCAAACACATTGACATTCGTCATCATTTTATTCGAGAGTTAGTGGAAGAGGGCCTTGTTGTTCTTGAACATGTTCCCACTGAGCATCAAAAAGCTGATATTTTTACAAAACCCCTTGATCTTCTTCGGTTTGAGTTCCTTAGAAAGACTTTGGGTGTCATGCTCGATCACTAGAGTGTTACTTGTTCCTTGAGTAGGTGTGAGTGTTTTGGCTTTATGTATGCTTGGATGCTTTAATCTCATTGTCATTGATATCTGTTTTCTTGCATTCAACTTTATATGTACACTACTCATGCTGCTTACAAGATCTCATTGTTCTTTGTTCATAGCTCATTTTGAATGCCCATGCTCATTAACCTCATGATCTCATTTTGTACACATCCTTTAGATAAATTGTTGCAGGGGTTTTCGCACAAGTGATCAAAGTTCTCTATGGACCACTAACAGTGTTTCTTGTACTTTTACAGTGGAATTGACCAATACTAATATATCATGGGTGATGTTGAGTTTCTTAACCATCTACCATCATTTTTCACTTCCACAGTTTCTCCCTTAGTTTCTTGAAGTCCGGGCATTAGGAAAAGGCTACTTCAGAGGCACCAACCAGGCCATCCTTTTTGATTTCATTCTTCTCTGGTTTGGTTTCCATACTCTTGGACGTGAATGCCACCAGTGAGTGCCCAAAAGAAAGAAAAGAAAAAAAAAATGGATTTATTGATTGAGGGGGAGCCTCCGTTTTTACTCAACAAATACCCCGTGATTCTTAGTGGTTTGACTTTTCTCTATAATGTTTTAGTTACTCTTGATGGAGGTCCAGCCATCCGATCACTACGAGGATTAACTCTAGCTCAGTGGCCTCTCAAGGACTGCACACACACACCTTTCTTATATGAGATCTCATGTTGGTTTTTGGGTTATACATTCTCATATAGCTTATGATCACTGATTATATTTTATCTGCTTTGCTCATGATTTCCAGTGTCATTGTTTTTCAAAATTGCAAGTTTACAGGTTTCATGATGTGCGGATTATTTCATCTTAGTATCAATTTTGGCTAAATGTGATCATCTACTTCTGTTCCAAGTCTCTCTTCATGATATTGAGTATAGAGTTGTTGCACAAGAAAAAAAAAAAAAATTTGTTTTTTTGGGTTTTGTTTTTTCTCTTCTTCGCTCGAGCGACGGAGTCCTCGCTCGAGCGTGTTTCTGCTACTGAGTTAGACCTGAGAGCGTGCGTTTTTGGCTCGAGCGACAAGTTCTTGGCTCGAGCAAACCCTTGCGCATAATTGTCCTCGCTCGAGCGAGAAAGTATTCGCTTGAGCGACCTGTCGAGGTTCAAATACTGTAACTGTGTCTCTTCGTTTCATTTTTTCCCTATTTGCTTCCTAGTGTTGCCTCTTCACTTCCTCTGGGCGATTTCTCTTCTCTTCGTGTTCCTCCCTTGGATTTTTGTTCGTGCTTGGGACTTCATCCTTTCCCTCATCTGCATTCTCAGTTTTTTTGGTAAGTTTTTTTTCTCTTTGTTTTTTACTTCTCCGTTTGTTATGAGACTGTGCATTTGCTCTGTTATACTCTAGGGTTCCTCATTGATGCTTTTCGTTAGTTCATCTTGTTCTAGAGTCTGTCTCATGCTTCTAGGGTTAATGGTTGTGAACATGTGACTTTGATTTTCTACTAGGGTTTAACATTTGGGGTTTAATTTCTGCGGGCTGTTTAATGTGTTTGCTTAGTGTTTAATTTGTGGTCTTAGTCCATTGCTTTTCTGTTAATTTCTACTTAATCTGTTTATTCATGTCTTTTATCTGCTATGGTTATGGTTTTATTTTGTCTTACACTGCTGGATTACTAATATTGTTGCTGTGTTTTTTGGTTTGGATTCGGGGTTGTCTATTTTTATTTGGTCTCTTGTGTTGTGGGTTACTGTTTTTTTTTTTTTTTCTGTCTTTGTCCTGCCTCTGTGGTTTGTTTAGTCATGGCTGAATCATCCAAGCATCGTAAATCTACTGTTTCCCATCCTTCATGCAACACTAACAAATTCGAGTCCAAAGAAAAGTCTAAGTTGTTTAGGGAGTCGTTTGCCACTCGTAAAGTTCATTTAGAGCGAAATGTCCTCCCAAGTGCTTTTGAGGTTCTTACCATCCGGTCTATATTCGATTCAATAG
This sequence comes from Camellia japonica, assembly GCA_030407325.1. Lineage (NCBI taxonomy): Eukaryota > Viridiplantae > Streptophyta > Magnoliopsida > Ericales > Theaceae > Camellia > Camellia japonica. The sequence goes on from JAPPVO010000002.1 coordinate 2,822,657, forward strand.
GCGGTGATCAAGTGTTATATTTTTCGGGGCCACAAAATCTGAGTCTTATCTGGGAATTTTATTGCAACATCCATTCCATTCGAAAAGAAATTCCAGCCTCCTTTACCACTTGGATTAGGAAGAAGTCTCTAGTTATCACTGGTGATGTTTTTCGGGTTTTTCTTGATCTTCCTGAAGTTAGTAATTTTCATTTTTCGTTTCTTACTCAGTCAGGTGTTGATTTTGATCGTGTTGTGTTTGAATTATGTGGTGTTGACCGGACTTGGCTTGCTGGGGCACTCATTCAGCAAAATGAGGTGCTTCCTCGGTTCCGTCTTATGAATATCATTGTATGTGCTAATCTTCATGTCACCACCCATTCCTCGCACATTACCCAGGACAAAGGATATGTGTTGTAATGTATTCATCATAGACTTCCCATTGATCTTTCAAAGATGATCGTTTCCAAAATGATTGGGGTCTTTGAGGGTAGAAAGTCTTTGGGGCTTCCTTATGGGTGTTTGCTTACTCGTTTTCTCACTTCTCTTGATATTCCTGTTTTTGATGATGATGAGTTTGCCCATCCTATAAAACCCATTACTAAATTGACCGTCTCCCAGAGTCAAGCTCATGTACGGGGGGGTGTGTCGGGGGTTGGTTTATCTGATACAGGTGATAATGCATTCGCTGAGGAGAAGGAGGTTGATGCAGCTCCAGCAGGTGCACCTGATCTACCTGAGATGTGTCCTCGCTCATTTCGTGGCCAGCTGCAGCAGTTTGAGCAGTCCGTCACTAGTCGCCTTGATCAGTTGGATGCCCGCCTCGGTACCCTTGACAGCCGACTTGATGAGCAGAGTACCATGCTTGCTCAGATCCTCTCTATGCTTCAAATGCCGCAGCCACCACCTTCTCATTCCTAGTTTTTGACCTCTGGTTGTTTTTGGACAGTTTTTTTTTGGTATTTTCTTGTTCCTTTTGTCACTCCCGGACAAAAAGGGGGAGTATTTTTGGGGTATACATGGGATATGTTTGGGATACTCAGATACTCAGATTGTTTTTTGCAGGAAGGATTATGTATGGTTTTGACATACTATAGCACTGAATTATATGATTTATTAGGCTTCTAATTTATTATATATTTTATGCTCTTGATGGTTTGGTTTCTTATATTGGATAACACTTTTATGGTTTTAGCTTTCCATTACAGGTTTTCAACAAGCTTGGGTTGTTAGTTCAAGATGTTCGTTCAATTTTGGTTTGAGATGTTAGTTCAAGTTTGTTTTGAGATTTTTTTTTTTTTTTTTTGAGTTGGTTTGTTTAGATAGCACGTTTGTTTAGGAAATTGTATTAGAAAGTTTTGTCCGGGAATTGACAAAAGGGGAGATTGTTAGGTCCCTTAGTCTTGTCAAATCCATGAACAAAATTTAAGTCATTGAGTTATAATTTCCTTGCTGTTTTTGTCTTGCTCGCTTGAGCGAAGGACTGCGTCTAGCTAAAACCTGAAAGAGATGAATGTGCGCTCGAGCAAAGCATGTGTGGCTCGAGCGAAGGACTGCGTCTACATAAAAACCTGAAAGAGTTTATTGTTCGCTCAAGCGAAGGTTTCGTGGCTCGAGCGAAGGCACTTATGGAAATCACGCGAGTTAAGGTTCTCGCTCGAGCGAGCTTCAAAATCCAGGATTTCTATAAGTAGTTATTTTAGTCCAAAACTAGGATTAAGGTTTTCAGATCTACTTTGAGGTTTTCTAAGGTTTTCTTCTGGAGTATTTTTGTGAGTTTTTCCTTGATAAATTGAGTGAGTATTAAACTCATGAATTGACAAGCATAGATCAAGGAGGTTGATTGAATACATACAAGAGTGTTATTCTTTGGTGGATTCTGAAGATTCAAACGTGGAGTTTCAAAGGAGTTTGATTCTGTACGTAGTCGTTTATTCGACAAACGAAGTTGTGGATTCAACTTCAGATTAATCAGTTCCGAGACGAAGGCTTGGTGAAAGAGTTATAGAAGGTTTGAAGACAAATTGACTGAGTTGGGTAATTTGTGTATTATCTTTGTAATCTTTCTTTTTTCAGTAGTGGATTGATTAGTGGCGTTTCGCCCGTGGTTTTTTATTACAATTGAAGGTTCTTCAATTGTGGTTTTTCCACGTAAAAATCGTTTGTGTCGATTTATTATTTATTCCGAAAAAAACAATCTAAATCACTTTCGTAAGTGCTTGATGATTTAGATTGTGTGTTGTGGATAACTGGGAATTGAAGTATTTAAATCTTGATCTAATCACGAATCACTTAGGATTTTCACAAAGGTTCTAAAACAGTTGAGGGGAGTGTAGGTGTCACGACCCGCTCCTCGTACCCAAGGGTTAAGCATCGTAATGGCCAGTAACTGAGGTTACCTTCGGCCAATTCATAAACAAATTAATAAACGTGAGTGGAAGTAATATTTAAATGAGGGTACCAAATAATCATCGGAGCTTCTATTTTTATTACAAAATTTATTGACCAAAAAGGCCGATATTTACATAGAAAAATATAATAAAAGTGCTGTGTGTGTCTAATCCGCAACCTCGCGTCCAACACTTTCCAAAAGCTATTTCTGAATTGTACTGTTTCCTGAAAATTGGTAAACAGCTATAAACACATGGCAGAGTGAGAAATATTATACCAAGCGTATAAGGGACACAAAATAACCATGAATAGTTAGTTAGGCCAAAACATTTACATAACTCAGTTTGGTAAACAAATCATTAGTAACCAAATCATTTAAGTAGCAGAAACTGAAATACAGATATTATATAAATATATAACCATAACCACGGTACAGAACAGAACAGAACAGGGGTCACATAAGTGACAGTCAAAACAGAGGTACGGATTCAAGAGATGGCTCGTACGAATTCTAGAGGTGGCTCCCACAATAGTGTAGCACTTAGCTCCGCACAGCACTTTGCTCCGCACAGAATAGAGGTACGGATTCAAGAGGTGGCTCGTACGGATTCTAGAGGTGGCTCCCACAATAGGGTAGCACTTAGCTCCACACAGCACTTTGCTCCGCACAGAACAGAGGTCAATGGATCAGAGGGCTACAAAGTAACCAAACAGAGGCCAATGGTTATTTAAGTCCCCCAAGGCATGGGACTCCCGTGGTGGTACTTACAAAATATAATTGTTTATAAGGTTATAGTCAAATATTCTTTAAAATATAAACAAACATATCAATGGGTTTCATTTTCACAAATAGGGTTCAGAAAATAATCCACGTAACTGAAACCTTTATAAAACATAACTTTTATTAATATACTAATAAAACATAACTTGTATAAAATAGATTTTAGTAAGTTAAAATATACGTAAAATACATTATGGTGACTCAAGGTATAATATAACTCACCTTAATTTTAATACCTCACTCTTTCTTTCCACTATCAAAAACCCTCTCAGCTTCCACCATTTTTTCCTTCTTCCTCTCTTTTCTTTCTTTCTTTCTTCTTTCTTTTCTTTCTTTTCTTTCCTTTCTTCACCCAGGTGAAACGCCTCCCTATTTATAGGGAGGTGAGGTCATCCGCGGGCCAACATGTGGCTACGCGTCACTTTCACTAAGATTTAATTCATAATTATATAGATTCATTCTTATCCTTAATAAATATTTAAGATAATTACCATTTGACCCAATATTTTAATATAATTATATAAATAAATAAATTTTTAATTAAATTACACTTTATCGTATACCAACAGAAAATGAATTATTTATTTTACTACCACACCCATTATTATTATTATTATTATTATTATTATTTTGACCCCTAAACTTTTACTAATTATATTGTTTTACAAAATTACGCGTAATAATAAATTATATATTTTCCGAACTGAGATTAAATAATATTAGTATAAATTCTACAGAATAATTAAAAATCTGGGTTGTTACAGTAGGGTCTGGATTCGAACATATGGCTTGTGGAGGGATTGGAGAAGATTGAAGGTAGGGTTAGGGTTTTGGAACCAACAACGAGAGTGGAGAAGACGAAATAAACGACCGGTGAAGATCGGTGAAGAGAATAGAAGACGAGAGAGAGGACGACGAAGGAGGAGGTAGTGGCAGCAGTAGTGAGGCGACGACGTAGGAGGTGGAAGAGATAAAAAGAAAAGAGAGTGAGAGACAATGAGAGTGAGAGGGAGTGTTAGGTTAGGGTTTAAACTCTGTATAATATATATAAGGTTAGGGCGATTAGGTTTGGGTTTAAACTCTGTATAAATATATATGATCACGCTTATTTAAAATGTGTAATTAAAAAAATATTATCTCATATTACGTGTGATTAAAAAAAAAAAAAAATTAATTACACTTCTAATAAAAGTGAGATATTTTTAATTCTTCTTATGTGATCTTTAATTACATGTTAATTAGAAGGTGTGATTAAAAAAAATATATATATAATCATACTTAATTGAAAAGTGAGATAAAAAATAAATATTATCACACTTAATCAAATCAAGTGTGATTAAAAAATTCATCAAATTTTTTTTTTTTATCACACTTCCAATAAAAGTGAGATATTTTCATTTGTGAAAGTGTGATCTTTAACTATTTTTGTAGTAGTGTGTTGTCTTCTACTTCCTCTTTAGACTTGGTGGCCTATATTGATTCTAATTGGACTGGTGATGTTAATGATCACAAGTCCACCTCTAGCTTCTGTATGTTTCTTGGCGATTCCTTGATCTTTTGGAAAAGCAAGAAACAAACTGTTGTTGCTCGCTTTACTGTCGAAGCTGAGTACTGTGCTATGGCTCATGCTACTGCTGAGCTTGTTTGGCTTCGTTGTCTTCTCTCTGATTTGGGTGTACCTTAGTCTTCTTCAACCTCTCTCTATTGTGATAACCACAGTGCTATTCAGATTGCCCACAATACTGTCTTCTATGAATGGACAAAATACATTAAGATTGATTGTCACTTTATCTGCCAACATCTGCAGTCTGGTTCTATCTTGCTTCCTTTGGTCTCCTCGTCTTTGCAACTTGCGGACTTCTACACCACGACTCACACTATCACTCGGTTTTAGTTTCTTCTTAGCAAACTTTCAGTGTTTTCTGCGAAAACACCTTGAGTTTGAGCAGGACACTACAAGAAAAAGCACTATTGGCGACTAAAAAATCACATTTCGTCGCTAAAAGTATAGCATTTGGCGACTAAAAATGCATTAGTAGCCAAAAGTAAAGATTTTTGGCGACTAAAAAAATTTTAGTAGCCAAAAGTATAGGTTTTGGAGACTAAAAATCTGTTTGGTCGCCGATATATGGCTTTTAGCAACTAAAAAAATTTTAGTAGCCAAAAGTAAGGCCTTTTGGCGACTAAAAAAATTAAGTAGCCAAAAGTGAGCATTCGGTGACTAAAAATCTGTTTGGTTGCCAAAAGTGAGGCTTTTACCGACTAAAAAAATTTTAGTAGCCAAAAATAAGGCCCTTTGGCGACTAAAAAAAAATTAGTAGCCAAAAGTGAAGCATTCGGCGACTAAAAATATGTTTAGTAGTCGAAAGTGAGGCTTTTTGGCGACTAAAAAGAAGTTTAGTCGCTAAAAGTGGTAATTTTAGCGCAGGAAATTTTTTTTTAACGCTAAAAAATAATTAGTAGCCAAAAGTATGAATTGGCGTCTAAAATTATGTTTAGTCGCCAAAAGTGGTGTCCTTTTTTTTTTCTACTAAATAATTTATTTTTACATAAATTATGTTCAATAAAAAATAATTATGTTTATATATATACTTTGATATTAATACGGGTCTAAGTACTATATAAATAATATATGTTGCATATATAATTATATGATGTTGTGGAGGCGTAGTGGAAAGAGTACCTTATATAAGGTTTATGGTGTGGGAGGTTGATGGTTCGAATCTCCACAAGAGCAGGGTGTAATTTTTTTTTTTTTCAGAATGAGCTTTTGGCGACTAAATCTGTTTGGTCGCCGATTCCTTGAGTATTGGCGACGAAAACATTAGTCGGTAAATGTATAATTTAAAAAAATATAATTGACTATTGGCGACTAAAAATTTAGTCGCCAAATATATAATTTAAAAAATATAATTGACTATTGGCAACCAAAGTTTTGGTCGGTAAAGACTTGCTTTTTGGCGACTAAAAGTTTTTTAGTCGCTAATACCTTTCCCGACCGTTTTCCAGCGACCAAACCGGCGACTAAAAAATTTAGTCGGGGAAACTTAAAAACCGACTTTTGGCGACTAAAAATTGACTTTTGACGACTAAAAATTTAGTCGCCAAATGTGTTTTTTCTTGTAGTGGGAGTGTGAGAATATATATATATATGGCATAATTGTGTATATTAGGAATTAGGCAAATTAGGCAAGATTGTGGTGGTGTAAATAGGAATCTTTGTATTTCTTTTTTTTCAGTCATAGTTAGGGCTATATAACTTATGCACTCTTTGCAAATTTTATAAGTTGAATATACAGAAAAACATATTCTTACAGACATGTGAGTGCATTATTGTGTATTTGCCATAAGGACATACATACTGAGATCCGGATGCTATTCAAAGGTATTGCAGTTCCTCACTATTGCAGTTCCTTATGGGTATATCATTTATTGCTTGATTTTATCGTTGTCATGATGACTAGGTACTTTACAATGCTTTACAGTAGTACTTTCTTTTCCCGAAAGAAGTGCCCAAATTGCTTAAACAGATATATATTCGAGGAAAAAAGCTCAAGCTCGACATGAAGATCCAAATAAAGGAAGGAAAAGAAGCTAGTTCAATTTTTTTTTTAATCTGAACAGTATATATCTTGGAATTTATAATCCTGCTTTTCGCATTTTTTTTCTTCTTTCTTTTTTCTATAGCCTTGGAGCTAAAGAGATGACTTGATTGTTTTATTGGAACATTTTATTCTCATATTGTTGAATGAAGCATTATATCAAAATTAGTTTTTGATTGAGCAAAAGGGCGAGTTTTATTATTGTGGCAAGAGAAATCGATTATTCCCAGACATGTAACGGCATTTTTTAGATAACACCACTAAGCATCGTTAAAGATTGTATAGTAGTTCTTTCTTTTTTTCTGGACATCTTTTTTACACGGTAGATAGCTAGGCATCACATAAAACTATTTACCATTGAAAATTATCGTTACAACGAAGTTTACATGTCCTTGTTCAAGTATCAAATGCTTTTTATTGTGCACAACATAAACACTTTTTTGTGTTGAATTTTTGCAATTGCAAAGTCTTCTCCAGATGCATGTTGAAAAAGGAAAATTCGGATAATCTATGTTTGTGGACTTCCTTTCTGGGTTCTTAACTTTTCTATTGCTATCTATTTTAAAATTGTGCTAGATATATCACATGTTCTTCTCGGTAAGAAAGTGCCCAACAAAAATATATATATATATATAAAAAAAAAACTGAGAAATATTATGCGTCTTTGATGACATCAAGATTTACGATTGATTTCTTTATTTGGAGCTAATTATGAAAGAATTAATTAAAATTAATATTATTTTGTCATATAATTTGGTGATACAAAATGATGACATCGTAATTATATGCATATAAATTAGGAACATTTTTAATTTAGTGTACGTTCTAAAAAATAATTACAAATCAATGATAAAGATAGGAAGAGACTTAAAATTTCAACATAGAGTAGGTGAATAGAATTTTTAAAAAGAAAATATCAATTATAATATCAATTTTTACTACATAAAATATAAAAAATAATATGAAAAACATAAATAAATAAACATGTTCTTTTATATTTGTGTGAGTGAATTTCTGACTATACTGCCAACTCAGTATTCAACTGGAGAACACTGGCAGAATAGATGGCGCCTGAATAACCTGTAACAGAAAGAAGAGATTCCGGTGGTGGTTCGTCCACCCAGGGGCATATCTCCCAAAGATAACCAAAGTGCTTAACTCTCTATTCAGAATATAAATTGTGTACCTTAGACCCATGAGGGTGCCTCTCTTTTATAGCCAACATAAACTTAGTCTCAATAGAAGCCTAGCTTCAATGAATTTCAACTCAGTGCTTATCTTGGACTCTCCAATAGATAAAGATAAACTTCCTAAGAGTTTTATCCTTATCCAGGCTGAGGTCCTCCATCATTCTAGGACTCTTGTCCTTTATCCGCTTATCCCAGACTCCGATATTTTCGGAGATAACCTCGACCTAGCCGAGATCACCTCGACGTCATGACCAGGACACGTGGTACCCCGGCTGACACGTCGGCGTCACCTTAGCCAGGTATTGGTACTCAAAAAATATATCCCCACAATATTCATATTGAGTTATAAAAAAAAAGATAGCAATCGTAAGATAGCCTATAGACACTAGTGGTGAGAAACTATATATATTTTAAATATTTTATTCAAATTACTAACTTTTTTACTTTGAATCCTATATTTCGTAGATATATCAACTTTTATTAACAATTTAATTTTTGAAAAATTAGAGGGACCAAATATGTGTAATTTAAAATTAATTAATAATTAATACTGGATAGGGGTTGCCTCTATAAACACTTGAAAAAACAAGATTAAAAATTCCCTTATAAACACTTGAAAAAAAATAACACTACAAATTAATTCAAATAATGTTATGAGTACACACTTTTATTAAAAAACACTTTTCAAAAGATATTTTATCTTAATTTTAATTGAATCCCCTCACTAATGGACGATGAATTTGATATTCCGAATTAATTGTTTTATTTAGGTCAAGTTTGGCATCTACTAAATAATACAAAAAGTTAAAAAGTCACTATTCTATTTAAGTCACATCATGTTATTTAAATCACATCACCTCTCTAATACATCACATCAAACTCAACCCATATAAACCAATAAGTCAAAAAGTGTACATTTTAGAACATCCCAAACCAACCCTTAGTTAGATACTGAGTTATCAACATAAAAACACAATTAGTCATTATTTTGTTTTTTTGTTTTTTGTTTTGTTTTTTTTTTTTTTTTTGTGGATAATTTGAAGATAGAATTTTTGTAAAACTTCTCAAAGAGCTATAAAATTAAGTAATATATATATATATTTTTGAGCAATGTTAAAAATACAAAAAGATGCTATAAAACATTTAACCAAAGAAAAATGTTAGAAATTATAAAAAATTTACCAAATGTGAGATCTACACCATGTGGATTCCCTTTTGATGTGAATTTCATACTCATGTGAGACATTTCGTAAAAATTTTTAAAATTTCTAACATTACTCTTAATTAACTAAATGCTCGTGTGAGATTTACAATGTTGAATAAAAAATTTAATAGAATATTTGAAAAAAAAAATTATTTTTAATTTTTTTGGTGGGGTAGTTGTCGTTGGTATTAAGGAATTCTTTGAAATGATATAAATAAATATGTTTTTAATTTTTTTATTAAAAAATATAAAAAAAATAATATAACTTTAAAAAATAAAAAAATAAAAATATATACTTATTTTAATTTATCCCAAACAATCTCTAAATACTCATTAATTTTAATGCTAGTAGATTTGATAGTGTGAGTGCAAAAAAAAAAAATAATAATAATAAAAAAATAAATAAAATGTTATGAAGTCTAAATAAATTACTAAAATTTTTATCAAATTTTACATAGATATAAGACTTACACAAATCACATATATATGGATATTAGAAATTTGATAAAAAAATTAATAATTTATTTAAGTCTTGCCATAACTCATAAATAAATACTTAGATCATCTCTAACGGTTCAGCAAACCTGGCATCAAATTTGAAATTTGGTGAAAAAGACATTTTTTGAAGCTCCAACGATTTCACTAAACTAGTATCAAATTGAGAATTGAACAAAAAAATCATCAAACTGAGAACAGAATACAGGTTTCACCAAATTACTGTGCGTGACCGTTAAAGCAGAAAAGCTTGAGAATTTTACACATGGTGGTCGACCACCTGGATGACCACCTAGTCGACCCCTTGGTTGACCACCCGGTTGACCAACTGGTCGACCAGTGCAAGTAAAAATTGGCCTGCGAACTGGTTCAAACAGTTTAAATAAGTAGATTTAAACAGTTCAAAAAGGTTAAAAAAAAAAAATTTGGCTTTACCGGTCGACCAATCGGTTGATCCACGAGATTTTGATACACCGTTGGAGCAACTAATATCAAATTAAGAAAATAAGTCATTTTTTACTTAAATTTAGGGTTGGTTTGGGATGTTCTAAAAAAATACACTTTTTGACTTATTGGCTTATATGAGTTGGGTTTGGGTTGGGTTTGATGTGATGTGTTAGAGAGGTGATGTGATTTAAATAAAATGATGTGACTTAAATAGGATAGTGACTTTTTAACTTTTTATACTCCCTCCGTCCCAAAATATTAGTCCCTTATTCCATTTTTCATTGTCTCAAAATATTAGTCTCTCTTCTAAAATCAAGTACAAAAATAATATACATTTCCTATTTTGCCCTTCTTTTAAATTAATAAACAATATAAAAAGTACAATTATGACATTGATATTTCCAAAAAATGTACTATCAAAAGGATAATTTTGGAAAATCAACTTTTTTCAAATGTAATAATTGCACGATCAAAAAAAGTTTAATTCCCCAAAAGGGACTATTATTTTGGAACGAAGGGAATATTATTTAGTAGATGCTAAACTTGGCCTTAGTGAAAAAAAAAAAAAAAAAAGAAGTTGCTTTTACATATTTACGATACAAATCCACCTGTCAGTAAATCTGGCAAGACATCTGAGTAGGCGTATGTCACAGCTACGCTACAGACAGCCAGCCACATATAAACACCATCCAACACATTAATCACTTGCAATCAATCACTTTCTCGGCCACTGGCCCCAACCCAACAACACAATCACAAGCCACTGCCTTTACTTTACTCTCCTCCGAGAGACACAGAGAGAGATCGAGAGAGAGTTCTTCTCCACTCTCTCTATCTCTGGTCCCAATTGCAACCATGCAGAGCCCCCAAAGCAGCTGTGGAAGCAACGGTGGCGACGGTGGCGGCGACGACGGAAATAGTGGCGACTTTTGTCGTGAGCTTACACCCTGCCGACTACCTTCTCCGATTAAGGTTAGTAGCAGAAATCCCCAATCTGATGAGCAAGTTGTTGATGTTGATCACTCCCAATTAGGTTTACCTCACCTTCACGATTCGCTTATCCAAGAAATTGTTCTCAGATTGCCCGTTAAATGGGTCTTTAGGTTCAAAGCTGTGTCCCCAAACTGGCTCTCTCGAATTTCCGAACCCTCGTTTTCTCAATTGTATGTGTCTCGGAAAATCAATTTCCGAATCCTTTATCGGTACGTATACGTATCGCATTTTCGGCAAATTCTCGAGCGTCTGGATCCCGAATCGCCTGATGTGTACCCGTCTGAGAATTTCTCTGTGTTGTTTCTGTCTACTCACCAAGAACACCAACAACGCAGGAAACTGTTTAAGATCTTGGCAACGAGCAAAGGCTTGCTTCTGTCTTGCTTGGTGGCTCCTTTAACTTACTATATGTGTGACCCTGTAACCACACAATGGGTTACTTTACCCAAACCCCCAGACCGTGGTCTAAATCTGCACCCCTTTTTTATCGGCGAGGGCTTGATTGCTTTCGCTAATCAGGATAATATGGTCACCAGCTACAAGGTGGTTCGTGTTGAATGGCACCCTGTAGAGTCTGTTTATCTCAATTTCGAGGTCTTCTCTTCGGAGACCCGTAAATGGGGTTGCTATAGGCTCTCTTTCCCTCAACCGTTTAAGTTGTTCAAACGTGGTGGCCCTTTTGTTTTTAATGGGGTAATGCATTGGTTTGCCTATGGACATCGAATTGTAGCCTTTGATCCTTACAATTTTGAGGAATGTAGACTGATTGATTTGCCCAGTTATAGAGACATTGAAAGCGAAAATCAATATGATGGATCTTACCATTTGTGCGAGGAGTGCCAAGGGATGCTTAGGTATTTTGAGGCAGCTCCTGATATCACGGAGGATTTCTGTTTTAGTATGTGGATTATGAGAGATTATAAAAAGGGGGAGTGGAATTTAGTGCATCGAGCTACACGTGGTGAAATTTGGTCGGATGATCCTCACATAAGTAGCTATTTATTTCATGTTCATTTCATTCCGTTGGCATACCATCCATTTAATTTGGATATCGTGTATTTAAGATGTGAGGAGAGATCTTGTATTGTCGCTTATAACATTAAAACAAAACGGTTGGAAGTTTCTTGTATTCCAGTTGGCATCGATGAAAACCTTTCTTGGCGCGTGGTGATTCCATTTGTGCTCCCAATGTGGCCGACACCGCTTCCTAAACGCGTTAGGAGGGGTGTGAAGCGTTCAAGGTCTAGTAATGCCAGTAGTACATGTTGACTTGAGCTGCAGAGCGATCCTGTATGATCACATAATAATCCAGTCAGCATTTTAGAGGATGTTTCTTGGCGCGTGGTAATGCCATCTGTGCTCGTTCACTTGACTGACGACGTTCTCAACCCTCTCAGATGGTGATTAAGTTTTCCTAAATTATGTATCTTGTTCTTTTTTTTCTTTTTTCTTTTTTCTTTTTTCATGTTATCAATAAATTGTACTGCCTATAAACTGTTGTTACAACTGTTTTATCAGTTACTCTTATGAACTTCCTTTGTTGACGACATGTTACCTGAGATTGTGTCTGTCATGAAGAGAAGGAAAGTGTGTACAAAAAAATGGACAATATTAGGTGCCATTACTAGTTTTTAATGGCGATCAAGAAGAGTTTTTTCTTTTTGTGATGGTTTCAATTGAATTTCAACATAATTAATACAAGATGAAAGGCAGACCAATATATTTACTATTTAAATAGCTTTTAACTCAGTCACCTAATCTGCATGGTAGGGTGGCCGGATTGCTCACTGTAGTGCGGATTGGCGGATTGATGAAAAAAATGGGCAAATCCACAAATTGTGGCTGTCAAATTCGTGAATCTACACCAAATTCCCTATTCACCAATAATTAGTGGCGACGTGGTGGTGGCTGTGCTGTGCCTATTCTGCACTGGCCCACCCGTACAAATTCTTGTATGTGCTAAAAGGACAAAAAGTTAGTAACTAGAAGAATTGATCTGACAACTTCAAATATGAAACTAGAAACGACAAACCACCATACCACTATGTATGTGTTAACCACATGTCAACCTTTTCATTTATTACTACAATATATTGTTGTGTATGATATATTAAAATATATATGTATGTACACACTCTAGAGCCTCTCCCGCTCTGGAGGTATTTTCATAAAAGATGCTCTCAAGCTCCTGTACCTGCACCGCGAACACCTTTTGGTGACTTAGGGTCTTAATCACGTGTTTCATGATTTACTTTCTGGAAAAAGTAACCCACAATTTTCTAGAAATTTATGTTGGGTTGTACATTCATTTTAAGAAAATACATGAATATGTTTAATAGGTTGCATAAGAATAGAAAATGGTTTCTAGAGGCGTGTGATTTATGTAACTCGAGTTTCTATGTAGTCCTATAAAAAGAATATGGTAGGATGATTATTTTTAAGTGAAGTAAAAGGAAGGAGATTAATAAAATAGAAATATTTTGTCTGTGTTCTAAATACATATTGAAGGAGCTCTGTATAACTAATACAGTTGTATATCTCCTTGCATGGACATACCCATTATTAGTACAGTTTTTAATATTAGGCTTCTACTGCCCCCAACAAATTTGCTATCAAAACCAAAGTGAGTCTTTCAAAATTTTCCATGATACAAAATTGAAGATAAATTTTGGTAGCTAGAAAATGCTAACCAAGGGTCTGGAAAGGCGAGAAGAGAATCGAGAAGCTAGCAAGTGCTTCACCAAAAACAAAAGAATGAAACCGAGTAAATGCCTGAAAAAAGGAAAAGTAGGTTTGTGTGTTTGCCATGATGAAACGATTGGTATCACTAAAAGATAACAGAAGCCACAACTCACAAAATGAAAGAGGATATATCAAAGGATACCTAGAAAAAATGATTGGTCATCATCAAAAGATGGCAGAAATAGAAAAATCAATAGCAACAACTGGAAAATTGATAACGGATTTGTCGAAGGACACCCGGGAGTTGAAACAAAGAATGGGGACCAACCACCCATTATATGAAAAGGGCCACAGACCTTGGGAAGAAGTTTTTCATAATCATGAAAATGGATGAAAGAGCAAAAAGAGGCAAACAATTTTTTAAAAAGATGGATGTTAACCATGTTGCAACGAAGAAGATGATTCAACAAACTAACAGAAAAATGGATCAATTGTGTTCAAAGAAAAGCTTGGAAAGCCGGGGAATTAGGCACATCAAATACAAAATAGTTTTGGGCATGTTTTGAGAAAATTGTGAATTAAGGATGGGTGTTGGATAAAATAATCAATTTTCTAGAAGGGGGTAGATTGGGTACAAACCTAACCTTTGACATAATTTGCACAAAGTGGTTGTTCTCAGGTTCGAACCCACAATATCAAGATTAGTAGGTTGAGTTTTAACTATTGAACTAGTGGTTAAATGAAAATACTACGCTTATCTTAAGGGATGCACTTTCCTATTTAAAACACTGCAAAGGAATGAGAGAGTAAATATATATTAGTAGTACTCCTGTGCTACCAACCTGCAACTAATGTAGCGATACTAAACCATGCTTTTGAGGCACTCCCATGAAGGTTGCCACCATTATTATCTAGTTATCTTGAAATTCGCTGTGGATGAATGCAGCTCTATCATCTCAATTCACTTTATTTTCTCTAGCTTAACTGGTTTTGTTTAAGAGGGGAAAAAAACTTTTGAACCCTCCATGTAATTCAGCACCATCGTTGTCCAATGTAGACTCTAGTCCTCACTAATACAGTTCTATCAACTTATTCATTTATTTCTTATTACATAATTTCAGTGCAATTCATCTGATGAATGCCTTTTTTTGGTAGGTAATAATAAACTGAAGATATGCCTTGCCTGTGAAAATGCAAAGTTCTGCAGCTAGTTACACGTCATCCATTGCAGGTGAGGCCATGAAATCAAGTTATGTAATATTTGAATGACAGTATTATTACACTTGAATTGTTGCATCATACTTTTTTTTGGAAGGCTTTACAGCATTTAGGGTTTGAGTGTTCATCTTATGGTGTGTCGGAAGACCATAAGAAACAAAAATATGTCAAAATTCCTCGTTTGAGTTTGGGGAAAGAGATTTTTTTATTAGATTTCTAGAATTGTAATTGCATTAAATGACTTTCTCAATCAATATTGTACATTAATTGTTCATTTTCAAAAAGATCTAGTTAATTCCTCCACAACAATGCACCAACTTACATACACTATATGGGATATGGAATATGATAAATAATAATGAAAAAAGAATTACACCCTGTTCAGTCCCATTTGAAGGGGGTCCGTAATGTTTCCTTTGGCATAATTTGGACAAAGTGGTGGTTCTTAGGTTCAAACCCACAATCTCAAGATTAGTAGGTCGAATTTAACTATTGAACCAGTGGTTAAATTAAATACTACACTTGTCTTATGGGACTAATGCATTTTCCTACTTAAAGCACTGCCAAGGAATGAGAGATTGAAAATATATTAGTACTACTCTTGTGCTACCTACCTACAACTAATGTAGTGATACTAGCTATGACCCATGCTTTAAGGCACTCCCATGAAGGTGCCACCATCATTATCTAGCTATCTTGACATTAGCTGTGGATGAGCGCACAGCTCTATCACCTCATTTTCTTTATTTTCTCTAGCTTAATTGGTTTTGTTTAAGAGGGGAAAAGAACTCATGAACCTCTCCATTAATTCATCACCATCATTATCTAATATGGACACTAGTTCTCCACTAATACAGTCCTATGTATCACCATAATTTCAGTTTGATCACATCTGACGATATGCCTTTTTTTTGGTAGGTAATAATTATCTGAAGATATGCCTTGCCTGTGAGAATGCAAAGTTCTGCCGCTAGTCACGTATCATCCATTGCAGCAGGTGAAGCCATGAAATCAAATTGTATAATATTTAGAGGACTGTGTCGTCACACTTGTATGGTTGCATCAAATATTTTTTATTTCTATTGCATGCTGCATCAGAAATTTGTCCTTGATGTATTAGTATTTTGAGTGGCATGTTATGAACCATTGCATTTTCTTCTTCTAGGGACTGATTCTTTCAAGCTGAGCTTATACACTTGTTTTAAGAAGCTGTTAATTTTGCAACCCATTAATATATTCGCACTTTTGAGAGTATTTTTTTGCATTAGAGTTGACATCCATTTCATTTCTCATATGTAGGATAATATTTTGAAAACCCAAGGAGTTTATGATGAGCACATTTGTTTGCACTATTGTGTATTTTCTATAAGGGCATACATACAGAGATCTGGAGGCTATTCAAAGGTATTTTTGTTAGTTGGTTCATTGTTATTGAAGATCCTTATGGGTATATCATGATTGCTTGATTTTATTGTTGCCATGATGACTAGGTACTATAAAACTCTTTACGGTTGTGGTTTCTATTAATGAATGAGGCGTCCAAATTGCTTAGACAGGCATATATTGGGGGGAATTCAAGCTTGAATTCTACATGAAGAAGATCCAATTAAAGAACCGGAAAGATGCTGCTTCAAGATTTTTTTTTTTCAACCTGAACTTCATCTTCTCCAATCCCCCCACAACCCCCCCCCCCCCCCCCCCCCCCCTAGCCTTGGAGCTAAAGAGTAATTGGTTGACTTGACAGTTATTTGAACATTTTATTTTCGTATGTTGAATGTAAATCGATTATATCAAACATTATTTTGTGATTGATTATAAGGGCAAGTTTTAATGAATTATTGTTGCAAGAGAAACAGATATACATATTTTATTGTTTTAATTTCTTAGACATTTACCGGCATTGTGTGGAAAATGCCACCAAGCATCGTTTCAAAAAACTGTTTGCAAATGCCACCAAAAATATTATAGCATTTGTTTTTTTGTTTTTTGTTTTTTAAATGTTGTTGTTGTCGTTGTTGTGGTTATTTTTTTATTTTTTGCAACAGAAGTCGCATGAAAAATTATTATCACAACTATCTTAATATGATCAGTTGTGAAAAAACCTGTTTAGCGATGCTACAAAAATTAGTATAGCAGTTGTTTTTTTCTTTTTCTTTATTTTTTTTGACAGAGATAATTGTCGCATAAATTTATTTGCAGCAATGTAAAATTATGTCACAACTATCTTTAGTATGATATCATTTCTTTCATAAGCTGATGAATATGGAATAAAATGTTAAATAAATTAAAATATAAACATGTAATGAAATATTAAATAAATTAAAATTTTAAGAGAGCCTATTATGATTATGTATACAATTTATTCAATTTTTTATATATATATTTGGCCAAAGTATGGAGCCATGTTGAGGGACCTAAATAAGTAAACTTTGTCTTTTTAATGGGAAGGTAAAATCAACACCTTTAACTTATTTTATATATATATATATATATTTCATTCAAAATTAAATAAGGGCTTTTAACTTGTAATAAAGCTTTTTCCTTAAATAAATAGTGTAGGAATAAAATTTATTCTTAAATTACACTAAAATGTGATATCAATTTTTTTTTTTTTTTTTTTTGGAGTATAAATATTTCAAAAAAATGAAACAATAAAAATTAGTTCAGATAATATTTTGAGTTAAGTAAAAGTTGGAGGTGACTACCTCAACTTGAAGAGGTGGCTAACTTAACCTAATATTCAATCCGGCCAATTAAACTCATTTAAAGTTATTTAAATTCATACAAAAATTTAAATAGGTTATATATAGTAAACTCAATGAAAGTCAATAGTGATACGTGTGCAATTCAAATAAATATTTATCAAATATTGTGTGTCGTGAAAGAAGTCTTCTACCTAAATCCCACCACCATCACTACCCATTCTACCTCCACCTCCATTACCCCTATTGTCACTATCACCCCTCCACAACCACTAAACGGTTTGTCAGTTTCATTTATTTGACATGTTTTTCAATTCAATCAACTCACTTAGACTATTAAATATAAATGCATAACTTATTTTAACCATCAAAACTTCTCATTTCTTACATAATAACTAATTTTAACTATCCAAACTTTTCATCTGCCGCTTCTTTAAAAAAAATTATGTAAATGATTAGCAATCTCACTTCTATAGATTTAAGAAGAAAGTTTCAACATTATTCATTTTATTTTAAATATTTAAAAAAAAAATTAAGGGTAGAGTAGTAAAATCAGTTCCTGCAAATTCTTCATTTTTTTTTTTTTTTCCAGTAATGCTAGGAACATGAAAACTAAACACAAAATAGGACACAATCCTTTTACAAGAGGTGGGTCCCACATGTGGATCTCACCCTTTATGAGAGGATTGTATCACATTGTGTTTATTTTTGTACGGGAAAGTCTACAATGTGCACCTTATAAAAGAATATATGATATGCACTTATTGTGTGGTTCATATTGTGCCACATCATAAAAAGTGACCTACTAAACCGGTCATGTAACAGGTTACAGAAAGAATCATAACTTTTTTTTAAATATCATAACAATACTACAATGAATCATAAAAATGTCATAATATTCACCTAACTGTCATAACAAAGACACTATAAATTATAACAATATAATGACAACTCATAACAAATATAGTTATTTGTAATTAATTATCATAACATTTGAATCGTAACATTTTTTATTATGATTCATCATGACAAATCATAACTTTTGGTAGTACAAATCATAACTTTTACTAATGAATCATAATCACAACTTTTTTCTTCACAATCATAATAAGATTAAAAAAAAATGTCATAACTTTTACTAATGAATCATAACACTACAAGAATTTTCACTTTTGGCGACTAAATTTTTAGTCGCGAAAAGTTAATTTTTAGTCGCCGAAGGGTTTTAGCAACTAAATTATTTGGTCGCAAAAGTAGTCGTCAAAGAATTATCAGTAAAGGTAATTAGTGACTAAAATTATTTTAGTCGCCAAATGTATACAATTTTCGACTAAAATTTTAGTCACCAAAAGGTTTGACATTAAATTAAATTAGACCATTTTCGGCAACCAAACTTTTAGTCGCCTAAAGTTCCACATTTGTAGCTACTAAAATTTTAGTTGGCAAAGAGTTCTCGTTTTGGCTACTAAAAATTTGGTCGCCTAAAGTCTCACATTTTTTGCTACTAAAATTTAGTCGGCAAAGAGTTCTTCTTTTAGCTATTAAATATTTGGTCACCTAAAGTCCCACATTTTTTGCTACTAAATTTTTAGTCGGCAAAGAGTTCTTCTTTTGGTTACTAAATATTTGGTCGCCTAAAGTCCCACATTTTTGCTACTAAAATTATAGTCGGCAAAAGTGTTTTTATTCTTTAGCTTTTTGTTTTTAGCTACGAAATATTTTAGTCGCTAAATGTTTGATTTTCTTTTGGCTACTAAACTTTTAGTCACCAAATGTCTATTTTTTTTTTTTTTTTGCTACAAAACTTTTAGTCGCCAAATGTCTTTTCCCAATTTCTTTTTAGCTACTATTGTCTAGTCGCCAAAAACATGATATTATGTTTTATTGCAAAATTATAATTTCTCCACAACCTGTCTATATTCCATGCAACCTGTAATACGTATATAAACAAAATGATACATACTATCAATCATTCCACAATCTGCATCCATATACAAAAAATAAATAACTTTAAATGCCAAAGTCCATACAAATCAATTATTGTCCAAACTAAAATAATAATTCCATAAAAATATATCATACAAAAATCAAAGCCCTCCGTATACAAAAAATACATTTACTACCAAGAGAAATTACCATTTGGCATGGTACAAATTACCATCGTAATCTGTACCACACAAAAGGTGATATATGTACCACAACAAAAATTTTCTATAGACCATGACAAAAAGTCATATATGTATGCCGACAAATGGTATACATGTACCCCGACATAAGGTGATCTATGTACCACGACAGTCATTATCTGTTGATTGCCAAAAGTTTTCTGTATCAGTAATAATGAACTACACAAAAGCTGAGGACAACAAAAGTATTATATTAGTTCTACACAAAAGTGAACTGATCAGCACTCGAAAGCATCTGAACTTAATTTAGAAGCTGAAGCAAGACAAAACATCTCCCCAAACAAGTGACATGTTTCCGAAGCCACCAATGATGGTAGCCATCCATGGCCTCCATTAACATTTCCAACACTCACGTGTATGTCTCCATTATCTCATCAGGCAACAAAGCACATCCGAATATAGTTGTCATAAAATGGTTACTCATGCCAGCTAGAATTACAAATGGCTTCTTATATGCATTTGTACGATAAGTTGTATCAAATACCAATACATCACCAGATGCAGCATAATCCATTCGAGACCTACAATCTGCCCAAAAAATCTTGTCCAACCGGTTGTCCTTATCGACGTTGTATTTGAAAAAAAATAATGGATCTATCTCTAATTTAGCTGATAAGTATCCTAACGCACCCTCTGCATCCCCTTCTGCGAGTTGTACTTTGCGCTTATCTTGGAATTGATTGTGCAAATCTCTGTGAATGAAGCCCACCTTCTTATAACCCCCTGACTGGTGGACCATAAAATCCATGATTTGACTCGTTTTCATACCCACATTGCGCATGGCCTTTGCTTGAGCTTGGTCTGCACTTGTTACAAACCTATGTGACCAAAGAAAAGGGACGCAGTGTGGTGCTGCCAAGGGATGGTTGTGTTTCCCTACAAAGTGAGTCACAACATATTTCCTAACTGTCTTGTCATAACGCACGCGAAATGTGACACTACAAAAAAGTCTAGTTTCGGCCCTAGGAGTTCTTACCCGTTCCACACGTTGCAAGTATTTTTTTTCTCTTACACCTTCCCTTGAACAAACCCATTTCCTACTCTCTACAAATTTGTTGTCTCCAGTAAATTAAAAAATATATATTTAAAAAAGAAAAAGAAAAAAAAGAAGAAGAAGCATGTGTATGTAATGCATGGGTATGGCAAATGAAGGTAGTGTCTAAAATGTATGTTATGTTCACCTTTTACACCACCATGTCATCAAGTCCCATTCTTCTATCTTTTTCTGATTAAAATTTTTTTAAAAATTTATGATTGTATATGCAAAAAAACCAAAAACAGTATACCAAATGTCAGGAATCTGGGGCTAAGTGACAACTTCATTGTTAGCTAGGCCCTTTTTCCCCTTGCTTGTTGAGTGGAGAAACTATAAATTAAAGTAGCTTTAATTGCCTTGGCCTTCCATGATATCTCCCACTACATGCATTTCAATTTATACACACTTAATATACACTTGATTAATCGGGAAACGTATTAGTATTAGATAAAGTATAATGATATTAAGAGTATCAAATTATAGTAATGATTTTTTTTTTCTAAATCATCAGTACCAATGTACCATATAGAGTTTTTTAGCCCAACTGGTAAGCTTAGATATGGTGATAATGTTATTATTTATAGTATACCTTCAACAATAGTAAAAACCACAATAGCTATGAACATAACCTTAGTTTGAAATGAATCATGTAAACTTTGTATTCTTTGTTTGCACGTGTGATTTATCTTTGTGTGTTTGTTTTTGTTTTTTTTTTTGGTGTTTCGTGTCATCAATCCTATTTAAGTATCATGAATTCCTAACAAACATATACTATAAACACAAATTATTTCGCATAAAAGTGAATGGAATTCTTGTGGAGTGTGGGCTCATCCAGCAATACTGCATTTTGTACTTTTCTATAATAATTGCTGTTTGTATTGTTACTGAGATTTGAAAGGAGCATTCCATTGCTTCATAATCAAGGTCTGACATAGATGATATAGATCAATGAATAATGAAGGATGGGGCTTTGAATATTAGGTATTAACTCGAGAGATAGAGACGCAAGCTTGTCTGCAATCCAAGAGGCCAAGGCTCATTGGAGTGTTTTGAAAAGAATCTCTCTCACTTTCTCACACAAGAATTATATATGTACCAAATCCCCTTCCCTTCGGAATTTGCAAAGCCAGTACTGAATGGCAATGCCCACCAAAAAACACAAAAAAAAATTGTAACAAATCTCTCCAAACTTCAATACATACAAGACATTATATACTAATAATCTACACCAATCAAGTCAAATTTTTTTTTTTCCTTTTTCTTCTCAAAACTCTGCTCCCAAAAATATTGAGGATTCTAGACAACTAAGACCACCATTTTCTTTTGTTTTATACCTTAATCGGAGCTCCCTTTGTCATCATCTACCCACAATGATGAAGATGAGGATGATGAGTCACCCGGCCCGATGCTGACCTGAGTCATCACTCGGAGTTGTGGTAACACTTTTGGAGCCTTCCTTCCCCTATTATCAACAGCAATTTCCTGCATCAACTGGTAGCAGCTGATGCTTTTCTCCTGCAAAAAAACAAATATTTTCCAAGTTGGCATATATTCAAATAGATTTACTATTTTTTTGTATGCCCAACCTAAATCATAATAAAATGTTCTTACTTTTCGAAGTCCTTCACACCATGATTCAGCACGTGCAGGATTGACAATAGACAAGTTTGGAATATCATGGGCTACACATAGAATAGTTGCAGCAGCAATGCATGACGGCCAGTACTTAAGAAAACTAGCCTCTGTTCACATCATCATAAAATTCAACATCTTAGTGCATATTCAAATTTAGTCTGAAAATTCAAAAAAGAAAAAAAAAAAAAAAGTGTATAGTGTGTGTGCCACTCACAGGTTTTACTCCATTGCTTAAACCGTAAAGTGTACATTGAGCAGTGTAGATCATTGCCACAACCAAGAAAGATGGCGCGAACTTGAGTGTCTCATACTCCACAAGGCAAAGCTCCATCAGGAAGAAAGATAAAAGCTCAAGCTTCCTGTTGGATTGAGCAGCCTTAAGGTATTTTCTCATAAAAACATATGGGGTTGGAACTGACATGTGGAACTGTAATGTATTAAGCATTAATCTCTCCATTTCAAGAACTTCTTTTCTAGTGTAGGCCTTATCTGAAATGACACTGCTGAAAATTTGACTTTTCGAGGAGTTTAAAAAACGCCGCTGTAGCTATCAAAACGCCGCTAATTCTTTTTGCGACGCTTAGTACCAAAACGTCGAAGACGCGGCCGTCGCTGTATTTTTATGACGCTTTAAAAGCGTCGTTATATTAGTATAGGCGGTGTTTCTATAAAACGCCGCTAAATGTGTTACATAATGATAAAATGACGTCATGTCAGTATTTAGCAACGTTTTAAAAACGTCGTAATAGCTATTTCCATTTTAAAATATAACCTGACACTATACTATAGTGGCATTTGAAAAACGCCGTTATAGCATATTTTTTTTAAGAAAAAAAATTGTGCTAATTCTGTGAAATTAAAAAAATACCTGAAAAATAGCAATAATATGCTTTTTTTTCTTCTTATTTTTATGTTTTTCAAAAACCACCATAAGGATAGTGATTGATTGAATACAAGAGCTTTATGCTAATGCTCAAATTCCATAAATTAGAGGCAGAAACAACGAAGAGGACACAATCCACAAAAGATTGGTCAAAAATAAACATCACATCTACATCACCAATAATTTATTTAGAGAAATTGGTATATTGTCTACCTTAGCTCCAAAATATGTGGCACATTATGAAGGATCCCTTTATAACTTTTGCCTTCCTTGAAAACATATACCTCTGGTAGTCCATAATAAAAAGGGAAAAGAGCAGATCACTTTATACAAAACCTATAACTCATTTGCTCAAGAAGCACAGTGCCTTGAATCAGAAAATACTATCAAGCTAATTTGGCGTGATTAGAAAACGCTTCTAGAATTTGATTAGAATAAAAACTACCATTGAAAGTCAAATTCTCATTTCCAGCCATTTAAAATGTTGACTTTCAGATCAATTAAGAACAAAGATCATATAGCAGTATCTACAATAACATATTTCCACAAATCCTACCTTGTAAAATCAATCACAATATAGTATAATTTATCTAGTGTAATTGGTAATTTCAGCCCAGCCACCAATCCCACCCTTCCTTCCAAAAAAGAGAAGGAAAGAGAAAGAAAAACCAAAGGAAAAAAAGGTGAAAACCTTGTCATATTACATAAGATGACATTAGATAAAGCAAAGCCAAGTAGTAGTTTACTATTTCTGATTCCAGACAATGGAATCAACATACATGATACATGATACCCTTTCCAAACTCAAGACAATGTAATCAACATACATAATACTCTATCAATTCTAGACTTTTACAAACTAATAAGGTACTGAATTGGTGAAGTTCTAGATTATTCTTCATTGTATCACAGCACCACATGGTTCAACCTACAATTAATATACACTTTGGTTAACAACAAACAAACAAACAACCAAAAAACTACAATACATTACGTCCACAATTCACATAGCATTTATCCTCAGGATGTGAAGAATCTGCATACTTCCTCCCCATTGCATAATTTATATATGTATACATAAGCAAATACTTTTGGCGCCAGATGATTTATTTAGTGACCGAAGGACAAAAATCCTTAATTTTGTGCTTGCATTGCCATAGGGAAGAATCATACCTGTTTGTGTCCTCCTCAACAGTAAAATCCCCTGCAAAGTGTACCAAATCAAACACAGATTTCTGGGAATCATTTGTTCCACCAAATGACTGACCCTACACACATAATTAGGCATGTATGTACGTAAATAAAAAGCAAGAGAATAAAGAGTGAGCATAAACAGCAGGCTGAGAAAAAAGGTGATATTTTGACATTTTTATTGTGCTACCAATGCTCATGTATAAAGTCATATGATGCACTAGAAAGGTGAAACACTTTACCAGTTTAGTTGTTGCAACCTCCACCATCTTGTTCAACAAATCCAATGTTCAATAGGTATACCTATATATAGAGAGTGACAGATAAGGGGACAGAGAGGAAAACATGTCAGAATATGAGTAGCCTACCAATCAGAGTATGCAAGACTTGTGTAGAACCCCAGATCATCAATATCTATCCTGAAAGTATCAAGGACCATGAGAAAAATTAATGCTAGATGCATCAACCTGGATTCTATAGAAAAAATTAATGCAAAAAATCCATAGTATGATGAGGGTAATCCAAATCTGAGAGCATAAACCAAAGGAAAAAAAAATTATCCCTGAGAACATAAACCAAAAAAGCATTTACCTTTGCTATATTGGTAGCTCACAGCTTCCCTGAAAATGGAAAAAAAAGAAAAAAGAAAAGAAATCAAATGATTTCATAAATTGTATATGGAATTGGCATGTAACCACCACAAAAGTAGATTAACAGCAAACACTCATTTTCTATAAACGTGGGTTGTCCTAGTTCAAGAACAAGAACAAAAAGTCAAGGTCCTCTTGATAGTAAGTTTACGGGTTTTGTCAGGATGACCAACAAAACTAATCCCTTCACTAAGAAAGCTAACAAATCAATCTCAATACACACTTATCAACAGCCACAGAGTCAAGCAATTAATCTAAAATAGCTATCTGCTACCATTTCACATCAAGTTAGGAAAACTACAAAAATAAAAATAAAAAAGTTGTCCTTTCCCTTATCAAGTAAGAATGTCAATGCAGTATCAGTTTTCATAAGACATTGAAAGCAATGAATTCTTTGAGGTAGAAGGTTCAACTTACCAGTCAAGCCCAAACCTTTTGTTCACACAAGCCAAAGGCAGTCATGAAAAAAAAGAAAAGAAAATTCATGCTAGAGGTTTACCTCTTATGTGATGGATCAGATAGAATTTCGGCAGCAAGTTCATCTAGGACCTCTTCCCAACCCAGTGGAATTGGTTGGTCGTCAACAAAAGGATAGCTGTATGGGCATATTAAACTGAGTGAGTGGAAAAATATGTGTAAAATATACAAAGGCAGCAGATCTATTGTTTAAGATCCTACTTGTGTGCTTTGCATGCTTCAAGAGCCATAATTGCTTTCCTAAGGTTTTGCTTCGACTTTGTAGCAAGCTTAGCAGCGAAACTCATTGGTAGATCAAAGTCTTCCTTCCTTGATATCTGAATAAGAACCTCTATGATCTGCAAAATTGTGGGGGAGAAGAGTCAAAGAAAATTCAGGGTACAATATGAGATTTTAGGCCCAGAAGATTCCCCAGCAGACTGCATACACTGCACATAATGAATGGACCTAAAGACCAACAAAATCCCTTAATATTTCTATATTTCTATATATTTGTAGTATTTGGATTCCTGTAAACAATTCTATGAAATATTTTTGATTAAAAGAATCAAGATACCAATCCCAACCATGTTAGGAACCCATAAGAAATGAGATTAAGCAATTGCCCCAGTAGCACTATTTCCACCTGAAATGGCAATGATTAAGCAAAAATTATAGCTCAACCATCTTTTGCAGATCAAGAAACACCAAAACTTGCACATTGAAATTCCAATAAGAAACCATGCAATACTGGTTTGAGAACAATCTGACAAAATGTTTTTTCTTTTCCCCCTTGATAAGCACAATGCAAAATATAACTCAATTTATAGCTGTTCCTAGACCAAACATTGGACCTCATACTTTAAATCCTATTAACTATTAGGTACTTAAAATAAAGCTAGTAGGCATTAACTCACACAACTTTTGGGGTAACATCGGCAAACTAAATTCTTAATTATGGATCTGTGCAGTTAATAGACTGCTTCCAGAAAATAACAGTAGCATAGAAAAGTTTTCTTTGTCCATGATGACCAAATGGGAAGAAAAACCAAAGTAAAATTCATTGAGCCCAACAATAAATAGCAGTATCAGCCACAATAACAGACATTACTTGGAGAAGAGATTGTTGATGGTGGAACAAATGGAGAAGGGGCAAATGGTGGAGATCCAGGGCAGGGTTTCCCAGTAACTGGTCCACATAGATTTATGTTATTAGCAAAACTGCAGAAGGTACACAAAAAATTAGCATAGCATTTTACATCAATCATTCAAGGACACTACAGAACAACATTCTCTCTAACAAGAAACCTGATGGGAGTGAATAGTGAAAACGAGCCACTGTCTGGAATAGGTCCAGATAAGCCATTGTCACATGATCACTACATCTAGAAGAGAGAAACACAAGACATCATGAAAATCCTACCTGTAAGCTTACAAACTCAAAACCTTGTTTTTTGTTTTTTTCATTTTCTATAGAGTGTATTTTCTGGTCCATGGACGGTTTTAAAAAATAAAGTGCGACAAAGATTAGCTGTAAGGCCCATTACTCATAAAAATTAAAGAGCTACATTTTCAATATTGCTTCTAATGAGATGAGAATATCGACAAAAACCTTCTCTTGTAATGCTTGTGCAAAGGCTTTAGATTAGAGGCATTACCACTAGCAATAGCCACAAAGTTAGGTAATTTAGGGACCCACTACACCAGAAAAATAAATCAAATCAATGTCAAAATTGAGACCCAAACAATGTAATGAAAAATGGAGAATTTGTTGCAATTGATATCACATATTTGACAGGCAAACATACAACAGAAACCAAGTTACAAAGATAGATGAGTGATAGAAAAAAAGAAAAAAAAATTCAAATTTAAGTCAATACCCAAATTAACCAATAGACAGACTGCTAATCACTACTGAGTTCTCCAATTAATGTTTATCATCCAAATAAACCATAACATATTTTGATACATAGAAATTGACGTAATGGTGAATGTATCCTCATATTTAGAAGCATTACAGACAAAAGAATATAGCTCCAGAAAAGTAAGAGAAACCAAATTCAATTAGATTCTCATCAGTATATACTATATTGAGTAAGAAAAACATCCTTCCTCTATTTCTTTTTTCTGAGATGCTTTTGAGTCTGATCTCTATGCAATATGAAGTAAGTGCATGCCAAAAAAGGCATAGATAGCTGCACCAAAAAAATTATAACTTCTTACATGTATTACTAGCACAAGAAATCTAGCAGCAATACTAAGTTTGCAAAATCATTTGCAAAAAGAAAGGTTAAAGAGTAATGTGAGCCAGGAAGAGCCTTACAACAATTGGATATCATGCAAGTGGAAATGACAAATATTCTATCAATGCAATTGAAACTCAACAATAGAAACAAAAGCATAGTTAAAGGGGTGGTATGCACATGAGATGAAAATAGGGTGTATAAATTTCAAATTAACAGGGATGAGAGATAATTAAAAGTGAAGCAAAATAATAATAATAATAATAATAATAATAATAATAAAATGACCTCAAATTAACTGTATTTTCAATGAACACATTTATCAATAAACATGACATTCAAACTACAAATGCTAATAAATTGATATCAATTCCCAAACAATGAACAAAAAGCTAACACAGAGTTGTTCAATACAAATCTAAACAAGATCAAAACCAGAACAAACATGTAAACAAATATATTAGAACTTACCTCCAATGAGAAAGTTAGGGTTTCTTTTCTCACAGGAGTTGATTTTTTCCGTCACTGCCAATCAACGATTGGATCATTCGAGAGCCTGAGAACAAAATAAGGATGATTATTCAATCAATACATAGAGATACATATATAAATTCATATATATACTTGTATAGATAGATTTTTAGGAGAAAAAAATTATCCAAAAAAAAGTACAGATAATGTGTACGTAGAGAATGAGATTGTGTGAAAGAGACAGAGATCCAGAGAGATTGAGAGATCGAGAGAGAAGGAGACAGAGACAGAGATCGAGAGAGAGAAGAATCGACGAAACTGAGATTGGATTGAAATTGAAATCGAAATCGTGCATATGGTTAGTAGACGATGCAGATGCAGATGGTGATGGCGGTGACGGTGGAGCTTTGAAATCAAAATCATTCTGAGATTGGATTGACCGAATGATGAATCACCGAGCTGAAGAAGGTTGAATCAAGTTGAAGGAACTGAAGGGTTTAGAGAGAGAGAGAGATTTGAGGGATCGGTTTCTCTGAGACTCTAGGGTTTCTCAGATTCAAATAAGTTGTGAGAGATTTGAGGGTTTGAGAGAGAGAGAGAGAGAGAGAGAGAGAAACACTGTAACACATTTGAAGGCACTTTTCAAACGACTTCATTACTTAAACGGTACCGTTTTAATAAAAACAAAATGTGACGTTTATAAAACGTCGTTAAATATTAGAAATAGTGACGTTTAAAAAAATGCCGTTAAATAAACGCCATTAAATCATATATTTCCTGTAGTGTGAAAAGCAAATCATCCACAACAGGTACTAAAACTTCCTCATATTTGCACGCTAAGAGCATTGCGACCAAACCAACCAACTGCAGCTTCTTTCGCACCACTCCTTGCTGAGCTAAAAACCGATCTGTAATATTAACAGTCAGAAATAACGTCTCGTCCCTCAGTTCAAACTTGTGGTGTACCTCAACAAGCCAGTTAATTAGTATTGCCCTCATCTTCTCATTGATGTCAGATTGTTGTGACATGTAGCTCGGTGAAACACCGCTACAACTCTCCATTTTTCTATAGTAGGCATAGACATCGTGGACATAGTCGACTACTGCTAGTGGATTCTTGGCGTCACAGCTGTCAATATCCATAACGGGCTCTTCAAATATATCTTCCATTTCAACTTCCATCTGTTCCTCTTCATCCGGGACTGCTTTTGTTTGTTCCAAGGACATTGGAACTGGGGGGTCTGTAGCTGCCTTATGTTCCTTATCTATTACTGGACAATCTTCGCAGACTCTGAAGCTTTGAACAAATGATGAATCGGGTTTCTTAGTTTTCTCCAGACAATTTTGTTGTGTGCTCGCAATCTGTGCCGCAAATTTCCTTGTGATTGGTCTATGAGGTGGATGAGGAGGTAACTTATCACAAATTTCATGGGTTTCTGACAAGACTTTCTTGTTGACAACACAAGGGTACGGATGAGCTCGAGCTAAATTTTGATTAATCATGCTTATGGCTCCATGGTTGGGCTTAATCTCCACCCCAAACCTTCTGCTACTCATTTCTTGTAAGTTTATGGGTTTAATCAAAGTGGGGTTGTTCTTGTTCTCATCAGATATAACCATTTTCTTTGGTTAAATTACCTGAAAATATAGATCTCTCCCTCTTCAACAACCACACAACCTACTACCTATCAAACACCTCACAATGTAACTAGCCTAAGAGCATCTAAAAAACCCTAAATCTACAGACTCAGCTTCTCCCTCATATAGTGTTAAAAATCTCATCATTTCATAACTTTTATTTTATTGTTAATACCTTGTAGATTTTCTAATTTAGGCCATAGTCCTATCAAATTTTGGCATTTCATCGTCTCCAAGGTAACTCATAAACCATTTTAGAGCATCTCCAACCTTTCACCAATTTTTTCAACTAATTTGATTTCAAATTTGAGTAAAAAAAACTTGATTTTATATGAAAAGACTGCCGAAGTAGTTCTTCAGGAATCTGCCGAGGTAGTTCTCCAAGAATCTGCCGAGGTCCAGACTCAAATTGCGCCTGAAGTTGAAGAATCACAGCCTTGATGTCTTTTGTACTTTTTTGTTTCTTCTGTACTCCTTGTTTTAAAACAATGCAATTTTTTTGTATGGCCGATGTGCCTTTGTATTCCCCTCGGGTATAATAACTGCAAGCTTCACTTCGGCAAGATACTGACCTGCAAACTTTTCATAAATTTCAACAAGTGTTTAAACAGTGATCTCAGTCTAACCCACTTGTAAATTGCTACAAATTTCAACAAGGATTAACATATTCAGTAAACTTTTCTCAAGTTATAACAAGTGCTAAATAATGATCTACTTGTAAATTGCTACAAATTTCAACAAGTGTTTAAACAAAATACTTAGCTTTTACCTCAACCTATAAATTGCTGCAAATTTCAACAGATGATCATATGTCGGCTTAACATCAACTTGTAAATTGCTACAAATTTCAACAAGTGTTAAGCATCCTCTTTGGTTTAACCAACCTGTAGAGTGCTACAATTGTTCAAGCAATAACCTCGGCTTCACTTCGACTTGTAAATTGCTACAAATTTCAACAAGCGAAGAGAAACAGTAATCTCGGCTTAACTTCAACTTGTAAATTGCTACAAATTTCAACAAGTGAAGATAAGAAACCATCTCAGCTTAACTTCAACTTGTAAATTGCTACAAATTTCAACAAGTGAAGATAAGGAACCATCTCGGCTTATCCTCAACTTGTAAATTGCTACAAATTTCAACAAGTGAAGATAAGGAACCATCTCAGCTTATCCTCAACTTGTAAATTGCTACAAATTTCAACAAGTGAAGATAAGGAACCATCTCAGCTTAACTTCAACTTGTAAATTGCTACAAATTTCAACAAGTGAAGATAAGGAACCATCTCAGCTTATCCTCAACTTGTAAATTGCTACAAATTTCAACAAGTGAAGATAAGGAACCATCTCAGCTTATCCTCAACTTGTAAATTGCTACAAATTTCAACAAGTGAAGATAAGGAACCATCTCGGCTTAACTTCAACTTGTAAATTGCTACAAATTTCAACAAGTGTTTAAGCGTCTTTGTCTCTTCTCTGCCCCCAATGTGAACCTGAGTTCCACTTGGGTTCTCATTATTCATGTCTCTCAGAAACAACATTATATGTCTTTAACAATCATATGTGTTTTGAAGAATTCCAAAAAGATTTTATTGATGACATCGGCCAAAAATAATGCACATCTAATGATAGAAAAATTTCAAATTACAAGTGTTCCAAGGTCTTGGCAATGCTTTGCCCTCATTATCTTCAAGCCGGTAAGCTCCATTGCCTAATACCGAAGTAATTCTGTAGGGTCCTTCCCAGTTTGGGCCAAGCTTGCCCTCTCTGGGATCCTTCTTGTTGCCGACGACTTTTCTCAGGACTAAGTCACCGACTTGAAAATCTCTTGGATTGACCTTCTTGTTATAAGCTCTGGCAAGCTGTTGCTGGTATACTGCAAGCTGAATTGCAGCCTTCTCTCTTCGTTCTTCCAAAAGATCCAGATCTCGGGCTAGAAGTATATCGTTAGTCCCATTCTCAACTCCCTGGGTTCGGATCCCTGGGATGCCGACTTCCAGTGGAATTACTGCTTCTGTGCCATAAGCCATGGCAAAGGGGGATTCCCCTGTTGATCTTCTCGGCGTAGTCCGATATGCCCAAAGCACGTTGGGCAATTCGTCTACCCACTTTCCTTTTGCTGCCTGCAGCCTCTTCTTTATTCCATCCAAAATTACTTTGTTGGAGGCCTCTGCTTGCCCATTGCTTTGGGGAAAACTTGGTGTTGAAAAGTAATTCTTGATCTTGAATTTCGCGCAAAAGTTCTTGATGAGTTTGCTGTCAAACTGCGTTCCGTTGTCGGCAACTATGGCTCTGGAATGCCAAATCTGGTGATAATGTTTTTCCATATGAAATTCTTGACGTCCACATCTCGGATTTTGGCAAGAGGTTCTGCCTCTATCCACTTTGTGAAGTAATCTGTTGCTACCAGCAAGTATTTTCTCTGCCCAGTTGCTTGGGGAAGTTGTCCAACCAGATCCATGCCCCACTGGGCAAACGGCCAAGGGCTGGATACTGGATTCAGGTCAGCAGCTGGCTGATGAATCAAAGGTGCAAACCTTTGGCATTGTTCGCACTTCTTCACGTATGCTTCTGCATCCTTTTGCATGTAGGGCCACCAATACCCCTGGGTAATGGCCCTGTGAGCTAGTGATCTGCCCCCAGCGTGGCTTCCACAAATTCCTTCATGAATTTCATATAAAAAATCTTCAACCTGCAAAGGGTGTACGCACCTTAAAAGGGGTCCAGTGAAGGATCTTCTGTAGAGATGTCCGTCCGCAGTCAGGCTGAATCTTGCCGACTTCAATCTGACTTTGTGTGCCTCCTTGCGGTCTTCTGGCAGTTTTCCTTCTTTCAGGAATGCAACAATTGCATCCATCCAGCTTGGCCCCATGTCCACACACATTGCTTCTTGCTCTGTGTTCTGTGGTTCTATGCTCGGGCCCGACATGTAGTCAATCATAATTGTCCTTGTTTTTCCAGTCTGCATTGAACTTGCCAGGTTGGCCAACGCGTCGGCGTGGTTATTATCATCTCGGCTTACTTGGAGTAGTCGGCAGTTCTGAAAAAGGGCTGCCAATCTGATGACCTCTTTTGCATATGCCGACATCCTCTGTCTCTGGCTGCAAATTCTCCTGTTGACTGGTTAACAATTAGCTGTGAATCACAAAAAACTATTACCTCATCTGCTTCGGCTGCTGCTGCCAGTTTTAGCCCTGCAATTAATGCTTCGTATTCTGCTTCATTGTTTGAGGCCTTGAACCCCAAACGGATGGACTGTTCTATTATTTCTCCATCTGGAGATATCAGCAGCACTCCTGCCCCCGCTCCCTGTCGGTTTGAACTTCCATCGACAAACAGTCTGAAGGAGTCGCCGATGTAGATGCTGCAGGGTCTGAGTTTTTCCTTCCTTTGCTGTTTTGCCTTTGGCTGGGATTCTCCTTGCTTGCTGGGACCTCGTTCATCTTGGCTCAACGGAGCCCGATGTTCGATGGATTCAGGCGTAAATTCTGCCACGAAGTCGGCCAAAACTTGGCCCTTAATTGCTGTTCTGGGCCTGAACTCCAGGTCATACTGGCCCAAGGCCACTGCCCACCTTGCAATTCTTCCTGTTAAGTCTCCTTGTTGCAACAAGGACTTTAGTGGGTGTTCTGTTAGCACCACAATCTTGTGCGCCTGAAAGTAATGGTTCAATTTCTTTGAGGCCATTACCAAGGCCAGCATTAATTTCTCCAGTGGTAGATACCTTGTTTCAGCGTTGGCCAAGGTTTTACTTATATAATAGACAGCCTTCTGTTCTCCTTGTTCTTCTCGGATTAGCACTGCACTTACTGCGTGTTCTGACACGGCTAAGTACAAAAACAACTCCTCCCCAGGTTTAGGTGTTGAGAGGACTGGAGCCGTGGTCAGATATTTCTTTAGGTCGGCCAAAGCGGCCTCACATTCCTCAGTCCATAGGAAGTCTGTGTTCTTTTTTACCAGGTTGAAGAAGGGTTTACATTTGTCTGAGCTTCGGCTTATGAACCTGTTTAGGGCTGCGGCCCTTCCAGTAAGCATTTGTACCTGTTTTGCCGATGTTGGGCTCTGTAGGTCTAAAATGGCCTTGATCTGATCTGGGCTGGCCTCTATGCCCCTCCTTGTTACTAGGTACCCCAGAAACTTACCAGATCCAACTCCAAACGCGCACTTTGATGCGTTGAGTCGGAGCCGATATGTTTTGAGGATTTCAAATACCTTTTTTAGGTCGGCAAGATGACTCTTAGGCTCCTTGGTCTTCACGACCATGTCATCGATGTAGACTTCTACTGTTTGGCCTATCAGGTGCTTGAACATTTTGGTTACCAGCCTTTGGTAGGTTGCTCCTGCGTTTTTCAACCCAAAAGGCATCACTCTGTAACAGTACAGGCCTTTTGGGGTGATGAACGCTGTCTTCTCTTCGTCTGGGGGGTACATGGCTATCTGGTGGTACCCCCTATAAGCATCCAGGAAGCTCATCCTTCCATGTCCAGATGTGGCATCCACCAGCTGGTCAATTTTGGGCAGAGGGAAGCTGTCTTTGGGACAGGCTTTGTTCAGGCTTGTAAAATCTACGCATACCCTCCATTTACCGTTCTTCTTCTTTACTACCACAGTGTTTGATAGCCATGTCGGATAATTGACTTCTCTGATGGCCCTGGCCTCTAGAAGTCTGTCTACTTCCTCCTCCACTGCTTCGACGTGCATCAACGTCGGTCTTCTGGCTCGTTGTATTACAGGTTTGGCCGACCTGTCAACGTTCAGTCTGTGACATGTGACCTCGGGGTCAATGCCAGGCATTTCATAAGGTGTCCAGGCGAACACCTCTATGTTTGTTCTCAAAAAGGCTTCCAGTTCCTTTTCTTCTTCTTCGGCTAAGCCTGAGCCGAGAAGAAAAAAGCGCTCTTCATCGCCCTCCTGGACGAGGATTTTCTTTAGTGTTTCCTCACTCTTCTCGGTCGGCTCCTTGCCGACATCATCTAGGACCTCCATGTCCTCATCTTCAATCTCTGCCTTCCCTGGTTCTTGTATGTTGCAGGTTGTTTTCATTGCTGCCATGGAGCAATTTTTTGCCTGCAGCTGGTCTCCTCTGACTTCTTCAATTCCATGTTCTGTTGGGAACCGCAATAGTTGATGCAACGTTGAGGGAACTGCCCCCATTGCATGCAACCATGGCCTTCCCAAGATGATGTTGTATGGTGAAGGTGTGTCAATCACGATGAACTCTGTCCTGATCTTCTTAGTGCCGGCTTGTACTTCCAAGTTTGTAGCGCCTAGTGGCCACGTCGGCGTTCCATTGAAGCCGACCATCGGGCCATTCGATTGCTCCATGTCATCTGGGTGAAGGCCCAGCTCCTTGTAACATCTAACATACATGATGTCACAAGAGCTGCCTTGATCTATCAGGATGCGTTTCACTTGGCACTCCCCAACCTGGAGGGATACTACCAAGGCATCATTATGCGGGTGCTGGACCATCTCTAGGTCGGCTTCGGTGAATGCTATCATCGGGCCTGGGTACTCTTCAGGCCGAGGTCTTTTCTGTCCGACCTGGTTCACGTGCTGCAGGTGTTTTACTCTTTGGGTCTCCCCCCGTATGTCATTTTCGTTCACCTTGGAGTGAATTACGTTAACCACCCTAGGTCCCCCTCCCTGTGGTTGCTGTGCTGGGGGAGGCGGGGCTGCTGGTGCTTGAGGCAACCTTGTCTGCTCTTCTCTGGTCCTGGCTTCGTCGACAAGATCCCTCAGATGGCCTTGTCTTACTAAGTCCTCTAAGTATGCTTTTAGGGCTCTGCAGCCCTGAGTTGGGTGCTCTTATTCATTGTGGTAAGCACAACGCCTACCAAGGTTCCTGCCCATGTATTCCCCTGGGGCTTTTGCTGGTGCTCTGAAATAGGGTTGATTTCGGATTTGATCCAGGACTTTGTGGATCGGGATTCGGAACACAGTTGTCACTGCCTGTTTTCCCTTCAATTCTATCTCTGCTTTGCTGAATCCGCTGTTACTTCGGCCTTGCTTCGGCGAGCCGTTCCCTTTTTCCTGCTTTACCTCTTTATTTCCCCGATGTATCTTCCTCGGCTCTGGCATACTTCTCAATTCTCGCTATGAGCTCTTCCATGCTCTTTGGCAATGTCTTTGCCAAAGATTTCCGCAGTGAACAATCATCTTTTAAGCCGTTCTTGAAAGACACGACTGCCACTTCCTGGTTGCATTCGGGTATTCGATTGAACACCTCGTAGTATCTTTTTGCATAGGCCCTAAGGCCTTCATCCTTGCTGATCTTCAAAGCCATTAGTGCGTCCACCCTTAATGGTTGTAGCTTGTTCGTCACGAACCTGGCCACAAACATCTCGGCCAGGCCTTCTCATGTCTTCACGCTTCCCTTTGGCAGTTTGTGGAACCAATCTGATGCAATCTCCTCAAAGGACGAGGGGAACACTTTGCAGAGCAGTGGCTCGTTTCCACTGTATAATGCCATTGAGTTCAAAAATAATCCAACGTGGAAGTTAGGGTCTGACTTACCATCATATATTTGAAACCTCGGCATGCTGAATCTCTTCGGTGCCTCAAATTTGTCCAATTCTACTGATAACGGTGTCCTCGGCTTGACGGGTGAGGTAACCTCGGCTTCAGCATTGTGTTCCTTCCTCTTGAGGTAATTTCTTAAGTCTTCTTTGCTCCTCCCTGGAGCTCGGCTATCTTTTGACTTCAATCTTTTCGGTACACTACTTTCGGCCTCGTGGTGGGCCCGTTTTGATCTTTCTCCATGGGTTGTGTCAAAGCAGAGCGCCTGCCCTTGGATATGCCGATGTTCTCTGGGTTCTGGGTCCTTCGTGTGATATGTCCTCTGGGATTTCTCTTGTCTCGGCTCTTCTCGTCCGATTTCCCTGGAAGGCGGGTGGGAGTACCTTGCGCTCCTAGTGTGCTGAGGTGTTTCGGGAATTATTTTCCTTCCTCCCTTCTGAGTATTAACTGCTGGAATTAGCGTGTCCTGCAGCGGGTATGGTGGCTGCATGACATTGTTTTGCATCATAAAGTTGACGACCGACTGCAGGTCTGCCAACTTGTCTACCAATTCTTTCACTTCCTCATCCCTCCGTAGGCACCTATCCCTCCATACCTGGAGCTTATCTTCGTTGTAGTATCTATCCTGATCTGTCTTCTTTGAAGTGTCGCCCTCCTGGCCGACGTTTTTTCCTCTGTGACCCTGGTCACGGGTTTCTTTGTTGTGGTTGTCTCCTTCAATGTCAAGGTCGATAGGTCTGCTACTCCCTGCGGGAGCGTCGTCCCCAACCTTTTCTTGTTGTGCGTTACTGGCCATCTATTCGTCTTTCTTTCCCACAGACGGCGCCAAATTGTGTGAGTGATTTTCTGATCACACTGCCCTCCTTAGTGATTCAGCTGTAGAACACAGGCAGAATAGATGGCACCCTGCTGTCCTGCACAGAAAGAAAAGGCTCCGGCGGTGGTTCTTCCACCCGGGGGCACTCCGACGATCAAGTCAGTATATCTCTCAAAGATAATCAAGTATTCAACTCACAAGCTTGAGTATAAAAACATACCTTTGACCCATGGGGGTGCCTCTCTTTTATGGCCAATACAATCCTAGTCCCAATAGGAGCCTGACTCCAATGGACTCAGGATTACTGCTAATCTGGAACTCCCAGTGGGATTAGGATAAACCCTCTAATAGTTTCATCTTTACCCAAACTGAAGTCTTCTCTCAATCTTGGACTCTTGTCCTTTATCCGCTTATCTCGGATTCTGATATCTTCGGAGATAACCTCGGCAACTCTGAGATCACCTCGGCGTAACTACCACGACACGTGGCACCTCGGCTGACACGTCGGCGTCACCTTGCCACGTGTTAGTACTCAGAAAATATATCCCCACAAAAATCTTTTTAAAAACCTTCCTCTTATCCAAAATTCCCTTTTCATCAAATTTGATCAAGAAAACCCATCTCCAATGCTTCAATTTTTTTTTTCCCATCAAATTCAAATTTACTTTATTGGTTCTCAATTTGCTAAAAAAAATAACTCTACCTTCATGAGATTTGATGAAATAATTAGAGATAATTTTTTAACACTTTTGATGAAAAAAAACAAAAATAACTAAATGGGTATTCAACTAAGTCACAGTAACATCAAAATATCCATTCGTTTCTCACTTTCCACAATTCCCAAACAATTGCTAAAGGTAATACATCCCAAACCATTGTAATTTTCTTTCTAATAGGAAAAACAAGCCACCACAAGAGTAATTGTTACAAACATAAACAGATTTCAACAAACAAATAAAAAATTACAGTCTCATATCAGTTACGTGAGTACAAAATCCAATTACCCACACATCAGATTTCACACACTCAATCCAAATTTCAAGTATATTTCACACACTCAAGCCAAATTTCAAGCAAATACACATCAGATTTCAACCGATTCAATTCATATTTTCCTAATTTTATAAAC
Organism: Camellia japonica; assembly: GCA_030407325.1. Taxonomy (NCBI): domain Eukaryota; kingdom Viridiplantae; phylum Streptophyta; class Magnoliopsida; order Ericales; family Theaceae; genus Camellia; species Camellia japonica. Next base: position 2,861,190 of record JAPPVO010000002.1, read on the forward strand.
CAACCTAATGAGTTCACAATGGTGAAAGGGGCAGTTTCGAAGAAGGGGATTTCAGTCTGGGGTTATATAGAATGGAGATGGAGAAAGGGAGAGAAACAAGTTGCAGCGAGAGAGAGAGAGAGAGAGAGAGAGAGAGAGAGACATACCTTGAGGCGAAGTCGAGGGCACGTTATGTTCGCGGGATAGTCTTCGAGGGTGAAGAAGAGCTTCGAAGTCGTGTCTGAAGAAAGCTCTGGAGTCATGTCTGAAGAAGGTGAAGAGGAGCTTCGGAGTCGTCTCTGAAGAGAGCTCCGGAGTCGTGTCTGAAGAGGGCGAATAGGAGCTTCGGATTGGTCTGAAGAATAAGGGTTTTCGGAAAACAAAGGGAAGAGGGTTTGTGAACATACAACAATCGGTGAACAAAATTGTAACCGGTTGAGAGGGTATTCAATATTTTCAGTCAAATTATTTGATGGTTGAGATTAATTTATAAATATCTAATGGTTTAAAATAAATGTGTACATAATGTGCACTATTTAATAAAGTGCACATCTTAACAACTTCCTTTCTTTGTTTCTTTTTTTTTTTTTTGCACTTTTCCATTAGCATTAAAGATGGATAGATTTAATAATGTGAACACAATTATTATCTCTAACCATAAAAATACATACAGAGATTACGTTACTTGTCAATAAACTTGATAAGACTTTTTGACACACGTGATGCTTGTATAATTTAAATAAATAAAAATAAAATAAAATATTTATTAAATATTATGTGTCACTCAAGTTGAGTCTTATACTTTAACCTCACCACCATTACTACCTGTCTACAGCTACCACCACTACCTCCACTTCCACCACCATTGCTGTCGCTATCACTCCTGCAACACCCCGAATAATTCAGTTATTGCCTTGTTGTGACGCCGAACCTCCGGATACTGAGTTTGGTTTGTAACAACTCCACTACTATCACCCTTCCACAACCACTAAACGGTTTGTCAATTTCTTTTATTTAACATATTATTCAATCCAACCAATTCACTCAACCTATTAAATAAGCATGCGTAACTTATTTTAACCGTCAAAACTTCTCATTCACCGCATAACTTATTATAACTATCCAAACTTCCTGTTCACCACCTCTATAAAAAAATATATAGATGATTAACAATCTCGCTTCTATAAATTCAAGAAAGTTTGTTTCAATACTATTTTAAATATTAAAAATAAAATAATAAATAAACGTAAAAAGGTAGAGCCATAAAACCAGGTCTTACAAATTCCCTATATATATATATATATATATTGGCTTTTTCACTAAACATTAAAGATGGCTAGATTTAATTCACACAATTATTGTCTATACTCATAAAAATACATTATAGGAATTATCACTATTACAAAAATAGTTAAAGATCACACTTTGATAAAAAAAAAATATCTTACTTTTATTGGAAATGTGATAAAAAAAATTAGATTGATATTTTAATCACACTTAATTTGATTGAGTGTGATAATATTCATTTTTTATGTCACTTTTCAATTAAGTGTGATTATATATATATTTTTTTAATCACACATTCTAATTAAAGTGTAATTATATATACACTACTACTTTTTAATCACACTTTTTAAATAAGTGTGATTAGATATATATTTTTTAATCACACATTCTAATTAAAATGTGATTATTTATATATTTTTTAATCACACCTTCTAATTAAAGTGTGATTATTTATATATTTTTTAATCACACCTTCTAATTAAAGTGTGATTATATATATACTACTACTTTTTAATCACACTTTTTAAATAAGTGTGATTATATATATATTTTTTAATCACACATTCTAATTAAAGTATGATTATTTATATATTTTTTAATCACACCTTCTAATTAAAGTGTGATTATATATACATTACTACTTTTTAATCACACTTTTTAAATAAGTGTAATTATATATATATATATATATATATTTAATCACACTCCACTACAAGAAAAAGCATCTTTGGCGACTAAAAAAGCACATTTGGTCGCTGAAAGTATAGGTTTTGGTGACTAAAAAAGCATTAGTAGCCCAAAGTAAAGATTTTTGGCGACTAAAAAAATTTAGTAGCCAAAAGTATAAGTTTTGGCGACTAAAAATCTATTTGGTTGCCCATATATGGCTTTTACCGATTAAAAAAATTTTAGTAGCCAAAAGTAAGGCTTTTTGGCGACTAAAAAAAAATTAGTAGCCAAAAGTGAGGTATTGGGTGACTAAAAAGATGTTTGGTCACCAAAAGTGAAGCTTTTACCGACTAAAAAAATTTTAGTAGCCAAAAGTGAGGTATTGGGTGACTAAAAAGATGTTTGGTCGCCAAAAGTGAGACTTTTACCATCTAAAAAAATTTTAGTAGCCAAAAGTCAGATTTTTTGGCGACTAAAAAAAATTTAGTAGCCAAAACTGAGACATTGGGAGACTAAAAAGATGTTTAGTAGCCAAAAGTGAGGCTTTTTGGTGACTGAAAAGAAGTTTAGTCGCCAAAAGTAGTAATTTAGCCCGGGAATTAAATTTTTTAATGACTAAAAAATAATTAGTAGCCAAAAGTATAGAATTGGCGACTAAAATTATGTTTTGTTGCCAAAAGTGGTTTCTTTTTTTTTTCTAGTAAATAATTTATTTTTACATAAATTATGTTCAATAAAAAATATTTATCTTTATATATATACTTTTATATTAATACGAGTCTATGTACTATATAAATAATATATGTTGCATATATAATCATATGGTGTTATAGAGGTGTAGTGGAAAGAGTGTGTTGTTTAAGGTTTGTGGTGTGAGAGGGTTGATGGTTCGAATCTCCACAAGAGCAAATGAGAAGCTAGTGAGTGTAATATCTTTTTTTTCACATCTAAATGTTATTAATCACACTTGAAAAGTGTGATCTAAATATTTTTAATTACACTTAAAAGGTGTGATCTAAATGTTATTAATCACATTAAAAATGAACCCTTTTAATCACACACCCAAATATCACACTTCAATAAAACTTAAAAAAATGAGAAGCTAGTGAGTGTAATATCTTTTTTTTCACATCTAAATGTTATTACTCACACTTAAAAAGTGTGATCTAAATATTTTTAATTACACTTAAAAGGTGTGATCTAAATGTTATTAATCACATTAAAAATGAACCCTTTTAATCACACTCCCAAGTATCACACTTCAATAAAACTTAAAAGGTGTGATTAAATAACATACATCACACAAAAAAAAGTGTGATCTTTATCTGTTTTTGTAGTAGTGTACGTTACTAATCCACTTAACAGTAAATGTGGCAAGACTTCTAAACAAATACACTTAACAGTAGACATACGTGATACTTGTGCAATTTAAATAAGTAAAAATGAAATAAAATATTTATTAAATATTATATGTCATTCAAATGATAAGAGTCTTCTACTTTAACCCTACCATCATCACTCACTACAGGAAATTCATTCTTTAACGGCGTTTTTAAAATGCCGCGAAAAGCCTGAAAAACGCCGTAATATCTTATAGTGACGTGTAAAACTTTCACCGCTGATAGGGGCGCCGCAATAGCTACCCAACGTTTAAAAAACGTCGCTAAAACTATTAGACGGCGTTTTAAAAAACGCCATAAAATCTTTGACGACCGTCTTATCCTCCGTCCCAAATTAACGTGTGACGTCACAATGACGTCATTTAGTGGCGTTTTTTGAAAAAACGCCACTGTTTTTTTTTTTATTTCTTTAAATTGTGCTACTCCCTGCAATGACGTCATTTTGTGGCGTTTTTTGAAAAAACGCCTCTTTTTTTTTTTTTTTTGTGGAGGGGGGGTTCCTGCTGCTGATGCAAGAATATGAAATAAAATACCATTTTGAATGGTAAAATAAATCCATTCAAAATATATATAAAAAAGAGTAAATATAATGTGATGGTCATTGTGATTCAATCATTGATCATAAATTTTGTTGAAAATTGATATTACAAAGTTATGTGATTACTAAGACCAAGCAATCTACGGGTATTGTTATTATTCCCTCTTTTGCTTCTGTTTGGTTCTTCATTTAAGAAAAATAAATAAACAAAAATAGAAGTCACAAAGTGAAAATAAAACCACCAATTTCCAATCAAAACATAACTGTCACTTTTGGTACTTCAAAGAACATCAAAACATCTTGCTCTTCTCAAACCATTCTTTAGCGGGAGCCTCGTTCATTGAACCTACTTTAGCAGCAGTCTCTCCCACTGACAATAAGAACTCTACAAAAAAATATTTGAAGAGACCCAACTTACTGAGAATACTAAGAGATAGTTCTGTCACCGTATCTTCAACCAGCAGGCAAAATTCCCCAAAACCTGTTCAAAAGTTCAATGATGCAAACATAGAAGATGTTCCGGCTTTTTCTCTGTTCTACACTCTGCATCTTCTCACCAAAGACCTCCTCAAAAGATCAAACCACCCTCATTAACACATCATTATTCATTCTTCGTCACTGTCACCTCTGTTTTCAGCCACATTCACCCTCTCCATAGCATTGATATCTGGTTCATCTCCTAAATAGCAAATAGATGTATCTGAGGATGATCCAACAAATCCCATTTCATGCGGTGTTAGACCATGGGATGATGGGTGAGGAATTGATTGTAAGAAGTTGAAGTAAGCATATTTTACATTGAACTGCATATCATACCCTGCAAGATAACATGTGCGTTAGATTCTTATACTCCTTTTTTTAAGTCAAAGCAAGAAAAAGGAAGAAGCGTCAAATTCGTAATTACAATAGTTCACTGCGATAGTGCGTCCTCTGCTGTCTGGACTTTGTCTAACATGATGAAACCACATACTTGGCCTGCATAAACTCCAGCAATTCAGCATCATCTTAACTAATTATCATAAACTCCAAGCACAAGGGGAAAAAAATTCCTCAACACAAATATTTCATGATATACTTGCTAATCCAAGTAATGAAGCAGAGCAGGGAACTTCGTTATGGTTAAAAAATGATATATACATGGTTGCAGAGCCGATGGAAGCAACAAGCAATGCTGATATGAAGTTATACAGTTGCATTAGCCTATGGATGATTTGAACCGTTATTTCTCTACTTCTTTATCAATGCTCTTTCCAGGAAACTAAAAAAGAATCTCAAACAAAACTGTTTGGGAAAATTGGCCTCATTTCATAAGCTAATCTAGTTGCAGAATATTTTATCTCAACAGTTAAATCTTAGACAATGCAAGCAACATTCATACTTCAAATTATTTCCGTCTTCAGTTAATTCAATTCAGCCAATTACTAAGGCTCATGAAACCCTGCTGCTACTTTATGCGGAAGGCAGAAACATAGAAATTATTTATTTAATAAATTATTTTTTGAAGGAAATTCCAAGTATCTTCTGAGGTAGTAAATTTGTAACAACCTTCCCCGAAGTTTCTGAAATGACAGAAAACTGTGGGCTGCAACTAGGGTAGATGCAACCACCCCCTACTCCCACTCTCATTTCAAGATACATATCATTATTCTCAAAACTGTTTGGAAAGAGGAAGTCAAATGGTCCCATGTGCATAAAACATGTCTACCAGTACATTCATCATGTTAAATTGGTGGTTAACATTCCACACCATCATCAAAATGATTTTGAATGGTGCATGTCCTCTGCACCAACCATGAAAAAGGGGGAGCAACATGTCACAGTTGTCTAAATCCACCAAGCAAATGGTTGATATAACCGCAAAAAGTGGGAAAAGCCAATCACTTGTAACATCCTTCAATCTCCTGCACATATCTATGGAATGAATTGTACTATTTATGCCCATGTAATTCATTATAAGTTATCTTAATAATCTAAATCGTTTTTTTTTTAGTCTACGATAGTATAATCAACGCACAAAATTTTGATACAGAGTTCCGATACAAAATGGGATCACAACAGTTAAATGGAAACAAAGATAATGACTAACATTAAAGGCACACTACTTTTAGAATAGTAGTTTCTGACTGACAAAGATAATGAAAAAAAAATGTTAACATCATCAATAAAAACCTTAAGAGAAGTTTCTGACTGAATGCTATATACCCCTTAAAAATGAACTTCTCAACAAATTTTCCTTTGTTGTTTTCCCTGCCTGTTTTCCACATCATTTTTATGTATCTTCTCAACAAACCATCACACAGTGCAATTATCAGAGTATAATCCGTTTAGTGAATACCTTTCACCACATTATTGTATAAATAAATAAGGCCTTGGATTAAGTGAACACATGAAGATCCAAAACTCAAATACCAGGATGACAATCTTTACGAATGGAGGAAACAAAAAAATACAAGTAGTAGCTAGCTTAAGCCTGTTACCCAACTATAATGTATTAAAACACGAATGGCATTATTCAACTCCATCTTACCTAGTTACCAACTGAAAAATGTGTGCAATAGCCATAGAAAGATCTCTTCCAAATGACAAAGGTACAAGTTACAACAATGAAAACTTCACTTCACATTTCATCTGGGTCAACCATCTTTCGAATTATATCAATAAGACGACGGCACAGACTCACAGAAATCACATAAATTTGCACACCAGACACTACCTTAACTTGAGCAATCACATAAATAAGCTATAAGTTATAACCACTAATTTCAGAGAGGTTCATCTATGTAATGGACATGGGTAATGTCAATGATTCATATCCCTGCCACATTGTCATTCTACTCCATGATTCATATTCACACCACATTGCCATTTGGCCTACCCTAAAATAACGCAAAACAAACTAAGAACACATGGAAGAGATGCCAATTCGATAGGAATGAAATGGATTGGTTGCTCATTTAGAATTGTTCTACACAAGTACAAAAGTCAAATATTAATCAGGTGTTTGCATGCATCTACAGGTAGTTCAAGCACGCGCAGGTTTTTGTATGTTAATCTGCATTACTAATCTTTCTAAGGAAGCAAGGTATAATTGTTCAGAACTAAGTGCAATAAATAGAACTTACCCACAGCGCTCAGCGCAGCTTTTAGATATGATTGTTGACTGAGCACCACTATCAACGAACGCCTGAAAGGAAGTGAAGCAAAAAGTCTACAATCAATCAAAGCAACAGGGCAGAGGATTTTGAAATACAAAGTAACAAGCTACACTACTCAACATCACCGACTCAAACTTCTAAACTTGAATTGTAAGCTATCTGCAACAATTAATCGTTGGATTGTGCAAGAAAAACAACATAGAGCGCAGTACTTAACAACTGCATTAAAGACCAAGTAAGCATATTCCAAGAGAGGGGGGAAAAAAATGTTTAGCAGGCAATACAAGAAACACAGGGTTGTTACTGCATGCAGAATTAAAAACAAGTGTAACGATAAAAAATATAGAAAAGCATGGAAGCAAACCATGCTATTTCCCTTGTTACTACCTTCAAAGGGACACCATTGACTTCCATGTCAACATATAACATGACCTGAAAAGTTCAAAAATAATTTAAAACTCATTTACCAAGAAATAATAAGTACAGTTTTTACATGTGGCAGTCAATTACACATACCACCCTTGCAAAAGCTTCAGGATTGTGTTCAAGAGCAGCTGCCCAGTTCTCATCAATACCTTTCTGCAAACCATTTAAAAACAATGCAAAGAACCAAAGGGAAAGTTGTTATTCGATCCAAAAAATGTTTCAAATAAATACTGAATCCTAGGTTCATTCGGAAGTAAAAGCTTCATTCTTGACCACATTTTCAAGTTAAGCACTATGCAAAAGCACATTGTAAGAAAGCATTGTCAACCAGTTCATGTAAAAAATTGCTATTTATACTTTTATTTTGTTTCTGTTGAATGTAACAATTCCTACAATCACTCCACTATAGTTAGTGCACCATAGTTAGTGCTCCATTACCATTATACCTACTCCATTTAGGTTAATGCTCCATTTAGGTTAATGCTCCATTACCATTATACCTACTCCATTTAGATTAATGCTCCATTTAGGTTAATGCTCCATTAATTTAGTTTAGTGCTCCACTAATTTGATTACTCCATTGTATCCCATTCTCAATATAAAAGAGAGTTCATTCTCTCCATTGTAATATCAATATTGGAATCAATCAATAATATCAATACATTAATTTCCTACATGGTATCAGAGCAATAGGTTAAGCTCTTAGTGTTTTTCGCCTTCCGGCGGGCGGCAACCTTGCCTTGACCGCCCGCCGGACCTCTACACATACCTTATTCCGCTGCCACTAAACCCAATTCAACATTCTAAATCCCTAAAGCATGCTTCAGCAGTCAGAATTTCTCTACTACTCTGCGTCATCATCTACTTCGCAGTAGGTTTCTTCGGATACCTTCTATTCGGGGACTCAATCATGTCCGATATGCTCGTCAATTTCGATCAAAATTCTCAATCAGCCATTGGTTCGCTGCTCAACGACGTTGTTCGGGTCAGCTATGCCATCCACCTCATGATGGTTTTCCCGGTGATGAATTTCTCTCTGAGGGCCAATGTAGATGAACTTTTCTTCCCAAGGAAGCCTATGTTGGCCAGAGACACCCCCAGATTTGTATCTCTCACTTGTGTTCTGCTCACAGTCATATACTTGGTGGCAATAGCAATTCCGAACATATGGTATTTCTTTCAGTTCATGGGGACTACCACTGTCATGTTCCTCATGTTCATCTTCCCAAGTGCGATAATTCTAAGAGATGTTCATGGTATATGTACGAGGAGGGATAAGATCACAGCAGTGGTGGTGATCGTGCTGAACATGGCGAACGAACTAGAAGAATTGCTGGGCTTTCTCTCGTCTCCATCTCCCCCAGTTAAGAAGGCAGCTGTGGATATTGTTCGGGGATTGACTGGGTCTGAGGATGGCTTGCAATCCCTTGCAAACTACTCTGATATTGTCATACCATCATTGTCTCGCCTTTTAGCTGAAAAAAAGGAGGTTTCGGAACCTGCAGCCGAGGCTCTAATAAATCTCTCACAAAATTCAGAACTGGCAGCAAAAATGGTTTCAATGGGAATGATCAAAAAAACAATGGATATTCTATATAAGCAAGAGCCTGGCATTACCCGCTTGCTTGTTATGTTCCTTGTTAATCTTACACAGTTGGACGCTGGTATTGATTCTTTGCTTCAGATTGGAGATGAGAAGATGCATGGCCTGTCTGTCATGAAGCTCGTGAGATCATTCTGTACGTCACCTAATGAGAAGAATGGTGATCCTTTTGAACATGTTGGCTCTATACTTGTAAATATTTCAAAAAGAGAAGCAGGAAGGAAACTTCTATTGGACCCTAAGCGAGGACTTTTGAAGCAAATCATTAGGCAATTTGATTCAACAAGTTCATTGCGAAAGAAGGGGGTTTCTGGAACTATTCGCAACTGCTGTTTTGAAGCTGAGAATCAAATACAGAATTTGCTTTTGATTTCAGAATTCCTTTGGCCAGCTCTACTTCTGCCAGTTGCTGGAAACAAGATTTATAGTGAACAAGACACATCAAAGATGCCACTTGAGCTTGGGAGTGCACTCTCATTTGAGCGTGAACCAGTGAATGATCCTGAAATCCGTGTGCTTCAATAATTCTGGGTGATAAAGGAGACTCTATAAGGGCATCGTATGTGCACTATATGGATCAAATACAGCAGAGTACTGTCGTGGGAGAGATCACTAGAAATTTTTCGACAAATGAGAACACATTTACAGTCGGTGGATCATATGCAGTTGATAACCTGACAGTGGTCAAAGCAGCACAATACAAATACAAGAACATTCCACATATCACAACCTCTTTGTTTATTTCTGTCGGGATACCCGACCACCATTTTACACCAAAAAAAAAAAAAAAAAAAAAAAAAAAAAAAAAAAAACCACAAACTAATTCTCCAACCACCACAAAAACCGGCCTTATTTTTTCGCCTCTTCCGCTGTTCTCTTCTTCTTGCCTTTGTCTTGGGCGTCCCTTGCCGGTGCTGCCTCCGTGTTTCCCACGCCGCCGAGCACGTTCACTTCCCGTTGCTCCTCAACCGTCACATATGGCGGCCCTCCAAATCTGAGCATCACGGTGGCCTTCCGCTTCAATTCCTTGTTTTCTGCCTTCAGCCCACATATCTCTGCTCGGGCATCCTTATACATGCCCTGGAGCAGAGCCAGTTGGGCGTTTAACTGCTGCACCTCATTAGTTCTACTCTGAAGCCGGTGCGACAGGTTGTTGACCGCCGTCATGGTCTCAACGCATGACCTTAATGTGTAATAATTCGCCTCAATATCCGACTGAGCAGCCATTATCTGCTCCACTGACACCATCGGATAGTTCAACGGCGCAAAACCAGGGGGGCTTGGTCCAGGGGCTCTTGGTTGAGGTTCAAGGGCCATATTCTGGGTTGTGGCCTCGTTGAGGTCGGGAAAGAGGGTAAGACCACGGGACGAAGAGGCTATGTTCTGGGGAGCAGAACGGGAAGAAGAAGCCATTTTCTGGGCAACAGAGTGACACAGTATCTCTCTCAGCAAAATGAAGAGGTTTTCAGAGGATTTTTCAGCAGATGTTTTGTTCTGCATAAGCGGCAGCCTCGCCTTGGTATAAATAGGCAAGGCAGACATGCGCCTCACGCGCCTCTCAGCGCAAGACGACAAAGCGGCGCGCCTTTTGATGGCTCGACTTTTGATGGATGTCGGGCACATCTTTTGATGGCACGCCTTTTGATGGCGCGCCTTTTGATGGCTCGACTTTTGATGGCTGTCGGGCACACCTTTTGATGGCACGTCTTTTGATGGCACGCCTTTTTTGATAAGATTGGGCACGCCTTTTAAGGGTCCGACAAGACTCTGTAAACTGTCCCGACTTTGATTCCGGTTAGCTTTTATAAGGGTCCGACAAGACTCTGTAAACTGTCCCGACTTTGATTCCGGTTAGCTTCTATATGGGTCCGACAAGACTCTGTAAACTGTCCCGACATTGATTCCGGTTAGCTCTTATATGGGTCCGACAAGACTCGGTAAACTGTCCCAACATTGATTCCGGTTAGCTCCTATATGGGTCCGACAAGACTCGGTAAAATTGTTCCGACATTGATTTCGGTTCTCTTCTACAACGGTCCGACATGACCCAGTAAACTGTTTTCTACAACGGTCCGACATGACCCAGTAAATTGTTTTCTACAACGGTCCGACATGACCCAGTAAACTATTTTTCTACAACGGTCCGACATGACCCCATAAACTGTTTTCTACATCGGTCCGACATGACCCCATAAACTGTTTTCTACATCGGTCCGATATGACCCCATAAACTATCTTCTACAACGGTCCGACATGACCCCATAAACTGTCTTCTACAACGGTCTGACACGACCATACAGTGTCTCCTATCTACTTTTATTTGTCAGATTATTTTTTCTGTTTTGTTACTCTCTCCAAACTCAAGTTGGTTAGTTCCTAACCCACTTGAGTTTGAGGGGGGCTGTTGAATGTAACAATTCCTACAATCACTCCACTATAGTTAGTGCACCATAGTTAGTGCTCCATTACCATTATACCTACTCCATTTAGGTTAATGCTCCATTACCATTATACCTACTCCATTTAGATTAATGCTCCATTTAGGTTAATGCTCCATTAATTTAGTTTAGTGCTCCACTAATTTGATTACTTCATTGTATCCCATTCTCTCTATAAAAGAGAGTTCATTCTCTCCATTGTAATATCAATATTGGAATCAATCAATAATATCAATACATTAATTTCCTACAGTTTCCATCCGTCTGTACCGTACCTAAGTCAAAAAATCAACATTCAATTTTTAGTTTTTCGTTTTATCAAACAGCACCTAAAGCACTCACAGTTCCTTCCAGCATTTTCAGTAATGCCTGCTGGACACCCTCTCCAGAAACATCTCTGCTTATGTTTAAGCTCTCAGCCTGCAGAAATACCCAACAAAAAGAAAGTTTTGGGATTGGAAAAACATACAGATTAAATAGAAAATAAAATATAAGCTGAAAAAAAAGGAAGAACCTTTTTGGTAATCTTATCAACTTCATCAATGTAAGCCATCCCTTGCTGAGCTGCTTGTACATTAAACTCAGCAACCTTCATGCCAAATTTGAGAGCAGAATTATATTCTAATGATTCATGAAAATTCTCGCAAGTGAGAAAACTGAAAAGGCAGCATGAAATTCTAAATATAATAATGTAAAAAGTAAACATAAATTATTATTTATTTTTTAAAATGGAAAGCAAAAATAGACATATTCCAAAACTGGTAAGGTGAGAGAAAAGTGCATATCTTATACAAACACAGTATCACACAACACACAAGATCAAACAAACAAAACAACAAAACTAACAATAGTGTGTCTAATTATCAAAACAAATAAAAATAACATGATCTTTTATCAGGAAAAAAAAAATAGAGAATTATATTTTCAAACGTATCTATAACGTATCTATATGCATAGATTACAATAGAACCACAAAAATAATAAAAGATGAAATGAAGAAAAAAAATGATATAATAAGAGCAACAAAGTCAAAAAAGAAAAAAGAAAGAACAGAAAGAAAATGAAAAATAGGGGGAAAAACGCTACAACTCTATGCATACACAATCCACCAAGAATAAGAGCAACAAATTGAAAAAGGAAAAAGAAAAGAAACATTTTGCAGACATTTAGGAACATAAGATTTGCACACCATTCCCAACATTCAAAGAATAAATAACAATTTTGACTCTCTGTTCATCATAATACAGAGCAGAATTTTCCTCTTTAACTATGAGTGGAAGCGATATAAGAAAGGTATAAACTCGAAGACAGCAGCTATGGCAAATCAGGTATGAAGTTATTAAAAAAAGAAAAGAAAAGAGAGAAAGATTTTACTAAGCACAGCAGTACATGAATGCTATCTATTATTGTAATTGTAATGCCCTCATCCTTATCAACAATTGTTGATGGTTTTCCTCTTCCTCCAGAAACTTCAACCTGCACATCACCAAATTATGGTTTACATACTGATTTACAACAAAATTTCATTGGCTTCACTAGAAACTCAGAACTAGTTATCTGACCGGAACTATTTCCCATGCAAAGGCACCAGAATCTTGAGCTGCAATACCACGCTCAAAGCTCTGAACAGCATAATCATCCTGCACAAGGCATCCAGATATAAGTAATGCAACTTTTATGCAAGAAAAATAACAAAATTCATGCAAGATGATTCTTGTGAGGGGGAATGAAAGAGAGTGATTAATTACAAATGGAGAATTTCATCATTATAAATTTGAGTTACTAGAAAATAGACCAAATGAGCAAGAAATGTTACATCAACATCTCAATAGGTAGGTTTGTAACCAACCTGCTCTTCTCTTGTTACTTTATGTTGTTCTGCACATAATTCAGCACAAACTCCCATTCCATAATCGTTATAAACATCCCACAATCCATCTTTCAACATACCATCAACAAGAGAATCGTGTCCAAGTCAAGATCCCTTCCTGCAATTAAATAAAAATTTCAGCACAAATTGCAACATAGGAGGTTCTTCATTAATATGACTAACTAGGATATTGAAGCAATAAAGACAATAATAGCAGATCAGGAAGTCCAATATTCCAATATCACCCTAGTGTATTTAATAACGAATTAGCTAAAAGGAATCAATAAGAGAAGCAATACTTTGAAAACTATTTAAAAAGTATGGAGGTTGAGAATTTGATATGATTTCAAAGATGTTCAAATCAACAAGAATGAAAGTTTAGAATCTGCAGAAATACATGAAAATGGGAATTAGAGTCAACATTTGAAGGAGAACTCGAGCATAAAGGTTAATCACTAATCTGAGGCACAACGAATGGCCATAGACTAAACAGTGGACCCATACAAAGCAAGAGAAACAACACGTTTAACAAAATTATCAAGTTTAAATGTATGGAGCCATCTTCATAAAATCATTGACCAGAGATATGTGTTATAAAACGAATCAAAGCAATCGACCTCAACTCATGTTTATCCATCAGAGATATGTGTTATAGAGATGCAAGATATGAGTATGAATGTATACACTCTTCAACCAAAAAAAAAACAAAAAAAGAAAAGAAAAAGAAATGGCTAAACGAATTGAAACTCACAAAATGGAGAACCAAACTTCAAAATCTGCAATCCAAGTGGTGGCCTTCAAATCATCGCCAGATCTGAAATCGAGCGAGAGAGAGAGAGAGTTTTCGAAATCGAGACAGAGAGCGTGTTTGAAATCGAGCGAGAGAGTAGACTGAGAACAAATCTGAAGGAGTAGACTGAGAACTTTAATCGCTCAGATTCAAATCTCCAAATCTTCAAATCTTTGACAATCAACAGCAAATCGCAAATCTGGAGCGAGAAATAGAGAGAAGTCGCAAATCGCAAATCGCAAAGCAATTTTGCTCAGAATGAATTTGAGTACTACAGCACTATCGCAAATCGCAAATAAATTTTGCTCAGAATGAATTCGAGCTCGGTAGATAGAGAGAGAAAGGGGGAGAAATCGCAGCTTTAGGGCTTTAGGATGTGGGTAACGGCGTTAGCCAATTAACACGCAGAGATGATGTTTAAAAGAAATCTAATACAGCGTTTTAAAAACGTTGTTTTAATTGAAAAATAGCGGCGTTTTTATAAACGTCGCAAAAAAAAAGTTGCTGTAGCCCCTTTTTCCTGTAGTGACTATCTATCTACTGCTACCACCACTCCCTCCACTTTCACCACCATTATTATCACTATCACTCCACCACCATTCCTCTACAACTACTAAACGGTTTATCAATTTTCTTTATTTAAATCCAACCAACTCATTTAACCTTGTTTATCAAATAAGCATGCATAACTTATTTTAACTGTTAAAACTTTTCATTTACCGTATAACTTATTATAACCGTCTAAACTTCCCTCGGGTTCCCTCTATAAAAAATATATATAAATTTATAAATGATTATCAATCTCACTTCTTTAAATTAGAATAAATTACAAACACATCATCTGAGATTTACTTAAATTACAAATTATCCCTATAGTTCTAAAAATTATATTATGCCCCCTAAGGTTTCTAATTTCACAACAAATAGGTTCTTTTATTAATAAATCATCAAGTTAATTAATAATTTTTAATAATGTTAAAATTTTATTTCAATTAATAATTCAAATAATTTTATTATTGTATAGGTGAACAGTTAGAAATTTCACTTTTTCAATTAATTCTGTTAAATAAAAAATTCTGATAGGAAAATACACTACTACATATAAGACTTTTGGTGACCAATTATTTTGGTCCTTAAGACCATTATTTTGGTCTCTAAATAATTTTTGTGACAAAATTAAATTCGTCACTAAAAAAGTCACTTAAAATGCGTCTAGAAAAGTCTTTAGTGACAAATTTTTGAAAATGTCCCTGAAAATGACAATTAGCGACCAATTTTATATTGTCACAAAATATTTGATTTTAGAAGACTAAACATTTGGTCGCTAATACTTCGTCACAAAATATCCCAATTTGGTCGCGAAAAACAAAATAATGACATTTTTAAGGACAATTATATTTGGTTGCTAAAAGACAAATAACTTTCTCTACCACACATTTTCGTCGCTAAAAGTCAATTTAGAAAATGTTTTGTAACCATTTAATTTCATAACTTAAAATGCACAAAAATTAAATTGGTCATCCAATAAAATAAAATAAAATAAAAATTTTAAATCCACACACCAAAGGCACTCTACTCCCAAACCATAAAAAGTATATAAAAAATAAAATTAAAACACAAAGTATCCAAATTCACTTCAACATAGTTTATTATATGAGTTAAAACTCAAAATATGATCAAAATAGTTCAACATAGTTCATTATATGAATTAAAACTCTATGAAGATATCAACCACAATCGACTTCAACGTCACGCTATGGCTTTGCATTTGACATGCCCAGTTTGAGAATGCTGGCAAAGGAAGGGCTTCAGTGGCCTTCCCTAATGCTCTTTCCTGGCAAACCAAAGATGATGATCAACAACATTTTCTTAGAAATCCAAATTAAAACGTCTAGGGACAAAAGCATGAACTGAAGTTCTAATCAATCAGAAGGTTTCTTAGAAGGCTAATATATGATTTGAGTTGTTCATCTATTATTTATCATTTTGTTAAAACAAGAACTCTGACTTTTGCTATGGAAAGCTTGCTTACTGTGCTTTATCATATAGATTTTGATGTTATATTAGAAAGATTGCATTTCCCCGCAGTTTTAGAAGATAGAAATATTGGTGACTCAGTTATCTGTAAGATAGACAAAATGATAGACGATAGTTACCTCATAGTTTGGTGTGAAAATGGGATAGATGCTAGACCATATCAGAGGGTGCTTGGGCCATTGTTAGACCACAGGTGTTTTGTCCATCCGTAGGAACAGAAACAGAGCTCTCAACCTGTAAAATACACAAAAGACATTGATCTATTAAGAGGTTATAATAAACACAAAGATCACGACCTATGTGATTACAAAAATTCAAAGACGAGAGAATTCATACCAGCCACACATTTGAAAAAAGGCTAAATCGAATAGAATGAGTTAAATCAATTTTATTAACTTAACATTAAAACTAATTTTTGGCAATAGTTATTTTTTTTCTCTCTATCTTCTCGTCTAGAAATCTCAATTAAATGTCCTCTCAACTTGCTCTATAGAAAAATTTACACAATAAGAACTTGATGAAGTATATTCGTTCTTCAATCAACCACCATCGTCACAAAAGTCAACTTATAATTAGTAATTAGCTAAATTAAGCTTATAATCCGAACTGCCATATTATGCTTTCTTCAAGTAACAATGGAGACATTTTATAATTGTGTCAGTATCCACTATATTTGGACAAAAGTATAACCTTCTTACTTCAAAATGAACTATAGAACAAACATATTTATTCCATAAAAGAAAGGTGGAGGCATAAACCTTGCACAACCAAAGCACCTAAGCCTATATACCTACAAGCATATACAAACCCCCATAAAATCAATAATCGAAGAAAAACAAAATGGAGCACTCT
Organism: Camellia japonica; assembly: GCA_030407325.1. Classification (NCBI taxonomy): domain Eukaryota; kingdom Viridiplantae; phylum Streptophyta; class Magnoliopsida; order Ericales; family Theaceae; genus Camellia; species Camellia japonica. Next base: position 2,878,234 of record JAPPVO010000002.1, read on the forward strand.
CACATTCAACAAAACAAGAAACAAGTATAATTTGCTTTAAACAATGAATAGGGTGTTAACAGTTACTCTCAAGAGACAGAAAAATTTTAACCTTGAAATTTCAATGGCTGTGTAGTATGTAATAAGCAAAGGCATTGCTACATATAATAGCACAATGACTACTATAAAACACATGAATGGAGAATGTAAGGAGAAAACTTATACATATTAATAGTAAGAATACCATTAATTCAGTAAAAAACAGCCCACCAATAATACACTTAAAGTTTATAATTACTCAAATTTTAAGAAACTTAGGTAAATACCTCATCAATTCGGAAAATGGTTGTAATGCGTGTAATTTGACCAGCCAACTGAAAAGAAACAAATGAAAATGAAGTCAATATAAACACATACACATATTACTTCTCTAAGTCACGTACTGGAATTATAAAAGCAAAAGAGAAGAGTTCCTAACAGTACCACAACAAAACAAATAGACTAATACTTCAACAACAAGTGCTAATTCAATAGCAATTTTCAAACCATCTAGCAACAAGAAAATTCAGAATTAAAAAATTTCCCAAAATAGCAAAAGTCCCACCATCTCTTAAACATAAATCCTTTGTTGTAGATCATATATATGATTGTTAGCACAAGTACATACTAGAATTTAGAAATTTCTAAATCATCAAATCCAAAATAATGGCCCATTTGAACCAGTAAATATAGCTTGAATCTCTGTGAGTGAGTGTTCGTTTGCGGGTGTACAATTGTACAATTACAATTGCAACATGTGTATTAGCCTGATGACCGAACCATAAGTAATCTGCCAGTATCAAATAACCCCAGACAAACTAAGACTGATGAATATCATATATCTCCAAATATATATCATAAAATAATACATACCATCACCAATCCTTAGACAAACTTATATCAAACTTAAACCTGACTTATCCTAATTTACTAGATTTTTAACCAAATTAAGGGAGACTCAAAATTTTCAAGGCCATATTTTGTAGCTCTCAAATTTGGTTTTGTTATGACCCAAATTGGTGAAACTTATGAGTTATTGTGGTTCAAATTTTAATTATGTGATAATGCCATTTTAAAGTGTGTATAGATGCACTTTCATAAAGTTTTCTTTCTAAAAATATAGGGTCATTCTATACACACCTAAAGGCTTATAACTAAATCATTTTTAATTATAACTAATAACAATAATAATAAATTATAATCAATATCACAATAAGTTATAACTAACAATAAAAAAAATCATAATCACATACCACAAATATCATAATTGGTGCAAATGTTACATACTTCAAAAGGCCACTATTATAGAATTTTCCAAAAAAATAACAGTGCCTGACTTGAGGGGGGCCATTTTTAAGGCTGTCTCAATTTCTTTATTTTAAATATAGTATATATATAGATATATTAAATGTTTGGAGAATTGGATGTAAGATGCTGCCTTTAATCACCAAGTAAAACATCTAGTTTAAAAAATGCCCCAAATAATCTAATTGATTTTTCATCCATAATACTAAACTAGTAATTACTTGGCAGATCTAAACTCACACTGCAAGGTAAATCAAACAACGATATTTCTAGTAGGCCAGTAGATACTCTCAACCACGCTTGAATTGTGTACACATTGAATAACAATCACATAGCTTCTTCAGTGTTGAAAAGAAGAAACACAAAAATAAAATGACAAGAAAGTTCAGTGAGATAGCTACCATCGCTGAAATTTCTAGTTGTTTATCATCTATAGAATTCTAAGCAAGTACCAAAAGATATATTAGCAACAATTCCAACCATTCATATTGAGAGAGAGAAAGAGAGAGAGAGAGAGAGAGAGCTCTTTCAATGCTCATTGAAATTACTGATGAAATAACATAACTAATCAACATATACCAATCACTGTTGTCATACCAAAAGTAGAACAAGTCCATATACACAAATGTATGACAGAAAATTATAATTAACTACACCAAGAAAAAGATCATAATGTATCATCAAAAAGTTTATATTAAATGTAATTATTCCAAAACCCCAACTAAAACACTACGAGAGAAGAAAAGCATGGTGATTAAATGAAGTATGGGTCATTGAATGAAAACAGAAAACAATATTTAGAAAGAATGCAATTAGATGCAAAAAAAAGAAATTAAGCTGTAAGAATTCATGGCAGATCAAAACAAGAGAACCACACCACTATAACTGCATTGCATTCAACTACCAAGGCCCCAAATTACAATACACTGAACATGAAATTTTAAAGCCAAGCACTTTAAAATAAAATTAAATAAAAAACAATGCAATGCAATGCAATGAACATAAGCTATTGAATCCATGCAATCTTGTAATTCAACGTACTCTGCTACTTCAATTTTTTATTTTTTATTTTTTTGTGTTCTCATCTACTTATCCTCTGTCGCTGTTTTAAAGGCAAATGACATGCAATCTCGTACACACCTGTAAAAGACACCTCCACACAATTCCATAATTGATTTTTCTTTTTCTTTTTTTTCTTTTCCATAATTGGCTTCTAAATCAATGAAAATCAATTATGTAATAATCAGAAATTGAAAATAAAAAAAATAAAAAAAATGATAGTGTAACACTTGAAAACTCACTGAAACAACAAATTAACAACCAGGGCCGGCCCTAGCCTAAGGCCTGTGCCTTAGGTCCCAATATTTTGGCCCAAAAATAGGGCCCCAAATTTAGTAAATTGTTATAGGCCTAATGTTTTTTTTTTTAGGATCAATTTAAAGGGCCCCAAAATATTTTATTGGGTCCATGTATGGTTTAGCCCATATTTATTTATAAATGTAGTTTGGCCCATATTTATTAAAATGAAAATATATATTAAAGAAAGGGGGACTTACCAGCCGGTCCCATGTAAACAACTTAATACCCAGCAAGTCCTCTCTTATTTCAGCTTCCAATCTTACCCCTGAATGTCACAAAACACGCGTGAACCAAACCCCTGTCACGAGGTCTGTCTGTGCGCGTGAAACACACGCTCCTTCTCAATTGTTCTGATTTGGAAACTAATCTGAGGCGATCTGGAAACCAGTGGCGATTTGCGATTTCGAAATCGAAACAAACAAAGAGATTTTCCCTGAATCTCCCATCGTTTGCAAAGAAATCAGGTCTGTTTCGATATATATTCTGATTCCGAACAGATACCTAGCAAATCCTCCACCGTTTCGATCTATATTCCCTGTTTCATTCATCTTCAAGAACCATGCGAATCAAACGTGAGTCGTATTCATCTTCCCTTCTTCTTTTATAACTATAATTAAGTGATATTCAACTTCATAATAATCACATATTCATGTTCATTTGCTATACAATAACAGATTTGCTTATTCAGTGAGAAAATTTGCTATAACCATGATAGATTTGCTTAATTTGCTTAATTGAGTCATAAAATTTGTTCCAATGATAGATTTGCTTCCTTTCTTCTTTCATAACTGTAATTGAGTTATAAAATTCGACTTGAAGCTATTTTCAATGTGTATCATACAGTATTAATTTATCATTGATATTCAACTTCATGATAATCACATAAACAATGATGGATTTGCTTAATTTTGCTAATTCAGTGATAAAATTTCATATACAATAACAGATTTGCTTACTTTGCCCAATTCAACGATAGGTTTGCTTAATTTTCCTAATTGAGTGATAAAATTTGTTATAATGATGGATTTGCTTCTTTTCTTATTTTATAACTATGGATTTGCTTCCCTTCTTCTTTCATAACTATAATTGAGTAATAAAATTTGACTTCAAACTATTTTGAATGTGTATCTTACAAAATTAATTTATGACTGATACAATTTGACTTGAAGCTATTTTCAATCTGTACCATACAGTATTAATATATGAGTGATACTCAACGTCATAATAATCATACCTTTATGTTCATTTGCTATACAATGATGCATTTCCTTACTTTTGCTAATTCAGTGATAAAATTTGCTATACAATTGTTTTCATCCTCATCTTCAACATCATACTTCATGTTCTTTTGCAATTTGGAATCTAAACTTTGCTATACAGTTATATATTTGCTTAATTTGCATAACAGAGAGATTTCTTCTTAGTTTGCCTAGTTCAGTGATAAAATTCTTCTTAATTTTCAATGTTCATGCTCAATGTTTTTGTACAGATGTTGCCAGTCATTCTAAAAGATTACGTCGTCGACAAACAAGTTTCTCAAAGAAGAAAAAGATTGAAAAAGTTGACTTTGTTATAGAGCCAACAACACATGAAAGTGAAAATCAACTAAAAGTTAAACCTGAATCTAACATTGACAATGAGGAGCCCAAACAGGAACAACTGAAACCAGCTACAGAGATCCACAAAGCAAGAGGGAAAAAAAAGATTGATGGAAGAAAAACTAGGACTGAACAGATACATGATAATGAAGCAAAGTATGTCTACCGTTCTAACATTCAATCTCTTATCAAATTTTTCAAGACAACAAAACTCAGAGAGGAGCATTTGATACTATTGAGAAAGACCCCTTTTTCACTTTTGGTTGATACATTGAATGAAAACAAGGTTAAAAGAAGAGATTCAATTAAATATGATGATGTGGTTGCAAAAATTTTGCAAACTTACCAAATGGATGGAACCACATTTGAAATTGCTGGGAAGAAGCTGAAATTGAAAAGAAATGACTTCAAGTTAATTTTTGGGATTGCATGTGGACACAAGAAGATGAATCTTGCATACGGAAGAAAAAATGAGGTAGCTATGGTGCAAAGAAGGAAAATAACCGAGAGCAGAATGACAAGTGCTTCAATCCAAAAGTTGATAACAGAACTTTTGAGGAGCACCAACAATGAAGATGTAGAAGATGTTGTTAGGCTTGTGTGCCTTCTGGTTTGTTTGCTTTTGTTGTATCCGGGTACTGGGACAACAATTGGTTGGGGGTTCATGAAATACCTCGAGAATATTGATGAAATGAAGTCTTATGATTGGTGTGGTGCAGCAAAACAACATCTTACAACATCAATAGCATGCAACATCAACCAAATTGATAGAGTCTGCGGATGTGTGATCATCTTGTTGGTAAGTAAATACCTCACTTACAACTTATAAACTACAATATTTACATTTACTAAATACTAATTTATAACATTTTTTTTGTCCTCAACACTGTTATTAAAAAAAGCAACGAAACCAAATTATAATATTTTATTTTCAAAATATTTTTGCAGGCTTGATTGTGGAATCCTTGTTTGCTATATCATCAAGCAATATGTTTCCAATAACAATATAATGCCTACTTTTTCCAAGGAAGAATGCAATCAATTGAGAGCTGATATGTTAACTATCTTCTTGACGGACCAACAAGTTGCTCAACAACAAATGCCTGATGAAAACATTGATGACTTGCATCTGTAATAATCAACAGATCTGGAATAGAAGAAAAACAAAGGAAACACTGAATCATTTGGTTGTTAGAATGTCAATATTCATACATTTTGCTTGTATGCTTGTTACATTGTAACATGTAATTTCATGATTTTCGTTCTTACTTTCCTCCAATGAATATTACAATGCTTCGTTGTTACAATGTCAAAGTTATGCACAATTCTTGGTTGTTACAATGTCAAAGCTATGGACAATGCTTGTTTGTTACAATCTCAAATTTGCTTCAATGAAACATTCAGTCTTTTTTAATGTCAGTCTTGTTATCCAAGTTTCATTCAAAAAATTGATTCTAATCTGAGTATTTGTGTTGAATTTCAAGGTTAATAACAGGTTTGGAGCCACTGTACTAATAAATTTTATTTTTATACTGTTTTGTTTACCCTGATAAATTTATCACTGTTTTAATAAATTTATCACTGTGAAAACTGATAAATTTACCAATGTTTAAACAAAAAAATCAGCAACTGTCTCTCTCTATTTCTCTCTCCCTCTCATTCTTTTTTCCCAATTCAAGTAAAAAAAACACTATAAAAAATAATAAAAAATTTACCTAATTGAAAATTTAAACACAAGCACTATTACATTCTCCAAGTTGAAACTTAAAATACTATTACAATTTCTAGATATTCCCAACAGTATGCAGACTGAGAACTTGTTGCTAAACCAAATAAACATCGTAGTCAATTTAAAACATTTTGCTTTTTAAAGCACTTAACACAGCAGATATGCAATTATGTATTCTAGAGATTTGATCTACACCTTTGCATTGTGGAAATTTTTCCTGGGAAAACTAGATAACTCCATACAATGATAAATTTATCACTGTAAAAAAGAACATTTGCTTGCATGTGACAGTGATAAATTTATAAACCACTGACATAAATGTAATAAACCATCAACTCTTCCCACACAATAAGTGATAAATTTATCATTCTTCAAAATAACAAAATTCAAGAACCACATTAATGATACATTTATCATTCTTACAAAAAAATAAGCCATCAACTTGTCCAAACCAACCAGTGATAAATTTATCACTTTATAAAACACCAAAAAAAAGCAACTACATTTAACCCAAATCAAATAATATAAATATGTCAAACTTAATCCTGTAAAAATATCAGTAAAAAATATAATTTCTGATCAACAAATTCCTCAATATAATTTCCACACCTACTGCATCTAATTCTCTTGATTTCACCCTTAGAAGGTATTCTCTCTGTTCTTGGACGTTCAGCTGGTCTCTTACAAAGAGGAGGTTAAACAATGTCATCATCAACAACTACATTTGGCTTCCACATACTAGGAACCGGATAGATAGAATGTGAATAAGAATCACAATAACTACTAACACGGTAGTAATCATCAAGAAAGCAATTCAGATCCTTCCCACTCCTCTTTATAGCACAAAAACCATGTTTGCAAGGAAAAGAATCAATTTCCCACAATCGACAAGAACAACAACGTTTCCCAATATCAACCATAACTGAATGATCCAATTGGATTTCATAATGTCATCGCTACATTTCTTAACTATCCATGCTTTTGTATCATTAAAAGCTTCTTCCAACTTTTTCTCTACAAAAGGACAAACAATACGATTCCACTTATTCCCAACTTCTCTCCTTCTTGAAAATTGCTCCATTAGTTTCACCCGTATAGCATCAACAAGACTAGTTGAAAACAAATGGCGTTCATCCCTAATCCATGAATTAAAAGATTCCGCAGCATTTGTGCACATTTCACCATACCTCTTGCCTTGAAAATAAGCGTTACACCAACACTCATTAGGCAAATCCTCAAGAAACCTCTCAACACTACGACCACAACGACCCTTAAATTCTTCAAATAGCTCATTAAACAACTCAACAGTAGGAGCATATGCACATCTACTAAAAAGAGTAAGCAAATACTCTTTTGATTCACGACTCTTCATTGACAAATAAGTCTTCAAGTTTGTCTTCAAATGCATTAGACAAAAAGAATGAGAAGAAAATGGAAAGACCTCAGCTAAAGCTTTCAGCAAACCTCCATGTCGATCAGTAACAAACGCAATATCCCTCTTCGGAGTCAAAATACCTAATAACTTTGACAAGAACCAATGCCAACTGTCATAACTTTCACCATCAACAATCGTAAAAACATAACGGATACAAACCTACAAACAAAATATATATATACAAGTTATCAGTAACAAATCAAAAAAGATTACAAAAAGAAAATCAAAACACAAAGTAACAAAAATGATAGAATTATCACTATCATACATAAATTTATCACTGTATAAATATAAATTTAGCACAAGCCATAGATAAATTTATCACTGTATAAATATAAAAATTTAACAAAAAGTATACAGCACAAATTTATCACTAATAGATTGACCATACTCAATTATCAACACTCTCCAGTAACAAAAATGATAGAATTATCACTATTTCAATAATAATAACACATACACACAAAATATACCTTGGTTACCATATTTCGCCGTAGCAGCCAATAAACAACCTTTGTGTCTTCCTTTCAAAAAAGTTCCATCAAGCATCAACACAGGCCTACAATACTTGAAACCATGAATACATGCCTCAAAAGCGAAAAACAAGCATTTGAAATGTCTTCCTTTACTATCAATATCAAATTCCATATCAAAAACACTCCCCGGATTGCAAGCATTAGCCGTATCAACATACCAACGAAGATCGTCAAATGATGATGAATAGTCACCAAAAACAAGACCCCTTGCTTTTTCAACACCCATCCAAGCTCGCCGATAAGAAACTTCTGTTCCATAATAGTCCTTGAACATCATCAAATTGTTTAATAACAAAAGCTTTACTATAATTTTCCACTCTAGCATGCATGCTCCATAAACATCCCAAATCAGCCCTTCTCTTACAATGAACAGTGACACGATCCTTATCATTCTTAACAAAATCAAAATTAAAATCGGAATGAATAGAATACTTTGACAATGCATCTCGAAATTCAACAACTCCTTGAGTAAACCTTTGTCCCACTCCTTTCATACAATTAACCCACCCATCGGAGAGCAAAGGTTTCCGTTGATTTGAATAAAATGAAGGCAAAAAATCAGTTTCACAAACAACACTACTACTACTACTACTACTAGCTTCACCATCACAAATCATAGAACCTTCACCCAAAGAACAACACTTTACAAAAACATCAATCCGATGAATATCACAAGAAAGTGCCAGTCCAACCATAACCTCCAAATCCTCTTCACTTTCTAGACCACAAGAAGAATGTCCAGCTATTGAATACGATATATTCAAAGAACTACCAACTAACTCACTCCACTTTGCACACAATTTATATACTAAATCCTTGAAATTAAATCCATCATTATACTTGATAACCAATGTCACACCTCTAAACTTGCACATAAGAAACAAACAATTCTCCATCACTATAAATCCTGCAACAAACAACAATTACATTTCAGAAAACAACTCAAACACTCTCAAACAAAATCAAATACAGTGATAAAATTAACTACTATTCCAATACTCACTCATAAATTTATCACTGTTGAAAAACTTAATCCAACATCACCCCCAAAATACACAGTGATAAAATTATCACTGTATAAAATAACAAACCAACACCTGTGTTCAATCAACACAATTTCGTAACCAAAAAAAATAAAAATCTAAAATTCAATCAACAAATACATATCTCAAAACTTTCAATATCATGATCAAAACACAAATTCAATTGCAACAGAAACAACAGAGTAACAACAATATCACCACAAAATCAAAATCACCAACTCAAACTAAAAAAACCAAAACATTGAAATTGAAATCAAAATCAAACATACCAGTCGACCTACCTCCACAACACCGCAAATCAGAAAATGTAACTATACACCAAACGCGAAATCGCAAATAGGAACAATCACCAAACACGCAATCGCAAATCACAAATCACAAATCGCGAAGCTCCACAAATCGCGCAATCAGAAATCACGAAGCTCCACAAATCGCGAAATCAGAAATCACGAAGCTCCACAAATCGCGAAGATACAGCAGCAAATCGTGAACTTTCACAGAAATCCAAATCACAAACACAAAATTTTGATGGAAAATCAAACCAGAAACGCGCTAGAACAGGGAGGGGTAAAACGGTACAAAAAAAAAAGTCTCAGGACCTGTTGGTGCACAAGATTAAAAGTCAGGACTAAGAGGGGAATAAGTCAAAAACTTGGGACCGGCCAGTAAAAAACCCTTAAAGAAAAGTGTTTGGGCCCAAGAATAACAGTACATACAAAATATGGGCCCTAATTTTTTTTTTTTAACCTTCTTTATCTATTAGATTTTAGTGGAATAAATAATTTTGCTCGAATTTTTTTACCTAAGTCTTTATCAGTTTTAATTAAATAATTTTTTCCTAATTTTTTTACCCTAATTTTGTTTCATTAAATTGTTTTGTTTATAATTTTAATGATTATGTGCAATTAAATTTTTTTGTGGCTACAACACAAATAAAAAAGTTGTAACTTATCGTTTTATCCATGAACTTTTTTTTTTTTTTTTCAATATAAGAGGGACCCCATTTCCGAAATTTGCCTTAGACCCTCTAAATCTCAGGGCCGGCCCTGTTAACAACATACGAAATACAGTATTGATTGAACTGTGCGAGAAAACAGTTTTTCATCTCCAACACGCATTAGATTAGATATACATATATCTACACACACACAAGTTCAATCTATGTAAAGAATTCTTCAATTCCAACACGCATTAAAATATATATATATATACACACAAAAAAAGTTCAATCTATGAAATAATAAGAAATTGAAAGTTCGAATTGGAGCCCTTACAAGTCGATTACGGAAATCGATTACGATAAGAAATTGAAAGTTCAAATTGGAGCTCTTGCAAGTCGATTACGAGAGAGAGAGAGAGAGAGAAAGACGCACCAAAATTTGAAGAAGATTGAGCTCCCAATCTGCCTTGGAGCTCCTGACTTTAGAGTTGAAAATTAAGCAAACCCATTGTAAAGAGAATGAGCAAGTTAGGACTGAAGTGAGTCCTAACTTTTTAATTGTTAAAATGATACTCAAAATGTTTTTAATTGATAATGTTGATAATATTTGGTCCCCAAAGATGTTAATAATATATTAGGAACCCAATTTATTGGTCTAAAAAAATCATATAAATATTAAGTGAGAATATTAATAGTCATTTTTACAATCTTATAAGTAAATTATTATATATTTAAATTTGTCCCTAAAAGATTATTTTTAACAACTAAATTTAATTAGTTTCTAAATATTAATCTCTAAAAGACTAATTTCTTGTAGTGATATTTATAATTTTTCAAATTACAAAGAACAATTCGTATTTTAAGAAAAACTCAAGAGTGTATTTTTAATTTACCTTTAAATTTAAGAAGAAAGTTTGTTTCAACACTATTTTGAATATTAAAAATAAATAAAAAAAACGTAATTCGGTAGAGCTATAAAACCAGGTCTGCAGATTCCCTATATTTTTTTTTTTTTTTTTGGGTGGATTTTTTCACTAGCAGTACTATAAATTCATAATTAATTCAAATTCATTTCACTTGTAAATCCCATACTTTGAGTTCGTTTGGAAAGTGAATTGGGTTTTTGGTTTTTTAGTTTTTTTGGTTAATTTAGTTTGGGATTAAAAAATCTTATTTGGAAAGGATTTTTAACTTTTTTATGAGAGAAATAATGTAATGATTATGGGTTAGATGTGATATTTTATCTTATTGAATTAAAAAGTCTATTTTGTTTTTTGTGACTATTTTAGTCAAAAAAAGTCCAACTTTTTTCTTCCCAAACGAAACCACAATTTAGGAGTTGTTTGACAAGAACTTTTTATTTAAAAAAGTACAAAAAAATAAAATATACTAAATAAATTAATAAGATAAAATATCACATCTAAACTATAATCATCTTATTTTTTTCCATGTAAAAGTCAAAAAAACAAAACTAAACAAACTTTTAATAGTAAAAAATTAAAAAACTAAAGAAAAAAATCAATTGCCAAACAACAACTCACATATCTATTGTTATAAATAAATTTTGAAATCCTAATTATCTTTCACTAAACATTGAAGATGGCAAGATTTATGTGAACACATTTATTATCTCTAACCATAAAATACATATAGAGAATACGTTACAATGCTGCCAACCCCAAAAACAACACAACTCTTACCCTCCTCATTTATAGAGAATACGTTACAATGCTACCAACACCCAAAAACAAAAAAAACACAACTCTTATGGTTATTTTGGAAAGATGGTTATGATCAATTTTTTGATTAAAAACTATTTATAAGCTATTTATAAATAGTTTTTTATGAGAAAAGAAGTGTGTTATAATCCGAAAAGTGAATTATAACTCATTTCTCAAAAAAGGCCTTACTATCCTCATTCATTAATGATTAGTCTAGGAAAAAAATAAAAAATATATGATTAATCTATATCATTTTGGGATCATGGCATCCCAAGTTTGAGAGTGCATTTTGAAAAGAGTTCCGATTCGTAGCTCGAAATTCGGGGCTCAAATTTGGCTCGACACCAAAACGACGTCGTTTTTGTGTCTTTTTTTTTTCATGTGTTTTTGTTGCAAAAGGAAGAAGAAAAAGAAGGGAGAAGAAGAAGAAGAAGAAGAAAAAGAAGGGAGAAGAAGAAGAAGAAGGGTGGAGAAGAAGAAAAAGGGTGGGTCTGCAGATTGGGAGGAGGGGGAAGGAGGAGGAAGAAGGAGAAGTGGAGGGGAGGGGGCTATAAAAATCGGGCTGGAGGAGGAGGCGGGGCCAGAGGCGGGGCTGCGACGGAGGAGGAAGAAGAAGGACTGGAGGGGAGCTACGATGACGGCGGGAGCTGCGACGACGGCGAGGAGCTGCGACGACCTCTCCTCTCTCTTTCTCCCTCTCTCCTCCTCTTCCCCTCTTTTCTTCCGAGCCATTTTTCGAGCCAATTTCTCGAGCTACCAATCTTTTTCCTTTTGAAAATTCAGTTGTCAGTCAATCTCTGAACAAGTACGCCTAGGACAGCTACTACAGTCTTGTATATAAATACTTATAAAATACCATCCCAAAATACACACTCTCAATTTACTACTTAGCATTACTTTACAATGGACCCCCGACCCTACCTTCTTCCATTTCTCTTCCTCTTCCTCTTCCTCTTTCTCTTTCTCTGTCTCTTCTTCACTCTCTGCTCCCAACTTGCCTCCATGCCCACCCGCTTCTCCTCCTCCCTCCGCCGCCGCAACACCAACCCTGACGGCGGCGCCGGCGCCGGAAAAAATGGTGATCGCCAGATTACGCTCTTCTTTCGCTCCATCAAACGAACACTTACTCTGAATAAGGTTAGTAGCACCAATTCCCAATTCGATCACCTTTCTGATGGGATTCTCCAAGAAATTCTCTTGAGATTGCCTCTCAAATCCTTGTTTAAGTTCAAATGTGTATCCAAAAACTGGTTTTCTCGGATTTCCGATCCCTTTTTTTCCCGGTTGTATGTGTCTCGGAAACTAAATTCCCCATCTTTACCCCCCTTCCGAATCCTCTACCGCTACGTTTACGTATCCCATTTCCCCCAAATTCTCAACCGCCTCTCTCCCGATTCTCCCCGTGTCTACCCATCTCATAATTTCTCTGTTCTGTCTCTCTCTACTTTCCGAGAATACCAACAGGATGACCAGTACAAGATCTTAGCATCGAGTAATGGCTTGCTTTTGTTTTGCTCCTTAAAGAGTCGTTTGCTTTACTATGTATCTGACCCTGTAACCAAACAATGGGTTTGTTTACCCAAACCCAATACTCCTCTTCGCCATCGTAGCCGTGTATTTGTCAACGAGGGCTTCATTGCTCTATCCGATCACAACAATTTGATTACTAGCTACAAAGTGGTTCGACTCCAGTGGCACTCTTGGGAGTCATCGAATCTAAATTTTGAGACCTACTCTTCGGAGACTGGAGAATGGGATGAGTATAGGCTGTCTTGCTCTCAGCCTGTTAGGTTGCTCAAAAAGGGCTGCCCTTTTGTTTATAATGGGGCTGTGCATTGGTTTTGTTATAGAAATAGAATTCTTGCCTTTGATCCTTACAAGAATGTTGAGGAATGTCGATTGATTTATTTGCCTAATTATAGAGATTTTGAAACTGAACGTATGTATGAAGGCCTTTATCGGTTGTGCGAAGAGTGCCAAGGAAAGCTTAGGTATTTCGAGGCTGCTCCTCATATCACGGAGCCTTTCTGTTTTAGTATGTGGGTTATGAAAGATTACAATAATGGGGTGTGGGATTTAGTTCATCGAGCTACGCGTGTTGAAATTTGGTCGGTTGATCCTCACATATGTGGCATTTTGTTGGATTGTTGTTTCATTCCGTTGGCATACCATCCATTTAATTTGGATATGGTGTATTTAAGATGTAAGGAGAGAGCCTGTATTGTCGCTTATAACATTCGAACAAAACAGTTGGAAGTTTCTTGTAATCTAGTAGGCCTTTTAGAGGACCTTTCTTGGCGCGTGGTGATTCCATTTGTGCTCCCAACGTGGCCAACACCGCTTCCTAAACAGGCTAGCGGGGGCGTTAATCATTCAATGCCTGATAATGCCATTTGTGCTTGTTGAGTTGATGCAGAGCGCTCCTGTGGTGTCACATAATAATCCAGTCAGCAATGTAGAAGACATTTCTTGGCGCGTGGTGGTGCCATTTGTGCTAAACCAACAGCGTTCTCAACCCTCTCAGATGGTGGTTTAAGTTTTCATAAATTATGTATCTTTTTCTTTGTTTCTTTTTCATGTTATCAATAAAATGTAATGTCTTTAAACTGTTGTTACAACTATATTATTAGGTGCTCTTATGAACTTCCTTTGTTGAGGACCTTTTATCTGAGATTGTGTTCGTTGTCTAATTGTTTTGCATGAGATACTAAATAGGTCATCTGTCTTCAACAAGGCCGAAGATCTCTGTGTTTACTTTGCTATTTGTTATGCATTGATGCCTTGCCTCCATACAATGTTTGTTTCTCTTCATACTTAGTTTTCTTGGTCAATTATATATTTAGGTCTAGAATCTAAATGAGATTATATGCATTATAATTGTAATGTAGTTCAATTAAAGGCAAAGTCTTTGATATGAATGTAAAAATGGACAAAGGTTGGATGTTGTGAATCATTGCTTTAATTGACTAAGTAAGGATACAAACACATATGGCATACACAAAATATAAATAATTTTATGTATTTATTAAAATATAATAATTTTTCAAGTCTAAAAGGAAGGAATAGGTTTTTTCTTCTATCATTGATTTCAAGTATTTTATATAAATATGTAGGCATTTCATTTGTTCTTGATGTAGCTCGTTTTGAGTTTTTGTTTAAAGGACCTGTGTTTAGGTTTTTTGGAGGATACCATACTTAATTATTTCCAATTTGAAAGCTTTTCTTCTTCCTCCAACTCGTTTTGTAGTAGTTTTAATTGTATTCTCGGTAGTGAGACCAATATATATATATATATGATAAAATTATACAAAAATAATGAATGTTTTTTATTTTTATTTTTTTTCTAAATTAATTTTTCATATCATTGTTAGTCCTTTATTTGATGTGGTCATAGTGGGAAAGCTCATAACCTTGGACCAAAATTGGATTGCCAATTCAATTTCGTAAATCTTACTTACCGGTCAGTCATACAAAACTAGATTGCCAATTCAATTTTGCAAATCTTGCTTACCGGCCAGTCATACAAGTTTGGTTAATTGAATTATTACTACTGCCCTTGTTGCAACAGTTTTTATGCTATTTTTTTCAATAAAATATTTTAATTAAAAAACATGAGTACTTTCTAGTATTTGATAAAAACACACGAAATACTGATTAATACTGATTAAGAGTATCTCCAACGGATGAGGCAAATGGAGAGAATTAGACATTTTGCTTATTGAAACTGCATTTATAGGGCTCCAACGCATGGCGAGGCATTTTGCCCATCCTCGTTTGGCTCTCCACAAGTAGCCAGCCTCCATCGCTAGGCAAAGTGTGTTCCCGCCAACTCAAGTGACTCTCTTTCTCTTTCTCTCTCTTTCGCCCTTTCCCGTTCTTCCCAATCAACGATCTCTCTCAACAACCATCTACTGATTCGGCTTTGGATGATTTCGAAAACCCAAAATTTCAGCTTCACATTGGGTTTGAGGAAATACCTACAAGGTCGTCGTCTACTCCTGATTGGCCTGAAAGAAATGCAAAAAATAAAATGGAGAGGCTTAAAGGGTATTCGGAAAAGCTCGGAGTATGTGCTTTGAAAGTGTCTTTGAATGAAGGGAAAGCAATTCATGGGCAGGTCATCAAGAATTCGATAGACCCAGATATGCACTTGTGGGTTTCATTGATTAATTTCTATGCGAAATGTCATGTTTTTAATTTTGCGCGTCAGGTGCTTGATGAAATGCCTGAGCGGGATGTCGTGTCTTGGACAGCTCTGATTTCTGGGCTTGTTGCTGATGGGTATGGAAATGATTGTATTTATTTGTTTTCTGAGATGCGGAATGAGGGTATTAGACCGAACGAGTTTAGCTTAGCAACTTGCTTGAGAGTTGGTTCCATTTGCTTGGACTTAGAGTTTGGGAAACAGGTACATGCAGAGGTAATTAAGCTTGGGTTTTTCTTAGATATTTATGTCGGGTCTGCTCTTGTTGACCTTTATGCAAAATGTGGTGAGATGGAATATGCAGATAAAGTGTTCTTTTGCATGCCCAAGCAAAATGATGTGTCGTGGAATGCGTTGCTTAATGGATATGCTCAGATAGGCGACAAGGAAAATGTTTTGAAAATGTTTTGTGGGATGATGAAGTCGAAAATGAAGTTTAGCAAGTTTACTTTGACTACTGCCCTCAAGGGTTTTGCTAATTCTGGGAATTTGGGAGCTGGCAGGGTTGTGCACTTTATTTATTTATTAATGTTTATAATAGTTTACTTTTAAAAAATTAGTTAAGTTAGTTTGATTGGTTAGCTAAAATAAAGAGTATGGTTGGAGTGTACACTAGCTAAATTAATTAGACAAGATAAAAAAAGGTAATTTTCTGTGTACTGTGAAGAGGCATTTTAGAGAGTATAGTTGGAGATGCTAACATTTCAAATCTATCACAGACTCTTTAACATTTGAAAGTTGTATCAATAAGACCCTAAAATCTCACGGACCTAGCCTATGTTTGGGAAGTGAGTTTTGTGGCTTTTTTTGGGCTAAAATAGTCACAAAAAAACAAAATAGGCTTTTTAGCCCAATAAGACAAAACATCATATTCAACTCATAATCATTATATTCTTTCTCTCACAAAAAAATAAAAAAAGCTAAAAGCCCTTCCCAAACCAAACTTTTTAGTCTCAAGTTAAAATAGTCAAAAAAGTTAAAAAGCCAACCTACTTTCCAAATGAAGCCTAACAGTTGCAATATTTGATAATGTTAGTCAAAATGATGTTTGATATTCTCATATTGCTCCTCTTAAGTCAATAAATCACTAAGAAGTGTATGAAAAAAGATTTATTAGAAAGTAAGAAAGTAATTTTATTAACGGTAATGCTGGGGACCCCCAGTGGGGGTGACCCCCAGTGCCCCCACCTCCACGTGGGGGTTGCCAATGGCTGAAACCAAAGAAAAAAAAAAGGAAAAACAGTTTTTGGACCAATCAGAAAGGACCCAGCACCCCCACTGGGATCTCATGCATTTTCCTTTTATTAAAAATGTTAACTTTGATGGCCTTTTAATGTTGATTGGGGTGGGGTGCAAATGATACGACTTTCAGATGTCAAGAGGTCTCATTGATAGATTAGAATGTCATGATATTTATGTATTTTTTCCAAGTATCAAAGAGACATTCGTGTTTTATTTGTCATATATCAAAAGTGAATGTGATTTTAAATTTAAAGATTAATAGTGTGATTTACACAATTTCCAACTGTAAGAGGGTTCCATGTATATTTGAAATGGAAAAATGACTTAGACCCCCACCGCTCTCACTGATTTTTGATTGACTAGAATTTTTTTTTTTTTGTTTTTGGTCTTTCTCTCATTGCCTCCCACGTGGGGTGGGGATGGAAGGGGATGGAAGTGCTGAGGTCTGGAGCACTTCTGATTTGAAATGTCAAGGGTGGTTGTGTATTTTTATCAAATGTTAAAAGATGTTTGTGAATTTTATCCAAACTTTTATAACATTATTTTGTATTTTATCTGCATTTTAGACTAGCATATATATATATATATATATATTTTTTCCTTTTGTAGACTTTTAACTAAAACAAAAAAATATATATATTTATCAAAAAAAAAAATTTAATTAAAAAATGTTGCCGAAAAATCAACTCAAATAAAAACTAGTTCTCTATTTGAAAAAGTGTTGTCCGCTAGGAATACATTATGTGGGTGTTTGGAAGTTTCTATTTTAGTGCCGTTTTGGGAACATGGTAAAAAGTTACGTTTTTGGATAAAATGTCAAAAAACGTGGCTGCCATAAACGCCAGAAAAGTCATTTGGCAAGTGCCAAAAACGCAGCCGTAAAATTATAAATTAGGGCCTATGAAAAAAAAATAAAAAAATAAATCTCTTATGTTGGATAAGGGTATTTTGGTCATTTTAATTTGATTTGACACCATAAATAAATATTAAACTAAAAAGCAAAAAGCCAGCTTTTTATCAACTTCCCAAATCACTTCCAAAAAAGCCAAAAAGCTTGGTAAAAAGCCAAAAGCCAGCTTTTTACCAACTTCCCAAAAGTAGACTATTTTAGCTTTTGACTATTTTAGTAGGCTAAAATTTTTGTGTTTAGGAAGATAGTTGGATTTTTTTGTAGTTGGATGTGATGTTTGTGAAAAAAAATGAAATGATTATGGATTTGATGTAACATTTTATCTTATTGGTTGTTTTGGCCTATTTTGTCTTTTTATAAATTTTAGCCCAAAAAACCCCAAAAAAGCTTTTGCCAAACACCCATATTAAGGAAGTCTAGGATATTATTTCCCAATCAAACATGTCTTCTAGGTTCCTAGCCTTTCCTCTTTGGCATCTTTTTGAGAGGATCTCCAACTCAATCCTCTCAAGAGAATGAAAATAAATTTTTTTTATCCAAAAAATAAATATAGAGTATGTCACTATTCATTCAAACTTTAACCATAATTTTTCATTTTTTTCTCTAAATATTTCTCTCCAAAATTAACTATCAATTTTCCCTTCATTAATTTCCCCTCTTATAGAAAAACAAAACCCTCACCCAACAAAGAAAATGACTGCAGAGCTTCTAAAAAAGAAATGGATGCAAAGCATGTTAATGAAGAAATGGATGCAAACCCTCATATTTAATTTTTAATTTTTTGTTAAATATATTTAATATTGGACTCATTTTAAAGATATAATTTTAATATTTTTAATGATACCAAATTTATAAAACTTAGATGTACATATTAAAAATTATTTTCATTTTATAACATATAACAAAAAAATACAAAAGGATATAATTGGTATATAAATTTAAAAGAAAAAAGGCTTGAGGACAAAATTGGTATTTAAAAAATATGAATAGTGTTATAGAGATCATCCTTCATTTTTCATACTCCCTCTATATTTAAAGAATGAAACATCTATCCTCTCAAATGGAGAAAGATATAAAGGATGGGTTGGAGTTGAGAATAGAGAGAGGATGTTTCAAATTTGAAGATATAGAGCATAGTTGGAGATGCTCTCAAGGCCGCCAAAATGATTATTCTTCTTTCTCTACAAATTTTCTGTCTCAATATGCACTTATCTCTGATAAAAATTTGATTTTGGTTATTTAACTGAAATATATTTGAAATGATGGTTAAATTAGAACTATGTAAATTACACTTTTCATTTAAATTTTACTTTGATTTTTTATATTTTAATTATAATAATTAAATTCTTAAATTTTAATATTTAATATAGTTCTCTTGTTAATCTACAATTTAAAATGGAGATTTGGGCTACAAATTTAATTTTGGAAATTTTTGGACAATAGTCCCAAGTTCTAATCCTTTGAGGAATAATGATAATAACAATTTGAAAGATTACATTAATCCTACATATCTGTTTAATTGTTCATTATTTTATATATCTATCTAGTGTCTCTGATATGTCTATATGTCGGGTGCCTCTATTTACACACCACATTTCATCTCAAGGCATACCACTACTCAAGACACACTTTTAGTAATTTGATAAATAAGAAATTTGCTCGATACACACCACAATCTTCCATCTTTACCCTTACTTGCACACCCCACCCACAATCTTCCATCTTTACCCTCACTCACACACCCCACCTACAATCTTCAATCTTCCATTGAGTTGGGTAAGAAAAAAGAGAAGAAATAATTATCAAAAAAATCCATCGTTTTTAGTTGGTTACCACAGAAAAAAAAAAAGAACCAAAAAAAAAATGAAAAAAGAAATATGAATACGAATATTTTAACTAACTTATTTCCGTCTCAATTTTCTATTCCCTTGACCAATCAAAGATCCAAAGATAGTGTAAAAGAAACAAGAAGATAAATGACCATGAAGATGATAAAAATGTAAAAGTGACCATGAAGGCAGTTGTGACCATCCATAAGAACAAGAAAGCAGTAGTGATCAACCAAAAGAACATTCTTATAGCAAGAGTAAAAATAAACAAAAATACCAGACTAGTTATACTCACTAGAACAACTTTAAAAAAAAGGATCAAAATAAAAACTATAAGCTAATTAAGCCATGTTTGATCATTAAGATCTGTGTTGGGAAGGGGAAAGCGACAGCGACGGCGATGGAGTGATGAGGGAATGGTCGGAGGGTAGCAGCGGCAGAAAGAGGTAGAATGGCTGATGGCAACGGTTGATGGCGGCGGTGGCGGCTGCGGGGTAAAGTTAGGGTTATGGTTATGGTTATGGCTGGAGAAGATGAGGATATTTTGGGAATATTTGAAGATTAGTAGTAGGTATTGAGTGAAAAAAAAAAAATCAAAATTGGATGTGGTGTGCAATGAGTAATTGGTATGTATTACGTAAGATGTGTATCATAATCCTTTGTCCTTTGTGGTCATTTTACATTAGGTTAATATTGTAATAAAAAATAAACTAATTAATGGTGTGCCTTGAAATGAAAGGTGGTGTGTAAATAAAGCCACCCCTATATGTCACCTATATATCTATCTAATTTACCTATCTCTGTCCATATCACTACCACAATTAGTTGTTGCTGGCCACCTCTCGTGACTTTTCCAATCAACGGTCTGATAGCAATGGATAAAAAAAAAAAGAAGAGGCAAATCACAAAAAATAAAAAGAAACTCTAAGATTTAATCCTTATAACAAAATAAATACTAAGTTTTTATTGTTAATTTAAACCATAAATTTTTGATTTATTTTCAATATAAACCATTTTTCTATTTTAATTAAGTAAAATTGACAAAAAAAATTTGTATTTTAGTCATTAAACTCAATGTAGGTACATAAAAAGTCTAAAATATCAATTTTTATTATATTTAATGACTAAAATATCATTTTTCGTCTATTTTACTTGACAAAAATAGGTAAATTATTTAAATTGAAAATAAATCAAAAGTTTAGAGTTTAAATTGACATAATTAAAAATTCAGGGTTTATTTTGTTATAAGAGTCAATCCCTGAGTTTTTTTTTTTTTTTTGTAATTTCCTCTAAAAAAATTATCTTTCGAAACAATAATTTGTCTATCTTACTAAACAATTTTATTAATAATGTTTTTACAATCAAAAACAAAACAATCCTTGAATCTAATGATGAACTTCTCAATAATTTTTCTATTTATAATTTGAGTTAAAGTTGAAACATAAAAGGGTTAAAATGAAATTTGAGTGAAAATAAATTTTTCATAATTTTTTTAATGGCTTTCGGCCTATTTTTTCAACGACAAATGAACGAAGACTATGGTTAGAATTTGAAGAGTTAATTGTTATAATTATAAAATAAGAGACAAAAAAAAAATATTTAAATGAAAGTTAATGCATCTCCAACGGTGTATCCTTTTTTTTTTTAATATCAAATTTGAGTAAAAGTTTTATTTGATATCAAGTGCTCTAACGCAGATGTTTAAGGCCTTATCAAACCATCAGTCAATCGGACGAACGACCGAACGGATGTCTGATCGGTCGACAGGGCGGATGTCCAATCAGTCAATTGGTCGGTGAAAATTTTTCACAAATTTTTGCAAAGGAGTGGTCATCCTATTACGACCCAAACCTACCCCTATAGGTTTAGCGTCGTAACCGGCTAGTAATCCGTGATTACCGAAGGCATGTTTAACAATAATGACAATAATACAATATAAAGGGGTTGGCGGAAGCCAATCAATAACAAGATAATGTCCAATGAGCTGTGAGAACCTGAATGGAAATAGTTTTCATATGCATAGCCATATTCATAACCACTTATGCCCATAAACACATATATATACAAGAGAAAATGCAAGTTACGGAATTAATCCCATTATCAAAAACAGTGTTAATAATAGTCTTAAAACATTCTTTACACTTAGCAAAATCAAAAGGGTGAATTTGAACCACCCAGAAAGCCTTGACACATACTAGTTCGAAACCTCGCAATGAGGCACAATAGCTAGCTTGACAAAACAAGGGTTCGAGTCGACGCCTCTAGCTTTGATCCGATGCCTGGTCACCTACATATATAATAAACTGTGAGCTAAAACCCAGTGAATAACAGATGTGTAAAGAGGTTAAGAATGATGTCCTTACAGCCTTTGAAACAATTGATTATCATTAGAACATTTTCAATCAATATCTTTTTTGTCAATCAATTGTTCAATCATTCAATTCAATCAATCATATTCATATAGGTTGTACATGGTACATCCAATAGTAACAATACAATAGGTCTTAAAGACCGAATAATCAATTGATAGCCATCAAACAATAACAATAGTTCCAAGATTTGGAACTGACAAAGATCTTTGTAACAATAGCGATGTCAATAACAATACACTATGGATGCCACAATTACAATTCAAAGGAAGATCATGATTCAATCAATAAATAGTAACCGTTCAGAAACAATATAATTTATCATTTAGAAGATACATACAATTTGAACATATCTTTATAATATTGTTACTCACTGTGGGCTTCTCGATACACGTACTATTGGTTCGGCGTCCGACCTAAACAAATAAAGTCAAGCATAACAACTCAATTACAATCATATCAATAGCCAATTCTATCCGATTCGGTTGTTACTTATTCAATAACTAATCGTCTTTGCTAATTCAGTTCTAATTTTTCATTTACGCACTCTAATGCACTCGTGAGATGCAAATGATCATGAAAACACTTTAAAACCATGCAAACGGAGGCTCGGAAGGTAAAAAAGATGAGCGAAAAACAAACCAAGCCTGTCCAAAAGGGGCCGCACATGCATAGGTCTTTGTCGCACGTGTGGTGGCTACTACCACACCTGGTCCCACAAGTGCAATTTAAACAGAATGCACCCTAACTATTGCCCTATTTTCCACACATACGAGGCCCTATGCCGCACATATGGCGATGCTACACAACCAATCCAAAAACTGCTCTGTTTGGGCAGTTCATTTCTTTGCAAATTCAAGCTCATTTTCATGCAATTCACCTTCAAAAAACTTAACTTAACACCTTGAATGAAACACGGTTGGTTTGAAACAAAATTCATGACTTCAATTTAAAACTCAAATCCATGTAAAGGTTCAAATTCTTAAACTTTAATACAAAGTCATTTGCTATGCAAATTGAGCTCCAAGTTGTGAATTCATGGAGCTTCTTTCTTAGTTTTTCAAAACTCATGCAAGAAACCAAATGTGGAGAGAAGGTTGTTATGGAATTCATGCCCATGCGTGTGAAATTTGTGAGTTAATTCACTCATTCTTTACATGTGAAACCATGCATGTAGGAAACCTCCAAGCACATGAACCAAACTTTAATCAACTTATATTTTCTTGGTTAATCTAGAATGCCTATGAGTTATGAGCATGATCATACAACTTCATGAAATTAGAAAGAAGAATTCTTACCTCAGGTGAACAAATTGAGGAGGTTTGATCTTCAATTTCTATTTCTTCTCCCTTTTCTTTCTCTTCTCTTCTTCTTCTCTTCTTTCTCTAAGTTGAGTTCACACTCTCAAGTCTCTTCCTCTCTCTCTCTACATGTAGTACGCTAATCTCTCTCTCTTTTTTTTTTTTTTTTTTTTGACTTTAGTCCCTTGAATACTATATTTTCTAATCCAACTTATGCAGCATTGAACTAGCTTAATACCACTTAAGCTTAAATTGATTTGGTTACCAAATTAATTAAAATCAAACTCATTTAAATTAAATTAATCTCTAACATTTATTAAATCAACCTAATTTTAATTTTCCCAATGTGAATTAGACTCTAATTTCATATTCTATTATTTAATTAGCGATGCAAACAGGTTTAATCCATAACGCTACATATCTGTTCACAATAATTCTACAATAACAATCAATGCAAGCATATATCATATGACACATAATTCACATAACACATAATTACATAATTAGCAATAAGCATATAATTAATATAATTAATTTACGTAATTAAGGAGGCGGTCGTCACACAGTCAGGGGATATTTGAGAGTGAAAATGTAATAGTTATGAACAGTGAAATGATGAAAGGTCCAGACAAACTCAATTTAATAAAAGATTTTTGATATCCTCAATTTGATACTCATTTGATGAAACTATTGAAGCAAGAAAAATGTTAATATTTTTATCAAATTTAAATTAGTTGATCTATTAATGATCCATTGGAGAAGGCCTTACACGTTGAAAAGTGTGATTTCCCATTAAAGTAAGACCAATTTTGATTTGAGACAAACAAGTAATAATAGTTACAAGGTTAAGTGGTTTTTAATTATATTTTAAAATCATTTTGATTAGGGAGAGTGACAACAAGAAGAAAAACTATTATACTAGAATATTTAAAATTTATACTATATGGATTAAATTCATTTAAATTTTGCACTATCTTAAATTTAAAAATATATTATTTATTTAAGGGTCGTGCTAACCAGTGTTCTAGGCATATTTGATAATGAATAATTAATGAGTTTTTCTTCATTAAGTACAACTTAAAATTTGTTAAATCTCAGTTAATAATTAGTTTTATGCATAGAAAATGTAAAATATTAATTATAAAATATTGTATATAAATTCAAAAATTACTAAAATAGTCAAACAATAAATGCATCTAATTAAATACACAAGTTAAAAATAGAAAGTTATTGAAATCAAAATCAATTAATACATTTATAAATTCTCAATATTACACGCTAATTGATATACTAATTAGTATACCAATATATATTATGATATTATTATTTCAAAATTATGACCTCACCTATTATACAAATTATAAATACGTAAAATTTCTAAAATAATGCCACATCATCTGTTAGTACATTAATTGGTATATCAATTGATGTATATAGCATTATTCTATTGCTATCGGTGTTTAATACCAAAAATTAGACCTAATTTTCAACCCCAATGATGTGTCAATCAATTAAGATATAAGAGGCAATACATTCTCACATACATTCTCTAATCATATTACTAAACATCATGGAATTAGAAAATGAATCCAGAAAGTGAGCTTCTATATAATTTTCCTTCTAATATATATTTTTTGGGGGGATAAACATCATTTATAAAATGACAGTTTGGCCAAATTTATATTTTTGAAAATTTTGGATCAGTAAGTTCTCGTTTGAAAAAATATTATTTTAATAATTTTTTAACTTTTTATGAAAAAATGTGTAAAAAAATAGTGAGATTGATGTGATAACTTGTAGTTGGCAAACCTAAGTGTACGCTTAATTTTTTTGGTGCCAAAAATATATTATTTGTTTAAAAAATATATTTTTATTCAAATGTCACTAATTTGTTTAAATATAATTGGGCGAATTACACTAACGATTCCTATAGTTTGGGCCTAACTTTGGCCCCTAACTTTTTAATTGTGACACATTTGACCCTAAATTTTGAATATTGTTCCAAATAAGGACAATTGAAGACACCATTGCTCAATTTCAAGGGCAAAGTTGTCAATTTAATAAAATATAAATTAATTTGATAAAAATCAATGTCAAACTTTTTTTTTGAATTTTAAAAATTATTTCTACCCACTAAAGATAAAATTATGTAAAATTAATAAATCTTTTAGACATTTATTTATTTATTTATTTTACCAAATTAATTTGTATTATGTGTTTGGATGATGATCGTGTAATAGGTGGTTGTTTTCATTTTTATTAAATTAGTTTCTATTTTTTCAAAAGTTAGATATGGTGATAATTTTGATATCATTATTAAATCAATCCATTAAATCAAAAAATTCACAACTAAATTATTTTATATATTAAATATATCGATTACATATTAAAAACCTAACAATCACTCATTAAATGATCATAATCCAAACACATAATAAAAATTAATTTGGTAAAAAAATAAATGTCTAAAAAATTTATCAATTTTTGTAAAAACCCATATTTAAATTATTCTTGAAAGAAAATAAATAAATAAATTAATTAATTAGTTTTAAATTAACCAAATTCTATCACTAACAAAGACCCTATTAAGAATAAAAATGTTGTGGATGCTCAATAATTATTGTTAAAAAAATATATATATATACAAATAGACAAACCATGGGCAAACAACCCACAGTTCCTACCAAACCCACCATCTCTTAGAACTTAGGAAACCATGAAATTTAGGGAAAGCTCATTCTTAGAACTTGGAGAAAGGGAATGAGAGAGAGAGAGAGAGCTAGCCTCGGAGGTCTATAAAATGCACATCATAGTCATGCATAGAAGGATAGGTTTTAGTGTTTTCATGCATGTATTCCTTTGGGTGGGTGAGGAAGAAATAAGGAAGAAGAATTCACCAGAAGGAGAAGAAGAGAAGAAGGTTTAGGAAGCAAATTCTTCTATCATTTCATCACCCATTTCAATCCTCTCATTTTTTTATATAATTGAAATTTTCAGATTGTATACATATGATACATTGTCTAATCTGTTTTGAATCTGCTAGCATGTTTACCCGAATTTTTAGATAATTTTATACTCAAAATTTCGAGATGATTTCTTCTACAAAGTTATTGATAATGATGTCTAGTTCAACCAGGAATTTTGGTAACAATTTTTTAGCTTTCTATGAATTTATACAAATTGTTTACTAAACCTGGAACTGTGTTGAGAATAATCTATTTTGAATCTGCCAGCATGTTTACCCGAATTTTTAGATAATTTTATACTCAAAATTTCGAGATGATTTCTTCTACAAAGTTGTTGATAATGATGTCTAGTTATCTAGAAATTTTTGGAAATAATTTTTGAGCTTTCTACGAATTTATACAAATTTTTAACTAAACCTGGAACTGTGTTGAGAATAATCTGTTTTGAATCTGCCAGCATGTTTACCCGAATTTTTAGATAATTTTATACTCAAAATTTCAAGATGATTTCTTCTACAAAGTTGTTGATAATGATGTCTAGTTTATCCAGAAATTTTTGGAAATAATTTTTGAGCTTTCTGCGAATTTATACAAATTTTTAACTAAACCTGGAACTGTGTTGAGAATAATCTGTTTTGAATCTGCCAGCATGTTTACCCGAATTTTTAGATAATTTTATACTCAAAATTTCAAGATGATTTCTTTTACAAAGTTGTTTATAATGATGTCTAGTTTATCCAGAAAGTTTTGGAAATAATTTTTGAGCTTTCTACGAATTTATACAAATTTTTAACTAAACCTGGAACTGTGTTGAGAATAATCTGTTTTGAATCTGCCAGCATGTTTACCCGAATTTTTAGATAATTTTATACTCAAAATTTCAAGATTATTTCTTCTACAAAGTTGTTGATAATGATGTCTAGTTTATCTAGAAATTTTTGGAAATAATTTTTGATCTTTCTACGAATTTATACAAATTTTTAACTAAACCTGGAACTGTGTTGAGAATAATCTGTTTTGAATCTGCCAGCATGTTTACCCGAATTTTTAGATAATTTTCTACTCAAAATTTCGAGATGATTTCTTCTACAAAGTTGTTGATAATGATGTCTAGTTTATCCAGAAATTTTTGGAAATAATTTTTGAGCTTCCTACGAATTTATACAAATTTTTTACTAAATCTGAAACTGTGAGATAGATTTCACTATGTATTTGAGAATTTATCTAAAATTTTATACTAAGCCAATTATGGAAATTTCTAACTAAAAGATGAGACTTGAGAAGTCTAGTTTCATGATAAATTTTTAGATTATGGGGTTGATCTATGGATTAATCTAAATGAATAATGGTATATATAAAGTTAACAATTGACAGTTAATACCAGTTGTTTAGGGTGAGTAGTGGTTTTAAAGAGTGTACGGAATTAAGGGTTGACGGTCAATACCGGTTGTTCAGGGTGAGCCCTGGTTTTGAGAATTCTTACGTAAATTGTGTTGCGAAACTCTAAGATGGCACGAGAGTTATTTGAACCCTTTTCGATATTCGGTTTTGGAATAAGGGTGGATGTGCAGGTGACACACAGGGAGGTTGCTTACCCCTGGCAGACCATTTTCTTGGGGCAGACCACGGATGCCACTACTTGGGTATATAACTCCGGACGTGGGCATCCCTGGTAGTTACGGTTGGTAACACTTAAATATTTGACCAAGGGAGGGTTTCAAATTAACCGTTGCCATACTTAGTGGTTGGTAAGTTAAATCTCGTTGGTGAGATTTCGAGTGTCACCTAATTTATTAAAACTACTGAAATTATTCTAATGGTTGTAATTTATGTGTACAATTATATTGTTATCTCATGTTTAGAATCTTATTATTTTTCTCTAAAAAAAAAAAAAGAGAATGGTAGGTTGGTTATGTTTTCTTAATGTGTTGCAAAACTCATGGCATATATTTTGTTGCCCTGGCGTTTCATGCCAGATTATGTCGAAGAAGGGACTGAGGCTGAAATTGGAGCGGCTACCAATATCGAACCTTGGCTGACTTAGAGTCAAGATTTTATCAAAATAAAATCCTGTTATCCCTTGTATTAGGATTTAATTATGTTGTGACGTTGTGTGTGAACTTGTAGTTTTATTTTGTTGTTGGACTTTGACTATGTAAGAACTTAAAAGTTCCTAATTAGTAGTTAAAACTTTATCTAGCAAGTTATTGTTATTTAAATCTTATGGCGTTTCAAAAAAAAATTTGGGGCGTCACAATTTTACATAATATTATCTTTGGTGGGTAGAAATTATTTTTAAAAATTCAAAAATATTTTTTTAACATTTATTTTTGTCAAATTAATTTATATTTTTATCAAATTGATGACTTTGCCCTTCAAATTAAGCAATGGTATCTTCAATTGTTTTTATTTGAAATAAGATTCAAAATTCATAATCAAATGTGTCACAATTGAAAAGTCATAGATAAAAGTAACACGAACCCCAAATTATAGAGACTGTTGACATATCATAAAGAGAAGTCAGCTTTGAGCATCTCCAAATCATCATCAAATTCAGAAAAGTCAGAGTCATTTACAAGCATATCATGAAGAGAATTGGAAGCCATAGAGAGAGATATGGAAGTTTGGATGAAGTAGAAAATTGAGTTGAGGGTAAGATCAAATGAGAGAGAATGTCTAATTTATAATTGAAAAGTAAAAAAATATGACCGTTGTAAAAATATGACCGTTAGAAAAATACGACCATTATAAAAATATGACCGTTGAAAAAATATGATCGTTACAAATTATAGGTGTTGATTTTTGACCACACAACCAAAGGGGGGAACTCAGTTGGAAAGCACGGGCAGAATAGATTAAGCCCGAACAACCTGACACAAAAAGATAAGAATCTGGCGGTGGTTCGTCCACCTGGTGGCATTCCAACGATCAAGTCAGTAATCGAATATCTCTTAAAGATAACAAATTGTGCTTAACTCACAAGAAATAACTTACTGCTCACAGTATATCACACTTGCCTGAGACCCGCAAGGGTTCCCTGCTTTTATAGCCAGCGCTGACCTGATCCCTGTAGAAGTCTCACTTCAGTGGACTCTGGCTTAATACCTATCCTGGACTCTCAGCTAAATAAGGATAAACTCCCTAAGAGTTTTATCTTCATCCAGACTGAGATCCTCCACTGCCCTAGGACTCTTGTCCCTTATCCACTCATCTCAGATTCCGATATCTCCTCAGACAACCTTGACATAGCCGAGATCACCTCGGCATCAAGACCAAACCACGTGGCACATCGCTGACACTTCGGCGTCACCTTGGCCATGTGTTTGTCATTCACAAAATATGTCCCCACAACTGCCCTTTAGGTTCTATTACCTCGGCAACCTGAGGTAATGGAACCTACATCGTTTTATCCTGAAGAACGTCGACTAAAATTCACTTTTTTCTTCAACCGAGATCATGACTCGTCGGTTTCAAGTATCTAGGATTCAATGTTCGTGATCAAGAACCAAGAGTCAAGTTCTTCAAGTTCCTTAACCGAGATCGTTCCTCTAGCCAAGGTTTTCGCTTCATTAAATCGAGAACTCCAAGAGTTTTACTTGCGCATGAGCTGTCACGCACAGTTTTCTCTACCATTTCCTCCTTGCGTCCATTCCTCATTGGTCCGTACCTGACACGTACTATCAGGATGCGTTGATCTGCACACGCCGCCTGACAAGCACGTCATCCAAGGCATCTCTCCGTCTTTTCACATTTGCAATTTACAATTTCCTTCATCTCTCATGCTCTGTCTCCCTAACATTCCTCTTCCAAACTGCCATTTTTAAAGCTCTCAAGCTTTGCAACTGCCCTTTCCGTCACCACCGGCACAGTACTCATCATTTGTCTTTGATCGTTCAACTCGTCTGACTCCGGCGTGTCTCACTCCAACTTCAATCAGTAAGTCCTCCAATTCCTTTAATTCTCTACTGTCGTTTACTATGCTCTTCCATACAACTTCCTTTCGAATCTTGCTATATGTTTTACTTTACACCTGTTTTTGTGGAATCTGTTTATGCATTTGTAGTTGCTCTCTGTTTCTATCTTCGTGCTTTGGTAATCATTTCTTGTTTCTTGAATTTGTCTGAGTCTTCATAATTTGTTCATGAATCCGAGAGTCTGCGTATTACTTCTGGGTCTTGCATACTACCTTGCATATACTCACACATTGTTCTGCTTATTCTTGAATCTTGGTTGCTTTCTTGATTCTAAATCATATTCGTTTTTCTGCTTTTCTTGTCAAATTTTTGCCTTCAATTCCTGTTTCTGTAGTTTCTAGGTTTGGGATTTGATAGAAATCACTTTTGTTAGGAAAATCAAAACAAATTCCCCTTAGATCTTCAAAATCCCTTACCCTAGTACCTGTTTAGGGTTTAGCCGAGGTTCTTAGAGCCATACCAGTCACTTTCTCCCAAAATCTTGTTTTATCCTTACTAAGTTGATATCATGGAAATGTTTAGGTGGAGGATAGACACCCCGGCCAAGCTTGAGTACTTCCGACAAGAATTTTTCATCCTAGCCGACGTCCAGATCAGGTTGGCTGGGGAGAAGGATTCCATCATGCTTGACGGAGACTCCATGTCCTTTCCCGTAGTTGCCTTTATAAAGTGTGGACTTCGGTTCTCCTTAGACACTCATTTCCGTGAGGTTCTTCACTATTACAAACTTAACCCGATACAACTTGCCATCAACTCATATAGGGTTATCAATGGCATAATTAAACTGACATACCGAGAAAAGGCCAGGATCACTTTAGCCAACATTCAGTATTGTTATACCATGTGTGGTCTAAAGTCTGAAAAATGCTACATTTACTACCTAAAACCAAGATCCACTGCCTACAAAATCATAGTCGACTTCCTAGACTCCAATAAGGGTGCTGGAGATAATTACCTGGTCGCTCGGGCAACTGGGAGTTTGCTCCTGATGATGATCTTCATATCTTCCCTCTGCGCCGATCGACGTTTAAAGAGGGTGATAGTAAGAACCGAGTCATCCTTTTAATCCTATATCCGTTAAGACTTGTCAACTTATATATCTCTTTCTGAATGTCCTTTCTTCTTGTTCTCTTTTGCAGCTCTTCCCCAGCCAGCAAAAGATTTCCGACAAACTTTCTTCCCCAGTAAAGACCTGAAAAAGCTATTGGATTTGCCAGTTGAAAAACGCAAGGCCCCATTACTGCTCGATTACATTCCAACCTACAAGTCGGCCCTGCCCGACGTTTCCCGCCGAAGCAAAACTCCTCTTTTTGCCATAACTCCACCAGCCATTTCATCGCCTAGGCCAAACCAGGCCTCTTCCTTAGATCCAGTTGAGCTGCCTCCAACCTCTACCCCGCAAATTATCCCGACATCCCAGCGCCAACGTCAAGTCAACGTCGTGCCCCAGCAAACGTACCAATAGGCAGGACTCGTAGCCGTAAATGTCAAGACTCGGAGGCATCAGCTTACGATCCAGCAAACCCACCCATTGCACTTCCAACAATTCACTTTGGGACCAAAGTTACCCTTATCACAACCGCCGACGACATGGGCCATAGCAAAACCGTTGTTGAAGACCTTCTGGCCGACTTGCCAGGAGTGGTTTCTGTCACCTCTTCTCCATCAGAGTCCCAACCCAAGCCTAAGACAAAAGGAGTGAAAGGTGCCAAAGAAAAAACTATCGTTACTCAAGTTGATACTAATGATACACTGCCAATCTCAAAATTGGCCGAGGTTGAGAAGAGTGCCTCTAATGCCGAGATGAGACCTACCGAGGACGAGCCAACCGATATCTCACGATCGAAGAAGCCGAGGTCCCAGGAAGCTGCAAGCCCAAGTGGTTTCAAAGCCAATGAATCGTGGACTCCTACCATCAAGATTGGGGACCAACCAATCAAGGCTAGCGACAATGCCATTGACAATATCGAAGTCAGTGTCGCTCTTTCCACCACCGTTTTTCTGCCAACTGATCTAAATCGCATGGCCAAGATAACTGAGTATGAAAACTTTGCTTTAATGATGCAACACTCTATACTGGTAAGTCTTTATCTCTTGGTTTTTTTACTTCAAGTTCTCATACTTTAAAATTTTACTAACTTGTTCATTCATTTTTCTTCTAGGCGATCCAGCATGTTCATTCCTTTGCAATGAAGGCCGAGGATTTGAAGAAAGAATTGGTTCATAAGACCAAAGAGACTACTGGCTTTCTCACCTCCTTAAACAACGCTAAGGCAAAAATGAAGATGCTGCTGGACCAGGCCAAGGCTACCAAACAAGCTCAAGATCATGTCGAGGAAAAGGCAGAGGCTGCTGAAGCAGTGGCCGATGTGCTCAGGGCCGAGGCCAAAGAAACCGAAGCAAAAATTGTCAAAGCCGAGGCGGAGCTACGAGAGGCCTTAGCAACCAAGGCGGTCGAAATCAAGGCAGCTGATGAAAAGGCCTACGTCGAAGGCCAAGCCGACGTGCGCGACGCCTACAAGGAACAAGTAAACCAAGCCTGCAACCGAGGTTTTTATCTCGATTAAACGGTGTAGCTCGCCTTTTTCCACCCCCTTTCGGAGGTTTGAAAGAAAACCCTACAGTTCGGACTCCCGCGGTTCTGAATCTAATCTCACAAATGCAATATGAAATTGATGAACATCAAAGAGTCCAAATATGGCAAAATCTTTTAGAAAATTGATTTTTGAATCAAAAATGTCAAAATTAGACAACTTTGCCAGATACAGAGTTGCCATCTAAATATTTTATTTTGAAAAATTTAAGAAATCCATGACTCGTGCCAAAGGCCATGTGTCCATCATCACCAAAGTTGCCTCGACTCAGGAACTTAGGTACGAGAGGAGAAGGTCATGAATTGAGCACCTCCACTCGCTCGATCAAAGATCGGCCTCTACTAATCATAATGTGATTTTTATAAAAATTATGTGCTTTTCTTCCGGTTATTAAGCTAGCATTACTATGTGATGCGCACAAGCAAGTATAGACTAGTTTGCTCAAGTTGGAACAATCCAAATTCATGCTTGTTTTGCGAAAAGGGTTTGAATTTGCCATCTCAAGTGGGCTTAAAGTTTGCGAATTTGCCACCAAATATAGTGGGCTTAAAACGTACATTCGTTGAATCGTTCCAATTCAAACAGTAAGCCTTCATCCACAGGCACTCAAACAGTTTAACAAGTGAGCATTTATCCTCATGGCAAGCATGCTAGACATGTCAATCACTTACACTCGTGCAAGTATGCTAAAGCATTAAAAGCTCACCTAGTACTCCAAGCTAAGAACATATGAGTTAGAAAAATATGCATGATTCCTAACTATACAAGATGTCTAATGCAACACATGTAAAGAATGCAATTAATAGGCTCGGCTACTATGGCATATGAATTGATTTGATAATATGCGTTTAAAACATGTATTCGAAGAAGTATTGAAATGACAATGCAGTTTGAATGATGAACCGAGCCTCAGTGCATGCAAGACAAGACGAATGGATGCAAGCATAAGGTATGCTAATTGAAATATGTCCCTAATTTAACCATCATAAGCAGATAAATTAAAGGGAGAAAGACGTGGGGTTGGAAGACATACACATTATTACATTACGCTCTCACGGAGGAGAGTTCGAATGAATTAAGCTAAGTAGCTAACTAAGCTAAGTTAATTAAGCTAATTATTACAAAACTTGAATAAATAGCTAAACTAATTTAACTAATTATTACAACACAAATTAATTAGCTTCAACTAACTAATTGAATAATTACAACACAAACTAATTAGCTACAACTAACTAATTGAATAATTATAACACAAACTAATTGAATTACAACATAGGCTAATCGGCTAACTAAATTAAACTAATTAACTAGATAACTTATCTCGGGAAGCGAGGGAGGCCCATGCATGCTCGGTTTCCACTCGAAGAATATTCGTTGTTTGCCCTTGAAAGCCTCTGTTTGCACAACCTTTGCACTATTTCCTTCTCCAGATCAACTCTGCCATGCCTTATAAGCACACTGTTTAAATTTCATTGGTGGCTGGTAGGCCAGAAGTGGTGGCCGGCCAGCCATCATTGAGGGGTTGTTGTCCGATACTGATGGCCTGCTAGCCAGTAGCAGTGGCCGGCCGGCCACTGATGACACACCTTTCCTTGCTGCAATAGAAAAGCAAACAGGACAAAAAGAGGGTATTCTCACAGGCTATTTGTACTCTGTATCCCTCCTTATCATCAAAACAAACTCAAAGAAGTGATACACTTGGTTCCAAAACCACCAATCAAGCAATTTCATTACATGATGGCCAAAGAACCAAGATGTACAAGTTAATAAATGCACAAGTAAGACCTCAACAACCATCCCCCTATTATGCATGATCAAGAGCAATGGAGATCTTGGAAAGTTGGCACATTTCATCACTTTAAGTATGAAATGCCCCAATTCTCCTTGTGTTCAATTAACATCCGATTGAACACATGCAACACAAACAAGTGCTTACCTTGCACAATTTTACTTGCCACTTTTATTTACTCATCTTAATTACCCATCATTACTTAGTCAATTAAGTCCATTGGTGGTTTTCTAAAGTGAAAGAAATGTCAATCAAGGGGTGGTTTAAGGCATGAGAGAAGTTTCATGCCGTTGGTAATGAACCCTCAAAAAAGGATTAAACCGTTAAGCATGGACGTCAATCTCAAGCTTAAAGAATCCCAAGTTTGAAACAACCCTCAAAGTAAATAAAGAGTGAAGAAATCGAGAAGGTTATAGAGCTTTAGTTACTGATATGAAATGTAAAACAATACCAAAAAATGCAATCAACTCAAACAAGGGGTGTCTAATAGCCTAAAACACCAAGCTTGTGAGGACTATTACACTACAACCATGCAAAACAAGACTTAACTGACCTAAACAGCCCAAAATAGAGCTAAAACAGTCTAAAACAAAGGCAAAAACATATTGGAATATAGCTACAAATAGCTAGAAAATCATGCTAACGCATGGAGTTAACTAGGCTAGCAAACAAGACATAAGAAGGGAAGGCTAACCCCTCCAATTTTGGACTTCAAAACAAGTTTTTTGCTACTGAAAACACTCTAAAATTCAGTGGTTAAAGGCCCAAAAAAGGTTAGTTTGAAAGTAGGAAATAATGGTGTAAAAGCCTTAGAAGCAAGGAATAAAGAAGGGTGAGACCCCCCCTAACCTTAAATGGGTTAAAATACCAATTTCAACCCATTAAAACAAAGATTTTTACAGCTCAAAAATGGCCCAAAAACAGTAGGAAAAGATAGAGAAACAAGTGTACTAAAACAAGTTAAAAGACAAGTGTTATACCTCTTGAAGCCAAGCACAACTTTAGGCACAAATACAAGTCCAAACCACCTTCAAGAGCTCCAACAAGACCTTAAGGGACCTCAGCTCAAAGGTGATCAATTTTGGTTAAGGATGTGTATGCAAAAGAGTGATAAAACTAGGCAAGTGTACACAAAATTATAAAAGAGAGAGAGAAAGAGAGATATTTTGGCCCCAAATTTTCTAACCTTTAAAAATGAGGGAAGACACCCCATATATATAGAAAAACATGCATTTGGCTTAGTTAAATCAGTCCATACACGTGTATGGTGATAAAGCTCATTGTGCCAATAGTTGAAACAGTTGTTAAGAAAATATCTGTAAAAAGGATTAGTTGTCGGCAGGCCACTTAGGTGGCTGACAGCCTTAATTAGTGGCCGGCAACCACCAAGGGTTGCAAGCTTGAAGATTTTGGTCCAAAACAGGGCACAGAATGGATGGGGTTTGAAGCCTCCAAGACATAGCATTCCGCCGAGGGCTTCAGGCACTAAAATGAGTACATGCAATCATAATCATCGAGTACACAAACGATGACGTCCAAGTCTTGAGGACGGTAAAAAATGGGATGTCTATAGACGACTACTCTTAACAAACTGTGACGCCCCAAAAATCGCGAACATTAGAGAATATATTAACAATTAAATGCAGGGTTTATCTAAGGTTAGGAGTTTGGGAAACGACACTAATAAGTCCTATCGCCAATAGCCAAGTAAGATCTCTGATCACCAGAGGAGTCAAGTTAACCTCCCTTTTAAGTCCCGCTTTCTTAGATAGCACACTACCCTTTTGACAGATCTTAAAAGGCATTGATGCAAGGTCTCATAAGCAACGCAGAGATAGGCATAGGATTACAAGGTAAATAATAATTACAGTGTCTCAAATTTTAAATTTACAAAATGAGTCCCATTACTATTACAATCCAAGAATAAATAAAAACACAATCAAACTAATAAGCGAAATGGTTCTGAACTTTCTCTAAGGCAACCTTAAGTATTCAAATGTCTTTGACTCTTCGTTGGCTTCGTACATTTCTTCGATACCTGGCATGAAATGCCATGAGCTTTGAATGCCCAGTAAACACACACACACCCCGTCTTTTTTTCCCAATCTAAAACACAATAGCAAATTACAACAATAGGGGAAAAGAGCATGACATTCAAGTAATTAACACAGGTTACAGGGTTAGTTGTTAGTAGTCTACAAATCCCCCAAAGAGATTTCATCCTCCCAACCGCAAGAATCGGATGCGGATTATTCAGTATGCCCCCTCTTTTGTTGTTTTGTTGCAGAACTTACCTCGGATGCCTAGTAACGGTTATATACCGCGTAGCGCCAGCCGCAGGGCCTCAAAAGAGACGATAATAATGGGCCTTGCCCAAATCTCTCCTTACACCAAATACCTAGGGTCCGAATACAACCGCTCCGTTCAAGGGTTTTGAAAAATCACTTGCGCAAGACTTTGACTTCCAAATAGGGAACACATCCCGTCAACCAATTAATATCTTAGTAACTTGTCCAAAAATTCGCAACCCATTATCACCCTTTAAGTTTCCTGTTTGAGTTAGATAATTTAAGTCAGAGTTAGGACATGCTCTTGAAACAACATCTATTGCACAAGTATGAACAACTAAATAGTACGAATAGAAGGAAATAAAGTTACAACCCATGAGATTCACATATGAAGATAGGCACAAGTAACTCTAAGCATATTCAAGTAGTTAAGGGAATAATTTCGCACAAGAATATAATTTCCAGATTTGCAGAAGTGTGAGCACCATCGATGGATTAAAATAAAATACATGTGAGCACCATCGAAACAAGTTGTTTTCCATCCACCTGGATTGCCTGAATTTGTGTTTAGCGGAGTTGGAGTAGTACCTCCCCCATACCTGATTTCATCCATGAAAGCGTTTAAATTGATTAGAAAGGGGTGTAAAGGGTATCTATGTTGTATATTGACTGTGCCTACTGATACTAAAGCTAATGTGGACAGTATTCCTATAGTCAGAGAGTTCCCAGATATTTTTCCAGATGACTTGCCAGGGGATTTGATTGATAGGGAGATAGAGTTCATTATTGAAGTATTACCGGGTACACACCCAGCATCCAAAGCTCTTTACAGAATGACACCTACCGAACTGAAAGAACTGAAAATTCAGCTACAAGAATTATTGGATAAGAAGTTCATTAGGCCCAGTACTTCACCGTGGGGCGCACTAGTTTTGTTTGTGAAAAAGAAAGATTGCTCCCTAAGACTCTGCATTGATTGCCGCGAATTGAACAAGGTAACAGTGAAAAACAAATATCCATTGCCTCGTATTGATGATTTGTTTGACCAGTTACAGGGTGCCCAGGTTTTCTCTAAAATTGACCTTAGATCCGGATACCACCAGTTGAGAGTCAAACCAGAGGACATTGAAAAGACTGCCTTCCGAACGAGGTACGGATATTATGAATTTCTTGTTATGCCTTTCGGAGTCACTAATGCGCCTGCTGCATTTATGGACCTTATGAACCAAATTTTCAAACCATTCCTCGATGAATTTGTGGTTGTTTTTATAGATGACATTCTGATTTATTCCAAGAGTAAAGAGGAACATGAACATCATTTGAGAATTGCCTTACAGATCCTAAGAGAACAAAAACTGTATGCAAAACTGACAAAATGTGAATTTTGGCTTGATAATGTTATGTTTTTGGGGCATGTGATTAATAAGGATGGCATTTCAGTTGATCCGTAGAAAATTAAAGCAGTAGTGAATTGGCCTAGACCTACTAATGTTACTGAAGTCCGAAGTTTCTTAGGCTTAGCCGGGTACTACAGAAGGTTTGTAAAAGATTTCTCCAAGATTGCCTTACCATTGACTCAGTTGACTCAAAAGGGAAAACCATTTGACTGGACCGATTGAAGAGAATCAGCTTTCCAGGAATTGAAAACTCGACTTGTGACTACACCGATTCTCACCCTACCCTCAGGTAAAGATGGATTTACTATTTTTAGTGATGCTTCTTACAAGGGTTTGGGATGTGTGTTAATGCAGAATGGTAAAGTTATTACGTATGCTTCCTGACAACTGAGACCGCACGAAAAGAATTACCCGACTCATGACTTAGAACTTGCTGCAGTAGTATTTGCATTGAAATTTTGGCGTCACTACCTTTATGGGGCAACATGTGAAGTGTACACAGATCACAAGAGCTTGAAATATTTCTTTACACAGAAAGAGTTGAACATGAGGCAACGGAGGTGGTTAGAACTGATAAAAGATTATGATTTGCAAATCTTGTATCATCCGGGGAAAGCTAACACCGTTGCCGATGCACTGAGTCAGAAATCAATTGGGAATTTAGCCTGTTTACTCACCGGACAGAAAGAACTGTTATGTGATCTTGAAAAATTCGAAGTTGAGATTGTTTTGCGTGAACAAGGTGGAACATTGGCTGCTATTTCTGCTCAACCGGCTCTTATTGAGGAGATTAAAGAGAAGCAACACCTAGATGACTTCTTGAAAAAGGTCATTGATGAACGGGAGTCCAAACCAAGGTCGGACTTCAAATTTGAAAACAAAGTGTTGAAGTTTCAGGGAAGATTGTGTGTACTGAATGATTCCGAACTGAAAAGAAGAATTTTGCAGGAAGGCCACAATTCGAAACTCTCCATCCATCCGAGGAATATAAAAATGTACCAAGACTTGAAACTGAATTTTTGGTGGCCGGGAATGAAGAAAGAAATTGCTGACTTTGTGTCGAAATGTTTACATTGCTAACAAGTTAAAGCTGAATATCAACGACCTGCAGGCTTACTTCAGTTCTTACCAATACCGGAGTGGAAATGGGAACATATTACTATGGATTTCATTGTTGGACTGCCTCGCTCTAGTAAAGGTATGGATTCAATTTGGGTCATTGTTGATAGACTGACTAAATCTGCTCACTTCTTACCTGTCAAAACAATCTATA
Source organism: Camellia japonica (assembly GCA_030407325.1). Taxonomy (NCBI): domain Eukaryota; kingdom Viridiplantae; phylum Streptophyta; class Magnoliopsida; order Ericales; family Theaceae; genus Camellia; species Camellia japonica. The sequence continues at coordinate 2,918,054 of JAPPVO010000002.1, forward strand.
ATGCGGACAAAATTGGCTACAATTTATATTGATGAAATTGTTAGATTGCATGGAGTGCCTGTATCTATTGTTTCTGATAGGGACTCGAAGTTTAAATCGAGATTTTGGCAAAGTCTGCAAACGGCACTGGGTACTGAATTGAGACTGAGTAGTGCCTACCATCCTCAGACAGGTGGCCAATTAGAAAGAACCATCCAGACTTTGGAGGACTTACTGCGTATGTGTGTTCTTGATTTCCAAGGAAATTGGGAAAGCCATTTACCTTTAGCTGAATTTGCCTACAACAACAGTTTTCACTCGAGCATTGGTATGGCGCCTTTCGAGGCTTTATATGGCAGAAGATGTCGATCTCCTATTTGCTGGGCAGAAGTTGGAGATGGGCCTTTACTTGGGCCGGAGATTGTGCATGAAACCACAGAAAATGTGAAACTGATTTAATAGAGATTGAAAACCGCACAAAGCCGACAGAAAAGTTATGCGGATGTCCGAAGGCGAGACAGGGAATATGAAGTGGGTGATCATGTTTTTGTTAAAGTGACACCAATGAAAGGGCAGACTCGTTTTGGAGTCAAGGGTAAGCTAGCACCGAGATATGTCGGACCGTATGAGATCATTGAAAAGATTAATCCGGTGGCGTATCAAGTAGCGCTTTCGCCTGAAATGGAGTATATGCATAACGTCTTCCATATTTCAATGTTGAGGGATTATCTTCGGGATCCCTTCCATGTTATTGAGCCTACCCGTGTAGTGCTAAGTGATGACTACACTTATGAAGAACGACTTATTCAGATTGTAAACCGACGAATCAAGAAGTTGAGGAATAAAGAGATTCCGTTAGTGAAAGTAGACTGGCAAAACCATGGTGGCGTTTATGCCACTTGGGAAAGGGAAGACGATATGATGAAACGATATCCTGAACTGTTCCCTCTAAATCCAGTATTCTTCCAAAATGAAGGTAATCCGAGTTTGGAGGACCAAACTCTTTTTAAGGAGGGAAGACTGTGACAACCCTCACATCCGATTAGTGCTAATCCGTGATTAAGCATGATAAGTAACTGATAAGAATGATATCCTGAATCGATTGTATGAATGTATTGTTTTGAATGCATTTTTATCTGTTTGATTTCTGAATGAATCTGTTCATGTTTTAATTTCGAACTGCGAATTAAAGGTCTTATCGGTGACCGAATCAGAAATTGATTGATGTTTTATACTAGTTAGAATTTATGTGATTTTATGATAGGTTTAATTAAAATTTGATTTGGAATGATTAAATTAGATTAAATAATGTTAAATTACAATAGTTTGAGTTTATTACCTTCTTGCCATTGTAGTGGGCCACTTTGTTAAACATTGTTTAGAGCTTAGTTTCATATCATTTGCTCATCTTTTGAAGACCAAACCGTATGAGAGAGGGAGAGTAGGAGAACAAGGTTGAATCCAACAAGTTTTGCTTGAAATTAGAGAAATTGAAGGGAATTTGCAAAATTGAGCTAGCATATCTGGAATTCAAGGCATAAGGTAGAGAAATCATCTTCTTAATTGTGTATTTGAGTTATTCCTTGCATGGTTCATGGTAAATTAGTGATTATGAGTCAAGAATTGGGTTAACGAGTTGAATTGAGAATTAATTCATGCATGCATGTACATATTCTTGGATTTTGAGGTTGTTCTTCATAAATTTCCATATGCATGTCTACATTTTGGTTGTAGTCCATGAATTCACCATGATTTTGAGTTCAAACATGCATTTGGTCATGTTTTAGAGCATTGGAATTCATGTGAACTCTTGCATGTTAAGTTCTTGCATTATTCATGAAAGATTTTTTGAAATTGTGTGCAATTGTCTCACCTTTGGGCTTGATTTTACAAAATTGATCTTCAAAACATGTTATAGTATGAGTTTTCAAGTGTTTTCCAAAAAATGGGGCCAAAAGGTTGAGTTTTGATGTGTTGAATGCTTGGTTTGAGCTTGGGAGGCAAATCTGGAAATTCCAGATTTTGGCTTCCACGCTCGAGCGAAGGATTCCACGCTCGAGCAACCATCTTTTGTTCAGAGGTCCGCTCAAGCGAATGAATGCTGGCTCGAGCGTAGATTGCAAGCTCTTAGGTTTTCTGCATGTGCAGACGCACGCTCGAGTGAAAGAACCTACGCTCGAGCGAGGACTGTGTCTCACGCTCGAGCAGGCATCGAGCGAGCATCGAGCGGAGATTTTCAACATCCAGCACTTTTTGCATTTTTACAGACCGCTCGAGCGAGGAAGTCCACACTCGAGCGACCCCTCTGTTTTGGCACGCTCGCTCGAGCGTAGAAAGCCACGCTCGAGCGAGACCCCTGTTTTCTGAAAAATTCTGAAAAGTGTTTTAAAGTGCATCTTTGCATCCTCATTCCATCCTAGGCATTCCTAGGTCATGTTTAAGGCATCTTAATGGGGAAAATGTTATAGAACCACACTAGTATAGTTAGAGGCTAAGTTATTAATCCCGAGTGTGTGTTCGTTCTGCAACTGTAGGGTTGGCATCCAAGGACGCTCGTTAGCTTTTCTATAGCCCAGTGCTCTGTAAGTAACAATGTTGTAAAGATATGTTCAATTATGATTATTTTTCTGAACGATCAACTGTTCTGCTTACTGAAACGTTATTGTTTAATAAATGAATGTTTGTCCTATTTGTAAACTGTATTCGTGGCATCCATAACAATTTACTGTTACTGTACTGTTACTGCTACTGTCACAGAGATCTCTGTCGGCTCCATGTTTGGAACCACCACTGTTTACTGTTATGATGGCCATCAACTGACTATTCGGGCTGTTAAGACCTACTGTACTGTTTTGCTATGGGATGTACCGCATATGACTATTATGGTTCTAAATGACTGATCCACTGATGCAATTGACTGTTTTAATTACTGAAAGGACATTCATTCTTAACCTCTTTACGCATATGTGTAACATGCCCGGGGGTACCCGCGCGCGTTAAACAGTTCGGACTCCCGAGATCTCTTTGATCTCAATGTCTCACGAGTGCAATGTGAAACGTAGATGAGAGTCCAGATTTGGCAACTTTTATTGAAAATCCATTTTATTGCAATTTTGTCAAAAATGGACTGCGTCATCAGATCTCAGAGTCGCCACCTAATATTTTGGGAAATTAGGAAACCCATGACTCGGTGCCAAAGGCCACTGTTCGTCGTAACCAAGGATGCTTGGCTCGGAACCTTAGGTATGAGAGGGGAAGGTCAATAATGAGCACCCCCACTCACCCGATCAAAAGATCGGCCTCTACTAAACCATGATATGACTTTTATTTTCTTTATATGTTCATGTTCTGATTATTTTAGTAAATCCTAAAATTTATTATGTGAAGCATACAAGTATAGACTAGTTTGCTCAAATTGGAACAATTCAACTTCATGTTTGTTTTTCGAAAAAGGGTTTGATTTTGCCACCTCAAGTGGGCTTAAAGTTTGTGAATTTGCCACTGCAAAGTGGGCTTAAAACGTACATTTATTGAATTATTCCAATTCAAACAACAAGCCTTCATCCACAGGCATTCATACAGTTTATCAAGTAAGCAAGTAGCCTCATGGTAGAATACTAACACATAGTAAGAAAAACACACACAAATAATATGCTAAAGCATAAAAACTCACAGATTGACCGACGTCCCTCGAACAACTACAAAACAAAAGTTAGTAAAATATGCATGATCTTATATACAGAATCCTAATGCAATTCACTCATGAGATGCACTAAAGATTTGGCTTCTAGAATATGGCATGTGAATCATCTTAAAACATCCGATAGCACACAGAATCATGGGATAATCAATTGAAGCATAAAGATGCAACTTTAGCCAAATCTTATGCATGGATCATGGATGTAAAGCAGGAATATGCATGGCATGTCAAAATATATACATACACACAGTTAGGGAAAGCGATAAAGAACGGGATAGAAAGAAGCGGGGTGGGGGGAATTATTACAACACTTTAAATATTACAGATCCGAATGAGGGAGAGAGGAGAGAAAAATAAAATAAAAATACAACCTCACAACACTCAAAATAAAAAATAAAATAAAGAACTGCATCACTGGCACATTCCACTCCTTTTCGCATGTCCCGGGCTCCGCAATACCACATGATTCACATTTTCCAGATTCAAGCGGCAAACCAAGGAACGGATTTGAAATCTCCTCTTCAGAACCTCTTCAAAATTTCTCACAAACTATTTACTCAAACAGGGGTGGGTTATGCATGGGAGTCTAGAGAGAGAGAGAGGGTATCTCTCTAGAGAGAGAAACGTTGGTGGGTTTCTTTGTAGAGAGAGAGAGAGAGAGAATGGCTTGGGTCTCTAGTGAGAGAGAGAGTGAGTTGGGTTTGAGGGAGAGAGAGAGGTAGAGAGAGAGAGAGCCATGCTTGGTGCCGTGCATGCCGCTGGTGATGGTGTGGGTGTGTGTTTTATGGTGTGTGGCAGTGATGGTGTCTAGTGTACGTGCATGCATGGTGTGGGGTGGTTGGTGATCATGGTGGCTGGGTCTGTTAGTTGTGGTGTGCTGTGTGAGGAGAGTGGCTCGGTAGAGAGAGAGGGATGATGGTGGTGTGGGGTGGTGCTTAGGATGGCCACGGTAGAGAGAAAGGTCCATGTATATGCATGTGTTGTGTGGGTTTAGAGAGAGGATAGGGAGTGATGGTATGCATGGTGGCAGCGGTGGAGTCTGCCGTGTAGGGTGTGGCTGTGTGTGTTGGTGCATGGTAGAGAGAGAGAGATGCCGAGAGGGAGATTAACCCGTGCGTGGTGTGTCCTAGAGAGAGAGAGAGGTGAGAGAGCTGCTGGGTTGTGCATGGATGGTGGTGATCCCCCGTGAGAGAGAGGGAAGAGAGAGAGAGCCGAGATGGTGGGTGCGTGGGTGTGCATGGTGAAGAAGGTGATGCTGCCAAGGTGGTGTGGCTGGGTTGGTGATGGATGGGTCTATTGCCGAGTTGTGTGTAGCAGTGTGTTGGGTATCATGCAGCCGTGAGGGAAGGAGGGAGAAAATCCCGTGGGTGTATGTTAGAGTGAGAGAGGAGAGGGAGGGAGAGAGTTTAGAGAGAGAGTAGGTGCCGAGAGGTAAGAGGTGGGTGCGTGGGTGTGCATGGTGAAGAAGGTGATGCTGCCAAGGTGGTGTGGCTGGGTTGGTGATGGGCCGAGAGAGGGGGAGAGAGGTGGTCTTGGATGCTGGGTTTGGGTGTGAGTGAATCAGTGTGTGTTGCCGAGATGGTGAGACCAGGTGGGTTGGGTGGTGTGGTGTGATCGGGTGGCCACGGTGGTGATGGTGTGTGTGTGTTCATGGAGAAGCGGTGTGTGCATGGTGATGTGCATGCATGAGTGATGCTTGATGAGTTGTGTTGGGTGTATGCTCATGCATGGTTTGCCGAGGGAGAGGGAGAAGTGTGTGTGTGGGTTCTCAGAGTGTGTTACCGATTCTCCTCTCACTGAACCCCTATGTTTCTCTCCTCCTCTCTAACCCATGTATTTCTTCTTCCCTCAACAACCGTGTCTAGTCTCTCCTGCCCCCATTGTCTTTAGAAATAGGTCTCTTAAGTTCTATGAGAGAGAGAGATTGAGTGGATCTTCTCCTTTCCACCTCCTTCACTAAAACCTCCTTTCTTGTATTTTATTTCTCTCAACAACCCCACTCAAATTCACTAATTGAACAGGCCTCTTCTTTTTTTCCTTTTCTTTTGGCTGGCCACTAACTTGCTCCCCTCTTTTTATCATTATGCACACCAATCACTCTTCCCTTTTTTTTTTCTTTGCTGTAAGACCACCCACCAAACCCCTATCTTTGAAATCAACCCACGCCCCTTTTTGTTTTTAAAACATAGTGCCTCCACCATCTAAACCCACTTCATAAAAGCCACCGCCCATTTTGTTTTTATTTTTTTATTTTTTTATTTTCTATTTTTTTATTTTTTTGTTTTATTATTTATATATATATATTTTTTGTTTTCAATTTTCTTTTATTTATATATATATATTTTTTCTTTTGTTTTGTTTTAAAAATAGTTATCATTTATAAAACACACTAAAGATACGCACACACCTAATTTAATACACATATAAAATTACAAAACACTACAAATTACCAAAATATTAGTGATGGTCAAAATGGGTGAGGTTGGTCAAAATAAAATGCCCAAGTCTTAGGGCCGGTCAAAATGGGGTGTCTACAATATGTTATTCACTGGGCTTTAGCTCACTGTTTATATATATATATGTAGGTGTCCAGGCACCGGACCGAAGCTAGGAGCGTCGGGTTAGCTCTTGTTTTGTCAAAGCCAACCATTGTGCCTCACCCCGAGGTTCCAAGTGCATTCAAGCCACGGCTGTTTTGGGGTGTTCAGATTCACCATTTTGTTTCTGTCTTGTAATAAATGTTTAAGACTTGACTGTACAGTTTTAGTTAGGGATTTGGTCCCTAACATGGATGTTTGTGCATATGTCGCGTGTATATATGTTTTGAATCCGAATGTGGCATGCTTATAAGAAGTCTTTTTGCATTCAGACTGTTACAGCTCATTGGACATCTTTTATTTACTATTTTGGCTTCCGCCAGCCCCTTTACTCCGTATTACTGTCATTACTGTTAAGCAGGCCTTTGGTAATCACAGATTACTGGTCGGTTACGATACTAAACCCGTAGGGGCGGGTTTGGGTCGTGACAACAAGTGCTTGTTTCTTTAAACTTATTCAGTCAAGTACTGCTTCTTTACTTCCACTTGTTGTCTTCTATCAAGACTTCACCCTTCCAACCCTTCCAAGCTTGGCAACCTGGTTGGTTATCTCGAGTGCTATGTACCTCGGATACTTCTTTCATTATTACTTCGGCTAACTTCAACTTGTAAATTTTTCTGAAATTTCAACAAGTGTTAAGCCTGTTCTAACTTGTAAATTTTTCTAAAAAATTTTAACAAGTCCCAAACTCTTAAGTTTATTCATCATTCCAGCTCCCTGCCCCTTAATGTGAAAGTTCTACTTAAGTTCTACATTATGCGTTTATAGTATTTTGCCGAAGTCAAATTTAAACAAAGACTAGATGAGTTGTTCAACCTTGGTTTCTTTGTCAATCCAACTAAAGCACACTTAGTTCCATTCTGAGTTTAACTTTGCCGACATGACAAGCCTAGATTAATTCAACTTAGTTCAACTCTATTATATGCAAGTATAATTCAACTTTGCCATATAATAAGTTTAAGTTATTCGTCATGTTTCATTTCGAAACATCGCTAACTTAGTTCAACTCTATTATATGCAGGTATAATTCAACTCTGTCATATAATAAGTCTAAGTTATTCGTCATGTTTCATTCAGAAACATCGTTAACTTAGTTCAACTCTATTATATGCAAGTAGAATTCAACTCTGCCATATAATAAGTCTAAGTTATTCGTCATGTTTCATTTGGAAACATCGTCATAGGATTAGTTAGTCCTATCGTACAAATTTCAAGTTCAAAAATCAAACTAACATTTTATTATTACTTCAGCTAATAAAATTATGATATAAACTTCGCAAAAAAAAAAAAAAAAAAAAAAACTAATGATAAAAAAACTTCAAGTTGCAAGTGTTCCAAAGTCTTGGCAACTCTTTGCCCTCAGTGTCTTCAAGCCGATATGCTCCATTGCCGGCAACCAAGATGATTCTATAAGGCCCCTTCTAGTTTGGGCCAAGTTTTCTTTCCCTGGGATCCTTCTTATTGCCAACGACCTTTCTTAGGACGAGATCCTCAACCTTAAACTCTCTTGGGTTGACCTTCTTGTTGTAAGCCTTAGCAAGTTGTTACTCGTATGCCCTCAGCCGAATTACTTCTCTCTCTTTTCTTCTTCAACAAGTCTAGATCTCGGGCCAGGAATGCCTCATTAGTCCCATTTTCTACTCACAAGGTTCTGATACTGGGGATGCCGACTTCCAGTGGGATAATTGCTTCAGTGCCATAAGCCATGGCAAATGAAGACTCCCTAGTTGATCTTCTCGATGTAGTCCGATATGCCCAGAGTACATTGGGTAACTCTTTCACTCGTTTTTCCTTTACTGCTTCCAGCCTCTTTTTTATCCAATCCAAGATAATCTTATTGGATGTTTCTGCTTGACCATTACTCTGAGGGAAACTTGGAGTAGAGTAGTAGTTCTTGATTTTGTACTTTGTACAAAAATTTTTGATAAACTTACTGTCAAACTATGTACCATTGTCTGCTATTATTGCCCTTGGAATCCCCAACCTGGTAATGATGTTCTTCCATGTGAAGTTCTTTACATCAATATCTCGAATATTTGTAAGGGGTTCAGCTTCTACCCACTTCGTGAAGTAATCAGTTGCTACCAGCATAAACTTCCTTTGCCTAATTGCTTGAGGCAGTTGTCCAACAAGATCCATGCCCTATTGGGCAAATGGCCAAGGGCTGGATACTGGGTTCAAATCTGCTACTGGTTGATGTATCAAAGGTGCAAACCTTTGACACTTCTCACATTTTTTTACGAAGGCTTCAACATTCTTCTACATATAGGGCTACCAGTATCCCTAAGTAATGGCCCTATGAGCAAGTGATTTTCCCCCAGCATGCCTTCCACATACTTCTTCATGTATTTCATGCAAGAAGTTTCAACTTAGGAGGGATGCAAACATCTCAAAATGGGACTAGTGAAGGATCTCCTATAGAGATGACCATCTGCTGTTAGGCTGAACCTGGCTGATTTCAACCTGACCTTATGTGCCTCTTTTCGGTCGTCTGACAGCTTGCCATCCCTAAGGAACATCACTATTACATCCATCCAACTTGGACCCATCTCCACACACATTGCTTCGTACTCTGTGATTAGTGGTTTCACACTTAGGCCTGACAAATAATCAACCATTATTGTCTTTGCCTCCTTTGATTTCATTGCACTAGCCAAGTTAGCCAAGGCATCGGCATGGCTGTTATCATTTCAGCTAACCTGTTGTAACCGAAAATCCTGGAACAATGCTAGCAGTCTAACAACTTCTTTGGCATAGGCTATCATTCTTTCATTTCGGGCTACGTACTCGTCTGTTGCTTGATTCACAATAAGTTGGGAATCACAGAAGACTACCACCTCTTCGACTTCCATTGTTGCTACTAATTTCAACCCTGTGATCAGTGCCTCATACTCTACTTCATTGTTTGAGACCTTGAACCCCAAATGAATAGACTATTCTAACATTTGCCCATCTGGCGATACTAACACTACTCATGTCCCCGCCTCTTGATGATTTGAACTTTCATCAATAAACAGGCGGAAGGAGTCGTCGATGTAAATGTCGCAGGGCTTTGGTTTTTTTTCTTTCTTCTATTTTGCTTTAGTAGGGTTCTTTGGCCCTAGCTGGGTTTCTTCTTGCTCTCCTGGGCACCCTAAGCCGCGGCTTACCGGAGTTCGACGTAGGATGGCACCAGGTGTGAACTCGGCCACAAACTAGGCTAAAACCTGACCCTTAATTGCTGTTTTGGGCCTAAATTCCAGGTCATATTGGCCCAACACTACTGTCCATCTAGCTACCCTGCCTGTTAGATCTCCTTGCTGCAACAGGGACTTCAAAGGATGATCAGTCAGTATCACGATCTTGTGGGCTTGAAAGTAGTGATTCAGTTTCTTCGAAGCCATTACTAGGGCTAGTGTCAATTTTTCCAGGGGTAAGTACCTGGTCTCTGTGCTTGCTAGGGTTTTACTCACATAGTATACTACCTTTTGTTCTCTCTTCTCTTCTCTAATTACCACGGCACTCATTGCATGCTCTAAAACTGCCAAGTATAAGAACAGTTCATCTCCAGGTATTGGATTTGAAAGAACTAGAGCTGTTGTCAGGTACATTTTCAAGTCAGCCAAGGTGACTCCGCACTCTTCTGTCTACAAAAAATCTGTGGCATTCTTTAACAAACTAAAAAATGATTTACACTTATCCGAACTTCTGCTTATAAACCTGTTCAGGGCTACAGCCCTTCCAGTCAACATCTGCACTTGTTTTGCCGATGTCGGGCTTTTCAAGTCAATAATGGCCTTGATTTGATCCGAGCTTGCTTTAATGCCTCTTTTGGTAACCAAGTATCCCAGGAACTTACTAGACCCAACTCCAAATGCGCATTTCGAAGCATTGAGTCGGAGTCGATATGTCCTCAGGATATCAAAAACTGCCTTTAAGTCGGCCAGATGGTTCTCAGGTTCTTTGGTTTTCACAACCATGTCATCAATGTACACTTGTACTGTTTTGCCAATCAAATGTCTAAACATTTTGGTCATTAACCTTTGGTAGGTTGCTCGTGCATTTTTCAGTCCGAAAGGCATACAGCCCTTTTGGGGTGATAAATGCAGTATTCTCTTCATTAGGGGGATACATTGCTATTTAGTGGTATCCTCTGTAAGCATCCAAGAAGCTCATCCTTCCATATCCTGAAGTAGCATCTACTAACTGGTCAATCTTGGGAAGTGGAAAGTTGTCCTTAGTGCAAGCCTTATTCAGGCTAGTGAAATCAACGCAAACCCTTCACTTGTCGTTCTTCTTTTTTACCACCATAGTGTTGAACAACCAAGTAGGGTAGTTCACTTCGCGAATGGCTTTGGGTTCCAGCAGTTTGTCCATTTCCTCCTCAATTGCCTCAACATATATCAACATCGGCCTCCTCGCTTACTGGATGACAGGTTTAGCGGACCTGTCTACATTGAGCATATGGTATGTGACCTCAGGGTCAATGCCTGGCATTTCGTATGGGGTCCAGGAAAATACTTCTATGTTGGCCCATAAGAAAGCTTCCAACTCATTTTCCTCATCCTTGGCCAAGCTTGAATCGAGAAGAAATAAGCGCTCTTCATCCCAATCTTGGACCAAAATTTTCTTCATGGCTTCCTATGACAACCACCACCTTAATTAAGTAAATTAATTATATATTGATTACGTGCTTAATTTTAATTATGCGATTATGCATTGTTAAGTATTATTGATTGTTATGTGATTTATTGAATTGTGTTATTGAGAACAGATAGGTTAAAATGAGAAATTAACCTGTCTGATTCGTAAATTTTAACATGCTAGAATTAAATTATTGGATAGGCAATTAGAGCCTAATTCACACTTATAGAATTAAATTTAGTGTAATTGAGATCATAATTTGATGAGGAGTAATTTAATTTGAGTGAATATAATTTAATTTAACTTAAAGAAAAATTAGGAATTAATTAAAGCCTTAGACAAATTAATTAGTGAATAAAATAAAATAAAAGTAGAAGTATCCTATTTATAATTCAAGATTTAATTAAGTGTGGTATGTATTAGGACATTTAATGATGTTGAGTGTAAGAGATTATTTTCTGGTGGGTGTGCTGAGAATCTAGGTGTGTGCAGAGAAATCTGTGTGGGTGTGTGTGTGTGTGCGCTGAGTAACCAGATTTGTATGTATAATTTAATGTAGTGAGAGAAAGAGAGAGGGAGAGAGAGAAGCTTGGGTGGAAGAAGAAGAGAGCTATGGAGATTAATCTCCTAATTCAAAATTAAACTCTTGGTATGTATTTATCTTTGCATTTTGTATCATCTAATCCATGAAATTAAAGGGATTTTGGGAGTAATTGCATGAACTAGCTTGAAGATGATGAATATGGAAGTTTTGTATATATATATATGCATATATGTATATATATATATATGTGTGTGTTGAATCACCATTTGTGAGCATGAATATGTAATCTATGTTGCATTTCAGAGTTTACTCTTACATGTATTCTTGATTTAAAGAGTTTTGAAGTCTAATCTCATGTTTTGAAAGTCATTGTTATGAGTTTGAAACTAATCTTTGCATGCATGAACATTTGAGACCCATTTATGAAAGAATCATGAGATTTATGCAAGAGACTTGAGAATAATTATGTATTTGAATTTCCTAAAGTGTTTACAAATTTATGGAAGTGTTTTCATGGATTAATGCATGGCAAACTCCATTTTTAAAGCTTGAACCTAGTTTTCGAAAAACCCAGAAATTAGGAAGGAATGAAGTAATTTGAAATGGATTGTTGTAAATTGAGGGCCATAAAGGCGATAAAAAGCGAAATTAATTACTTTAATGTGATTAGTGTAATTTTTAGAGTTTATCATGAAATTTAATTTTAAAAAAATGATTCAGATCAAATTAAGTAGATTAAATTCAATTAACTTAAGTTATAATTATTTAACTTAAGCTTTGACTAATTAAATAAATTGATTGAGCCTATATATATAATAGCTCATATTCTTGAGCTCAAAATATGAGAGAATTAGTGGGCTTTGTAAAGAGAGAGAGATATAACTTGAGAAAGAGAGGTTGTTTTTTTAGAGAGCTTAAGGAAGACATTGAAGAATAAGCTTAAAGCTTCATAATTCAACAACTTAAGATAGGAATTTCTTACATTCTTGAATTTAAGACATCTACATTCATATCTTCTTGAAAGTAAGCTTAATTGAGAAAGAATCATGCATGATTAAGAATGTTATGTGATGTAAATTGAAGTAGGACACCTACATGAGTTTGTATGGTTGGATTTGAATAAAGTGGTTCATAAATATGGCATGCATAATATAAATTTATAGCAAATCATGTTTAATTGAGAGTTTTTTGGGTGTAAATTAATGTTAAGAATTCATATGAGCATAAAATTGAAGAATTGAAATAATTGAGTTCGCATTTTCCACACTATCCGCTCGAGCGGCCAAGCCTTTTCAGCATATTTTGACATGTTGTTCTGTGTTTACATATTTGCTTCTGTCTTCTTCTGAGTATTTCTAAGCATGAATTATGACTCATTAAGGTACTGATATGTAAGGAAACAACATGTATAATTGAATTAGAATTAGAATGAGAAGATAAAGTATGTGATTAGAACAATGTGTTCCAATGTGTTTGGTATATATGATATGTAGGTTTGAACGTTGCGTAAGGACACTAACCTACTCGAGGTGAGTAATCTCTTTGTAACGGTATGTTTGTATGAATTACTTTGAAATTAGTTTTGCTAGATGAAGAATTATGAAATGTGATGAAGTTTATAAATAAGTCTTTTAAAACTAAAAGTTATGCTTTGACATACCGAATTGTGTACAATGTAATTTGTTTCCTGAAAGGGAAATTTGCTAAGGAGTGAATGAGTTCCCTTTGAACAACTAATAAGAAAATATGTATTGATCATTCAGTAACCACTGTTTTGTCTATGATCCGTAAATAACGTTCTGTATAAGTTAATGGACCGTTGTAAACGTTTTGTTATCAATGACAAGTTTTCTAAAAAATTATGTTTGATAAGAATTATGAGCCTTCCTATTTGATCAACGAATGTGACACCATGTGTCACGACCCGCTCCTCGTACCCAAGGGTTAAGCATCGTGATGGCCAGTAATTGATGTTACCTCCGGCCAATTCAAAAACAAATTAATAAACGCAAGCGGAAGAAATATTTAAATGAGGGTACCAAAATAATCATCGAAACTTCTATTTTTATTACAAAATTTACTGACCAAAAAGGCCGATATTTACATATAAAAATATCATTAAAAAAAACTGTGTGTGTGTCTATTCCGCAGCCCCGCATCTAAGACTTTCCAAAAGCTATTTCCTGAAAATTGGTAAACAACTATAAGCACATGGCAGAGTGAGAAATATTATACCAAGAGTATAAGGGACACGAAATAATCATGGATCGTTAGTTAGGCCAAAACATTTACATAAACAAATCATTTAAGTAGCAGAAACTGAAATACATATATTATATAAATATATAACCATAACCACGGTACCGAACAAAACAGAACAGAGGTCACAGAAGTGACAATCAGAACAGAGGTACGGATTCAAGAGGTGGCTCGTACGGATTCTAGAGGTGACTCCCACAATAGTGTAGCACTTAGTTCCGCACAGCACTTTGGTCCGCACATAACAGAGGTCAATGGATCCATGACAAACAGAGGACCACAAAGTGGTCAAACAGAGACCAATGGTTATTTAAGTCGCCCAAGGCATGGGACTCCCGTGATGGTACTTACAAAACATAATTGTCTATAAGGTCATAATCAAATATTCCTTAAAATATAAACAAACATATCCATGGGTTTCCTTTTAAGCAAATAGGGTTCATAAATAAAACCACGTAACTGAAACCTTTATAAAACATAACTTTTATTAATATACTAATAAAACATACTTGTATAAAATAGATTTTGGTAAGTCAAAACATACGTAAAATATATTTTGGTGACTCAAGGTATAATATAACTCACCTTAACTGTAATACCTTATTCTTTCTTTCCACTATCAAAGACCCTTTTAACTTCCACCATTATTTCCTTTCTTTTCTCTCTTTCTTCTTTCCTTTCTTTCATTTCTTTTTCTTTCTTCTTTTCTTCTTTCCTTTCTCTCCAGGCGCCTCCGTATTTATAGGGGTAAAACGCGCTACGTGGCAGATTTCAATAATAATTACAAAGATTCGTTCTTATCCTTAATAGATATTTAGGATAATTATCTTTTGACCCAATATTTTAATATAATTATATAAATAAATTAATTCTTAATTAAATTACACTTTATCGTATACTAATATAAAATTAATTATTTATTTTAAAACCACACCCATTATTATTATTATTTATATTATCTATATTATTATTATTTATGTTTTGACCCCTAAACTTTTAATAATTATATTATTTTACAAAATCACACATAATAATATATAATAAATTATATAATTTCCAAACTGAGATTAAATAATATTAGTATAAATTTTACAGAATAATTAAAAATTTGGGTTGTTACAATCTTCCCCCCTTTTAAAATTTCGTCCTCGAAATTTGTTATATGTGTAAGCTATCTGCTGCGCACTCTGATAAATATATATATTAGATGATTAATCTGATAGAAAATAGTACCTCAAAAAAAAAAAAAAAAACTTTACCAAAATTATAATATAATTAAATACATATAATTTTTAGTTCAGTAGTCAAAAAAAAATTATTTTGATGTTTTTTTAAAAGTGGATTCAAATTATAAAGATACTAATTCTGAAATTATTTCCCCTCAATGAAAAGTTCATCTCAAATTTTTTAATTCTTGCATATAATTCTGTCATTGTGTTCTCATTTTTATTTATTTTTATCATAAACAAAACGAGTGAAAAGTTTTTAAAGTCACCAATTATTTCTTATTTTGGGCAAAACAAATTTTGACATTTGTCACGACCCGTTCCCTGTACCCAAGGGTTAAGTATCGTGATGGCCAGTAACTGAGGTTACCTCCGGCCAATTCATAAACAAATTAATAAACGCAAGCGGAAGAAATATTTGAGTAAGGGTACCAAAATAATCATTGGAGCTTCTATTTTTATTACAAAATATATTGACCAAAAAGGCCGATATTTACATAGAAAAATATCATGAAAATACTCTGTGTGTGTCTATTCCGCAACCCGACTTTCCAAAAAGCTATTTCTGAAGTGTATTGTTTCCTGAAAATTGGTAAACAACTATAAGCACATGGCAGAGTGAGAAATATTATACCAAGAGTATAAGGGACACGAAATATCCATGGATAGTTAGTTAGGCTAAAACATTTAAGATAACTTAGTCGGAGCAAATAATCTTTTAAGTAGCAAAACTGAGATTATGTAAACAAATCATTTAAGTAGCAGAACTGAAATACAGAAATTATGTAAGTAAATAATCATAACCACGGTACAGAACAGAACAGAACAGAGGTCACCGAAGTGACAGTCAGAACAGAGGTACAGATTCAAGAGGTGGCTCATACGGATTCTAGAGGTGGCTCCCACAATAGTGTAGCACTTAGTTCCGTACAGCACTTTGGTCAACACAAAACAGAGGTACAGATTCAAGAGGTGACTCGTACGGATTCTAGAGGTGGCTCCCACAATAGTGTAGCACTTAGCTCCACACAGCACTTTGGTCCGCACAAAATAGAGGTCAATGGATCCATGACAAACAGAGGACCACAAAGTGGTCAAACAGAGGCCAATGGTTATTTAAGTCCCCAAAGGCGTGGGACTCTCGTAGTGGTACTTACAAAACATAATTACTTATAAGGTTATAGTCAAATATTCTTTAAAATATAAACAGACATATCCATGGGTTTCCTTTTAAGCAAATAGGGTTCATAAATAAAACCACGTAACTGAAACCTTTATAAAACATAACTTTTATTAATATATAAATAAAACATAACTTGTGTAAAACAGATTTTGGTAAGTCAAAACATAAGTAAAATACATTTTGGTGACTCAAGGTATAATATAACTCACCTTAACTTTAATACCTTACTCTTTCTTTCCACTATCAAAGACCCTTCTAGCTTCCACTATTCTTTCCTTCTTCTTCTCTTTTCTTTTTGTTTCTTTCCTCCCTTCTTTCCAGCGACGCCTCCTCCCTTTCTTTTATAGGGGGAGAGTTGATACGTGGCAGATTTCAATAATAATTACAAAGATTCAATCTTATCTTTAATAGATATTTATGATAATTACCTTTTGACCCAATATTTTAATATAATTATATAAATAATTTAATTCTTAAGTAAATTACATTTTATCGTATACCCATAGAAAATTAATTATTTATTTTAGTACCACACCCATTATTATTATTATTTATATTATCTATATTATTATTATTTATATTTTGACCCCTAAACTTTTAATAATTATATTATTTTACAAAATTACGCATAATAATATATAATAGATCATATAGTTTCTTAACTGAAATTAAATAATATTAGTATGAATTCTACAGAATAATTAAAAATCTGGGTTGTTACACCATGAACATGTGTTATGATTATCGGAAACTTCCGTTTTGTTTATGTCGATCCCTAGTGGTCATTATGTCTATGTCGACCCGTTGAGGTTGTTATGTCTAAGTCGATCCGTTACGATCATTATGTATATGTCAATCTGTTGCGATCGTTATGTATATGTCGATTCGTTGCAATCGTTATGTATATGTCGATACGTTGCAATCGTTATGCCTATGTTCTAGTTCCATTGTGGACGTTTTGCTAATTTGCTAACCAATACTATTGGATCACATCACGAAATGAAAGTGACATTGAATGGTATGAAGAACTTTATGACTTTTGAATGTATATGTTTCATAAATATGTCGCTTCATCATGAACGTTTTGTATAGTATTTTGCTAAAGGTCTAACAACGCTTTTGACAACGTACTGTGCTATGTGTTGATCTATGAAAAGTTTACTGAAGGTTTATGGAACTTTATTGATTAGTACAAGTATCCGGAAAATATTTTGAACATTGTTTTGCTTATATAAGCTGTGAATCTTTACATTGGGATTCTTCACTGGGCTCTAGCTCACTGTTTAATATATGTATGTAGGTGATCAGGCACCGAATCAGAGTTAGCGGCGCCAACCCGAACTCTCTTTTTTGTCAAGCCAACTATTGCCCCTCACCGCGAGGTTCCAAGCCAACACATGTCAAGGCTTTTTGGGTGGTTTAGATTCACCCTTTAAAAATCTGTCTAATGGCAAGAGTGGTCTATGACTTTTGTTTGTACTGTTTTGATTACGGGATTTAATTCCCCAACTTGTGTTTCATTTTGTATATAAGTGTTTATGGACTTAAGTGTTTGTGCATACATAAATATTTGAAAGTGGGTTTGTACATTTAAGTACTCACAGCTCGTTTGACGTTATTTTCTATTATTGAATTAGCTTCCGCCAGCTCCCTTTTATTGTGTTATTGTCATTATTGTTAAGTAAGCCTTTGGTAATCACGGATTACTGGCCGGTTACGACACTAAACCTGTAGGGGCGGGTTTGGGTCGTGACACTTCCTCACTCTTCTCGGCTAGTTCTTTGCCGACATCATCTATATTTCCATGTCCTCGTCTTCAATTTCTACTGTTTCTGTCTCTCGCACATTGCAAGTGGATTTTATTGCTGCCATGGAGCAATTTTTTGCCTACACCTGATCCCCTCTGACCTCCTCAATTCCATGCTTCATTGGGAACCGCAACAGTTGGTGCAATGTTAAGGGAACAACCCTCATTGCGTGCAACCATGGCCTTTCCAAGATAATATTGTAAGGGGATGGGGTGTCAATTACTGTAAACTATGTGCTTACTTTCTTGGTGCCCGCCTGTACCTCCAGATTCATTGCCCCTAGAGGCCATGTCGGCATTCCATTGAACCCAACCATTGGGCTGTTGGATTGCTCCAAATCATCACGATAAAGGCCAAGCTCCTTGTAACAACTGATATACATGATGTCACAAGAGTTGCCTTGGTCGATCAGAATGCGCCTTACCTGGTATTCTCTAACCTTGAGGGTCACCACCAGAGCATCGTTGTGTGGATGCTGTACCATGTCTAGGTCTGCCTCAGTAAAGGACACCATCGGTCCCTAGTAATCGTTTGTCCTAGGCCTCTTTTGCTAGACCTGACACACATGTTGTAAATGTTTTACCTTCTGGGTCTCTCCTCGTATATCATTCTCATTAACCTTCGAGTGGATCACATTGATCACCCGAGGTTCTGCTTGCTGTGGTTGTGGCGGAGGTGGTGTTGTCGGTGCCTAGGGCAGTCTCGCCTGCTCTTCCCTCGTTCTGGCCTCATCTACTAGGTCCCTCAAGGGACCTTGTCTGACCAGATCTTCCAAATGCGCCTTCAGGGCTCTACACCCCTGAGTCAGGTACCCATCCTCATTATGGTAGGCACAGTGCTTCCCCAGACTTCTCCCATAAATTCGCCAGGAATCCTCTCCAACGCTCTATAATCCGGTTGGTTCCTAATCCTTTCTAAAACTTTATAAACTGGGATCCAGAATACAGTGGTGACTGCTTGTGCAGCCCTCAGCTTTGTTTCTTGCCTATTAAATCCAGTATTACCTCGGTCTCGCTTCGACGAGCCCTTTCTCTTTTCCTACTTCGGTGTCTTTGTTCCCGGCATATCCTCTTCTGCTCTAGCATATTTTTTGATCCTTTCCATGAGCTTCTCCATACTCTTTGGCAGAGTCTTTGCCAGCGACTTCCGAAGCATGTAGTCATCCTCCAGGCCGTTCTTAAAAGACACAACCGCCAACTCTTGGTTGCATCCTGGTATTCAGTTGAACACCTCATAATACCTTTTGGCATAAGCCCTGAGGCTCTCTCCCTCGCCAATTTTCAAAGCCATCAGGGAGTCTACCCTTAATGGTTGCAACTTGTTCATGGCAAACCTAGCCACGAACATCTCGGCCAAGCCTTCCCAAATCTTCACAATACCTTTCGGCAACTTGTGAAACCAATCCGATGCAATTTCCCTAATAAATGAGGGAAACACCTTGCACAGCAACAGTTTGTTCCCAGTATACAAGGCCATTGAATTCAGACATAAGCCGACATGAAAGTTCGGAACCGACTTATTGTCATATATCTGGAACCTCGGCATATAAAACCTTTTTGGGGCCTCAAATCTATCCAACTCTACTGAGAACATTATTCTCGGCTTGACGGGTGATGTGACCTCGACATTCTGCTCCTTCTTTTGAGGTAGTCCCTCAAATCCTCCTTAGTCCGACCAGAAGCTTGGCTGTCAATGGATTTCAACCTTTTTGGTACGCTGCTCCCAGTGTCGTTATGCGTCATCTTGGATTTCTCTTCATTCACCGTGTCAAAACAAAGTTCCTTCCCTTGAACATGCCGATGTTCCTTGGCATAAGTTCCCTTGGTATGAGGCGTCCTCTGAGACTCTCCTCTCATTGACTCTGCTTGCACGGCATCCCGTGAAGGTCGATGTGAGTGCTCATTCACTTTGTTATGCTGAGGGATTGCTGGAATTACTTTCTGCCCCCCTTTCTAGGCGTCGTTCTTGGTCGCTGGAATCGGCGTGTCCTTCAATGGAAACGGTGGTTGCATGACGTTGTTCTACATCATGAAATTGACAACCGATTGCAGATCTGCTAACTTGTTTTTCATTCCTTTCATCTTGCTGTCACTCTTCAAGCATCTATCTTTCCATACCTGGAGGTCGCTTTCATTGTAATACTCGTCTCGGCCTGTTTTTTTCGGTGCGTCTCCCTCTTGACTGACGTCTTTTTTCCCGGGATTCTAATCCCGTGTTCCTTCATTACAGTTTTCTTCCTCCATGTTTAGATCGGCATATTTACCACTTCCACTTGGGATGTCGTCCCCAATCTTTTCTCCCTACTCGTTGTTTGCCATCTATTCTTCTTACGTTCCCACAGACGACGCCAAATTGTGGGTGTTGATTTCCAACCACACAACCAAATGGGGGAACTCAGTTGGAGAGCACCGGCAGAATAAATTAAGCCCGAACAACCTAGCACAAAAAGATAAGAATTTAGCGATGGTTCGTCCATCCGGGGGTACTTCGACGATCAAGTCAGTAATCGAATATCTTTTAAAGATAGCAAATTGTGCTTAATTCACAAGAAATAGGTTACTGCTCACAGTATATCACACATACCTGAGACCTATGGGGGTTCTCTGCTTTTATAACCAGCACTGACCTTATCTTTATAGAAGCCTTACTTCAGTGAACTCTGGCTTAATGCCTATCCTGGACTCTCAGCTAGATAGGGATAAACTCCCTAAGAGCTTTATCTTCATCTAGACTGAGATCCTTCCCTACCCTAGGACTCTTATCTCTTATCCGCTCATCTCGGATTCTGATATCTCCGCAAACAATCTCGGCCTAGCCGAGATCACCTCGGCATCAAGACCAGACCACGTAGCACCTTGTCTAACACTTCGGTGTCACCTTGGCCACGTGTTTGTCATTCACAAAATATGTCCTCACACAAATATATGACCGTTGAAAAAATATGACCGTTACAAATATATGACCAATGAAAAAATATGACCGTTTGAAAAATACGATAGTAGAAAAATTTAACTTTCACAAAAATATAATTATATTTAAAAGAATGAAAAAAATAATAATTTGAAATAAGTTAGTTTTTTTTTTTTTAAGATGGGAAAGAAGGTAGTTAAAGTATAAAAATATTTTAATAGAAGATAGCTAAAGTAGATAGCCTTGTTGGAGTGTATATTAAAAAAATCACTAGCTAAAATAGTAAAGTGAAATTTTGAATAGCTATTTTGACTATCCTTACTGGAGATGCTCTTATACGGTCAACTCAATGTCATATCATATACTTTCGCCAATTTTTTTAATGAGCTTTCAACACATATTTTTAACGGGTCTTATTTGGCATTTCTTACAAAAGTGTATTTTTTTATTTTTTTAAGTCATATCGTTTTTATATTTTTTTATATAAAAAGTCAAAAAATATATTTATTTAGATAATTTCAAGCACTCTTTAAATATTGTCACGACCCAAAGGTGTTGTGACATGACAAAACATAAGTCGATACCATAATGTATCAGATTAAAAACACAGCGGAATAAAATAAAAAATGTACCCAAATATTTATTTTTATTGTATACAATAACAAAGCTAGACTATATTACAATGTGCTTGATGTCTACCCAAGCCCTGGTCCAGCTACACCAACATATGGACAAGGGAACAAGTCCCTCCTTAAGCTTCATCACCTAAAAGTAGTTAATAACTATAAGCACATGGCGGAGTGAGAAATATTATATGAAGAGCATAAGGATATAAAAAGCACCATAGATAATTATTTAGGTCTGTTAAAAAAAAAGATAATTATTTAGGCTAAATAGAGCTTTGTTTGGTAACAAAATACATAAATCATTTTAAATAACAGAAGTATAACACATAAATCATATAAGCAAATAATCATAACTACGGTACAGAACAGAACAGATGTATGGACTTAAGAGGTGTCTCATTCAAATTCTAGAGGTGGCTTCCACAATAGTGTACCAATTAGTTCCGTATAATACTTTGCTCCACACAAAAAATCAGAAAGGCAGTGGATCCATGACAATAGAGGGTCACTTAAAGTGACAATACAAAGGGCCAATAATTATTTAAGTTCTCCAAGACATGGGACCGCCTTGGTGGTACTTACAAAATAATTGTACAAAACACATTTAATAAATAGTTATATCCATAGGTTTTTCTTTTTAAGCAAATACAGTTCATTTAACAAATAATACTTTAAAAACTAATATCATTTATAAAACATAATTTATATAAAACTGTTTATGGTAGCTCAAAATACAATAAAACTCACCTCAAAGTGGATCCTTTACTTTCACTTCTGACTTTGGCTCACTCCCTCATATACCCCTCGTTTATTAATTTTGTGATTTTATTACCATGCAACTCATCTATTTATAAATGAGAAGATCCTTACTATCCAGTACTAAGCTAGCACACCATGTGGAGAAATCACATGGCTCACCACGCCAGCTAGGGGTGTGCGCGGTACAGTTCGAGCAGTTTGAAAATAAAATTACAAACCAAATGGTGGGTTAGCGAATTAACGGATTAACAAATTACAGTTTGGGTATTTTTTGGGATTGACGGATTAAAGAATATTTTAACTAATTATCATATATTTGGATAATATATAATACTAATTTGTATAATATTTTTTAGATGTATAATACAAAGTAATTTTACATAATATGTTTCATATATATACTACTAATTTGTAATAAATTTCATATCTTAAATCTCTCTCACACTCATTTTTACGTTGATAATTCATTGGAAGTTAAAAATATATATATGTATTAACTATAGTGGAGTGGAGCGATTTGATTGGTGGATTATAAATTTTAAAGTTTAAACTGCAGTTAGTGGTTAGAGCGGTACGGATTGGTGTTATTTTAACGGATTGAACGATATTTTGCACAACCCTAACGCCAACCATCAGGTTTTTGAAATAATAATTTTCCCAAGTCTCCATATTCCTACTATAACTCAAAAAAATGTTATAATTATATATATATTTTAAAGATTAAATAAATATATTTTAAGATGTCATAAATATAATCAATTTAAAGATTAAATAAATATATTTTAAGATGTCATAAATACAATCAATTTTTTACCAATTAACTTTTGATAAAAAAGTTACCTACCTAAAAAAACTTTTGATAAAAATGTGAAAATACAAACAAACAACTAGAAGGAAAAGTCGAGGATCGTTGCAATGTACAGACAAATGAAGAGGCAGCTTGGGCGAATCATGTGAGCAAAAGATAAGATTAATAAAAAATAAAAAAAATAAAAAAACAGAAAAAAACGATAAGATAAGATTAAAAAAAAATGAAAAAAGCATTTAAAGCCTTCAGGAAAAGAATTCAAAACGTATATCATCATCTCTTCAAAACACACATAGTTGATGACACAAGCGATCGAGTCCGTCCTCTGCAATTCCGGGTGCCTTTATTTATATGTCATGTTTCATCTCAAGCATATTATTAATTGATTTAATTTTTATTATAATATTAACTTTATGTAAAATGATTACAAAAGACGTATGTCTATAATACACACCTTTTGCAAAATTACCATAAATGACAATAATGAATACAATACACACCAAGTATCTCAAACATTACTTATGTATCTTCTCTCTCAAGAATCCATCTTGAGACAAAAATTAAAAACCCTTAAAGAAACAATTAAAAATATATGCAGTGGGTGGAATACATAAAGGGTCATTCATTTCTGAAAATGAAATAGGAAACAGTGAAAATAAGTCCGTTCGGAAGTACAGAGCTGGACTATTCAATTTTGTTCGACACTCAAATTTCGAACATATTGAAATTATTCGACAGACTAAGTCCGAATATAGTTTACTTAAGTTCGACACTAAAATATCGAACGTATAGAATTTGTTCAACAAAAACACTCCAAACAAAAGGTTAATGTTCCACAAACCAATATCGAACGGTTTGCAAAATCAAACTTTCATATACAATGTCACTGATTCGCAAAATCAAACATTCATATACAATGCTCATGGCAATGAAAAAACGTACATAAAATCCTCAAATCTAAGCAAAATAAGAATTCTCACCTACTGTATCTCCAATGTAGAGTTGTTTCCACCAACATCTTTGATGAAACAGAGAATCTAGGAGAATGTGTTTTCACCACTGGCGTCTTTGATGAAATAGAGAATGGGGAGGGGAAATGGAAGATCGTGGGCGAGGTGTGTAAGTGAGTAAGGGTGAAGATGGAAGATGTGGGTGGGAGTGTGAGTAAGGGTAAAGATAAAAGATTGTGATATGTATTGAACAAATTTTGTATTTATCAAATTACTAAAGGTGTACTTTGAGTAGTGGTGTGCCTTGAGATAAAATGTGGTCTGTAAATAGAGGCACCCGCAACTCTGTATTTTTTAAGACAAATCTACCCTTTCATTTCAATTCAAAAAGACTCTTCTATTCTCCAAGTGCAGCCCTGATCGGTCAGAACCCCTTCCTCTCCTTGTACTCGATGGTAGAAAATCGAAACCCTCCCATTTTATTATTTTTTAAATAAATTATAAATACGTTTTTTGAGATTTGCTTAAAGTACAGATTGTCTCTTGTAATTTGAAAAATCAAAAATACTCCCCTTATTAAAAAATTTTATTTAACAGAATTAACTAAAAAAAAAAAAAAATTGTTTTGGAGTTCTAAAGCCAGCTCTAATGAGTTGGTAGTGGGTCCCATCTACTGTAATGTGATATTTTGGTCTTAGTTTGTTTAGTTGTTTTTTTTGAGGGCTCTGCTAGAGAGCTCTAATTAGAGCTGCTAAAAAGCAGCTCTAATGAGCTGTCACCCTTAAAAAAAATAAATAAATAAATAATAGAGGGAGGTAAAAGACAAAACAGGAGGAGGAAAAGGACAAATTAATGCCCTTTTAGAGCTCTAATTTTAGAGGTCTCACTCATTTCTGTTTTTTTTGTCCTCCTTGCCATGTCATTGATGCTTTGTTAAAGCATCAAAATTAGTGCTCTGAATCATTATTGAAAATAAAATTTATAATTACTCTTCTATACAATAATAAAATTATCTAAATTACTAATTAAAATATATTTATAATATCATTAAAAATTATTAATTAATTTACTAATATATGAGCTGGTAGTGGGTCCTACCCACTGTAATGTGATATTTTGATCTTGGTTTGTTTATTTATTTGTTTGTTTTTTTTTTCTCCATGCCATGTCATTGGTGCTTCGTTAAAGCATCAAAATTAGTGTTTTGAATCATTGCTGAAAATAAAATTCATAATTACTCTCCTATATAATAATAAAATTATCTAAATTATTAATTAAAATATATTTATAATATCATTAAAAATTATTAATTAATTTACTTATGTATTAATAAAGAGGATAATTTATTATGAAATTAAAAATAAGAAGAATGAAATAAAATTTTTAAAATCATAAAAAATAATTCAGTGTGTTTGGTTTGAGTTTTTTGAATTATGTTTTTTGAAAATTGAGTTTTTTGGTTTTCGTGTTTTTTTGTTTTTAGTGAATATTTTTAAAATTTTAAACATTTTTTTTTTACTTTTTTAGATGCACCTTACTTAGATGTATCTAAAAAGTAAAAAATTTGTGAAAAAATATTTTAAAAAATTAATAAATACATAAAAATACAAAATATGTACGCAATTTTGGTTTTTTTTTTTTATATTTTTGGTATTTAGTGAATTTTTAAAAGGTTTCTTTCACAAATTTTTTACTTTTTAAGTATATTTATGTTAGGTATGTTTAAAAAGAAAAAAAATTACTTAAAATATTAAAAAAATTCAATAAAAATAAAAAATACAAAAAATAAAAAAATAAAATTTTCTGAAAATAGCTTTTGGAAAACTCTAACCAAATCTAATACGCAAAGTTGTATTTGGAATTTATCCTTCCTTTTTTTCTGATTGGTAGGTGAGAGAAACTTCAAAACACTGCACAACCTCTGGCTTTGCTGTACATAATACGCATATTTATATATATGTGTGTATGGTATACTTGGTCTTCATACTTGTTCTCTGATCTTTCTCAGGAATATGAAAGGCTTTTTTGATTACTTTTTTGTTTGTGTGGTTTTGTGTTTCGTGGTATATCGAAATCCCGTCGAAGGAGGACGCCTTCTCTCTCTATCCAAACCCCAACCAGACAATGTTGCTACCTTCGCTCGGTGGTTGGTCTCTCAGAGTTCTTGGGGGGTTCTAAAGTATTTCTCTACTCTCTCTCTCTCTCTCTCTCTCTCTCTCTCAGATATCTACATGTGTGCATATTCAATCTTTAGTTCAACTGTTTGTTTTGATTGATTGATTGGTTATTTGGATTATGCGATTATTGCATCTTCTGCATCCATGTTGTTGTGATGAGGGTTTAATTGGGTTCACTTGTGTTGTGTCTATACATGAAATTGAAGCAAATAGAACTCATGATTCATCTGATGCTTTATTGTAATTAGTTGTGTACTTGTAACATTCTTCTTTGATTTTGGGTTTGGAGTTCAATTCTCAACGTGTTAGGGTTTTCATTCACCATTTTGTTTTCTTTCAACTAAAACTTTTTTTGGGAATAGATGTAGAATCATCTCATGTCATCATTTCACCACTTTTATGTATTGGGAGCACTCTTTGTTTTGAGGACAACATTTGGTTGTGTAAACATTTGTTTTGATTTGAAGATGACCCTTATTATATAGTTTGCTGAGGTTGATGGGTAATGAATGAAAGTTCCTGAACTATCTCTCATGTTTACTGAGAGAGAGAGAGAGAGAGAGGTATAAAGGAGCAAAGGCTTCATTATTTAGATACTGTGGAACGGACAGTGGGATTCGAAAGGTTTAAGGATCAAAATAGAACTTAGATAAGCTGGTGATAGAACTTGCTTAGAAATATGGGCATTCAAATCATATGCTTTTAGTAGCACTCTTCTTTGTAACTAACAAATGCAACTCGGATAATATAGGGTTAAGAGCGGTGTACCAACCCCAAGTTTTACAAAATAATATTTGTAATAAGGAGGCATAATCACATATGATTGTATGTGGGACTTCTAAAGAATTATGAAGGGAGAGAGAGGAAACTTTTCACATTTTAAATCCGATGTCATATGCATCAGGATGATTACTATGCCCACCAGTGTCACTACTGGTTCATATTAGATTCTGCCTCATTTGGAAATCTGATATTTTTTTACTCAATTCTTTTATTGCCTCATAAAAACATGTCTTTATAGAGGTTTTGGATTGTATTATATGTTGCCTACTAATTTGCCTGATTTTTATTCAAAGCTTTACAATGCTTTAGAAAATCTTGAATATGTGATGAGATGCACGCATTTAAGCTTAAACATTTTCAAACACAAAGCTGATGTCGTCGTTTTTATTTTTGCAGTACCATTTCAAGTGATTTGGGAGGAGCACCTTTTGGGTATGTTTTACCTTATTATTTTGTGTTGTCTTCCCACATCTAATTGATTTCTGATCCACCTGCTGCCTTTGGAATGACTGTTCTCATGTTCTGTCGACTTACCTTTGTGATTTATGATTAGATCATAAAAATGATATAACGAGTTGTATTGGCAATTAAGTTTTATCTTGTTATGGCTGTGGTTCTGAAAAGATATCATGTGAAAGTGAGTCTAGAAAAATTAATCAAAACCAAGTTATTGTTATATTTCCTTAATCCCAATATAATTTTGATTATTTACAATACCAAAAGACTTTATACATCTGTTTTGTTGCGGGAAAAAATACAATATTATCTTTTTCAACGTTCCAGGTAATTTTTTAAAGAGTTTTGAAGGTAAAAAATGTTTCTATGTATTAAAATATTGAATAAAATATGATAAATTAAACTTGAGAGAGACAAAAAGGCATATGAATGAGTTTTAGAGAGTTATTGATATTTTAAAAAATTTACGATCACGTCACTCAATTCTCGATTCAAAACTCCCAATACCGTTTCACCCTGACCGTTACCACTACTGCTTTGTGTTCGATACGTCAATTTAAAACCATGCCTACAGTTTTAAGAGGAATGCCGGGGATCACATTCCTTGAGATTTGTACCATAAAGCATGGCATGCCAATGAGGCAGAAATTTTTGTGCTTATTGACTAAAAAAACTATAGTTGCTGAGACTAGTTAGCAACACAATCACAAACACAGCCTTGAACATCCATGCCCTTCTTATTTTTTAGGGAGATGCATCGACCATTCATTGCCTTGCAATTCAGTACAAAGTTTTTCCGTTCTCTTTATTTTCAAGGCTATTAGGATAATTGATTTACTGTTCTCTTACTCCAATAATTTGCACTCGACAGATATGTAATTTTCATGCAACGTTGATAATCTACTCCCTTCATAATTTTTCGAGCTGCATGGACCATGCATTTAAATATACTTCAGATTTTTTTGCTGTTTTAGCCCCCTCCTTGTTTTCAAGGCTATTAGTAGAATTTATTTTACTACTTTCTTACTACAATACTTTTCGCTCAACAGAAACATTTAATTTCCATGCAGGAATGTGGTTTCATTTAGTGATGGGCTACCTGACCATGGCCATGGAATCCCATACTTCTATTTGACAACTCTTGATCCAACAGCAAGTAATGCATTGAAAGACGAGAGGTCTTCTTTTGCAATCAGTGAATACCCAGTTGGAACTTGTGGCAAGATAGACCCTGAGAACCCCACTTGTTCAAAAATTACACTCACAGGAAAGGTGTGTTACACAATCAGCTGTTACTACAAGGGCATAGCATTTGTGGCCTCTTGACTTCCTTGCAAGTTTACAATTTTCACTCTTTACTCAGTACTTTTGTGATTCTGTGGTTATTCCACTTGTGCATTTTACACGGTTAATTTTTGCTAAATGCTTGTCATTACCAAGAGGACACCCCTGAATCCCGTAACCAGTGCATATTTCCCCTTTCTTATCTCTCGCAGTCCCTTCTTGTTTAGCTGGTGTACAAGAGGACATCTTTCCCTGGCATCAAGTTTGAGAGACCAACACGACACTGCTTGGCCTATTTCTAGGCATCTTGTGAATTTTGGTTTGGATGATTATGCAAGTTCATGATGAATTTGTTTTTGGAGGCCACTAGACAAGATTTTCATCTTATTATTTTATTGGATCTGACAAGCAGAAATTGTCTCTAAATATATGCAAAAAATGCAGTTAAATTTTCATGCAATGCAGCTTCATCTATATATTAAAAAAAATTGGAATAAGATTTTCTGAGTTTACCTGATAATTCTATCAATATTCATGGCTAACTTGGGTAAAATATTTTCGCCATGATATTTTAGTTGAAGGTAGTTGATGGGAACTCCAGTGAAGCTAAATTTGCTCGAATTTCCTTGTTCACAAAGCATCCCGAGATGAAGGGTAATTGCGAATATTTTGTACATTAGCTGTAGCTTTCTTTTTTTCAGTATGCTTTTGTTCACTAACACTACCATTCTTTCTTCTCTTCATTATCTTCATTTTTTTGGTGGTTGACAGATTGGCCCAAGGATCACAATTTTCAGTTGTTCAAGTTAGAAATTGAAGATATATTTTTGATTAATTGGTTTGGTGGCCCTAAACCTCTAACAGTGGATCAGTACCTGCATGCTAAATTGTGAGTATTAGATCCGTAGCAGTGCTCCACATATAGTTGTCATGTAACAAAGAGTATCCCAAAAGGAATGTAATTCCGTAATTATCAATTTCTCCTTGAGAATGAATAAACATGACTGTACTTCTCAAAGCAGCCTATTTCTTGTTGCCTGATGCATTATTTTTTTATTTGTTCCACACATGGGTGTCTTCCATTTACAGGAACAGGTTCTCCTTCGCTGCGTGAATACCTTTCTGAACTCCATCTCCGTCTGATGTATTTGTGTTGAACTTGAAGGTGTCCTGTGTTTTTCCTCTGCTAATAAACACATGATATACCTCTGTTAATACAGGCCTACATCGAATTATGCTGATTCTGGTCCACTTACAGGCCTACTCTGTATGTTTATAATTGTATCATGCAACTCTCCAGCCCTATTGTTTGGGAAAATGGAAAATCATAAACGACACATGTAAATAAGAGGCCGAGGAAGGGCTCAGTATTGTTTATTTATGTGTATTTTGAGGGATTTGTGTTTGCGCTCTTTAACAATAACAAAGAATGGTGTAGAGAACTATTGATCATACAGCCACAGGATGTCTCAAATGTCCTTTAAATTCGTTTCCTTTGCATTTTCCACAA
Organism: Camellia japonica; assembly: GCA_030407325.1. Taxonomy (NCBI): domain Eukaryota; kingdom Viridiplantae; phylum Streptophyta; class Magnoliopsida; order Ericales; family Theaceae; genus Camellia; species Camellia japonica. The sequence goes on from JAPPVO010000002.1 coordinate 2,948,237, forward strand.
TTGTGGCAGTTGTGATGTGCTTTAAGCCAGTGTTTGGATGGAGTGTGAATGGAATTTATATAATCCACTGACATAAGCCATCAATCCATTTAATTAAGCTGATCACTTTTTCGGATTATGTAACATTATTGAGCAAATTATGCATAAAAGCCAGCAAAGTTGAGTTTCTTGTTGTGCTTTAATTGGGAAGGCAAGTTGTTGTTTTGTATTCCTATTTAAATATTTGGAGAATATTACACACATTAAGAACAAAATTTAAATAAGAAAAAGAAGAAGAACGAAGTCTGGAAGAAAATATATAAAATTGGAAGGAACTGGATAATAAGAATTAATCACTTTGTTTGGTTTTAATTTTTTGTGTTTTTAGTTAATTTTTTAAATATTTTAAGCAAACATTTTACTTTTTAGATATATTAAAAAAGTAAAATATTTATAAAAAAATATTTAAATACACAATAATATAAAAATGTATTGAATTTATATATATATTTTTTATTTTTGATATTTAGTAAATGTTTTATAGGTTTTTTTTTTCAAAAGTATTATACTTTTTAATTGTATTTATATTGAGTGTATCTAAAAATTAAAAAATATTTAAAATATTAAAAAAATTATTAAAAATAAAAAATTTAATTTTTAGAAAATTAGAATTGAACAAGGTGAATAATGTGCATGAATTTATTTTTCATTTTTCAATTTTTTTTTAAAAAAATTGTCCAAACACAACACAACCTTAACATCCCAAAAAATGTGCCTAAGGTGTTGTTTGGCAAGTTGACTATTTCAGTTGACTATTTGATTTTTTAATTATTTTAATCTGACTAAAAAAATTATATTTGAAAAGTTGATTGATTTTTGTTTTGTAATTGATTTGATAAGTGTAAGAGAAAAAATAAAATAATTATGAATTAAATATAACTTTTTATCTTACTATTTTATCTTATTTTACCTAACTTTCTCCTAAGCCGTTAAAAAAAAAAAAAAAAACAGAAATCAAATTTGTGCAGAAAAATTAATACTCCCTCCGTTCAAAATATTAGTCCCTTATTCCATTTTTCATTGTCCCAAAATATTAGTCCCTCTTCAAAAATCAAGTACAAAAATAATAAATTTCTTATTTTGCCCTTCTTTTAAATTAATAAACAATATAAAAAGTACAATTATGACATTGATATTCCTAAAAATGTACTATCAAAAGGATAATTTTAGAAAATCAACTTTTTTCAAATACAATAATTGTACTACCAAAAAAAGTTGAATTCCCCAAAATGGACCATTAATATGGGACGGAGAGAGTATTAAAAATCACGTCAAACAATAAATAATCGAAAAATCCATCTCAGACAGTGGTTCTGTTTCAATTGCATTGGTGGAATAGTAGCTAGCAATCTTCTCTCTCTCTCTCAAATCGAATCGAGTAGCCATGAGAGCACTTCAGGCCTCAACCTCCTCCTCCTATGGCGTCGGCATTTCCTTCTTCGCTGCTGCTGCTCCTCGGCGGCTTCGTCTCCGTCACCACCATGTAATCTTAGCAAAAGGTAATCACATTATTCGCCCCCACACACCCTCTCTCTATTTCGCATAATTCAATTTCTGCTTTCTTAACCCTAACTTCAATGTTTCATATATGAAATACTATTTCGGTTGCATTTTTGCTAACACTTCTGATGTTTGATGTTGATTTCATGCTTGTTTGTCCTCGAACTTGTTTTTTATTTTTTTTTATATACATATTTTTAATTTTAATCTGCCTCGGCTTTGTTAGATTAGTCGTCTATGTAGGTCAGAAGTTGCAATTACTAGTATCTTATCAGCTGGCATTTTGTAATTTAATCTCTTGCATTGCAGTAACGTGGACCAAATTGAAGAGTTACATTACATTACATGTTGGAATTGTTTCATTGATGCGAGCATTGATTTCATTTCATTTTTGTCTATTCTCTTTCAGTGGAACCCTCGGACAAGTCTGTTGAAATAATGAGGAAGTTCTCAGAGCAGTATGCTCATAAGTCCGGCACATATTTTTGTGTAGACAAGGGAGTCACTTCCGTTGTTATCAAGGTATTGTCCTTTTTCACAATGTAATTCAGATTGATTTTCTATGGTTTTTTTTTTTTTTCTTGTCCCAATCTGATTTAAGTTTTGATGTTCAAATTAGATTGTAAGTTAATGTTACTGTAGAAATTTGACGGCTACCTGTATTGTTTTCATCAATCACCATATCACACATCTGTTAGTAATTGTTCACTGGTATGTTAGCTCTAATTAGTAGGAAGCTAGTATACTTTTTATGTATACTCCTGGTTTTCTTATTATTTAAAACAAATATTTTAATAAGTCATGTAATGGAATTTTAAGGAATTTCTGTAAGTGTCACTACCATGCCATTGTAGTGGATGGTTTTCACACTAGAAACACATCAGAAAGAGGGGTTGCTTAAAAAAAATTATTCAGTTTTTGTGCTATGGCTAAATATACACATGGAGATGTGAACACTGTTGTCTTTCAAGGTTATTATGTTACGAATCTGCAACACCTAATTAGGATCAGTGAAACATGAAACACAAAAATGATTAAATGCACAAAAAAGATAATCACATCACATGCACACACGAATGAATCAGGATTTATGTGATTCACCCCAGACTAGGGCTATATCCATAGTTGTTGCAGTTTTTCACTATAATTAGAAAGGTTACAAGAGATTACAAGATGCCTCCCCTTGACTATAATTACATAGAAAATTAAGGCAGTAGGTTTCAAGTGGTGTCTAGCACTTATCAGGATCCACATCCACACTACCAAACATTTTGTGTCATTTTTCTTTTCAGCTCCCTGTGACTTAGTTTGTGTGCATGTATTGCTTCTTTTGGCGGAAATGTATTATTACTTATATTGATATAGTAACTACAGACTGGAGTTTCTCTGTCCTAGTATTGGGTGATTAGGTGAAGCTGATGATATTGGAAATACATGTACATCTGATACCTTCTTCTCAGTCCAGCTTGAATGGCCTCTCATGTAGAATTTCTAGCTTAAAAGCCTTGGTCATATAATTTTTCTTTTTATCTATATATTTTTTGGGGTTATATTTTCATGAAGATGAATTTTTACAACGGGCAGTTTTTTTTTTCATCTTTAAATAAGTTGGGTGGAATGAATCCCGTATTCACCCAGATGTTGATAGATTTTGAGAATCAATGGTAATATTTTTGTTTACTAAATGCATCGAGATTGTTCAATGCAGATATGCAGTAGTTTTGGTGAAAATTTTATTTGCAGCATCATTAGTAGATCTCTTTGACTGAGCTTCAATTGTGGGTTGTGGCATGTTCCTTTTAACAGTGGCAGATGAAAATTATGAAGTACTTAAACTTTCTACTTGAATTTTGATATAAGGTAATTTTTCCACATAATGATGCCAATTGAATAGACCATGTGTAGGAACCTTTATAAGAAAAGGAATATTTGATCAATAGACTTGAGATAGAATATTTGTAGGGAATCTTAGTAAATGGAAATGAGAGAATAGTGAAAATTGATGACCAAGGTGCTGCCTAACAGAAACCATGTCTTTTATCTTGGTGAGATCGTTTGGAGGAGATTGAGGAGAAAATTGATCATAGCTTAGAAGCACATGTGTGGGTGTGGGACAATGGCTGTGGCATATACCCCCTGGAGCTTCTGCTTTGGGATGTCAAGAACATTGTCAGCAAAATAATACATTTACATGCACAAGTCACAGCTGCCAACAAATTGATGCAAAATGTTATAAATAATGGTGTTACTAAAACACTAAAAATACTTTTCCAAGAAGGTTCTTTCATGCACGGGAGGCAACCTAAAAGGTTCTTTCATACAAGTAGGCCAACATATTCGGAGAATGAAAATCTCAAGTTCCAAGAAAATTCAAATTTGCTTTGGAGGTTTGATAACAAGCAACAATATTGCATTCCAAGAGAATTATAAACTGTGGATGAACATCTTCTAGTACTAGAAATTGTTGGAACTAAGGCTAGTAGAAGTAGGTTAGAGTGGATGAAGTGGGTGGACAGTTTTGCTACTTCAGTACAATTATGGACCAGTATTCAACAAAATGAAGGGTATCTCCTAGAATATAATTACAAGATTCCAATATGTTGATGTGGGGGCCGAGATTCGGGAGTCGTAGAGGTTCTGGATAGCCGAATCTGGTAGAGTCGAGGTTCGAAGCACTTGGCAATTGGCTCGAAAGCTCGAAATCCAATCCTACTCGGCCAAATAACCGATTAAGCGAGGGGCCGAGTAGGGATCGGTCCATTATAAAATGTGCCGAATATGAGGTGGGGGATGGACCTAATCCCGAGGCCCAAAGAAGAAAAGATATAAATAGAAGAAACATCAGCCAGAATGAGGTATGTGAGAATTACTATGCTTAACTTAGAACACAAGTATTCTCGAGTGTAGAGACTGACTTATCCGTCGGAGTGCTAATTCCGGCACCCCCAACCGGAGTGTTTATCCCATTTCAGGTGACTATTAGCGGATCTCGAGCGCTCCCCAGGATCAGAAGAGTATTTCCAAACCCCTTCTCCACAATTGGCGCCGTCTGTGGGAATACTCAAGCACATCCATGGCGAGCGTGACGGAAGATCCTCCGACAGTCACTGTCGATCCTATATCGCAAGATGAAACCATTCCAACCAACATGCTTGGAACATAGACTATTGCCGCAAGACGTGCCTTAAATTTCGCTTCACCCTCGACTTCGGAGCACAAAGCACTGCAAGCGCTCCTGGAACAAGCACAGCAAAACGAACAAAGATTAATTGCAGAGAACGAACATCTCCGTCAGGATTTGGCCTTGGAGGTGGCGAAGTCCAAACAAGCTGCACACCAAAGCCCGGAACGACCCGAGAGGGCAGCTGGTCGACGATCTCGAGCTCGACAACAAGATGCTGATAGCAACTCCGACTCATTATCCTCGGAGCCTAAGAAGGAGGGACGATCTGAAATTTCCAGTTCTTCTGAAGAGAGTCCCTGTACAAGGCTTAAGCAAAGGAGAAACAGCTCGGATGACGGTCAACACGATCCTTTTGTACGACATATCGTAAAGGCAGTCCTACTCGAGAAATTCAAAGCACCGTCATTCACCCTGTATGACGGTACATTGGTACAAGATGGCCGGCTACAACCGTACGTCCGAAAAGGCAACCCAACCAAAGCAACAGCCTTGACACAGGATTCACATTCGCTCCACATAATCCGCATGATATACAACCTGCCAATGTCATCGGCGGTGCACGCGATTCAGTCGAAGTCTAACCCTCAAGAGCAACTCACTCCGGCTAAACGGCCCCATGAAGCGAGGTTTTCACTTTTGATGATTCGGATTTGGTCGGAGTAACACTGCCCCACAACGATCCCTTGGTAATTGAGTTACGCGTAAACCGATTCACAGTTGAGCGTGTACTCATCGATCCAGGAAGTACATCGGAGATTATGTACTATAGGACATTCACCAAACTGGGCTTCTCCGAATCGGATCTCTCTACGGCCCCTTATTCACTTTTCGGCTTCAACGCCAATCCAGAGTACCCGTTGGGGAAAATCAGACTTCCCGTTCGAGCAGGTTCCCAAACAGTGGATGTGGGATTCTTGGTCGTCAGACTGCCGTCGCCGTATAATCTCATCATGGGGCGATCATGGTTGCATGCTATGCGAGCCGTGCCCAGCACCTATCAAACTGCTCCGCTTCCCGACAGAACGCGGTATTGAGCAAATCCGTAGCTCCCAGAAATCGGCACAAGCATGTTATCTTCTTGCTGAGAAAACGCCAAAGGAACTACAGGTGAATTCCATTGAGTTGCCGGATCGAGAAAGCCTTGACGATGTCGGGCGGCCCCCAAACGAAAAGGCAACAGAAGACTTAGCACGAGTGCAAATCGATGGAAGCCCAGACAAGTTCTTCATGGTCGGCGCCTCCTTGAATCAGGCCGACAGACAGCAGCTAATATCTTTCTTGCTCAGCAACCTCGATGTCTTTGCATGGGCTCTGTACAAGATGCCAGGTATCGATCCGTCAGTTTCACAGCACCATTTGAATGTCGATCCTAAGTATAAGCCGATCATTCAAAAAAGCCGGCGGTCGGCCGCAGAGCACACTGCCGCCGTTGTTGAGGAAGTTGACAGGCTACTTGACGCTGGAGCAATTCGGAAGGTGACCCACGTTACATGGCTCTCTAATATAGTGGTGGTGAAGAAGAAAAATGGGACTTGGCGAGTGTGCGTCGACTTCACGGACCTAAACAAAGCCTGCCCAAAGGACTGTTTTCCTCTTCCCAGGATAGACCAGCTTGTAGATGCTACAGCGCGCCATCAGCATATGAGTTTCCTTGATGCCTATAGAGGTTATTATCAAATCGCCATGCATCTGGAGGACCAAGAGAAAACTGCATTCCTCACGCCAAGAGGAACCTATTGCTATAAGGTAATGCCTTTTGGGCTGAAGAATGCAGGGGCAACCTACCAGAGACTGGTCACCACCATGTTCAAGGAGAAACTCGGCAAAACTATGGAAGTGTACATTGACGATATGGTGGTCAAATCCAAAGAGCAGAATCATATAGCCGATCTAGAAGAGACATTCGGCATCCTACGCAAATATGGAATGAAGTTGAACGCTTCCAAATGTGCGTTTGGTATCGACTCTGACAAATTCTTGGGCTACATTGTCAACCACAGAGGCATCGAAGCCAACCCAAGGCAAATCACAGCAATCTTGGAGCTCGGCTCCCCCCGTTCAGTAAAGGAGGATCAAAAGTTGATGGGGATGGCTGCCGCACTCAACAGGTTTATCAGCCGGTCCACAGATCGCTGCAGACAATTCTTTCATACACTACGGCAGGGCAAGGCCTTTGAATGGTCCGCCGAGTGCGAAGCCGTTTTCAACGGCCTGAAGACCTACCTCCGCTCAGTACCACTCCTGACAACACCCTCTGCTGGCGACCCACTCATTTTGTACCTGGTAGTTTCTAATCGAGCCGTCAGCACCGTATTGATAAAGGAAGAGCTGGGGGAGCAGCAGCCAGTGTATTATGTGAGCAAGGCAATGGTTGACGCCGAAACGCGCTACCTTCCGCTGGAAAAGCTCATCCTAGCCTAGTTATGGCGGCAAGGAAGCTCATGCATTACTTCCAGGGGCATAGCATTGGGGTGCTAACAGATTATCCCTCTGATCAGTACTACGCAGTGCGGAAGCATCTGGACGTGTTTCAAAGTGGGCCCTGGAACTTGGCCAGTACGATATTCAATTTCTACCAAGAACCTCAATCAAGGGACAGGTACTTGCCGACTTTATCGCCGAGTTCACTGGGGGCCTTGCCGACTTCAAGTCTGATGTCGCCGACTTCAAGTCAGATGAAATTCGACCGAAGCCGAACTGGAGGATTTATGTTGGGGACATCTGGCAGTTGTATTGTGATGGATTGTCCAATCAGCGGGGCAGTGGAGCCGGAGTTGTAATCATGACCCCCGACGGCGCAGTAATTGAGCAGGTCGTCAAACTTGGCTTTGAAGCATCAAATAACGAAGCCGAATACGAAGCCCTTTTAGCCGGTTTGCGGAATGCGCATATCCTAGGTGCTCGGCGTCTGCTTGTGTTTTGCGACTCAAAACTGGTGATCAATCAGTTAAAGGGGGAGTACGCGGCAAGAAACGACCGTATGGTGGCCTACATGAAAACGACCAACTCCTTGTTGGCAAAATTTGACCATCATGAGTTGAACCAGATAACACGTGATCAGAACATCCATGCAGATGCCTTGGCTTGCCTAGCCTCCGTAATCAACTCAGAGATAAAACGGACCATCGAAGTAGGATTCATCCCAGAGCCAAGCATTGGTCCTTCGGAGGAAGTCCAAATCAACGTTATAGAATCTGCACCAAGTTGGATGGATCTCATTGCTGAATTCTTATCTTCTGAACAACTCCCAGAGGACAAGAAAGAAGCACATAAGCTGCGAAACAAAGCCATGCGATACTACTTGGATCCGCAAGGAAGGCTTTATAAAAAGTCACTCTCTGGCCCATATTTGGAATGTGTGCACCCGGACAAAGTTGGGGAGCTTCTGACTGAGATACACGAAGGCAGTTGTGGTGCCCATTCTGGCAGACGCTCTTTGGCCCATCGAGCTATAACGCAGGGGTATTATTGGCCGACAATGAGAGCGGATGCCGAGTGTTATGCAAAAAAGTGTGAACAATGTCAGAAATTCTCCCCGTTAAACCATCTGCCTGCTGAAGAGTTGAACTCTATCACCAGTCCTTGGTCGTTCGCCCAGTGGGGGCTTGATATCGTAGGACCATTGCCGAGGGCCCCAGGGAACAAGCGATACCTGATCGTCGTAACAGATTACTTCACGAAATGGGTCGAAGCGGAGGCATTAACACACATTCGAGATGCTGACGTTAAACGCTTTGTGTGGAGGAACATCATAACACGATTTGGCATTCCCAGAGCTCTTATCTCAGACAACGGCACCCAGTTTGATTGTGGCGTATACCGAGAGCTGTGCAGCAAATATGGTATTCGGCCTTACTTTTCTACGCCAGCTTATCCCCAAAGCAATGGCCAAGCCGAAGCCTCTAATAAATCCATCTTGGATGGCATCAAGAAGAGGCTGGAGAAAGCCAAAGGCAAATGGGTCGAAGAATTGCCGAGTGTACTCTGGGCTCATCAAACTGCACCAAGAAGATCGACTGGAGAAACGCCGTGTGCCCTATGCTTTGGAACCCAGGCAATCCTGCCCCTGGAGATCGGCCACCCGACACTCAAGTCGCAAGTTTTTGATATGGGCCGAAACGACATGATGTTGGCTTTGGATTTGATTCTAATCGAAGAACGAAGAGACCGAGCCCTTGCGTCCATGGCACGGTACCAGCAGCAACTGGCAAAGTCGTATAATCAACGCGTTCAGCTGCGCCGCTACATACCAGGAGAGTTAGTCCTGAAGAAGGTGCTCCCAGCTGACAGGAAACCGGCCGATGGAAAATTGGGTCCTAACTGGGACGGTCCCTATCAGATCGATTCGATCGCTGGAGTAGGGGCATATCGGCTCAAAGACATGTCAGGAAGGAGTCTGCCACGACCTTGGAATTCCACGCACTTACGCAAATTTTATCATTAGCCCGACTTGTGGGACATGATGCTTGTTCCGAACTGTTCGCCATGTACATCTCTTTTTCTGTAATACAAGATTCCCTTCACCTAGCACAAATCTAGTTCAAAGATGTTCGATTAAAGCCTCCGGATTCGGAGCGCCCTTCGTGGATATCACGATTGGCCAAAAAAGTCTCCGGATTCGGAGCCCCATCGGCGAATGACGCCTTTGGGCCGACTAAGCCTCCGGATTCGGAGCGCCCTTCGTGGATATCACGATTGGCCAAAAGTCTCCGGATTCGGAGCCCCATCGGCGAATGACGCCTTTGGGCCGACTAAGCCTCCGGATTTGGAGCGCCCTTCGTGGATATCACGATTGGCCGATAAAAGCCTCCGGATTCGGAGCGCCCTTCGTGGATATCACGATTGGCCAAGTCTCCGGATTCAGAGCTCCATCGGCGAATAACGTCTTTGGGCCGATTAGCCTTCGGGCCGTGCGTAACACAACGATGTTGATTAAATCAGGCCAATCAATATTCATTTACTCGTCTGAAATGCGTTTATTCAACATGTATATAATACCAAAATGCAAGCACGTATGCGCCGAACAAAAATATGACTCCAGTGGATGCGGCTCAAATACGAGCAAACACATTCAAACATGTATATAACAAAACATTGAAAAATAAGTTCTGTTTTATTTGACCAACCAATAAATACATAATTCTAGACGCGATCCGCGTTGAACATTACAACGAATATTTTTATTTGGCGTCGCCCTCATCATCGCTCTATTCAACTTCAAAGGCGACAAAGGGCAAATGGTCACGATGATCCAGGTCACATAAGTTGGAATCGACACCCTTTGCTCGGAGAGCCTCCGCGGCCTGAAGAGCCGCGATCCAACCATGCTTAAAACCTCGATTCTCGCATCGGCAGACCTCCTCAGCAAGTGTCTCTTTCATTTTGTCGATCCCAACCTTCTGACCAGCATGGAAGCCCTCCTCGTAACCTTTGGCCTCGCATTTTGTACGGCAAAACTGCCTGCCGTATCTCGGTCGGCGATGGCAAGACTCAATAGCCGTTGGGTAACCCCTCTCGTCCACAATCGGGTTAGATTGACCCGCCGCATGCGGATAGGCGACTTTAACCTTCCTAAGCTCCCTAAGCTCGCTCTCGGCTTTCTCCGCACGAGCCTCTGAACTGCGGACCCTCTCGTCCATTTTCTCCATCTCCCGCCGCGCAGCGTGCAGACGCATGCTGACTTCGTAGGCGGTGTATAGCCCCTTCACCGCCCCATGTATACCTTCTCGAAACACTTCCAAATCTCGTCGTCCAACCATCGATTGTTGGACTTCCGGTGGAAAGATCTGTCAAGCGAACTCGACCGTTACACCCGGATCATTGACGATGGAATCTGCCTCAGTCATCGGTTTATTCCCCACGAACACCGCAAAACTCAATGGTCGTGGCGTCGCGTCTGACTCATCCCCCGGTCGTAGTCGCGGGGAGCTTCTCCGTTGATGCTTCTCTCTTCGGGATGCTCTGCTTCGACGGCTTGGAAGTTGACGTTTTTCGTTTTCCTTGGCATCCTTCCTCCTATACGCACAGGCTCGTTGCTGTGATTCATCGCAGCATCTTTTCCAGCCAGCGTTCGTCCTCTCCTCTGCTATGAAGTTTATTTGACATTCGCCCTCGCCCCAAGCTAGTTCAAATCGAATCTGAATAAGAATAAGTGGACCCACTGGCGCGAAATCACCCCATTTATTCGTAGGTATGCAGCGACCCCGAGGCAATTTTCATTAACGCTTTGGTAGTCTCCAAACGACGAAGGCCGATTGATATGTGCCCCAGCCACTTCATGCACTAATTTTTGACTTGTTAAAACGGCCTAATTATCTAACGGCAATTATGGGAGACTTGAAGTCCATGCCTGGCTGGGGCAAGGGCAGATTTATTAATCTAACCGGCCGAGCATCTTGGCCCCATGTCGATTGATATGTGCCACAGCCACTTCATGCACTAATTTTTGGCTTTTAAAACGGCCTAGTTATCTAAACGGCAATTATGGGAGACTTGAAGTCCATGCTTGGCTGGGGCAATGGCAGATTTATTAATCTAACCGGCCGAGCATTCTGGCCCCATGCGATTGATATGTGCCACAGCCACTTCATGCACTAATTTTTGGCTTGTTAAAACGGCCTAATTATCTAAACGGCAATTATGGGAGACTTGAAGTCCATGCACTGGCTGGGGCCAAGGCAGATTTATTAATCTAACCGGCCCGAGGCATCTTGGCCCATGCTGATTGATATGTGCCACAGCCACTTCATGCGCTAATTTTTGGCTTGTTAAAACGGACTAAATTTTAAAACGGCAATTATGGGAGACTTGAAGTCCATGCACTGGCTGGGCAAGGGCAGATTTATTATCTAACGGCCGAGCATCTTGGCCCCTGCCGATTGATATGTGCTACAGTCACTTCCTGTGCTGATTTTTTGGCTTTTTAAACGGTCTACTATCTAAACGGCCTAATCATCTAGTCGGCAATATACAAAACGTTTTTGTCCAAATAGCAACCAAACAATTCCGTTCATTAGTAACAGCAAATTACAAAATGAATTTTCATTAAGTAATTGGGCACAAATTATAACCATTTTACATATGAAAATTACTAAACAAAAACTGTAAAAAGCTGAAAATTACATGCAAATCCTAAAACAAAAAAAACAAGAGCCGCCCAAATTAGTTCTCGGAGTCAGACTCTAGCGGCTCAACATCCACTTGCTTGTATGGAATTGGCGTAGCCAATGTCGCATCAGCAGTAGCAAGGGCTTTGAGCCAGCCGTGTTTAAATCCCCGATTCTCAAATTTGGGGACTTCGTCTACATATTCCTACCAAAGCATATTTTTCCCAGCATCGAATGCGCTGAAAGCCTTTAGGTCGACTGCTTCCTTTGCCGCCTTCATCTCTTCCAACCCAGTCTCCAATTTAGAGATCGCCTCCTGGGCCAATTTAAGCGCGTCGTCACTTGCATCTGCCCTCTTCTCTCGGCGACTGATCTCAATTCTTCAGCATGCGGGTCTCCTTCCATCTCGGCCTCGGCACGGGCACCCTCCGATTGCGCCCTCTCCTTTGGCCCTAACCTCCGCTTGTAAACGGCCAATTAGCTCGACGGCATCGTGATAACGACGACCCATGTCGACTATCCTTCCGACAGCCTACAACACAGGAAGCTAGAACAAAATAATATTTGCGTAGAGAAAAGATAAAGTCCAGATATATACCAAAAAAGCTGATTGCGCGGCCAACCCAATTGCAACCAGATCCGGCTCTGCTCGAAAAGCCGCCTTATCAGCAGGCAGTGAAATGGACGTCGCCAAGCTGAGTGCAACTGCTGGGTCTTTGATCACCAAAGCATCGGAGGAGATCGGCATATTCTTTATCTTGGCTGAATAACAAAAGGTACGATCTCATCGGACTCCTCCAAACGAGGTCGTTTGTCGGCATGGTCTTCTTCAGAGCCGGCCTCGACATCGGCAGGGCGCTTCTCCACCCTTTGCTCAGTTGCAACACTTGCTTGCACAAAAGGTTCCGCCTCAATACTTCCGTTCTTTGGCCGTCTCCTCAATAACAGGCAAGGAAGACTGGGACTGAGACTCGCAGCCCGAATCTCCTCCGCCCTTCGCCGCGCCGCCATCCTTCCGCGTTCGCCTTCTTGGCAAGTTTAGTGAGGCTCAACCCAACATATCTTCTGGGAACGCGCCGGGAAGGTCCTCCAGACCGTGAAAAATGTCGTCAACGGACGTCCTCTCGACCCGAGGTGGACGGGGATCAACCGAATTGAGCCGGCTTCTTTAAATGCTAACTTCAAAGCCTCGTCAACTTCAGTTTTCCGGATTGGTCTGACTTGACGGCCTCAGCAAACTTCCAGTCGCTTCGAATCTGATCCCTCGCAACCGACTTGCCTGAAATTTCTGAAATCAGTCAAGATAAGGGCGGCAAGAAACTCCTCACCCTTCGGAATCGGGATGTTTTCCGTCGCCGAAAAGGTCGTATAAGTTGGCTCGTAGCGGAGCAGGACGTGGGTTGCCCTCCCCTGCTTCTGAAGACTCGATCGGCCGAAATACTTGAGCGCAGTCTTGATTTTCAAAAGGACGGCGCCGTCAGTCGAGGTCAAGACTTTCTTCAAATCGTTTCCTGCAAAAGCAAAACCATGAGGTCCCGAAAATAAGGTTTTATAAAATAACAAGTAAATAAATAAAAGAAGATACTCGGCCACCTGGTTCGCCCCTCCGTCTAGGAATACGATCAAGGCGATCCTCGCCTTCGCCGAATTCCCAGTTTCCTTAGACGACGACCATAACATCATCGACTCGCTTCCCACAGCTAGAAAGCATAGTCGCTAGTTGATGGTCGGTGTCTTTGGCCCTAAGGAAATAACGCCCGTGCTAACCAGTAGACTTGGCCAAGGTGTAGCAATGCCGGATAGCAGGAATGCCAAAGTTAAGCCCAAGGCGGCGGTTTAGTGCGATAATCCCCATCACGACCCTAAAGAAATTGACGTTGGGTTGGGAAGGGATTAACCCCCAACGGCAAAGCACGGCCCTAAGGAGTGGGTGAAGGGGGAAGCGGACCCCACCCTCTGCGATTGATAGAAGAGGGAAGACGATCGTGGTTTCATCAACCCTCTCCATATCGAGGGTGCCGTCTGCCACAAATGACGGACGGACGTCATCAAGAATGGAAAAATGGCGTCGGAAGCCAGAAATTCGATCCGGTGAGAGGAGATCTTTTAAATGTTTCGCCATTCCCCCCCAGCTAATAGGATTATGCTAAGCCAAAAAACAAAGCAGAGAAGAAGAGAGCTTACAAAGAGGCGATGGAGATAGAGAAGAGTAGGAAGTTACAGAGGTAGTTCGGTAGGCAGTCCAGCGACGGGCGTCTAAAAGCGTGTATGTATTTGAAAAGACGTCGAAATTTTAAATCACAATAAATAGAAGTGTGCGAGGAGGCAGGAAGTTGAAATGATAACCGAGAAGCGTATGTACAGACATTTGCGTTGGAATGCGGTCAGCCGCCGAATTTCGGCTCTGACTCTTCGAGTTCGAAGCCAAACACTCTAGCCAACTGTCGTTAGTGGAATGCTTGGGGGGCAATTGTGGGGGCCGAGATTCGGGAGTCGTAGAGGTTCCGGATAGCCGAATCTGGTAGAGTCGAGGTTCGAAGCACTCGGCAATTGGCTCGAAAGCTCGAAATCCAACCCTACTCGACCAAATAACCGATTAAGCGAGAGGCCGAGTAGGGATCGGTCCATTATAAAATGTGCCGAATATGAGGTGGGGGATGGACCTAATCCCGAGGCCCAAAGAAGAAAAGATATAAATAGAAGAAACATCAGCCAGAATGAGGTATGTGAGAATTACCATGCTTAACTTAGAACACAAGTATTCTCGAGTGTAGAGACTGACTTATCCGTCAGAGTGCTAATTCCGGCACCCCCGACCGGAGTGTTTATCCCATTTCAGGTGACTATTAACGGATCTCGAGCGCTCCCCAGGATCAAAAGAGTATTTCCAAACCCCTTCTCCACAGTTGATTATGAACTACTAAGAAGTACTATGTCCATAAATGCGTGTAATTGACAGAAACATGATTATGAGGGGAAAAACTTAAAGGCAAGAAAGGCTATATGTATAAGTTAGTGTGATTGGGGGAAGTCATTAGTGGTACCTTTGCAGTCATTGGAAGGAATGGTCTGGTTCAAATAGAAGTATCAAAGGAGTAGAAGCAAAACCAAAGAAAATGATATAGACTGAGATAGGAGAAGAAACATGTGATGGCCATGTATAGTGCAATGGTAAAAATAGATTCTTATCTTCAATATTAAGTAGTTGGCTGGAGGCTTTCTGCATATAATCGCCTACGTTTCTGTAGTACCATGTTTAATTTTTCTTCCCTTTTAAGATTTATTATATATAATCTAGCATCCATGCATCCATGTGGAAGCACTCGACATGTTAGTATGATGTTGAAGATGTTAAATAACAAATTATAGTTCAATTTGGCTGCATTTTATTTATTTTTATTTAGGTAAGTATACTTTTTATTTTTCCTTCCTCCTAAACAAATGCTCTTGAAAGCTGAAGGTGCATGTAGTGCACTACTTAATAGTCAATATTAGTAGTACTTAGGGGTTGTTTGGGGTGTCCTAAATAAGTGCGCTTTTTGTCTTTTTAGACTAAAATGTTGAGGAAAAAAATATGGATGTTTGGGTTAACTTTTTGACTTTTTATGAAAAAATATATATTAAAAAATTGTATAAAGAAGTGTGTAGGAGAAGATTAGAGAGGTGTGGGCCACAGCCGTGCAACCTGCACAAGTGGAATGGGAGTAGGAAATTATTGGCTACTTTTCGGGCATTACACTGGACGGTTTTGTTCGGCCCGTGGGGGTCATCACGGGTTCCATTTTGATAATCTAAACCGTTCAATGTGTATAACTCGTCGAGTACTATATGTCTATAAAAAATCACATTGATCGGATATTGATAGCTATCTGATCAGATTTGTTTTTTCTCAATCATTAATTATAACCCCATCCATTTGTTGTACATAACTGATTTGATCATATAATTATCGATATCCGATCAATGTGATTTTTTACATATATATAGTACTAGACGAGTTCTACATATTGAACGGTTTAGATTATCAAAACGGGACTCGTGATGGCCCCCACGGGCCGAACAACAGTGTGTAAAAATCACACCCAATCATTTCATTTTTGTCCATAGCCGCAGCACAGTAGCTGCACATACATCAATTCAAAGTTGTACTTTTTGTCGAAAATTGATTTTTTAAATTTTTTTTTTTGGTGAATAGTAATACCTTTTAAACTTTTTGAGTAACTTTTTGACTTTTTGCCTTTTTTAGGCTATGCCAAGTTTGCATGATGGAATAAGTGCCGAAGTGGAATAGAAATATAGAATTGATATATATGGATAAGGGCATCAATTTTGGTTGGGTTTTGAATTTTTTTTATCCTATGGTTACATTTTTGAAAATTGGAGCATTTGATAGTCACAGGCTTTTCACATGTTTCTGGTTTCTATGGATTTGTCATGATGGATTGATAGTTTAAGTACTTATCATTAATCATCAGCTTAATCGTATGACTGTCGCTAAATTGATGTAGTTGTTTTACTTTTGGGTATCCTAATTAAACCTGCATAAATTGGAATTTTGATTCCTTAAATTGCTTGATCAATTGAACATGCATGAATTGATGCATGGGACAGTCTATTCTGCTAGATGGTGAATAAAATCTCATTGAAGTTGTTATTCTTGTTTGTTCTGCCGTATACTCATGTTATATAAATATCCTATGTTGGGGCCATTTTTTTTCAGGCACTATGATGACAAAACTGCTGAGGCAGGGCAAGGCTTTTGGAACTGTCCATGTGTTCCTATGAGAGAGAGGTAAACGTATCTTCATTATTCTGGACTATATTGCCTTGAATTCAGATAGCATTCAGTTGCATCTTACAGTGGGGATGTAGAAGGTTCCTTTTCACATTCTGGAGATAAAAAAATGAAAATGATGGAGATATTTTCCTTCCAGGTTTTGTCATAACAAATCTATTTATTACCTACTTTCATTTGTCTTCTATATTCAAATCTTAGAAACAATTATATTCAGGCTTTGTAGTTGGAACATTTGTGGGTTTGATATTGTGGGTTGTGGAAATTGTAAGAAATAGATAAAGTAATTGTCAAGGCTAGGAACCTTGGACACGTAGTACCATTTGAAGCTAGTAGCAGCATATTGCCTGTCGAATCCAGGATGTGGGTCATCTTCATAAATCTTATTGTCTTATTGACAACTGCTGAAAAAATTCACTTGAAACCTGAACCGCTGAAAACAATTTTCGTTGCTGAGCTCTTTGGTTTGAGATAATGTATCAAGTAGGATTTTTTATACCCACAATAATTTGACCATAATAAATGTTTAATCTATCCTATCATATCTAGCAGGATCTCTTTCGGTTTGTTTGTTTGTTTGTCTTTTTAGTTGCTGAGCTCTATGGTTTGAGATAATGTATCAAGTAGGATTTTTTATACCCACAATAATTTGACCATAATAAATTGCTGGAAATCTGATTATTATTGTTAGTGGCTGTTAGTGGACATATAGTGGCTGTTAGTGGGTTATGATAATGTCTATATACACTATGTTAGTGATCTAGATAGTGGTTATAATGGATGTATATAGTAATCTAGATAGTGGCTATAATGGATGTATATATTATGTAAGGAGATAGGTAGTGGCTCTTAGTGGTGATAGTGGATCTCTTAGTGGTGATAGTGGATCTTAGTGGCACAAATAGTAGCTCTTGTTCTCTCCTATATAAGGAGTGTAGTTTTCTCTTCACAAGATAAGAAGTTTTGAATATAACAGCAATATATTCCTTCTTCCTCATATTTTCTGAGTTCTTCTTCCTCATATTTTCTAAGTTAAATGTTTAGTCTATCCTATCATATCTAGCAGGATCTCTTTCGCCTACGTTTCTGTAGTACCATGTTTAATTTTTCTTCCCTTTTAAGATTTATTAGATATAATCTAGCATCCATGCATCCATGTGGAAGCACTCGACATGTTAGTATGATGTTGAAGACGTTAAATAACAAATTATAGTTCAATTTGGCTGCATTTTATTTATTTTTATTTAGGTAAGTATACTTTTTATTTTTCCTTCCTCCTAAACAAATGCTCTTGAAAGCTGAAGGTGCATGTAGTGCACTACTTAATAGTCAATATTAGTAGTACTTAGTTAAGTTTGCATGATGGAATAAGTGCCGAAGTGGAATAGAAATATAGAATTGATATATATGGATAAGGGCATCAATTTTGGTTGGGTTTTGAATTTTTTTTATCCTATGGTTACATTTTTGAAAATTGGAGCATTTGATAGTCACAGGCTTTTCACATGTTTCTGGTTTCTATGGATTTGTCATGATGGATTGATAGTTTAAGTACTTATCATTAATCATCAGCTTAATCGTATGACTGTCGCTAAATTGATGTAGTTGTTTTACTTTTGGGTATCCTAATTAAACCTGCATAAATTGGAATTTTGATTCCTTAAATTGCTTGATCAATTGAACATGCATGAATTGATGCACGGGACAGTCTATTCTGCTAGATGGTGAAATAAAATCTCATTGAAGTTGTTATTCTTGTTTGTTCTGCCGTATACTCATGTTATATAAATATCCTATGTTGGGGCCATTTTTTTTCAGGCACTATGATGACAAAACTGCTGAGGCAGGGCAAGGCTTTTGGAACTGTCCATGTGTTCCTATGAGAGAGAGGTAAACGTATCTTCATTATTCTGGACTATATTGCCTTGAATTCAGATAGCATTCAGTTGCATCTTACAGTAGGGATGTAGAAGGTTCCTTTTCACATTCTGGAGATAAAAAAATGAAAATGATGGAGATATTTTCCTTCCAGGTTTTGTCATAACAAATCTATTTATTACCTACTTTCATTTGTCTTCTATATTCAAATCTTAGAAACAATTATATTCAGGCTTTGTAGTTGGAACATTTGTGGGTTTGATATTGTGGGTTGTGGAAATTGTAAGAAATAGATAAAGTAATTGTCAAGGCTAGGAACAGCATATTGCCTGTCGAATCCAGGATGTGGGTCATCTTCATAAATCTTATTGTCTTATTGACAACTGCTGAAAAAATTCACTTGAAACCTGAACCGCTGAAAACAATTTTCGTTGCTGAGCTCTATGGTTTGAGATAATGTATCAAGTAGGATTTTTTATACCCACAATAATTTGACCATAATAAATGTTTAATCTATCCTATCATATCTAGCAGGATCTCTTTCGGTTTGTTTGTTTGTTTGTCTTTTTAGTTTTTTTTAATGCTGCCATATGGCAACTTAGATGAATTCTGATAAGTGGAAGAAACTAAAAGAGAGAATGCAAAATAATTGCAAACATAGGGATAAACAGTGTGGTAATGATCACTGCATGCAGGTGTCCCCACCAATTCTTTAGCTGCAACTACTACGTACCATGTTAGTTGGAATGAATTCAAGCTCTATTGTTTTATCAATATTATTATTTTTCGAGTAAAAAGGCATATTGTTCTTGGTAAATTTTAGGAATGTGAAGTATACCTTAGTTGCACAAAGTGGGAGCAGGGGAGTGAGGGAGCATAAAAGAGACCAAGGTTGGGACCACCTAGGGGAGTGTTTTAAATATTTTGTATATAATTATATAAATATATTTGAAGAAGTATGTATTTTTCATTTAGTTGTAATGTATATGCTAAATGTCCATAGTAATCACTTTAAAACATAAATATAGTAAATTCTTGTTGCATTGTCTAGTATGTGTTCTTGTCCTTGTCCCTATTTTGAATTTTTTTTTTTGGTGCCCTTATTCCATTGTTTAGATTGATACATTCATCATTTTTCACTGCATATATTATGACTTTTCTTTTGTTTATATGGGATTCATATGGTTGAGAGGTCCCGTCTGAGTTGGAACTATGATTCTATTCTGACAGGAATGTGGTTCTAACTCGATTCTTGCTTTGAACCACGAAATTGTGGTTGTAGAGCTGAAATGTCGCCCTCAGTATGCAATTCCTGCAACTAAGAGTTTGATGGTTCTTATGATTTGGAGCATTACTAGTTTTCTATTTAATTGATTACCATTTTTTTTGATGTAGAAGATGACATTTTGGTGGCTTGAATACGGTTTGAGAATCAGAATTATATTATGCTATTGAAGTTTTGAGGTTCTGCAGTTTATTTCCTGTCTCGGGTCCAAAATGTCATCGTTGTTATCCTTGTGACTAGTTATCCATGTCTAATTGGGAACTTGACTTAGCAAGAAGGAGTGTCACTGCATGCTTTTTCTCACCCCTGATAATGATTTTGTTGGCAAAGAACAGGTTGTTGGAACAATCTTCTGTGTAAATAAAATAACTTGGAATAAAATCAAACAAAATAAATAAATTACATACCGGATTTATTTATTGAACCAAATAAAAATTACAAGATCAAGTCGAGTGTGTGACACTGTCCTTAAGACAGATTCGCCCCGCTACGGTGCTTATGGTTGAATGGCATCTATCTCCCAGGATACAATGATCTTCACAAATTTATAGAAGCACTTCAAATAAATTTGTTCGGCGAACCAAACCTGTGTTCTAACTCTCTGAAATATTTATCCTAAAACTAGAATGAAGAAATAATACACTAAAAGAAATGGACAGTAAATGGACCAAATTTCAGATTGAATTTTCCAGATTATTTCGACTGATATTTTTTCCTAACCCCAGACTGCTGGAATTATGGAGTTTATATAGACAAAAGTTCTAAGCCCCGAACAGGTTTCACAAAGTGAAAAGGTGCTACACTATCAAAATGGATTTGACCGTTGCAAAAGTGTCAACCAATTTGAAAAATTGCCCGTTTCTAAATAGTTTTTAAATAATAAAGTTTGAAGTAGTGGCTTTGTTAGACCAAACGGGCAATTTTTCAAATTGGTTGACACTTTTGCAACGGTCAAATCCATTTTGATAGTGTAGCACTTTTTCACTTTGTGAAACCTGTTCGGGACTTAGAACTTTTGTCTATATAAACTCTATAATTCCAGCAGTCTGGGGTTAGGAAAAAATATCAGTCGAAATAATTTGGAAAATTCAGTCTGAAATTTGGTCCATTTACTGTCCATTTCTTTTAGTGTATTATTTCTTCATTCTAGTTTTAGGATAAATATTTCAGAGAGTTAAAACACAGGTTTGGTTCGCCGAACAAATTTATTTGAAGTGCTTCTATAAATTTGTGAAGATCATTGTATCTTAGGAGATAGACGCCATTCAACCATAAGCACCGTAGCGGGACGAATCTGTCTTAAGGACAGAGTGTCACACACTCGACTTGGTCTTGTAATTTTTATTTGGTTCAATAAATAAATCCGGTATGTAATTTATTTATTTTGTTTGATTTTATTTCAAGTTATTTTATTTACACAGAAGATTGTTCCAACAATCTTAAGACAGACTCGAATTATTCTATTTATAGAATTTTTCGTTTGTTTCCCTTTTCATTCTTCGTAAATAATTTCGAAAGAAAATTATTTTTTGTGGATTTACAAAATAATATTCTGGTTGGAAAAACAAATAGTGATTATGTGCTATTTGACAGATAGTAGTAATATACTATCTATTTTCTTTGACAACTAGTAGTACGATACTGGTGTCATTAACAATTCAGAATATATTTTTGTGAATTTTGTCAGAAAATTAATTTTGGTTTTTAGAAATTATTTTCTGTGTTTTCATTAATTAAAATTCTGTTTCAGTATTTTAATTATTGGAGTGTTACAAGAGATTTAAATTTCTGTGTGAAATTAATTTGGTTAAATAAAATTTTATTTTATTTCCAAATTAATTGGAAAAATAAAAGTTATATTTTTATTTCTTTTATTTTACAGGATTTAATTTCTTGTGTGGAATTAATTTGGTCAAATATAAAATTTTATTTTATTTTCAAATTAATTGAAAATAAAAGTTATATTCTTATTTCTTTTATTTTTACAGAATTTAATTTCCTGTGTGGAATTAATTTGTTTAAATAAAATTTTATTTTATTTTCAAATTAATTGAAAATAAAGTCACATGCTTGTTTCTTTTATTTTTACAGAATTTAATTCTGTGAATTTGGATTAGTTTTCTGTGTGGAATTAATTTGGTTATATAAAATTTCATTTTATTTTATTTCCAAATTAATTGAAAATAAAAGTTACATTTTGTTTTGTTTCTTTTATTTTAACAGATTTTATATCTGTAGTTTTGGTTTAATTTGTTTAAATAAAATTTTATTTTATTTTCAAATTAATTGGAAATAAAAGTTACAATTTTTTGTTTCTTTTATTTTTACAGAATTTAAAATTCTGTGTTTTTTGGTTTTAATTTTCTGTGTAGTATTAAATTCTAATTATAGTTGTGGTTTATAATTTAGAATTTATGGCTACTAAAATTGGTCAAACTAATGTTCAAACCAGTACTGGTATGGTGATTGCCATTACGCCAACCTCTCCTTATGTTGAGACTGTGCCAGTGAACCATGGTGAAAAACCAGAGAAGTTCTTTAGAACTGATTTTTGCAAAGGCAAAGGAAAATCAAGTAAGAAGGTTGCTAAAGCCAAAATGATCGAAATGGATAAAATTTCCAATGGTGTAGATGTCATCAATCTTTCTACAGTTGTTTCCGAGGCAAATCTTGTCGGAAATTCTAAAGAATGGTGGGTGGACACTGGTGCTACTCGTCATATCTGTGCTGACAAAAAGATGTTCACATCTTATTCTACAGTGGACAATGGTGAACAACTTTTTATGGGTAACTCCTCAACTTCCAAAGTTGAAGGACAAGGAAAGATTGTTCTCAAAATGACATCAGGAAAGGAACTCACTCTCAACAATGTGCTGCATGTACCGGACATTCGCAAGAATCTTGTTTCCGGATCTTTGTTGAGTAAGAATGGGTTTAGGCTAGTATTTGAGAGTGATAAATTTGTACTTACTAAGAATGGGATGTATGTAGGAAAATGTTACATGTCTGATGGCCTTTTCAAGTTAAATGTAATGACCGTTGTACCCTCAGTTATTAATAATACTACATCTTCTTCTTACTTGCTTGAGTCTTCTAATTTATGGCATGGTAGACTAGGACATGTTAATTATGGATCTTTGCGTAGATTAATTAATATGGAATGTTTACTTAAATTTAACATTGATTCAAATCATAAATGTGAAATTTGCGTTGAGGCAAAATTATCTAAAACTCCTTTTCATTCAATTGAAAGAAGTACGGAACCACTTGAATTAATTCATAGTGACATTTGTGATTTTAAATCAATTCAAACCAGAGGTGGGAAAACGTATGTAATCACTTTTATAGATGACTATACTAGATATAGTTATATTTATTTAATTCGAACCAATGATGAAACTTTGGAAACTTTCATTCAATATAAGAATGAAGTTGAAAATCAATTTGGTAAGAAAATCAAGAAACTTAGAAGTGATAGAGGTGGTGAATATGAATCACCTTTTGGTGGATTTTGTAAAGAACATGGAATAATTCATCAAACCACCGCTCCTTACTCACCTCAGCAAAATGGAATTGCTGAAAGAAAAAATAGGATTTTAAAAGAAATGATGAATGCCATGTTAATCAGTTCTGGATTACTTCAGAACTTGTGGGGGGAAGCAATACTTTCTGCTAATTATATTTTAAATAAAGTACCCCGAAAGAAAGTGAATCAAACACCTTATGAAATGTGGCATGGTAGAGTACCATCCTACAAATACTTAAAAGTGTGGGGGTGTTTGGCTAAAGTGGCTATTCCTAGTCCTAAAAAGACTAAGATAGGTCCTAAGACCATTGATTGCATTTTCATTGGTTATGCCAAGAATAGTAGGGCATATCGGTTTTTGATTCATAAATCAGAACATTCCGAAATACATGTAAATACTATTATTGAGTCTCGGAATGCATCTTTCTTTGAACATGTATTTCCAAAGAAGACTGGACAAGAGACTAGTATTAATAAAAGATCTTTTGATGCTATTACTAGTCAGGATCAAGAACATGATCAAGAGCAAGAGTTAGATCAAAATGAGGAAGAGGAACCTAGGCGTAGTAAACGTGCTAGAACCTCAAAATCATTTGGTCCAGATTTTCTAACATATTTGTTAGAAAATGAGCCTTTAACTTTTAAAGTGACTATGCCCAGTCCTGAAGCTCCTTTATGGAAAGAAGCTGTCAACAGTGAAGTTGAATCCATCTTGCAAAATCACACTTGGGAATTAGTGGACTTGCCACCAGGTTGTAAACCTCTTGGGTACAAGTGGATTTTCAAAAGAAAATTGAAAGCGGATGGATCAATTGATAAATACAAGGCAAGACTTGTGGTCAAAGGGTTTAGACAAAAAGAAGGTCTTGATTACTTTGATACATACTCACCGGTTACTAGAATAACATCCATTAAAATGCTAATTGCCATAGCATCTTTATACAATCTAGAAATTCATCAAGTGGATGTTAAAACCGCTTTCTTAAATGGTGAGTTAAATGAAGAAATTTACATGGAACAACCAGAAGGGTTTTCTGTTCCAGGGAAAGAAAAGAAAGTGTGTAAATTGGTTAAATCATTATATGGTTTAAAACAAGCGCCAAAGCAATGGCATGAGAAATTTGACAAGACAATGATGTCAAATGGATTTAAAATTAATGAGTGTGACAAATGTGTTTATATTAAAAATACAGATAAAGGTTATGTCATTGTATGTCTTTATGTAGATGATATGCTCATCATTGGTAGTAATAATGACATGATTAAAACTACCAAGAAAATGTTGAATAAACATTTTGATATGAAGGACATGGGCATTGCTGATGTAATTCTTGGTATGAAAATTACCAAAACATCAAAAGGTTATACTTTGTCACAATCTCATTACATTGAGAAAATACTTGACAAATTCAGCAAAGATGATGATCATCTTGCTAGAACTCCTGTAGATGTTAATTTGTATCTTTCTAAGAATATACAGGAAAGTATTTCTCAATTAGAGTATGCCCAAATTATTGGAAGCTTAATGTACTTGATGAACTGCACTCGCCCAGATATAGCTTATGCAGTAAGTAATTAAGTAGATATACGAGTAATCTGGGAGTAGAATACTGGAAAGCAATTGTAAGGGTTCTTAGATATCTCCGATTTACTCGTAACATTGGGCTTAATTATACTAGATATCCAGCAGTACTTGAAGGATACTGTGATGCAAATTGGATATCGGATACAAGAGACTCAAAGTCCACTAGTGGGTATGTCTTTACTCTTGGTGGGGGCGGCTGTATCTTGGAAATCTACCAAACAGACTTGTATTGCTAGGTCTACTATGGAATCTGAATTCATAGCTTTAGACAAAGTAGGGGAAGAGGCAGAATGGCTTTGCCACTTCCTTGAAGATATACCAATTTGGCCAAAACTGGTGCCTGCTATATGCATACATTGCGATAGTCAATCAGCTATAGGTAGAGCACAGAGTCATATGTATAACGGTAAGTGACGACACATTCGTCGTCGACATAATACCGTAAGACAACTACTCTCTAATGGAATTATTTCCATAGAATATGTTAAGTCTAAAGACAACATAGCGGATCCACTAACCAAAGGGTTAACAAGAGAGTTAGTTGAGAATTCATCGAGGGGAATGGGACTAAAGCCTATTAAATAAGAGTTACCACAACGGCAACCCAACCTAGTTGACTGGAGATCCCAAGATTTAGGTTCAAAGGGACAACCGAGTTGTGAATGACTCAGAAGGATCACTAGGGAATCTAACTCCTACCCATTTCTTTGATGAAATAGTGATGTCTGTAGCGTTTGAGGTTAAGTAAAATTTTAATGATTCTTATATCTAGGTAAACCTAGTGGAGTATGACAGGATACTTTTCATAAGAATCACCTATATGAGTGTGAACTGGGCCGGTTCTATGAGATTTGTGAAGGGTTACAATTCTCTAAAGCACTCATGAAAGATCAGGTTGTTCAGGGCCAAAATGAACACAATAGTGAGAACTAAACTGTGTTTGGGAATACACTGTGTGAGTTCTATTGTCTTGGTTTACACAAACGGCTGAACAGTTCAAGACATCATGTTCACTGGTTAGCTAGTAAATCCGATAGTGAGAGGAAGGTTCAAAGCCAAAAGCTACCTATCCTTTGCAGAATATTTTCAATTTCTGTACTCTCTGATTAGATCATGTTGTTGCATTTTCTCTCCGTCAAATTCCATTCATGTGGGGGATTGTTGGAAAAATGGTTTAATATAGGCATAATTTTGAGCCCAAAATTGAGTGGGCCCCAAACGTCTTTTGGGGTGGGTCCGAAGAGGTGACGTGTTCCTTGCCGCGTGGCAAGTCACACGGTGAAGACGAAACGTCAAAACCATTTATGAGTGAATGGGAAGTTGACGTCGTTTTCGGATTTAACATTAATTTTTTAGATAAAAATTCTTTTGAATTTTTTCAATAAAAAATTATTATGGGAATTTAATTTAATTCTAAATTCAAATTTTGGGTTCTTAAATAGTTTCCTAAAGTTTGTAATTGTGGAAATTTAATTTAATTCTATATTTTATTTTTAGATTCCTAAGTGGTTTTCTAAAGCTTGTACTTCTTTCTTTATTTATTAATAAATAAATATTTAGAAAACCACTTAGGAATCTAAAAATAAAATATATAATTAAATTAAATTCCCACAATTACAAACTTTAGGAAACTATTTAAGAACCCAAAATTTGAATTTAGAATTAAATTAAATTCCCATAATAATTTTTTATTGAAAAAATTCAAAAGAATTTTTATCTAAAAAATTAATGTTAAACCCGAAAACGACGTCAACTTCCCATTCACTCATAAATGGTTTTGACGTTTCGTCTTCACCGTGTGACTTGCCACGAGGCAAGGAACACGTCACCTCTTCGGACTCACCCCAAAAGACGTTTGGGGCCCACTCAATTTTAGGCTCAAAATTATGCCTATATTAAACCATTTTTTCAACACAGGTAAACACTGTATCCAGTTTGTTCATTTCCCTAACTTTTCTGTTTTACTGCTAGACTTTACGCATTCAAGTTACACTAGAGAGAGAGAGAGAGAGAGAGAGCTTCTAACTTAATTCTTGTGGTTTGCCCACACAGTGTACGTGTACTTAGGCATGTTATTTTTGGAGTTTTTTACCACTTCCTCATATCCTCACTATTGGCTTGACATACAGACCATTTCCTCGGAAGAAATCAGAGAATCAAAGGCTAAGATGTAGTGCTCTTGTGTTTTGAATTTGCTTATATGCGGTGGCGGAGCCAGAAAATTAATTTAGAGGGGGCACTTACTAATTATAATAATTTTTACAAAAATATTTCACGTAAATTTTTTACGATCGATTTCAGGAAACATCAAAAAAAAAATATATTATTTGTAACTAGTGTATTATGGACAATACAAAAAAAAAATTGATATAAGCCTTAAAATAAATTATATAATGATAAATTATTTTTTGATACAAAATTTGATTAAAAATTCAATATAATGGTAATACCACGTCATCACTGATATGTAATATCACCCACTCATAGTAAATAAACGCATAAATAGTGAATCTCACATGTTAAATATAACTAACAATCTAATAAATTTCATATCTTTATAGTGAGATTACTTATACTTGTATATCACTAATAATGACATCGTCGTTACATTCAAAAAATTTCATAGCTAATATGGTTTATTTATAATAGTCTCTTCATTTTCAATCAAAACAACCATTATTGTTTTCATAATTTTTAAAAAGATAAAGCTTGGGAGCTCGAATGAGCTCCCCCCGAATCCTCCGAAAATGGAAACAGAGGGAAACAGACGGAAAAGAGGGGGAAAAGAGGGTGAAGGGAAGAGAGAGAGAGGGAGAAAGAGAGAGGAGAGGAGAGGAGAGGAGATAGGGAAACAGAGAGGGAGAGAAGAGAGAAGAGGGAATGGAGACACACACACACACAGAGGTCCCTGTATTCCGGCCGATCATCCGATCGTCGCAGCTCCGTCGATCGTCGAAGCTCCGCCGATCGTCGTAGCTCCGCCCGGCCGCCGTCGCCTCCGCTTGTGCCTTCTTCCTCCGCCTCTGCCTTCTTCTCTTCTTCTTCTTTCTTTCTTCTTCTCTTCTCTCTTTCTTCTTCTTTCTTTCTTCTAATTTTCTGATTGAAAAAAAAATGAAAACGACGAAACGACGTCGTTTCGTAAATTAGGGGGATTCGGAGGGGCTCAATTCGAGTTACGTAGCATTACTCTTTTTAAAATATCATTGACATTTCACTCTAATAATATTTTTGTAATTTTTTATTTATTTATTTTTTTTATGTTTGAAAAAAAAAAAAAAAATTCCCAAAATTCAGGGAGGCACGTGACCCCTCTGGTCACATGCTCCCTCCGCCCTTATATGTATATTTTTGTACTTCAGCAAGAAACTATTTTGGTTATGTTCCTATTAATATTGTCTTCCTTGGGTCATGTTTGCCGATTATATGTGTATGACCCACAACTGGGTTCTTGCTTTTGTGGCTCCTGCTGGACATTCGCATTGATTCCTTTGTTTTTGGGTCATTCTGAATACCCGTGCCTAAGGAGAAGAGGGCACAAAGAGGATTTTTGGAGTGGGTTATTTTGTAATGTGCTGTTCTACCTCTTGTACAATATTATTGCTTAATTTCTTGTGCACTCTATTTTATGTGTATGTTATTGTTTCTTGGGGTGTGTTTGGATGAGTTAATTTTTATTCCTATACCGAACACACGGTTTTTTTTTTTGTCCCCCTCAATTGGAAGATGTGTAGTTGAATATTCATGTACTGAAAACGATTGCATACTTAAATATTTAATTTTTTGGATATATCAGAAGAAAATTATAGCTCTAAAAAATGGGAGAAAAAGACCTAAAGACTTGTGCATTTTTTTTATTTAAAAATGGATGTTGACATAATTATAACAAAATAAATTAAGTTTAAGCTCTAATTCACAATCTCTTTTTGGTTTCTTGCATGCCCCCTTTTTCTTTTTCTCTTTTTTTTTTTTTTGATTCTTTGATTACAATCTTATTTTTATTAGAAAAAGTGTGAAAGGTTAATAAAGAGGAGGATAAATGTCATTTTCTCTGTTAGTTCTTGTTTTACTTTGTCAAATTATGTCCCCTATTAGAAAAGTGGATAGTTGAGCAAAGAGAAAAGAAAATAAGAGTTGGAAACAGGGTCTCATTTCTATTTGCAATGGGTACTCTGATTAAAACATCCATCAAAATTCGCAATTGATAGAAGTAAAAATACTAAAGACCTAATTTTAATAATATTTTTTTATTTTATTTGTGTGAGATAAATTAATACTAATATTTGTCACAGAATAAAATTTCATTAGTTTATTTATTTATTGGCTTAAAGAATAAATAATTATAGTAATAATAAAAAACGCAAAAAGGGCAAACGAAACGGGAGAGAAAAGAGTCGTATCGTATCGAGCAGGAAGCGCGTGGCGCGGCCGAGTAAGGTTGATTTGATCTGCCCTTGTACTACAAATTCACTTGCGCGATTCCTTTTTCTTCTCCTCTGCGATTTCGATTCCTTCCTCTTCTCTTCTCTTCTCTTCTCTTCTCTCACAATTATTAGGGTTTTAAAGAGATGTTGTGAAGACGGTGATGCCTCTCCTCCCACCTTGGTTAACCAGGCAAGTTTACTCTACACAGCTTCTCTGGCAGCTTCTGTTCTGAAGCTCTGGTTCATCTCGGATTTCGGATTGAAATGTCAGAGCCCCGCGTGATCATCACCCTGGGGCGCTCTGGTCAGGTATAATATGCATTCTCCACTTTTTTTTTTATTTTTTTTTTTTTTATATTCATATTTTGCTTAATTTTTGTATTTTATATGGATTTTTTTTGAACAGTTTGTATTTTATATGGATGAAACGTGTGTTTGTAAGCTACGGTTAGGGTTTTGAATAGTATTTTGAGCTTCAACTTCAATTTTAATCATTTGATTTTTGTTTGGTTTAAACTTTCCTTTTTCATTGTCCATCATTCGAGCTTCAAAAACCGAGATAATTTATTCCATTTGGCTCTGTATCTGTTGAATCAATCGATTTTTTTCTGAATTGTTTGGAATTCAATTTTGGTTTAGCATTTTTGAACTAGTGGTTTTCCTTGCTTCTGAAGCGCATTAAAGAAAGTAAAATGCTTGCTAAGAACAATTTAGATATTAGAAAGTAGCTGATGCTCTGTTTTGAAATGTGTACTCTTTTTTTGTCTACATTGTTCAGAAGGTGGTAAAGACGCAGCAAACAGGTTCTGGTGGCTCACGGACTGACTATCAGTCATTATCAGGAGGCAAACGATCTGCCAGCCAGAGATTCAGGAGTAATACTGGTGGTTCTTTGTTGGCTTCAAACAAACGGTGTGTAGTTTGCCTTTTCTGTCTCTAAACTATTTCCCGAGTTTTGCTAGATCCCATTTGCTACTGGGAGAGGAGAGGACGAGGGAAAAAGAAACAAAATAATTAAGAGTGGGTTCTAATCTTACACTTATTTATTTATTTATTATTATTATTCCTTCATTTTGTCGGGGGAGCAGATGTAGTTTTGAATTATGTACACTTTCTAGTGTTATCCCATGCCAAACTTTTGTGGATTTTGTTTTGCATTAATCATGAGAGTAGTATTTTGTCTTGGTGTTTTAGGTGTTTCAATAGTTCATTATTTGGGTGAAGGGATGGACTGGGGTAGGTAGGGATTTTCGTTGCTTTTGTAACGCTTGGTTCTATCTATGTATAGTGCTCCCCATAACTGAAATCAATAATGTCGATGTGGATTCATGTCACTCCCTATTTTGTCGGGGGAGCAGATGTAGTTTTGAATTATGTACACTTTCTAGTGTTATCCCATGCCAAACTTTTGTGGATTTTGTTTTGCATTAATCATGAGAGTAGTATTTTGTCTTGGTGTTTTAGGTGTTTAAATAGTTCATTATTTGGGTGAAGGGATGGACTGGGGTAGGTAGGGATTTTCGTTGCTTTTGTAACGCTTGGTTCTATCTATGTATAGTGCTCCCCATAACTGAAATCAATAATGTCGATGTGGATTCATGTCACTCCCGTTTTAGTGGCATCCTCCCAAAATCCAGCTATAGGATAAATAGTGTTTGAGTAATGCTATTGAAAGTTGGACCATATTTTGACTTTGCGAAAAAAATCCTCATTTGTCTAAAGGAAATGCATTTTTTTGGGGGGTTTAATTTTATAGCCAAATTATTTCAGTGTGGAAATTCTGAACTAGTTCATGCTATATTTGTTCTTGTCTTAATATGATCATGCCAGATTGAATGGTGTGTTTTCAGGCTGCGAGGGGATTTTGGTGCATGCAGTCCAGATTACAATAGAGTGCATGGTAATGGCTTATTGTGTACATTTTACAAGCCCTACTTCTGATTTTTTGATCAGTAGTTCTTAACTACTTCTCTTGTATTGGCTTATGAAGATGCACGAGTTGGGCGAAATGATCTGAGATTGAAATTGATGCGTAAAGAACGATTGAAGCGAATACAAAGTGAGGTTGAAGCGCGGAAGAAGATGTACCTACGTGAAAAGATGTCAATCTGGTCTACAGATAGGAGACAATTGAAGCACACTTCCCCCATAAAAAGATCAGGTGAAATGCTGCAGGCGGAGTCATTAAGAAAACCTTACCCTTCTTACAATGGGGACCCATTAAAACCTAGATTCCCGGAGAGAGTACTGAAAGTTTCTCGTGAAACCTCACCACCTAGACATATTGATGAACTGCAGCGATTTCCCTCAAGAAGGCCAAGTGATACTTCAAGAAATGGGCAACATTTGGACTATGTTTTGTACCCGTCTAGGATAATGGGGCCTGCGTCTGTTACAATGGGAGCTACCCATGACGCTGGCAAGCCAGTCACAGGACCTCCACCAGCAAGTGCCTTGCCAAACGCTTCATATACTGTACATACTTTTGCCTTATATTTTTTTATAATATATCTTGAACATCAATGACTTATTGCTAGTGATAATCAGTAATAATTTAAACATGATCTCTGTTATTTCTCTGTTGAATCAACAGCGGTAGGCTAACTTCCTATTTGACTAAGTATAAGCTTGTTTATCATATGTTATGCTCTAGCTCAGATACTTTTTTTGTTTTATAAAATGATGACCTGATGATTCTTTACTAACTCTTAAAGTTAATCACATTCTACTAGAAATGTGTCGGCCTGCTATATTTATGTTTTATAGTATCACCTTCTGTCTTTTGACTCCTTATTGATATTATTGTCTCTCTCTCTCTCTCTCTCCCCCCGTTGGATTTTGTAGGGTGAACAACCTCTCACTGTCAGTGGCTTGTTGCATTCACTTGGTTTGGGGAAATATGCTATTTGGTTTCAGGCTGAGGAGGTAAGTTAAAGTGCTATTTCTACAAGAAATATCCTCCCTCTCTTGCAAGGGTTTTCTTGATGTTGAGTTTTTGGGTACACCCCATGTTTTTTGAGAATATATAGTATATATGAGGTCATGGATTTCGTTGTTTTGATGCATCAAAGAACAAATAAAATGTGGGAAATTGATTATTTGTGTCTAGCAAATGTCTAGCCTAGAATGATTACTTTCCGTCAAAGAACTCAAAATAAGAGAAAGTGTTCAAGTGTGAGGTCAAGGAAGTGGTAATGTTACATAGTTTATGCCCTAGTCTCTCAAGTTGTGAGAGGGTCTTTTGATTGCCTATTCTCTCGGTTATGATAGTTTATCCTTAGGGTCTAGGTTGTCTATATGTGCTTCTTGGTTTAGAGATTTTGTTGTCTTTGGATGTGTTTCTTGTTTTTTTCCCTGTAGGGTTGTGTCTCTCAGGCTATGAGAGGTTTATGTTATGTAGGCTAGGCATATGTCGTCCTCTAGAGGGGTGTTGACTTTGGGCTTTTCTTAAGCTTCTTTATATATCATAATTTTTGGTAATAAAACAAGGGTTCTGCTAATGACAGCCCTAAGAAGCACAAAGTGCCAAATATTTGTAATCTCAATACACTCGTCACATATCACAAAACACTTTCACACATTTCAATACACTTTTTCAACATTGACAACAGCCCTTAGGTCTGTTTTTAGCATTTTTCATAAAATAAATGCCTTGTAGACTTGGACATGGAATGTCAGTCTGATGGGAAACATTTGTAAGGTTAAACAGTTGACCTCAAAATCTGCCGCCTTAAAAAAAAAAAAATCAACCTCAAGGTGTATACAAAGAGAAATTTATATTTATATTGAAGCAGGGAAGTAGGTCTACTATGGCATCTCAATGACCTTGCACGTGTCAGGCTTTCCCCATTTTGGTTGGTCTACAGGGCCAAGAGGGGCACAATTCATTGCCCTTTGTGGGTTTACAATCTTACTAAATAGAATGATGTATTTACAGTGCACTGTCAAACTGCAGAAAAGGAAATATTGAATTCTTTTGGAGTTTTGGAGGGTAGCTTGTACATTATGAGCATGTTTAGGCAATTTTTTGCAGTATTAATGTCACGACCCAAACCCGCCCCTAAAAGTTTGGCATCGTAACTGGCCAGTAATTCTAGATTACCACAGGCCTTACTGTACAAAACATAAATAATCGGGGTTCGCGGAAGCGAAGACAAAATACTAATAGTCCAAAGAGCTGTGCATTTATATGAACAAGTAATTACATGCCAAAAATGTTAATTTACCCACTAACTTTACATAACATGTACCAAAAGATCATGTACAAAACGTAGGCACATGCCACAGATACAAAACCAAAACAAAAGCTCGTACGGCCTTCCAGGCCTGGCCCCAACTCGGAGGCACCCAAAACACTGGTAGGCTTCAAAACGGCGGCTCAGAGCAAGACCCCGCCTAGGCTTGACCTCCAGAATGCTCACCTATAAATACATAAATACAAACAATGAGCTAAAGTTCAGCAAGTAACATTAAAGTAAAGGGTTAGTGAACGAATTCCATATTTCATATATTCGTAAATCAAATCCTTCATAAACATAATCATCTCATATCAGCACATACATAATGGCATACTCCATAGAACATAACATTTGTCGTCCAACGACTAGAGTAACCGGTCCCGGACACCGATTAAACATATACCGAGATCTCGTAAACTGGTCCACTTAGGACTATCTATGGATGCCATACTAGATTCGCAAACTGGACATTCGTTCACAGAAAACATTTATCATTTCAAAACCATAACATAACGTAACACTTTTAAACATAGATCATACTAACATATCTTTACAAAAATGTTACTCACAGTGGGTTTCCAAAACCGGTTGCACGGTCTTCGGGTCTTGACCTGCAATTAACAACATTTATAATATCACTCTTCAATACACATAGCCATTACAACAAGTTCATGTCATTCTAATCTTTCTTTCCTTACTTTAATTCATGTTTAAGAGATGCTAAATGATGCAAATAACAGGTGAAAAACAAGTAATTAAGGGTCCAAAAGTCAGAAAAACATTAGAAGAGCAAAATTGGAAAACACTGTTTAGGCGCTCGAGCGGTGGCCCAGGCCGCTGGAGCGGTGGCTTGGGCGCTCGAGCGGTGGCTTAGGCCGCACGAGCGGTCTGGGTGAAAACAGTCCGAATTTTCTGTTCAACAAAAGGGGTCTCACCTTTGCAAAACAACTTCCGATTTGAAGATAACAAGGCCAAAACATTAGAAACATAACTTTAATTAAACATCAAATCTTCTAAACAAAACCCATATGGAACATATACAAGATCAAACTGGAATTAAAATGAAAGACCATGAACATGCACATAAAAGCTTCACTTTTCAAAATCATGGAG
This sequence comes from Camellia japonica, assembly GCA_030407325.1. NCBI lineage: Eukaryota > Viridiplantae > Streptophyta > Magnoliopsida > Ericales > Theaceae > Camellia > Camellia japonica. The sequence continues at coordinate 2,982,907 of JAPPVO010000002.1, forward strand.
TTTCCTCCCTCAAATGTGAAAATCATGCAAGAACAACATGTTTAAGAACATGAATTTCATGAGAAGATGCCATATATGCTCAAAGATGCAACTTAGATCAAAATACAACACAACTTCTCCATTATTCATAATTTCCCCTTTAATTCCACTTACTTGCCATGAGATCATGCATGAATCAACTTTCTTTCTAGAATTTAGAGAGAAATCCTTACCTTGATTACTTAATTTGGAGAAGTTAAGCTTGATTTCCCCTTTCTCTATCTTTTTCCCCTTGTTCCTTCTTTCCCATGAATTTCCTCTCTTTCCCTCTCCAAGATATTTTCTTTCCTTTGTATTGGGTCAAAACATGGTCAACAAGGGTCCTTGTTCTTATCTATAATTATATATATGAAATTGTGCCATGACACTTGAGCCAAACAAGTCACACATCTTTATCTATCACTTTAGTCATAAAAAAAATAGAATTGTCCCAAAACTTTGAGCCAAACATGGCTTACCGAATCAGACGAAATTCAGTCCTCAATTTAATTTCCCAAATGACTCTAAAAATTATTGGGTCAAAACATGGTCAACAAGGGTCCTTGTTCTTATCTATAATTATATATATGAAATTGTGCCATGACACTTGAGCCAAACAAGTCACACATCTTTATCTATCACTTTAGTCATAAAAAAAATAGAATTGTCCCAAAACTTTGAGCCAAACATGGCTTACCGAATCAGAGGAAATTCAGTCCTCAATTTAATTTCCCAAATGACTCTAAAAATTCCCGGTATCACATAGGCGTGTTCAATTTCGTTTTTCGAACCCATTACGGTCATCAATTTCAGTCCCGAAGTTGTAGGCTCAGTAGATATTTTTCTGTCCAACAGATATTCCCCAATTAAATCATATTAACACATAATTAATTACCGATAATTGTGGCATACGTTTCGGGGTCCTTACAATTAAACTATCCAACTTTGAACATGTTTTATCTAAATTGCAGGTGGACATGGCAGCACTGAAGCAAATGGGGGACAAAGACCTGAAAGAGTTGGGAATACCCATGGTATAGTGATTTTATTCTTTTATATAGCATGCTTGATGTCAATCAGTTTCAATTTTATAGATCCCATGGTGCATTTACTTGCTTAAAATGTAATGCAGTTCCTTCTTATGCAACTAGGTAAGAAATAGCTTAAGATGCTTTTGTTTCATCTCATTATAAAAGCAAAATGCTAACGAGTGCTCCTGTGGTATTGTTTAGTATCGAGATTGGAGTAAAAAATGTAGTGAAAATAGGTGAAAAAGTGTTCTGATTTCAGTTAAAAGTGTTTTGAATTCAGTAACCCCTGGAAGCTTATCTTTGGGTTGAACTCTGTGCACCAACAGTGAACTCATTGGCCTGCCTGCTAGTTCCATACTACTCAATCTTGTTTGGTAATTGAGTGATGTTGTTCCCTTAATCATTTGGCACTTCCCTTGGCACCATGCTTGTATTTCTTATTGAATTCTATTGGTTTCTATTGTCTCTCTTGAATTGTGTATCTAAATTTTATTTTTCTTTTTGTGCGTGGTTGGGTTGGGGTCCAGAACCAAGGATTGTAAGTGTGTTTTGGGCATTTATGTGTGTTATTCTATGTTGTAGTATCTAGAGGAGGTCCAAATTTTGTGGTGGTTGTGCTTTAGCAATGGTCGTCAAGAATTTTTTGCGAAAAGTATAATATGCATGCTTCAAGTTTTGTGGTTTGTTCATCGTTGTTTCTACCTCCATTTGAAACGGCTACTTACAAATACCTTTTGATTTGCAGGGACCTAGGAAAAAGATTCTCCTTGCACTCTTACCCCGTTCTAAACAGCAAAAGTGGTAGGTACAACCCTTGTTGATTGCTCGAGGGGTGTTACTAGCATATTTTGTTGCAATTGTAATGCATTGTAATACTTTGATTCTCACAATATTTGATTGTTTTGAGGGGTGGATGTGGGGGGGTTGACATGACGTGATAATGAAGCAGTGGATGAATGTTGTATTGATTTTTTTTCCCGGTTACATATATTATGTAAAATATATGGTAGTTTTGTGCTTAAATGCCTTCTGAAAATGATTATATTGCGTACTTATTGTGAAATATGAGCTGAAATGTGGGTATGTTTTGAATCTTTGAGATCCAATCATTGTAAATTCTGCTATTTTGTTTGTCTGCATCCTGGGAGTTGCATAAAGTGCACTAGCAGGATGTGAAAGTGAAACTGTTTCTACTATAATTTGTCCAGGTCATATTTCTAGAATTATGAGAAAGTTTAGATACGCCAAAAACAACACAAAATTTAATAATTCATAGAATGGAGGTAAGGAGATGCACCACCAATTTTATCTATTTTTTGTGATCTGTATGTAAAAACTAATTTTTATCTATCACAGTTTGTGCAATTTAAATTCGTGCATACAATTTTGATTCTCAAAACCTTTTATAAGTTGTATTTGTGTTATAATATTGTATTTTGACATAATTTTATTTAGAGTATTTTGCAAGCGGTCTCTCTAATTTGTATTTAAGTAATATTTTGGTTTGAATTTTTCTTTTTCTTTTTTCATATGACATCATTATTCTATATATGATTTTATGTTTTTTTTTGTCTGTTTTTTCTTTCTATTATTTTTTAATGTTACCTTTTGTTTTCTTTTGTAAAGAACAAATATACAAAATAAAATAAAAAAAATCAAAAAAAAAAAGGGGAAAATTGTTTATTGGAAATAACAAAGATTATTTATTTATTTGTTAAGAATTCATTGTAATATAATGAAATGAATGTCAACGTTTTCAAAACCTCTGTGCACCGCCTCACAGCACAGGGCACTTTTGCTTCTTACTCTTTTGGGGTGACACTGGCAGTGGCAGTCCCCAACTCGCAGTGCTTCTCCAACATCTTCTCGCCGTCCCCATCGTGTCCGGTGGACCACAACCTTTCTGCTTTTGTGATCTCTGCTCCAAACCTAATGCCTGCGCATAAATCATTCAAATTGAATATCAATTGAATTGAAAGTTTTAATAGAATGATTAAGGATTTGAAGAAACAAAACCTAAATTTGTGTTTTTATTACCTTCTGACAGGAGTCGGATTTGAAGGGAAGAAAATCGAGTTGATTGCATTGAGTGGATGTTTACTCTAAAAAAGTGCATTCCTAAATCAGGTAAAAGCTTCTGTTCCTCCCATTTGTTTCTATTTGAAACTAATTAATTTAATCTCTCTCTCTCTCTCTCTCTCTTTAGAAGATGATTCCCAACTCCACCTATACCTTTGTACAATATATGTATAAGTTACGTTTTCAGGGTAGTGTTATGGGGTGTGTGCATATGCATTCTTGTTATGTATTTTTGTAATATATGTTACGTATTTTTTTTTAGTAAAGTTACATTAATTTGTAATTCAAAAATAAAGTTATGCATTTCGTGATGGTGTTACACATTTTCTGATCAAAAAATATTTGGATGAGAAAATGCTTAACATTACTACAAAAATACATAACATCATTTTTGAACCGCAAATTATCGTAACTCTACCATAAATTAATTAATATTTACTACAAAAATACGTAATATACCTAATAAAAATACATAATATAGTGCATATAGTACACACTTTTTGAGGGCATTTCCCTTGTTTCATATATCTAGTGAAGAAGTGGATGTTTCCAAGCTTATATTTTTCAAGAACTTAAAAAAATGATTAATAAAAAATTCTAAGAAGCATATTGTCGCCTGTCTTGTTGGGATTATACACATCTAGCAATCAATCAACACACAATCACAATAACAAATGAGACACAAATATTTATGTGGTTCGGCTCAATGCCTACGTCTACGAGAGAGAAAGAGAGAAAGCTTTACTATGAACAAAAAATAAATACAAAACAGAGAAGGAGTCTCTCATTCTCTTAACTCAACTCACAGCTCACATACACTTCTCACAACTCTCTCTCTTTTCTTCACTCTCCTAATCTCTATATCAATTCAGCTCATATCTCTCCCTATTTATACACAAACGGGAAAGCTAACAATCACTTACCTACCAATTACCAACCACCAAAATAAATGGCAAGCCATCAATACAGCCACCCTACAATAGGGTAACTAGGTTGAAAAAACTCTAGAAAATCTCTAGCCCAAATTTGTAGTCTCCATTCTTGACTTCCAAAGCCAACTTCACATGGTGTGGATACTCAACAATTCTCTCAATCCACACCCATGGTGAGTATCCTTACTGGATGTCCATCCCAGAAATGCCCCTGCATACTTCGAGTTTGTCTCTCGAGACCACCTTTGTAAGCATGTCGGTTGGATTCTTATTTGTGTGGATCTTGATCAGTTTCAATAACTGTTTCTCCATCACTTCGTGTATCCAATGATACTGAACATCAATGTGTTTTGTATGAGAATGATACATAGAATTCTTGCTCAGGTCTATGGCACTCTGGTTATCACAATGTACCGTGAACTTTTCCTATTCTAGTCCAAGTTCTTGGAGAAACCGCTTCAACCATAACATCTCTTTCCTAGCTTTCGTTGTGGCAATATACTCTACCTCGGCTGTGAATAAAGCAACACACTTCTGTAGCTTGGACTGCCAAGACATAGCTCCCCTTGCAAAAGTAAATAGAAATCTTGATGTAGATTTTCTACCATCAAGATCACCTGCATATCTGAACCCATGTAACCTTCCAAGATTGGACTAGCTCCTCTAAAGCATAAACACATTTTAGATGTACCCTTAAGGTATCTCATAATCCACTTGACTATTTCTTAATGCTCTTTCCCTAGATTGGAAAGAAATCTGCTCACTACTCCAACAGCATAAGCAATATCTGGTCAGGTGGATACCATTACATACATCAAACTCCCTGTTGCAGATGAATAGAGAATTGCCTCCATCTCTTCTCTTTCTTTTGTAGAGGAGGAACATGACCTCTTGTTCAGCTTGAAATGGTTAGCCAACGAAGTATTGACTAGCTTGGCATATTTCATGTTGAGCTTTTCAATCACCCGCTCAACATATTTCTCCTGTGACAACCATAACTTCTTAGCTTTCCTGTCACGCATAATTTTCATGCCCAAAATTTGTTGGGCAGGGCCTAGGTCCATCATGTCAAAGGATTATGATAACTTCTTTTTCAATGACCTAATTGCTGTAACATCCTGACCAACAATCAACATGTGATCAACATAGAGCAAGAGTATGATGAAGTTTCCCTCGGGAAATTTCCCGACATATACACACTGGTCTGCAGCGATTCTCTTGTACTTATGACCCACTATGAATGAGTCAAACTTCTTGTACCACTGTCTTGGCGCTTGTTTCAAGCCGTAGAGACTTTTTTTCAATCTGCAGACCAAATTCTCTTGCCCCTTCAATTCAAAACCTTTTGGCTGTGCTATGTAAATTTCTTCCTCCAGATCACCATGGAGAAATGCCATCTTCACATCTATTTGTTCAAGTTCGAGGTTCAAACTGTTTGCTAGTCCAAAATTACTCAAATGGATGCCATCTTTACAATTGGTGAAAAGATTTCATCAAAATCAACACATTTCTTCTAGCCAAAACCTTTGATAACCAATCGAGTCTTATACTTTACTAACTTTCCAGTGCCATCGTTCTTCAGTTTGAACACCCACTTGTTCTTCAGTGCTTTCTGGCCTTAGGAAAGTTTTACCAAATCGTAAGTCTGATTTTTCTGTAAGGAATTCATCTCTTCTTACATAGCTTGTTGCCAACTACTCTTCTTCTTATGATTATGAGCTTCTTGAAAACTTTCTGGCTCCCTTTTATCAGTAAGCAAAATATACTCAAAAGCATGATATTTTGTTGATGGCTTAGGCTCTCTTGTTGATCTTCGTGACTGTGGATCAACAGTCTGTGGTGGAGGGGGTTGTGGCTCCCCTTGCTCAACACCCTCTTCTTCTGGATTTTCTTCTTTTGGAAATCCATCCTGCAACTCTACATTATTGGCTGCATGCTGCGATAGCACTTCTTCATTAGTGGCATACTGTGATGGTGTAGGATTTGGAACAATTTCTAAAACATCATCAACTTTGGGTTTAGCTGGTTGCCTAAAGTCTTTTAAGGTCTGGCCTTCTTAAAACACTACATTTCGGCTTCGAATGACCTTTTTGTTTTTTGAATCCTACAACCTGTATCCAAATTCTTCATCTCCATAGCCAACAAAAATGTATGGAGTGACTTTATTATCCAACTTCTGCCTGTGCTCCTTGGATACATGTGCAAATGCTTTGCACCCGAACACTCTCAAGTGAGAGTAAGAAACCTCCCTTCCAAACCACACCTTTTCTGGAATCTCAAAATTTAGTGGAATTGATGGCGATCTGTTTATCAGATAGCAAGCAACACGAACAACTTCTTTCCAAAATGGCTTTGGCAGTTTTGCCATTTTGAGTATACATCTGACCTTCTCCACAATGGTCCGATTCATCTCTCGACTACACCATTGTGTTGTGGAGTTCTAAGAACAATCTTCTCATGTCGGATGCCGCGAGTATTATAGTAGGCTTCAAACTCATTCGACATGTACTCGCCTCCATTATCTGTTAAAAGACACTTTAATTTCTTCTGGTCTCCTTTTCCACCATGGCATGGAATATCTAGAAATGCTGAAACATTTCATCTTTGGTTTAGAGGAAATTTACCCACATTTTTCGTGATGCATCGTCAATAAATGTCACGAAATATTTTCTACCACCCAAGGATTTTGTTTCTATGGGACCACGTACATCAGCGTATACTTTGCTCAACAACTCTGATTGTCTTCTAAAAGATGAGTGGAAAACAACTCTATGATGCTTTCCAAATAAACAACTATCACAAGTGTTCAACGTTGCATCTTTGGCAAAGTGAATAAGAGATTTCTTTGCCAGAATATGCAACTTTTTCTCACTCATGTCACCCAGCCTTTTGTGCCACAAATTTGGTGGTGCCTTATCTTCTGCTGCATTAAGGCTGTCTGAACTCACCTTCACATGAGTCTTGTACAACATACCAATTGCTTGTCCTTTGGCTACCACCGGAGGTCCCTTATTCAACTTTCACATGCCTTTGCCGAAGTAGTTCTTATAGTCTTGTCAATGTAAGGTTATCCTTGAGATAAGTTTCAGGCATAAATTGGGAACATGCCTGACATCTTTCAATACCATTGTGCACCTAACTTTGGTTTGGTTGCAAACATCACTGATTCCCATAATCTTCAACAAACTGGAGTTACCCATCCTTACTGTACCAAAATCTCCAGTTTGGTACGTACTAAAGAACTCCTTCCAGGGTGTGACATAGTAGGAGGCTGTTGTGTCTACCACCCACTTGGTATCATTGTCTGACATATGGAGGCATTCTTCTTATCCAACAGAGAATAATGTAATATCTTCTGAGATAGTAACTGCAGCATTCCCGTCTTCGGTCTTTGGCTGACTATTTTTTTATTTTTGTTTCCCCTTCAAGGCATAGCAATATTTCTTTATGTGACCCTCTTGGCCATAATGGTAACACTTGAACCTTGGTCGACTCTTACCTTCTTTGGACTTCCCTCTGTCTTGAGATCTTTCTTTGCTGTGTCCTCTGCTTTTGCTTCTTCCGTTGTTTCTGTCTCTGGCTTTACCTTTGTCTCTGTTTTTTATGACGAGGGCATGGGACTGATCTCTAACCATGTCTTTCTTAATTACCTCTTCACTGAATAGAGCATCTGTGACCATGCTTGTGATAACCTAACCCGTACTATGCTTAATTATGTATGTGATTATATGTTTGACATAAATTTGCAAGTTTAAGTATGGGAAATGTGTGAATTTGGAAAAATATTTATGGAAAGTAGGAATATCTATTGCAATTAGAACTTTGAACTGAAATTGAAAGCCGTAGAAGCGCGATAAACAAAAACCGACTTCGTATCTATTATTAGCATGATTTTTAGAGCCTTTAGTGAGATTTTGAAAAATTACGATTCGTAATGATTAAATAATGTTTTTTTGAGTTGGGTCATATATGTGTGTTTTGCCTTTAGTTTTTTTGAGTTGGGTTATATATGTGTGTTTTGCCTTTAGTTCTTCATTGTTGCTTGAGAGCCCTAGAGTGTGAGTTAGAGAGAGAAGAAGAGGAGAAAGCTAGAGATTTGAAGGAAATCAAGGGGCAAACCATAGATTGGAGTTAAGGTATGGAAAACTACACACAAATTTCGATTCTAACTCATCTTTGTCAAGAAATTAAGAAGAAATTAGGGATTTGAGCTAGGGTTTTGAGTTATATGGTGGTTTGAGCTTAAAGCATGAAATTGAACCCTAATCTCTCCATCTTTGTTTGATCTAAGTTCACTCTTGTGATTGACCCATGAAACAAACCCTTGATCATTCATGAAAACAAGATTTGTTAAAAGATTGCTCATGGATCATGTATTTGAATTTGTTCATGTAATGTATGAATATGGGAAAAAGATGAGACTATGGAATTGTTGTTGATGAAAGATTAGTATGTTTAATGTAGAATTACACTTGTATCATGCTTAGATATCATGATTTTGAGTGAGTTTTGCTTTGATTTGAGCTTGGAATTGAGTTTGGAGGATTTTGCATTTTTGGCCATTTTCGGACTGTTTGAGTTTGCCCAGACCGCATGAGCGACCACGGGCACCGCACGAGCGGAACATGAAGAAAAAAATAAGCTTTGATTCTGCTCCTTGGGCGCTCGAGCGGCCAGTTTTTCCACTCGAGCGGATTTGGGCTGCACGAGCAGTGAAGATTTCCGCTCGAGTGGAATCCCTATTTCAGCCCAACTTCAAAAAGGCATATCTCCTCTATCCGGACTCCGTTTTAAGTGATTCTTGAGCCTAAATTCAAACCCTTGAAGTCTAGTTTCTACTTGTGGTGATATCACACCCAAATTCTAAGTACACAAATAGATATTCTCAAATTAGTGAAGGCTACTTATTTTCTTTTAACCGTTTCATGCCAATTCCTATTCTAACTTAGTTTCCTTTCGCTTCTTGCTATTTCCTTAAATCTTAAATAAGTAAACATGATATGTTTAATGAACAACATATGAAATTATTGTAAGAAACACTAATTTAAGTCATGAACATTTAGGGCTGTTTAAGGTACATCCTTGGAACATGCTTTGTACACGGTTCACATGTAGAGAAGTTTAATATTGAACACATGAGAGAAATTAAAGAAAAGTGTACGAATTGAAACAAATGATTTATCGAATGTGCATGTGGCATGTTTTGTATAGGTCGGGTACCGGAGGCAACGCCGCAAGACCAAACGCACTGTGAGTAGTAATATAGTATACTTACACTATTCGTTGTGTATCTTGAACCATGAACGGTGATTGATGCCAACATTATGAATTGATTGTAAATGATGAAACTTCATTGATATTATATGACATGTGCTAAATGATTGAGCCTGAGGCCGTTTTGTTATATAATTGGGCTCGAGGTCGTTTTGTTATATGATTGGGCTCAAGGCCGTTTTGTTATATATTGGGCTTAAGGCCGTTTTGATATATGACTGGGCATGAGGCTGTTTTGATATATGATTGGGCCTGAGGCCGTTTTGATATATATTGTGTCACTACCCAAACCTGCCCCTATGGGTTTAGCAACGTAACCGGTCGGTAATCCGTGATTACCGAAGGCCTGCTTAACAGTAAAGACAGTAATACAGAGTAAAGGGGGCTGGCGGAAGCCAAAACAGTAAATCAAAGATGTCCAATGAACTGTGACATTCTGAATGCAAAAGGACTTTTTATAAACATGCCATATTGATAACCGAAACATATGTACATGCAACATTTACACAAACATCCCTGTCAGGGACCAAATCCCTAACTAAAACTATACAGTCAAGTCCTAAACATTTATTACAAGACAGAAACAAAAGGGTGAATACGAACACCCCAAAACAGCCGTGGCTCGAATGCACTTGGAACCTTGAGGTGAGGCACAATGGTTGGCTTGACAAAACAAGAGCTTAACACGACGCTCCTAGCTCCGGTCCGGTACCTGGACACCTACATATAAATATAAACAGTGAGCTAAAGCCCAGTGAATAACATATGCGTAAAGGGGTTAAGAATGAATGTCCTTTCAGTATTTAAACAGTCATATCAATCACTTAGAAACCATAGCAGTTATTTGTGGTACATCCAATAGCAAAACAGTACAGTAGATCTTAACAGACTGAACAGTCAATTGATGACCATCATAACAGTAAACAGTAGTGGTTCCAAACATGGGAACCGACAGAGATCTCTGTGACAGTAGCAGTAACAGTACAGTAACAGTAAATTGCTATGGATGCCACGAATACAGTTTGCAAATAGAACAAACATTCATTCATTAAATAATAACGTTTCAGTAAGCAGAACAGTTGATCATTCAGAAAATAATCATAATTGAACATATCTTTACAACATTGTTACTCACAGAGCACTGGGCTATAAGCAACTAATGAGCGTCCTCGGATGCCAACTCTACACAGTTACAGAACGAACACACACTAAGTTACACACTTAGGAATCAACAACTTAGTCCCTATCTTGACTCGGTGTGGTTCTACATCAATATCCTCATTAAGATGCCTTAAACTTGGCCTAGAAATGCCTAGGATGGAATGAGGATGCAAAAATGCACTTTAAAACACTTTTTAGAATTTTTCAAAAAACAAGGGTCTCGCTCGAGCGTGGCTTTCTTCGCTCAAGCGAGCTTGCCAAAACAGTGGGGTCGCTCGAGCGTGGACTTCCTCGCTCGAGCGGTCTGTAAAAAATGCAAAAAGTGCTAGATGTTGAAAATCTCCACTCGACGCTCGCTCGATGCTCGCTTGAGCGTGAGACACAGTCCTCGCTCGAGCGTAGGTTCCCTCGCTCGAGCGTGCGTCTGCACACGCAGAAAACCTGAGAGCTTGCAATCTACGCTCGAGCCAGCATTCCTTCGCTCGAGCAGAGCTCTGAACAAAAGGTGGTCGCTCGAGCGTGGAATCCTTCGCTCGAGCGTGGAAGCCAAAATCTGGAATCTCCAGATTTGCCTCCTAAGCTCAAACCAAGCATTCAACACATCAAAACTCAACCTTTTGGGCCCATTTTCTGGAAAACACTTGAAAACCCATAATATAACATGTTTTGAAGATCAATTTGAAAAATCAAAGCCCAAAGGTAAGTCAATTAAACACAAATTTCAAATAAACTTCAAGAACAAGATATACATTTAACATGCATGTATTCAATTGAATTCAAAGCTTCTAACACATGATCAAATGAGTCAATCCTTCCAAAAACATGATGAATTCATGAACTACAACTAGAAAATGGACATGCATGTGAGGATTTTATGAAAACAACCTCAAATTCCAAGAACATGTACATGCATACATGAATTAGCTACTCAAATCAACTCTTTAAACCAATTTTTGACTTAGATCACTGATGACTCATGAACCATGCAAGATACAACTAGAATTCACAATCAAGAAGATGATTCCTACCTTAGGTCTTAAATGTCAAGGTATGGAAGCTCAATTTGCAATTATCCTCCAAATCTTCTAAGTCTCCAAGCCAAATTCTTGATGAACTAAATTTTCTCCTACTCTCCCTCTTTCTCTCTCGAATTGGTCTCTAGAGGAAATGGGTGAAATGGTGCAACAAAGTGATATAGGGAAAATCAATTAATGGCCTAAAGTGCCCACTTAATGGCAATATTGTAATAAATTTGAACTAATGTAATTTAGCTTTATTTAATCTAATTTAATCATACCAAATCACATTTTAATTAAATCTACTATAAAATCACATAAATTCTAATTAGCATAAAATACCAATCAATTTCAGATTCGGCCGCCGATAAGGCCTTCAATTTACAGTTCGAAACTTAAAACATGAACAGATCAATCAAATGACAAACAAATAGAAATGCAAGTAAAGCTATATACTCTTGCAATCAATTTCAGAATTTCAGTCAAATCAGTTACTTATCATTCTCAGTCACAGTTTAGCATTAATCAGGGGTGAGGGTTGTCACATATTGGGCCCGAGGCCGTTTTGAAATATGTTGGGCCCGAGGCCGTTTTGACGCATGATTGGGCCTATGGCCGTTTATTTATACGATTTTGAGTATTATGAGAATCTTATGACTATTTATTTACAATGTTTTACTGTATTGTTACTCATTGAGTTTCGCTCACCCAATTTTATGAATGCACATGTAGGTAATCCGTAGCATGGAGCACAACCCTAGAGTCAGCTTCAGAAGGCATCCTTTTTTAGACCCAATCGAGTCATGTCTCCGTGATGGAGTTTTGTCTTGACTCACCTCATACGTTGACTTTACTTTGTTTTGTTAATGTAGTCTTGGGTTTGTAAACGTTGTGCACAATTTCCTTTGATACTTATATTCTTTTTACATGGACATGTAAATGGCATGGTTGTGTTACATTTTGCTCATATTAGTATAGCTCAATGGACTCATTCTTTTGATGTATACTTCCGTTTTTGGCCCCATTACTATAATTACTCTGTATGTTTGTTTGAGGCCGAAGGTAACCAAATGATTACCGGCCGGTTATGACCCAAACTTTTAGGGGTGGGTTCGGGTCATGACAATGCTCATGGTTAGCTATTCTTTTGGTGCAGAGTTGGTGAGGGATACCACCAACGTCTCCCGACTATCTGGTAAGGAACTGAGCAGTAATAGGGCTTGCATCTTATCATCCAACTCTATTTTGATAATTGCTAGTCGGTTTACCAGATTTTGAAACTCACTGTTGTGTTCAACAACAGAGACGTCGCCTTTCAGCTTCAAATTTACACGTCTTCTCATTAGGAGGGCTTTGTTCTGAGCAGTCTTTGACTGGTACATGCTTTCTAATTTCGTCCAGAGAGCATAGGCATCAGTTTTTTGCTTTCAAAGAAAGCCTAAATTTTGAAAACAAAACGGATCGCACCGTGGAGTCCAAAATGGTCAAATTAGTTAGAAAAGCATTTTCTCCACCTCTCCGGGGACTTGAATGAAATTTCTTACAACTTAAGGGGCCAAACTATAATTTCAAAGAGATCAGGAACTGAAATGTAATTTTTTGAACTTCAGGGAATATTCTGTTATCTGAAGGAATATTCTGTTATAGGGAATATTTTGTTTCATACTGATTGTGCTGTTGACTTAGCAGTGACATGTGTCGTTTGCTGACGTGGCAAAATCGTTGACATGACTGTGACACATGGTGTAGTCGGCCCACTCGGATGACGTGGCATTGCTGACGTGGCTCTACAAAAAAAAACTTGTAAACTTGCTTCCAATGAGTTTTGAACCCTTGACCACCAGGAGCAAAGCCAAACCTTTAGCTGCACTGCCAACACAAGGCTTGTGTTGTATTTCTTCACAAATAAATATTTATTATATAAAAACAGAAGGGTCATCTTTAACTTCTGCTTCCTCATCGGACTGAACTTTCTGGCGTGTCTCTAGCAATTTTTGGCAACATGTAAGGACGCATGCAGTATCTTCTTGGGTTGATTTTTTTAGGTCTAGGCTCCTCTCGTTGAGACCTTTCTCCTGGTGTGCTTAAAATGTGATTTCGAGCAACTCGAAAATTTCAATTTCACTTGTTGGGATTATACATATCAAACAATCAATCAACAGACAATCACAATCACAAATGAGCCACAAATATTTACGTGGTTTTTGCCCAATGCCTACGTCCACAAGAAAGAAATAGAGAAAGCTTTACTATGAACAAAAAACAAATACAAAATAGAGGAGGGGGAGTCTCTCACTCTCTCAACTCAACTTACATCTCACATACACTTCTCACAACTCTCTCTCTCTCTTTTCTTCACACTCGTGATCTCTATATCAACTCAGCTCACATCTCTCTCACAAACAGGAGAGCTAACAATTACACTTGCTTACCAATAACCAACCACCAAAATAAATGGCAAGACATCAATACAGCCAAGTAGGTTGAAAGAACTCCAGAAAATCTCTAGCATAAATCTGCAGCTTCCATTCTTGACTTTCAAAGCCAACTTCATATGGTGTGGATACTCCACATGTCTATCAAGGCCGATCGAACCGTTCAGTCACCACTAATGATTCCATTCATCATGTAAATTGTCTATAAAAGATGAGATTGGTCTCATAATTATAATTATATTCTTTCATCACTTAAAAAAAATGATAAGCATTATTTTTGAAAATGTAAGTCTATTTTTTTAAATAAAATAAAATAATTATGATTATTAAATTAATTTATTATATATATTGTGTGTGTGAATAATTTACGCATAAGACAAAATGAATGGGTCAGTTCATAAAAATGAGACCAGTAGTGAGCTAGACTAGTCCAACATGACGAGTCATTATATACTTCAGCTTGTGTCCATGGTAATCATATGCATAATTAGTGGTCCTAATTTTTTTTTCTTAGGGTGAGAAAAACCCGTGAAAACTTGATGTATAGCTCAGATGAAAATGTTTTGTATCTATTCAAATCTTGTTAAAAGATTTTTGGATTGTCCAAATATTTGTTTGTTTGTTTGTTTTTGGGTCGACCTAGCACTAAAAGAAATTAACAGTTAACAATCCTGGGCTATTTAGTACCCCTGGCATCATCAAAAAGTTAAAAAGAAATACAATTCGGCATAGAATGAAAGATAGAGAGCCGGAAATTTCTGTTAAACCCTTCATTGGCTAGGATGGTTGCACATTTGTTTTCCTCTAGATAAGTATGCTCAATTTGAGTTGTTCCGAGTTGGTCCAAGAAGTACTGCGAGCAAGCTGAAGATGCTCATGTAGTCTTGTCAATAGTTCTTGGTATTATGTTGAATTAATAGTATTTTGTGCAATGATTAACAAGTTTGATGGACGTTAATTAGTGCTGTTTTATCACTCTTAAAACTTGTTCAACCTAACAACCTTTTAAATCAAGTGTTGGTAGGGATGATTGAATTATAGCAACTCCAACAGTTAGTTAATGAAAACGATAGCTAAAATTATAATTTAATAATAAATAGTGTAAAAGGGTTATAGAATAGCAATGTTATTTCAATGGTGAAATTATTATTTTTTAGTTTAACCAGACTACCGATTGGATGATCGGACGATCAACAGGCTTCAAAATTCTGTAGTTTAGCACTTTCTGCAACTTCCACCAAGTGGTCAACCATCCAGTCATCCACCTGGTTGACTATCGGCCTTCCAAAATTGTTGCACTAGTAGCTTTAACTATAAGTAAAATTGGTGCCAAATTTGACAAAAGATATCGTAAAGATATAATTTAACAGTTCTGATAGTTTACGATTGAAGATAAAAAAAAGTAAATTCCATATTATTTTATAACAATAACAGCTCCAATGTGTAACAGTTAGAGTTGCTGTTATGAGGCCATTTGTTGAGAGTCATTGACTATAGCAAACAAAAAGGTACATATATGCCAATTTGTAAAGCAGGAATAATCTTCTTTCACAAAGTTAAAAGCATAAATGCATAACTATATACTTTATTGTAAAGACTTAAAAAAGAGGCCACCACCTAAGCCAAAAACTCCTAATTTCCAATTTCCATAGAAATTATTGCAACCAAAGATCCTTCTTGATGCTCATGTTGGATACCTTTCTCTAAAGCGAAAAATTTACAGCATGAACACAAGCATGGTGTTGCTGTTTAATGGGTCCTATATGAAAAAAGGTTTAAGTGCCAAAACATCAACATAATTCAATGAGTGCAACTATTAATCTACAAACGAAATGTCTAAATCATCCCATTGTAAAGTATTGTTTGCGACGCGGAGAGTGCTAGAGAGCACGGCCCCTACACTACTTTTGTTGTTGGCAGCTTATTATATCACTTAGGCCTGTTAACAGATCAAATTTGATCTAAATTTGATCCAAAATATCGAAGTCTGGTAAGGCTGACAATTTGATGGATCTGAATATAATAAATCAAATATGTAATTGGCCTGGATTAAACAACATTTGATTGATTCAAAAATCAGAAACCGTTAGGTAACTTCAACCAAATAACCCAATAGACCCGCATCTGATATGTAATTATTGTTTTGGTTGGTCTTCATGCTTCATATGAAATTATTTGCATCATTAAATCAAGGGGAAATAACCTAATTGTGGAGTTAGGAAAAATTAATTACAAATTGGTGAAATACATTATTAAAATTAATAATTATAATTATAATTTTTTGTTTATTAATTTGTAATTAATTTACATTGACACAATGTCAGTGTAATTATCTCTTAAATCAAATGAATTTTTTTTAAATAAAAATTTGAATAAGATCTTGTCACATTTTCAATAAGATATTTAAAATCTATAAAATTTGGATTACTAATCCAATCAATTCGATAGATTAGGATTCGAACAGAATGACAAATTTCTTAAATTTGCATAGATTCAATTTATTGACATATTAGTTCAAAAAATGATATCAAAAGGCAGCGTAAAACCAATCAATATCGTAAGATGCATTAGGGTTAAAATCGATCAATGTGGTAAGACACATAAGGATTATATGTCATTCTAACATTGACCAACTTCAAGCCAAGATTTAAATAAAAGAGAAGGAAGAAAATACTTACTAAAGTAGGGAACAAGTGCCAAATGTGAACTCTTACTAAGGAAAGTACCACAAAATTAAATGATTAATAAAAATTAAAAAGAAAGGGGAAAAGTGGGTTGAGAATAATATGGCTGGGGGTGGGGCCCTTTGTGTTCATCACAAGGTAAGGGAATTCATCACTTTTGATAAAGCAAAGCAGAGATAGAGATAGATAAGATAACATATGATACAACACAAATACAGTTCCAGCACATTTCAACACCATGACTTCTCGCTGCTGCTTTCAAACTTAGCTCTGAAGAAAGCCACGCACCAATAATGTACTTGTTTGTGGCTCATTGGTTTTACTTCTCTCCAATTCCATGCAAAAGAAAAGAAGTCAGAACATTTTAGTTACAAAAATTAAAAAAACATATAAAAAGAAAGATAAGATTAGCTTTTAACCTTTAGTAAACCTGGGACTTAAAAGAAAGCAGTTAAGAGTGGACTTACATCAACAACATGGGAGATCTTGATAAAACCACACGAGCTTCTACCATCCAATATATATATGGAAAAAGATTTGTGCCTCGAATTTCTTTCCCCCGTATGCTCCGAATGCCCAAAACGACATCGTTTTGGGCATTCTACTTTTTTTTTTTTTTCCTTCTTCTTCTTCACGCAGTCGACTGAGCAGAGGGAGAGGGAGAGGGAGAGGGAGAGAAAGAGGGAGAGGGAGAGAGGAGGAGAGTCGTCTGCTCACCACCGCCGTCGCCTCGCCGCCGCCGCTGATCGTCTGCTCACCACCGCCAATCGTCGCAGCACCACCGCCGTCGCCTCCGGCCCCGCCTCCGCCTCCTCCCACTGGTATGGCCCCCGTCCAGTCCACTCCTCTTCCTCCTCCCTCTTCTTCCTTCTTCTGCTCTGAAAAAAAAAAAAAAAATGGAATTCGGGGCATTCGGGGGAGCTCAAATTCGAGCTCCCAATCGCGATTGTATATATATATATATATATTTTATTAGTGACAAATCTGTTTTTATGAAAAGATATTGAGTAATACTAGAGATACAAAATATTTTACGTTTTAAAATTTTGACATAACACTTACATGTGGGATTCACACGTGTATGAGTGTTTAGTAAAAATTTTAATAAAATATTTGAGATTTCTATCATTTTTAAAAGATATGATATGTTAAGTCAGTAGCATTTTAACAAATTACATTCAATTTTAAAGGGAATTACATTTCAGGGAAAAGATTTTACAATAATTGTGGAAAAAAAAAAGAACGTAAGTAGAGTTTGTGCTTTTGATACAAGATCATAATTTTCATTTGCACCAAAAAAAAAAAATTAAATAATGTTTAGTGTTAAAATTAGTGAGATGTTTGACCAAAAAGGCAAATGTGTTTATCTCAAATTTGTATTTTATTTTTGGGACATCTACTGATAAATAAAGGACTTAAAAGGGTGAGCAGAAGTGAAGTTTCAATCTCGGTTCCTAATGCCAATCACAAAAAGGAAAAGTTTTCTGTTTGACAGTATGGCCTATAAAGGTAATTAAAAGTGTAACTGAAGAAGATAAATTTGAGTAACTTGTTCCAATAAAGACGTTTAAAAATGCAATTTAACAGTCTAAAATATCAATTTGAGAAAATTACCCTGGAAATGTTTAAAAGTAGTTAGTTAATGAAAGGGTCTTGGTCTAAATAATCCATTAAACAATCGTATTTTACAGGACTTTATTAGACAGAATATAGTGAAGAAAATGCTTTAACATAGATGCCGTTTGGCACGTCGGTTAATTTTTTTTGGCTTTTTCACCTTTGTTCTTGCTAAAAAGTTTATTTGGATTTTTTTTTTTGATTTTTATAAAAAAAAAAAAAGTGAAATAATTATTATTTGAATGTGATATTTTGTTTTATTGACTTTTTAACTTTTTTTTTCTTTTGGTGGCTTAGGCCTCATTGGGAAACAAATTATTTTAATAATTTTTTGATTTTTTATGAAAAAATATATAAAAAAATAAAAAAAGTAATATGATAATTTATAATGATTTTTTAATTTTTTAATTAAAATATTAATCCCCAAATAAGACCTAAGCTGAAAAGCCAACCCAACCCACATCTCAACCAAGTCTATGCCAAATATTTTTGTGCAATCATTTTGAAGGTGGGTTAAAAAAGTAAGAAAAATCACTCATCAATGGAGGTCAAAAATTTTATTTATAAAAAAATAATAAATATTATAAAAATTTTTTTATCTGTTTGTGAATAAATTTTTTTATTCCATTGATTAGTGATTTTTCCAAAAAAGTACATTCAACTTTTTATCTAATAGAGATGTGAACTTTTTTAGTTTGATTAACAAAATGGTCTTGGTTAGAGTTAAACAGCGACGAAGGGTTTATATAATCGATTTTATTTGATGAGATTTAAAAGTGGATTTAATTTGGTTTGATTTGGTTAGTACATTCAACTTTTCAATGTTTATTGCATTGGGTGTATTAAAAAATGTAGAAAAAAAAAAATTTTGTTTCCTACTCGTAAAAAAGTTCAACATATTTATTCACACATCCAATCACATTTGGCCAACGAAAAATTATTAAACGGTATTGAGACAGCAAGTGATAATATTCTCACTTATCATCAAATATTATGCTCTGTTATTTTTCCATCATCTAAGGTAAGATGAGCCGTGCTACGTAGCTCGAAAGAGCGTCCTCCCTAATCTCCCGAAACAAGAAACGACGTCGTTTTGACGTTTTTGAATTTTTTTTTTTTTTTTCCGGTTCAATAAGAGAAGAAGAAGCAGACGAAGGGAAGAAGGGAAGAAGAGAAGAAGAAAGAAAGAAGAAGAGAAGAAGAAGGGAAGAAGGCAGAGGCGGAGGAAGAAGGCAGAGGCGGAAGCGACGGCGGCCGGGCGGAGCTGCGACGATCGGACGATCGGACGGAATGCAGGGGCCTCTGTGTGTGTGTCTCCATTCCCTCTTCTCTCTTCTCTCTTCTCTCTTCTCTCTTCTCTCCCTCGCTCTCCCTCTCTCTCTCTTCCTCTCCCTCTCCCTCTTCCCCCTGCGTTTGAGCTCGAAAATGGTCGAAAATGGCAGGAAAAAAAAAAAGCTAATGCCCAAAACGACGTCGTTTTGGGCATTAGGGGAATTCGGGAGGGCAAACTCTCGAGCTACCAAACATTATTCAAGGTAAGATGGTGAGTCTCACGCTCACCATATTATAGGACCACCAAATAATTTCGATTGGAGTAAGGGGTGTTTTGGAAAGATGATTAAAAATAATTTTTTAATTTTTTTTGACTTTTTTTTTTTAAAGGAGAAAGTAGGTTAAAAATTGAGAAATGATTTTTAATCCATTTCTCAAAATAAGCCTAATTCACTTGCCATCCTCTTGTAAGTAAATTTATAAATTTAAAATGGGAAATTCTAAGCCGTTATTTATAACAAAAACATTGATAGTTGAGGTTGAGCAAATTATTTGAATTTGTGCATATTCGTCGATCGTTTAGAGTATTGATTACAGTTGTCACTATTATTGATTGCAATTGTCACCTTATTATTATATGACCGGCCGAACTATTGATAAATCAAAATTCGAACGATTCAGACAAATTTAAATTCGAACTAGCAAAGTGATAGTTACAAATAATCTATATTATATATAAAGTAAACATCCACTATGATCATCTGAAACCTTGATTTGTTAGGTTGCCACGTGTTTACCTTTTTATTTAAAAAAATATATATATATATATATAAATGAGAGGAGGAGATTTAAATCTTAAACTTATATTAAATGAAAAAAATTCTTATCACTTAAATAGTCTATAATATATAATAAATATTATATTATATTTTTATTTATTTAAATTACACATATAAATAAATAAATAAAAAAGCGCCATATCTTCCTTTCTCGAAGTCACCTTGAAGAGCCCGAAAAGTCACAGCCCGGCAAATATCAGCAATCACTACTTACTCGGAGAAGACCTGGTCTATGGTGACGACTATTTGTTCATCGACCACACTCAGCTCACTTGCCCTACTACTACTATTACTACTACTACTACTACTACTACAACCAACTCACATTTTGTTCGCCGATACTTGGTCATGTTTTCCGTTGCTCCCAACAACAGCACATCTCCAATCTATCCTCAACTTATGGAGTTCATCAGAATCCCCATAAACCCTTTCTACGTTAAAGCTCGAGCCTAGTATTTCAAGGGTTTTGGGATAGAAAACAAACAATTAAAAAAAAACATGGGCACTGGCAAACACAGGTGGAAGAAGATTTCCTTTCACCGGTTTCCATCCCTCATCAAAAAGAAACCACCAACTGAGTTCACTTGCCCACTTTCTGGCTCTCTCATGGCCGACCCTGTTATCGTCTCCTCTGGCCATACCTTCGATCGCAATTGCGTTCATGCCTGCAAGACTCTTCGATTCAAACCCATTCTCTCCGACGGCTCTACCCCCGATTTCTCCACCCTTATCCCCAATCTCGCTCTCAAATCCACCATTCTCAACTGGTGCAACTCCTACCTCGTAGACCACCCCAAACCCATTGATTCCATCTCTGCAGAGAAGATCATCCGCACTCTAATGGCCTCCCAATCCCACGAAAACAATGCTGTCAAGTCCGAGTTGACTCGGCCGCCGAGTCAACTCATTTCGAGTTCGGAGGAATCGGTGGCCCCCCCCGCTGCAACCTCCGGTCCCACCACTCCCCTCCCTCTCACCGTCCGCCCCTCTTGCTACTCATCGTCGTCCTCCTCCGATATCGAAACCCTAAACCCTAATCTGGCCGAAGAGGACGATCTTATCAGTAGGCTAAACAGTTCACAGGTGTTTGAACAAGAGGAGGCTGTGATGTCACTGCGAAGGATCTCCAGAACCAGAGAAGACTCCAGGGTTCAACTGTGCTCTCCTCGGTTGCTCTCAGCCCTCCGATCTCTCATCGTATCCAGATACTCGACCCTTCAGGTGAACGCCGTAGCTGTTTTGGTGAACCTGTCCTTAGAGAATCAAAACAAGGTGAAGATCGTACGGTCGGGTATAGTCCCACCCTTGATCGACGTTCTGAAGGGGGGATTCCCTGAGGCGCAGGATCACGCCGCCGGTGCACTCTTCAGCCTAGCCCTTGATGATCAGAACAAGACCGCCATCGGAGTGCTCGGCGCGTTGCCACCGCTTCTCCACGCGCTCCGATCGGACTCAGAGCGAGCCAGGCAAGACTCGGCCCTGGCCTTGTACCACCTCTCAATCGTTCGGAGTAACCGGTCTAAGATGGTCAAACTCGGGTCGGTTCAGGCTTTACTGGGTATGGTGAGATCGGGTCATATGACGGGCCGGGCTATGTTGATACTGTGTAATTTGGCCCTGTGTGGGGAGGGAAGAGCGGCCATGCTGGATTCGGGTGCGGTGGAGTGTTTTGTGGGGATGTTGAGTCGGGACAAGTTTGAATCCGAGTCAACTCGGGATAGTTGCGTGGCGGCATTGTATGGGTTGAGTCTCGGAGGGTTGAGGTTCAAGGGGCTGGCAAAGGAGGTTGGGGCGGAGGAGGTGTTGAGGAAGGTGGAGCAAGTGGGGAGTGAGCGGGCAAGGGAGAAGGCGGGGCGGATTTTGGAAACGATGAAAGGGAGGGATGGAGAGGAGGAGGTGGATTGGGAAGAGTTACTCAACTCGGGGGAGGTGAGTCGGACATTTTAACTCGGCGGTAGTTTGAGCCATTTGGAAGCTGTTTAAATTAGTTGGGCTTGTGGTGGGTTTTACATAAATGCGTGGTTGGTTTAGCTCATTTTCGTTGTTTTGTCGTTAGGGTGTTCTTGTCTCAAGTTCACTAATGACACAATGGGCTTATTGTTGGGTAATGAAGTTTGGTCTGGTGACAATGTAAATATGGATGATTTTGGGAGAGTTACCTTTGATTAAAGCTTAAATGGGATGGTTTGATTTTCTTTTCTCAAACAATAAGAAATGCTTTATTTGGAGCTTGCATAGTTGCTGTTTCTCTTCAGTTCATGGCATTTTAATTCACCAACTGTTGCATTTTTCTGTTACTTACCCAGGAAAATAAAAATAAAATAAAATAAAAGTGACTGGCTTTTTATGTCAATGTGTATTTTTTGTGTTTGCCCCTTTCTCAAACCTCTGCAATTCTTGCTCAAGTAGTGAGCAGAACTTTCAATTTTTACAGTAGTTTGGAAACTTATTTTAATGAAGCACAACAAAACATTCACAATGACTGTTACCTGCTTAGGAAGATAGGACAAGAAGCTATAGGAGTGTTAAGTTGGGGAGTTGTTGGCACCAAGGCCTCAGAAAAGGTTTTGTTCGGGGCGCTTTTTTTTTTGGGCAGAAGAAAATTGGTGCAAAATGAGAAATCTCAGCATGGTTTCTAATATTCTATGTAATGCGTTACATATTCTAGTTCGATCATGGTGTCAATTGCTGGACCTGTGGCTCGTCATCCGAACTATGATGTGATTCTGGGATTCAAATGGCTTTGGCCAGAGATTGGGAGTGGAGTCTGCATCATATATCGATCACTTGGCAAAGGATGTGGCATTCAAATCAGCAGATTTGCAGATAATGAAATATACCCTCCAGGATCGGTGAAGCAGTTGCTGAACAACTAGTACTACTCCAGATGCCAACGCCTGTAAGTAGTGCTTAATATTCATCTCCTTTATCATTTTTTAAGTCTCTGCATCTTTGTTATGACCCTACATTGGTTTAGTAAAATCTCTTGAACACCCTCCTTTACAAATCTGATTTTGTATCAGTCTTGATTAACATATCATACAATAGTCCAGTTATAGAGTTACCTATGAAAAATAGATTTTAATTTGTATATGAATCAACCAAGTACAGAGTAAATTTAATTAATCTAAAACACTCTAATACGTGATGTTTTGAAAAGTTGGTAAAAAATTAATTTTTTGACTTTTTTAGTCTATTTTATCTTTTAGTAAGTAAAAAATGTGAGAGGTGATATAATTAAAAATGGATGAAAAGCGAAAAGCTGGCTTTTTACCTCCTTACCAAAGCACCTTTGCATAATAATTACAAATCATCATCCATGCTGCTGCGCTCCAGCAAGAATATTGTTTCAGAAGCTCTGGTGGATGGGGCCTAGGTCGGTCAGTTTGACAGTGAATTTTTAGTCTTGTTGGAGACTGATGATATTGATACAATCTGGCAGCATCCTGCTATGGTGATTTTTTTTTTTTTGTTAATCTTGCATTAGTCATTAATAATTTTACGATTACTCACAAACTATGTAACATCAAAAAATATGAAAATTTAAGACACTCAGATTTACTATTTATGTTACATGCATTTCTTATCTTGTCTTTTTTCTAAAATACAATAATGTGATGAAAAAAACAAAAATGTTACCTGTGTACTTTATATCTAATATTTCAAGGACTGCATTGGGAATAACAAAAAATAGAGGGTGAACAACATTTATTGTTATTATTATAAAATAACACATTAATGTTAGCATGCTAAGTGATTAATAGCGGTTTAATCTTAGACTAAAATATCAAATTGAGACCTTATTTAATTAAATTCTAAAAAATTGAAGCATTTGATAATTAGAATTTTCTTTAAAAAAATCTGTGAGCTTTTCAGCTGGAAGTGATAATGTGGCATGAGTTGGAGGATGCCATGCCACTGGAAAGGTCTCGTCCTATTCATTGACAAAGACTCTCCAAAACAAGGGACAAAATTTCAAGTGACACCATTAAACAATTCATCTATTATCATCAGTAAATGAAAAGATACACGGTTCCCATATGAAAAATCCAAAACCCAAAGCATCTTTTCAATCCTTTTCCATAAATTTCTCTTTTAGTTTTATTTCAACTTATAACAAAATACAGAACTCACTTTCCCATAACATCTATAATCATTACTCTAAACAACAGAGAAAAATCACCTCTTAACTTAATTACTTCAATTTCCAACAAAAGAGGATAAAGAACAAAGCACTACATATGGAATTGAACCACCATAACATATTCTAGAATATAAGAAATAAATAAGTATATTAAACTCAATTTCAAGCTTGATGAGACATATAATTATATTATTGTATACAAATTATCAACTCAGAAAAAATATAATTAAAAGCAATCGATCTCTAATCATCATCAACCCATGAAAGTTGTAATCTAATTAAATGCATCACACCTGCGTCTAATCTCTCCTTCCCGCCCAGTCTTGACACCGTGAAGGCTTAGCTTCTCCATTGCTCGACCAAATGCCTCAAAGAACGCATTTTGGTTAGCTGCGTACATCTCCACATAAGGCCTAGTCCTCGGATCTGAATACAATCCGCGATCTGAAGACAGAAGCCCCAACCCCTTTGGCAAGTTCTGGAAATACATGTTGTCGAATTTGTTCGGAGTCATGATATCATTAGACACCGACAATGTTGGGTTTTTGTGGTAGTCGGCACAAGCTTTTCTTAATCCGTCAGCGTATCGGGGATTGTAACTGGGATCGGACTGCGAATTCTTGCTGTAATTGTAGATGTTGGGGCTAAATTCATTGCAGTGCGAAAACCCAATTGTATGAGCGCCACTTAAGGCCACCATTTCAGAGAGAGTGAAGCCATTGGAGGCGAAAAGCTTGATAAGATGAGTCATGGACATGGTTGGTCTGGGAAGATTACCTTCAACTAGAGAAGATTTGGAGAGCAACCCATCTCTGCGGCCTAACTTGACGGTGTAATAAGGGCCACCCATCATGGTGACGAGATCGCGAGCAGCGACGGCGAGGATGTCGGAGCAAGAGACGACGGAGGGGCAGGAGAGCTCAAGGGCGGTCTTGGCGCGGACGACGAGGTCGAAGGCGTCGCCGGGGAGGGAGAGGTTGATGTCGGCGTCACGCTCGGCCTTGTTGAAAGGGGTGGAGGAGACGAGAACGGAGGCGTCGCAGCCGCCGATGAAGCAGTCGTGGAAGAAGAGGCGGAGAGTGGCGGCGGCTGTGGTGGGGGAAGTGATCTGCTTGGTGGTGATGGTGTCTTGCATGATTTGATCAAATTTGGGGCATGAGTTTTGGTAGTAGTTGAGAGTGAGTTGTTGTTGCTGTTGTTGGGAGTGTGAGGGAGTGAGGAATGAGGAGAGAGATGAGAGGAATAGCAAGACAAGGAATGGATGTGCCATGGCGTATAGGGTGAGAACTGTCACTGCTGCTTACAGTTGAGAGAGAGAGGGAGGGGGGAGGCCGCAGAGGATCCGAAGCCAGAGAAATAATGAAGTTTGTTTGGCTTCGTAAGCTTTTAACTCCCTTCCCTTCCCTCTCCCTTATAAAAAAAAAAAAATTAAAATATGATTTTTAACTATTTTTTCAAAGAAAAAAGATTTGGACCTCGAATCCTTCTCCCCGAATCCCCCGAATGGCTGAAACGACGTCGTTTCAGCCATTCAATTTTTTTTTTTTTTTCTTTTTCTTTTCTTCCGCCATTTTCTTCTTCTTCCTCCATTTTCTTCTTCTTCTTCGGTCTGAAGCAGAGACAGAGAGGGAGAGGGAGAGAAGAGAAGAGAGAAAGAGAGAGAGAGGGAAGACAGGTCGCCGGTCGCCGATCGCGTCGCCGCGCCTCCGCCTCCGTCGCCGATCGCCGCCTCTGCTCGTCGCCGCGCCTCCGCCTCTGTTCGTCGCCGCGCCTCCTCCCTCCTCCCCCTTCTTCTTCTTCGTCTTCTTCCTCCATTTTTAGGGCCCCCTCCAGTCCTTCCCTCCCTCTCCCCCTCCCCCTCCCCCTCCCCCTCCTCCCTCCTCCTTCTTCGTCTTCCTTCTTCTGACCTGCAAAAGAAAAAAACGGGGATTCGAGGGATTCGGGGGACCTCAGATTCGAGGTCCCAATCGCGGTTGTTTTTCAAAATACCTTTAGGAATATGTTAAAATTAGGTGACGGGATTACTAGCCTTGGTTTGATTTTCACATTAGGACTAATAAACATATAAGGACAAAAAAAAATTCAAAAAATTACAAAATGACAAAAACTTAATTTAGGATGCAAAATTATCAAACTAATCTATATACACACAAAAAGTTTAAAAAGTATCATTTTCAAGTTGAGGGTAATTTTGTCATTGCAATACAAAAAAGTCAAATAAGAAAATTAAATAAATAAAAAAGTCTCAGGCTAAAAAAATTAAAAAGTCAACATTGCCAAACGATTCCTTAGTGTAGCAGTATTAAATTGAATAAATAAGATAAAAAAATATTTTTTTATATGTAAACAAATTAGTAATAATATAAATAGAAGTGTTTGTTTATACATAACTGGATTGATAATATATAAATAGTATTAATACTATAAAATTAATATTTTTTTTAATACTATAATTATTTTTTAAATACTTTTTAAGTACACTTAATTTAGTGACACTTAAAAAATATAAATTTTACTTAAAAATTATTTAAAAATTCATTAAATATTTTTTATAAAAAAGGATCATATTTTTTTTAGTAAAAAAAAAACATATACTTAATCTTCGGTAATAATGTTTTTAAAATTTTTATTTCACAAATAAATTATTTGAAAAAAAAAATTAAAATATTTTAATTCAAAGGGATTGGATTACCCATCCCAACTTTGCAATGGGAATGCTAATCCCACCTTTTGGAGGGATTGGTAGTCCAATTAGTGTTTGTTTAAACAGATTGGATAAGGAGGGATTGGAATTCATCGTACTGTTAGTTCTGGGATACATTGTTCCCAGACTATTTGGTTGAATTAGATTTGTATCCCATGTTTGTTTAGTCATGAGAATTAGAGGTCGAGAAATAACTATTTAGTTAGATAGAATATGAATTATATGTTTGTTTAGGATATTATAGAGAAAAAATAAATGCTCAATGATTATTTTACCATTTTCAATTATTTACTAAGTAATAGATATATTAAACATATGTTTAATATTTTAATTATTTTTAGTAGATTAAATAAAATTTTATTTTATTTTATTTTTTACACAATTAAATAAATTTATTTTTTAAAAATTAAATAAATAAAATATCAATAAAAATATATGTTATTTTTTTAATTAAAATTTTAAATAAATTTATTCTAAATAATAATAATAATTAAATAATTAAATTAAATAAAATATCTATTAAAATTTAAATAATAAAATTAAATAAAATATAAACAAAATTTTAAAATAAAACATCAATAAAAATTAAATAAAGTTATTTTATTTTTAAATTAAGACATTTAAATTTTATTGAACTTTTACTAAATATAATACATAATTAAATAGTAGATAGTCAAAATGGTTATTTCACCACTTAATCACATATCCCCCTTATTTTCCCATTTTTGACTCACCCTCCATGGGATACAATAGTCTAATAGATTTGAAACTAAGGCCTAGTTTGGGATCCTTAAAATAATCTAAAAAGTCAAAATGTTACCAAAAAAGTTAAAAAGTTGTCACTATTCACCAAAAAAATATTAAAAAAATTAATTTTACACAAAATTAAATAGTTGGATTTAATTCTCATAAAGTCCTATTAAAAATAAGTCTTTGTAAAATTGTCGCTAAAAATAATTTTTTTGTAACAATTTTTTTATATTTGTCGCTAAAAATTAATAATTAATGACTTTTTTTTGTCATGATTTTTATAAATTGTCGCTAAAACGTACAACGAGTGACTTTTTTTATGACAAATTTTTCTCATAGGACCTATTAGACAATAAATCCATCTATTAGAACCTACACGTAAGTACTCCAAATTATTACAAATTGACCTGACGTCCCACAAGCACGAGTTGATTTTTTGGGAAAAATTGCATAGGCGGTGTGCATAAACAACACGGTACTGTTCGGTCTGTGGGGGCCCATCACGAGTCCCGTTTTGATAATCTGAACTGTTCAATATGTACAACTCGTCGAGTATTATATGCTTGTAAAAAATCACGTTGATCGGATATTGCTAACTATATGATCAAATCAATTTTGTATAAAAAATTGATGGTGTTATAGTTAACGATTGAAAAAAAATTAATCCGATCAGATAGCTATCAATATCCGATCAATGTGATTTTTTACAAGCATATAGTACTCAACGAGTTCTATACATTAACGGTTTCGATTAGCAAAATGGAACCTGTGGTGGGCTCCCACGAGCTGAATAGCACCGTCCATTCAATGCCCGAAAAGGAGTGAATCATCTCTTAGCCTATACACTACACGTTGTCCTTACCTCATCCTACTGTACAACCTATTTTATTCCAATCTTTCCCTATACACTAATTTATATAATTTTTTAATACACATTTTTTTGTAAAAAGTCAAAAAGTTATCACAAATAGCCATATTTTTTTCATCAGCTTTTTAGTCAAAAAAATTAAAAAGTACACTTATTTAGGACATCCCAAACAACCCCTAATAGTTCGGTGCAAAAATTTTCAACCAAACAATAGACTAGTAGTCCGGATGAACTATTAGTTCAATCTCGTGGCTTAATCCCTCAAAACAAACATTACCTAACATTTTAGCTCAACCAAACATGCTTTGATAGGTCCGACGTATTGTTAATCCAATCTTCTCTTCTAAGAGGCCAAACAAACATGGTCTAAAGAGGTTTGATAATAGATTATTTTAGTAATTTTTTATTTATTTTTTTGTTGATGTGAAAAAAATATATTTAGTATGATTTTTTAATTTTTTATTCAAAAAATTGTAAAAACTAAAGAGAAAATAGAATTTTTAACTTTTTGTTTGTTTGGGAACAATTTTTTGGCTAATTTAGCTGGGCTAAATTAGTTTCGTTTGAGAAGAGTTTTTTAATTTTTTTGTAAGAGAAAAAATGAAATTATTATGATTTTGATGTGATATTTTATCTTATTAATTTATTTAGGGGGATTTTTTTTAAAGTCCTTGATATTAAGATTTTATAGCATGAAAGACATTTAGGCTGTGTTTGGTTGTGTTTTCAAATCATGATTCAGCACCTTGATTCAAGTATGATGTTTGGTAGGAGTTTTGGAATCACGCTTCCAAAACTCTGCAGAGAGCTCTGTCTCAGCCGCGTTTTTCAAAAAAAAAAAAATTTTGAAAATTTTGCCTGACCGGTCGTCCGGCCGGTTGACCGGAATAGTGATTTTTTTTATTTTTTTTTTGTTTCAATTGATATGTTAATTTTTATATAATTGAAAAAACATTTTCTGAAATTTTTAAAATTTTTTATGTGCTTTAAAATAATTTTGAGTCGTATGTTTAGTTATGAGTTGTAAATTTTTGTATCAAATATCAAATGTCACATTAATAATTCCCCACTCAAATCAAAACTATTTTCAAAACTCTTTACCAAACAAATTTTTTACACTCAAATCATAATTCCAAACCCCACAAACTCAAAATACAACTCATACTCTCAAATCATAATTACAAAACTCTACGCAACCTTAATGTTTTCATAATGTCTAAGGTCCCTCAATATCGATCCAGAGAAAATTTGTCCAAAGAATTTCTGTGGACGAATTTTCTTTGGACTTCACAGAGAATTTCTCTGTTCGAATTTTCTCCGGACTTCACAGAGAAGTTCTGGTTCATAGAGAATTTCTTTAGTCGAATTTGTCTGACTCTATCCAGAAAAAATTGTGTAGAGAAAATTGTGTGGCTTTGTGTGACTCTATCTAGAGAAAATTGTGTTAGAGAAAATTGTGTTAGAGAAAATTTGTGTCTTTGTGTGACTCTACCCAGAGAAAATTGTGTTAAAGAAAATTTGTGTGGCTTTGTGTGATTCTATACAAAGAAAATTGTGTTAAAGAAAATTTGTGTGGCTTTATGTGGCTCTATCCAAAGAAATTGTGTTAGAGAAAATTTATGTGGCTTTGTGTGGCTCTATCCAGAGAAAATTCGTGTTTTTGATTAAACTAGAGAAAATTGAACAAAAAACAAAAAAATAGATAAGAGAATTTCTCTGGTTTAGGCACGGAAATACACTAATCAAGCTCATGAACACAAAGTCATATTTTACTCACTATTGAATCTTCAGCAACAATTTTCTCTATGTTTTCAAATTTATCTAATTTGCTTACAAATTTATCTATGTTTTAACAGAATGATCTACTGTAATTTCAATTTGCACAAACAATAAACATAGACCCAACCACATACATAAATACATATTCAACAGCCTCACCAGCAGTAGCAACAATTACTTGACCAATCAGGAACTCTGGTCCCTCACATATCAATCTAGAGTAATTTCAATTTAGAGAATTTCTCTGGACTTCCTACTCTCCAGAGAAATTCTCTCCAAATTTCTCTGGTTTGCACAAATTTCTCTTATTTGCAAATTTCTCTAATTTGCACAAATTTCTCTAGTTTGCAAATTTTTCTAGTTTACACAAATTTTTCTGATTTGCAAATTTCTCCATTTTTCTCTGGACTTTCTAGAGAAATTCGACTTCTCAGAAAAATTCTCTGATCCTCTCCAAACTAGAGAAAATTGAATTCTGAAATTTATCTAGCTTTATTCACATACATACCATAATTATAGAGTTTTGAATCAATTTTGAATTTTTTTTTACCTGCCAGATCCAGAGCTGGGCAAGACTCCATATCTATTCGTATCAAATGAACAAGGGTTGAAGACAATCAAACAACCCATTAACATCAAAAGTTATATTTAACAATAGTACCCACATTGTAATCAAATTATATTATCTCTGAAACATAGTTATAAAAACAAAAATTCAAAACACTAAAAATAGAATTGAACCATAATTTAGAGAATCATAAAAATAAAAAAATAAAAAATAAAAGAAGAAGACAAAATGGTTGAATCAAGGTTGTTGCTAAGCATTCATAATCCCAGCATTAACAAGCACTTTCTCTCTTTTAGCCAATTCAATATCCTCATCAACTATCATCTTCACCAGCATCTCAAACCCAACCTTAAGCTTCTAACCCCAGCAAAACCCCAACCTTAGGCTTAAAACAGTAATACTACATTTCGTCTAAATTTGCGTATTTTAGTTGTTTAACAGGTCATTCAGAGGTTATTTGACCAGTTATTCAAGAGCATGTCAATCATCTAAGATAACGATTGATAAAAGTAGCCGTTGCAATTAATAAAAGCGACGCCAATTTCTAGCCAATTGTCCAAACCGTCGATATTATTCGGACTCCTTTTACGTCGGTGAACCACACATTTTTTTCCTCTAAAAATATCGGTTAGCATCGTACTGTTTATCTTTAAATCTCACTACATGTTCTCTGTTCTTAAACCCCCCCTCCCCCTCTCTCTCTCTCTCTCTCTCTCTCTCTCTCTCTGCAAATCAAGTTCTAAAAATACCCAATTCTTGTGTGCTTGAGGTATATCAAATTTCTTTATAAGGGACCTTAAGTATCAAAAAATAATATTGTAGATCTATTCCATTATTAAAAATGAGAGAGGGACCTTAGACTAATTTTTTCTTTATTTAACTTTTTTTTTTGTGCAATTTTAATCCCAATTCAAGCCCAACTCACTTGCCAAATGACATCGGTATAATATTTTGACTTTTTAATTTTTTTAACTTATTAAATTTTTGTCAATTATAGGAGTTCCCTAAATCTTTCATTTTGTTTGTTTTTTTTTTTTCTTGCTTTTTGCTAGTATGACTAAAAAAATTATATTTAGAATAAATTTTGATTTTTTTTATAATTGATTTGATAATTATAAAAGAAAAAAATAAAATAATTATAATTTAGATTTAATATTTTATCATATTAATTAAATTAACATGTTTTATCTTTTATTAGTTAATTTAGCTAAAATGACGCCTGCCAAAACGAAGCTTAAGAGTGAGTGAGTGGGGGTTGATTTTAGTGGGAAGAAGATAGAATGAGAGTGTGAGTGGACGCGCTATTGTTCTTGCCACCAGTCGCGGGATGCGTGTTGAAAGGGATGGGATGTAGTGGAGAATACGAATGAGAACTACATACAAGTGGGGAGGAAATAAAAAATTATCAATATATAAGAGAGTGCAAGAGACACTCACACTTTTATAATTTTTTCCATTTACATCTCACTACTTACACTCTTTTATGTGTTAATAATTTTTTTTTTTCTTTTTTCTACCTGTATGTAATTCTTCCATTAAGAATTAAGATATTTAAATTCAATTTTAAATAGATTTCAAGCAATTGTTTGTTCAAGTAATAATAGAGATAATATTTACGTAACAAGATAACTAAAATTTTAAGTTCAAGTGTATGGTCTAAACTACTAACATAATAAAAGCTATCTTAGACAAATTCAAACGCATAATAGAAAAATTGATTTCAATAATAAAAAAATAATAATAAAAAGTATCTTGTATATTTTTAATTTAAAAAAAATAATAATTTTCTTCTAATTCTTGTTTGTAAATTTGGATGAGTAGTAAAAATGTTAAAAGATATTTTAAAATTACATGAAAATTACATTTAAAAAAAAAAAAAAATAGCAACAAATATAATTTTAAAAATATATTATTTACTTATTTATAAATAAAATATAATTCAATCATATAATTATCAATATTAAATCATCTTAATTTTTTTATACACATGTAATTTTATTAAAATGGACTCTTGAGATGGGTCCACCAAATCTTAGTTCAACTAAAGAGTACTTAATCCCAAAAAGAAAAATGGATAGCAAGAGAGTGTCTTATAATCAAATGATCTTATTTTCAAAATCAAGGGAAAATCGGTCTAAGGTCCTTATCCAACTTTTAGTAATGGATTAGGTCCACAATCTGTTCTTTTGTAGTCTAAGGTCCCTCACCCCATCCCCTCTCCATCCACGTTGTCCTGAGCTTGATCACCGCTGGCTCCAAATCCCCAACCCTTGACCAGTTGCTCTTCTTCCTACACTCAGCTCCTCCGCCAGGGACACATCGATCGACTCGATGGCGATGAATCGGTGGCGAAGCCGTGGAATCTGAGGCCAAGGAAGGCTGTTTCGAAGGCTGCGGTTAAAATCGGAGGGGTTTCAAGGAATGGAGAATTTCAGGAATTGGCGCAGCAGCAGCAGACTGACAACTTGCCGAAATCGATGAGGTTGAGAGGTTTCGTTGAAGGTCAGGGATCGGAGAAGAGGAAGTTCTGGATTGCTCTGTCTCGCGAAGAGATTCAAGAAGATATGTACGCGATGACTGGTTCCAGACCAGCTCGGAGGCCCAAGAAAAGGCCAAAAACTGTTCAAAAACAAGTCGATGTGAGAGAGATTGATCTTCTTCTTCTTCTTGTGTTGATGTTCGATTGTTTATTTGTTTTTTGGCTAATGTTTGATTGGTCTTCACAGAATGTTTTTGTAAATGAAAGGAACCAACCTGGTGAATTCTCAAACCAGAGAAATTCTCAATTGTTATTTTTAATAAACCAGAGAAATTCTCAATTGATATTTCAATAACAAACCAGAGAAATTCTCAAATTTTTCCAGAATTTCTCTGGTTCTGGTAAGTTGCCATTGTTATCCCTTCTAATGTTGCTTACATATTACAATGTGGAATTTTTCCAGTTGAATTCAGTTGAACATTGTTCAACAGAGAAACCCTTTCGATTGAAAAATTCAACTGGAAAAAAGCGAAGAACAGATTTGGGTAAGTTGCAGAAATTTTTCCAGATATTACAAACCAGAGAAATTCTCAATTGTTATTTTTAATAAACTAGAGAAATTCTCAATTGTTATTTTTAATAAACCAAATAAATTCTCAATTGATATTTCAATAACAAACCAGAGAAATACTCAGATTTTTCCAGAATTTCTCTGGTTCTGGTAAGTTGCCATTGTTATCCCATTTTAATGTTGCTTACATATTACAATGTGGAATTTTTCCAGTTGAATTCAGTTGAACAATGTTGCTTACCTAATGAATCACAATTATTTGGATGTAAATGAGAAGAAAAGTAGAGAAACTCATCCAGAGAAATTTGGTCCAGAGAAATTTCTCTGGGCCAGAATTTCTCTGACCAATTTTCTCTGCACTGAAATTTCTCTTGACTGAAATTTCTCTGGACCAAATTTCTCTGGACCAATTTTCTCTGGACTGAAATTTCTCTGGATCAAGGTTGAGGGACCTTAGACATTATGAAAATATTGTTGAGGGACCTTAGACATTATGAAAATATTTGGTGTCCTTTATGCTATAAAATCATAATACCAGGGACCTTAAAAAAAAAATCCCAAAATCAATAATATTAAAAATATAAAATTCAAATAACAAACAAATTAAGTAGAATGCATTTTTCAAAAATCCTATCCATCGATTATTTTTTTATGTTGGATTTTATTTTTATTGTTCCCTGGACTGAATTATTATTATTTTTTTCTTTTGGTACATCGAAAAGAAACTGGACTTAATTGTTTCAAAATTAAGAAAGAGGCAAAAGAACTTTTGAGGAAACAGAGGATTTGGCCCATTTTACAACCATTTAATAATAATGGGCATGTGATATTAGGTCCCACGATGTTGCTGCATGTATATTACTGCTTAAAAATCTACATTATTACAACAGTTTAACAGCTCATGTCCTCTCCTCCATTGACAGGAACATCTCTCTTTGAGGTAGTAGTAATGACCCTATTGATAGATAGATGTAGTCAATTTTTCAACATTAATTAATATTGGAAAAATTGCTAATAAGTTAAATAAATGAAATAATTTTAAAATAGGTCAGAGATTTAATTAAATAGATATCCGTATAAACTTCGGCTTTTTTTTTTTTTTTTTTTTTGTTAACTATACCCTAAGGACATATATTAAGAAATACATTAAATAAGTGCAATTAGTTCTATTCATATAGAAACTAAAAAGTACTAAAAGTTTTTAAAGCAATTAAGACTAAAGAGTTTTTTTACATAAAGACCAAAATACTTTCATTGTATTTTCCTCAATTTCACCAATTGATTTTCATTCTATTATTTTATTTTTATTATAATTATATATATATTTAAAATTTAAATAAAGTATTTTTATTTATTTGGTTCATTATTTTTTTTAATCAATTGAAATGCATTTTATTTTTATTTTTTGTTATAATATTATATAACATCAATTTCATCAATCCATTTGAAGGAATTTTTTCAACTTAAATGAGCTTCCAAATAAAAAAAAATACTATTATTTTATGTGATTTATAATGTTTTTAATTTTTTATTCAAGAGGGTACTAGTATTTTATTTTTTATATTTTTATAAATAAGTGAATTTCAATATTCCAAAAGTGAGGGCATTTTTGTCTATGTAAAAATATATCTAGTTTTTAAAAATTACCATATTTATTTCTATTTGTGTTTTACATTTCCCATATAAGTGGAGGTAGTTTAAGCTCATTAATTGTATTCTTAACATATGCCCTTAAGACACGTGTTAACAAGATCCATAAACTATTTAGGCCGAGTTTGAAAGCTTCTTGTTACGTAACATAATAGTCAGATTAAGACAGATAAAAATCTATTTGTTTATCTACATTTCTTAATGTTGAATGCACATGATTAGAAATGAAGACAATTTGTAGCCAAAAATGAAAAAAGAAGAAGATAAAGTGATTTCTTTCACAAAAAAGATATACAGAAAACATCATTCAACAAAATTATGCTAAATTAATAGGAAATTGCCTCTTAAGTATAGTGTAAGTTTGTACATATCATCATAAATCTGAAAGTAAATTTCACAGTGAGTTCAAACAAGCATAGCCGTGTAAATTAAAAGCCAAGGATAAACCTAAACATACTGATTGTATTTACGATTCCTCATGAAATCAGTGAGTGATGAATGAGATGAATTACCTGTAATATTCTCATAACCTGCCCACCATTCCATAAAGCTGCTTTGATTGAAGAAAATCTCAGTTGACACTGCATAGTTCTTTATCAAATCCATAACATAGTTTTCAAACTTAACCAAATTCTCCATCAATGAAACTTTGTCTTCTGGACTGGTTCCTCCATCCTTACACAAAACCATAGCCTCCTCAACATGTACCCAAAAGCAAGAATCCTCGGTGAGACTACAAGCACTCTTTCTCTCATTTGCATTACTTTGACGCCCTTCTTGTTTGTCATCTTTCACCCATTGTTCCAACAGCTTGTAATGTTCAGATCTTTCTGCTAAATAGTCTTTCTTACCCTTTCTGTAGAACTCGGCGATGTCAAGTGGTTCAATCATCCTCCTGTAGTTTGTAGCTGCGTAGAGAAATCCAGTGTGAAGGAAAGTCCCCTCCTTTTGGGGCATTTTCTCCGCTTCTTTGACCCTTTTAGCCCAGTACTGTGTGAGGATGTTCTTTCGCTTAACAATCTCTTCTCTTTCTTTGGAAGGGATATTTCTAAAAGCATTATAGTAGCCTCCACGAGACTCTGAGACCTTCTTGTACCATTCAAGGTATATCATATTTATTTTCATGTCATTTAGTTTCTTCTTGGGGTCAAAAACATTCCTTCTGCGGGCTACAAGATCCTCTGCTCTTTTTTCAACTTTTGTGACCAGGGAATTGATGTCACCATTCTCATGTAGTTGCTGCCAAGATAGTCAAAAGAGTAATGATAAGCAAACAGAAAATTCATACAGAACACAGAGTCTAAAAAAGGCCAAAGGAGAAAGACATAAGGTATGCAATACTTGAACCCTAGGGCACTCCTTTCAATACCTCACTCCAAGTTTATTATACCAACTTAGACATCGGAGGATCTTTGGCTGGCACCACACAGGTGCCCAGCCAAGACTGACCTCTTCTCTTGCAAGTTCTTCGGATCAAGTCAAGACCATACAAATCCGAATATCATCAGTAGGCATTGCTAATTCCTGATTTTTTCAACCTTGCTGACACTAGGTCATTGACTCCTAATTTGTAAAAAGAATGACATTGTTTTGATATCTCTATACTATGTCTTGGTGACATTTCTTCTCATCCCTCTTAGCTTAAGGAAGGAATTATGAATCACATAGATAAAGAATGAACTTACTTGCGTGCTCCCAACTTTAATTGCTTCTATCTGTATGATGATTCCAGTCTGAAGAGGACTGCCATTCCATATACCGAGCTCTGAAATTCCCTGATAGATTGCTCCATGCTTGAGTCTTTCCAAAACATGTTCATAATCAATAATCTGCAGACCTTCATTAGGACCACCATCTGAGCTGATTGCCACCATCAAGTCCAAAACCGATTCAGGTTCCTCAAAACAGGCACAACCCGATTCTGAACACAAAAGAAATGTGCCAAATGGCTTGTAAACACTAGCATGAGAAGTAGGCTCAATATTGAGGACATCATGTGGTGAGGCGAAGAGTTTGGGGATTGGATCTTGATTAGAAACCACGTGCAGAAAGCTAGAATTCCAGATTGGGCGTTCTGATATAGCTTGTTGGAAGCCATTGTCACCGATAAGGGGTGAACCAAAAGTGATACATAGAGGGTGTTTGGAGGCATCCTTTGGGGACAAGCTTTCGAGCAGCCATAAGGTGAAGAGAGAGGCAATGGATCCCCCTATAGAGTGTCCAGTGACAATTAATGGACTGATATTGCAGCACTACAATAAAACACATACAAGACCAAATCAGTTACTGATTTATTCATTTTAAAGCTCTATGAAGCCAAAATCATACTTAGTGGAAGAGTCAACAATGTTGGATTCAATAAGTAATGATAAAACTACTTCAAATTTGGCAAGACTACTTCAAATTTGGCAAGCAAGCAAGCAAGTGCACAGAGCTAGTT
This sequence comes from Camellia japonica, assembly GCA_030407325.1. Classification (NCBI taxonomy): domain Eukaryota; kingdom Viridiplantae; phylum Streptophyta; class Magnoliopsida; order Ericales; family Theaceae; genus Camellia; species Camellia japonica. The sequence goes on from JAPPVO010000002.1 coordinate 3,021,218, forward strand.
TGTGCTTTAGCATTTAACAAGTATGCCAGTGATCAAATTCAACATGTACACACACAGACACACCCTTGTGAAGAACCACAATGATATATCCAACCCACCTATCTCATTTATGCTTCTGAAGAAGTGTATTCAACGGGGAGAGAGAGAGAGAGAGAAGTACCTGGCTTTTCAGGTCAGAGAGGCCATTGTGATGAGAAGCAAAAAGTTCAAGTGCAGCTCTGTGAATGGAGAAGGAAGGGTTGAATTTGGTGCTAACAAAGTCAAAAAGAGTTGTGGATGAAACTAAATCTCTACCATCCCTTTGGAAATGCTGTGCGGTACAAGTGGGGGAAGAAACAAAAGCAACAATAGTAGTACCATGTGGTGATTGTTGTCTATCAACTCTGTATTTAATGGAGATTGGGAAGGTTGTTGGGTCATTTGGATTGGCAGTGCCAGTGGTGTCCTTATAGGCTTCCAAAATTGCAGCCCATGAATAATGGAGGAGATCAGAGCTGAGCACCAAATTTCCCAATTCTTCTCCACTGCTGAACCTGAAAGCGCAAAGATGAGGCCATGGAAGGATCAGTGCTCTGTAAAAAAACACAAAAAGAATTGAGATCGTTTTTTTTTTTAATTTTTTATCAGAGACATACATGGTGGTGCTGGCTTGGTTCGTCTTCTCTGCTTTTGCTTGGAGATTCCTTGAAAACACAGCAAGCTACATAGAATGGTGTATCAATTCCATTTATTTATTTATTTTTAAAGTACTTTTGGTGTGCTTTTTTGATGGATATGTGAGTCTTTGCTTTTTCTCCAGAAGGAAACTTCTTGGTTCTCGTCTTTGGGTCCATCACCCTGAGGTTAGCCTGATATGTGAACATAGAAAAATTCATGGAAGACTTTGGCCTAGTCGCTGTGTATGATGAATTATTTATTTATTTATTTATTTGTTTCGTTTTTCATGTATGATGGTGATTTGTCTCCCTAAAATTATTTGTTTGGTTTTACTTTTCAGAAATTTTTTTTTTTTAATTTTTCGTATTTTAATATTTTGAGTATTTTTTTTTTAATTTTTAAACACACTTAATATAAATACACTTAAAAAGTATAATATTTGTGAAAAAATCTTTAAAAAATTCACTAAATATCAAAAAATACGAAAATTCAGTACATTTTTTTTTTTATATTTTTGTGTATTTATTAATTTTTTAAAATATTTTTTCACAAATATTTTACTATTTAGATACATCTAAATAAAGTGTATCTAAAAAAATAAAAAAAAAATGCTTAAAATTAAAAAAATATTCACTAAAAATAAAAAAAATACGCAAAAAAAAAAAAACTTAAATTTTAAAAAACTGAATTTAGAAAATTAAAACCAAACATACTAATTAGTATTAAGGTGAATTACACACACTACTTACTCACTAGGCTTTTTTTTTTAAAAAAAGTTACATCTTTGTCGGAGCAGGAGTCTATTCTCACTTCAATTCTTAAAGATAAAAGAAAGTAAAAAAAAATTCACTTTGGTCTTACCCTTAAAATAAAAATTATTGTACTACAAAAGGAAAAAAAAAAAAAAACACACACACATCTTATAACATCATCCATTAAAAATGTGATTTCGCAATACTTTAACCTTCACTTCCTCCTCATTCTCTCTTTCTTCTCTCTCCTCCATGGATCTTCCCACCCAACCCCACCCCACCTACCCACCCCGAGGAAGCTTCTCAGTTCTAGTTTATGGGTCCATGACCCCGCCTCATAAGTCAATGAAAGACTTGACCTTGTGTCTGTAAGATCTGTGATTGTGAATTTTATTTTTATTTTTATTTGTTTTAAAGTATGATCCTCTTTCTCAGAAAAGGAAAAAGAAAAAAAAGTATGATGCTGATTTATCATTCTAAATTATTAGTAGTATTATTTGTTTGGGTCCACAGTAACAAGCCACAACCTACACAAGAAGCCAACAGGATCATTGCAAGGAAAATATTACGAAGCAACCTCTTTTTTTTACATATTTAAAGAAAATGTGAACAAAATACAATTTTTGTCAAGTCTGAACAAATTGGACTTCCGAGCAACCAGTTAAGAGGGTGGTGAAGTCAAATTTCTCTTGAACCATTAACGCCAAATGGTTACTTTGACCTCTTAATAGAGTTAACATTCCTGTTTTCAAAAATATTTGGTAGAAAATGAAAACAAATAATAAAACACATCTAAGGCTCCGAATGATTAAATTTGACACGGCAAATAAATCATCAAGCAGTTGTGATTTATATTAAGACCATTTCTATTCACAACATTCACAGTTTATACCTCAATTTTCAAAAGAAAAACTGAAATCCTAATGAAGAATGATATCCTGATTCATGACGAGTGTCCCAAGGCAACCACACTAAAATGATGTGATTGGGGAATACCTGAAAAATCCCATCCCTATAATAAAGTCTTTATACACAGCAATTTGAAGAATTGCAAGGCACACAAATAACAAAAGTGAAACCAAGAAGTTGATCTAATACCTAAGAAGCCGCCATGACAGTAAAAAAGCTCACCTTTGGAAGAATCGAAAATATCATATTTCAAATCAATATTATTGAGTTACATGGCTTTCCGAGAAAATTGTTGAGCTGATGTAGTTTGGATATCTTTCGTGTATATATTTGTCAGGGCAAAAAGCAATAGGACGAACACTACTTGGGCACTCACGATTCCAAAATGGCTGATGCTGTTACCGATTTCCATCCAGCTTCCAGTAGTTCTAACCTGTTAACCATCAGAACATCAATCAAGATGACAAACATAAAGGGACAAGTACGCTTGTCAACAAAAAAATTACAGCTAAAAGAGAGATTAACTAAATACATTATAAGAAATTTCAACCAAGTGCATGCAGAATATTAATGAGCTCTTCTCATGAGACTAGGTTAGAGTTCAAGAACTGAAGCAGCAAGGTGCTGAAGAATTGTTAGGGTTATTTGAAATGGATAATTTACTATATGCAGTAGTTTATTTTATTTTATTTTATTTTATTTTGCTTATTCCACATTGCGTAATCTCAGCATTCAATGCGGTGTATCCGACAATAATCTCATTTTTCAATTATTCAGCTATTTATTTTACTAAGTTCAATGTTAGCCTAATAAGTCAACATTTATGGGTATGTTTGGTTGTATTCTTGAAACATGATTCCACACTTGTATTCCAGTATGATGTTTGTTTAGGACTCTCAAATCACGTTTCAAAAGCTCTTTCAAGAGCTCTGCGAGAAATCTGTCAAAGCCGCTTTTTTTTGATGTGTTTTTTTTCAAAATTTGTGCTAAGGGGACGTCCGGCCGGTCGTCCGGCCGGTTGACCGGCCGGCTGTCCGGAACAGTTTTTTTTTTTTTTTTTTTTTTTTTTTTTTTTTTTGCAATTGATTTATATAATCGAAAAAAATATTTCCTAAATTTTTTTTAATTTTTTATGTGTTTTAAAATAATTTTGAGTTGTATGTTTAGTTATGAGTTGTAAATTTTTGTATCACATATCAAATGTCACATCAACAATTCCCCACTCAAATCAAACTTCTTTTCCAAAACTATTTTCAAAACTCTTTACCAAACAAATTTTCTACACTCAAATCATAATTCCACAACACACAAACTCAAAACACAACTCATACTCTCAAATCACATTTACAAAACTCTACCAAACGCTACCTATATGTTTCGATGCCACAAGAAGATATTATTTGTAACTAGTTTTGTTGGTTAACTGGTCACATTTTATTCATGAAACGGCTGAGATTGGTATTAGTCTGGACATGATCAACTGTACTTAAATCTAGTAAGCACCTTTTGTTAGAATTGAGAAATTCTATGGCAAAGATTCTTGTAAAAATTATGAGGAGTGATTTGGCCAAGTCATCTGGGGAAAATTATGGATAGCATCCCTAGAGTGATCAATCCAAATTAGAAATATAACGAAGAGGTGTAAAATAAGAACAAGTCAAGGCTATATTATGGTAAGTCCATTTATATAACAATAAATAGAAAAAGCAATCACAACATCCTTAATGAGATAACCAGATGGAAGTCCATCAACAGTGATATATTTAATTGAGAAAGAATGCTACTAAAAGACTACCATGGCCCATACCAGGAAGAAGAAGTGGATCGTCATTACGTCTGAACATAATATAACGAGAAAATAGCATCCCAACCGTGAAACTCGAATTAACTTTGTCAGAGCACTAAACGTACATCTGCATCCACATTTAGAACAAGTAAACCAAACCAAGCCTTAGTCCCATCAAATAGAGTCGGCTACATTTAGAACAAGTACAAAACCACAATATGTTAATCATGCAGAAGCAGAAAGAGAACTCAATATTATTGCAGATTGCACAAATGTTATTTTTATCTTCAAGTGAAATACAAATATATCTTGATGGTTTCTATGAAAATAGGAATAAGCTAGAAGCATACGGTCTTTGTGACCATAATTTTGCCATGAAAGCTCTAAAAACTTAAAACCAATTGTAAGTTTCTCAACAAGCTTTTTGAGTCAAAATTGAGTTTGAATGGAAGAGTGGATCTTAGTGCATTGAGACCATTACTAGCAATAAAATAATGAATGCGATAGATATACTTACATGACAAGCATGAATGGTATAAATAATTTGAATATAAGTAGGGCTGCCATCAGAAATGGCTGCAATCCAAAAGAATATCATATTAGCTCAAAGCCAAATATTCTAGAGGAAACTGGAAACTATATAAAGAAATTCAACCTTTTACTTACACTAAAGATGGTTATGAACCGATATACAGATGAAATCTCAAAGCTTGCAATACTCGCGAAGTTACCCGTTCCAAAAAATGCAACATTAAATAAGACCATCTAAAAACACAAAACACATTAGAGCAATGTTGACGTCATGACCATTTGGATTTTTGAAAGGTTTCTAATCTCAAAGAGTGTCTAGATGCCCCCTTGAATTTGAACAGTCATTAAAATTGTACATGGCATCTCAATAGAGAAAGCTATTATCTTTGCCAATTAAAAAATAATAGCCATCCCTCAAATGAGACATTAAGCTATGTACCTTGTTTTGAAACAAACGATTGCACCACCATGAAATATGGTGGTCCATATTATTCTTAATGGCTCAATGTAACTTACAAAGGTTAACGGAATCCTCATGTCGGACAATTGCAAGCCTCTAACATCATTTTCAAGAATGATGCTATCCTCCACAGATTTAATTGAAGTTGAAGATGTTTTCATCTTGCTTCTATAGAGAAGTGTGTTTTCATACAATATCCATGCCATGAGTGCAAGACCAAGTGCAGCATAGAAAACAGCTTCATATCTGCACAGGTTTCACCAAAAGGAATATCTAATTTTAATGCATCTTAATATTCTGCCATCCACATAACTGTTCAATGGTATTATACCATGAGAGTAATTTGTAAGGGAGAGATACCCAATTGATAGAAGTAAGAATGTGGGTGCAAAACCAAGAAATATTGAAGTCAGTCGGGACAATAGGCTAGTTGCCGAAAACAGTGGGAGAACAATCGAGAAACCTACAAATAAATAAATAAATAAAATAAAATAAACCACAAAGCGTACCAATAATTTAACACAAATAACATGCATAATTGAAATAGACATGCAGTAAGAAATCTTTCAAAATTGAAAATGCATCATAATAAGTACTCGGGTAAGCCCCCAACCATGCATTTAAACCTACCAACTGATCTATGGACTATAACCAGCAATTATAGGTTTCAAGTTTGAGGTGATATTTTTAGAATAGAAACTCTTAAGAAATGTCAATTATTCATTTAAAATAACAGTCTTAACTCTCATAAAAATCCCAAAAAAGTAAGTGTATATATATATATATGCAGCAAACATTAGTAACAGATAAAATATCAACTAACAATTGGTAATAATAATAATAATAAAAAAGAAGAGAAAAACAAGGAAAATGAGTTCAAAGAGGAAAAAGTCAAACGTATACCAGCAGTGGACCAGTTTATCAATTGGTGTAACACAAGAAGCTCTTGCTTTTGTGTTCTGTGAGATGTTGATAGTGGCACCATTACTGATGATAACCCAACCAAGAGAGCCTGAGTTAATTGTAGGAAAAAAAAGAAAGAAAGAAAGAAAAGAAGAGTAATGTTTAGATCAATTCATAAGCAAAATCTTGAAACTTCCACTTCCAACAAGAGTTAAAACATATGAAAGACCTGCAAGGAGAAGAGCATGGGGAACTTGGGTTTCTTCAAATCATGATTAAGGAGACCATGCCAATACTTGTTTGCTTCAGCATGCAGATCCAGATAGGTTGCAACTCCTCCTATAGCAATAATCATAGCTCCACTTGCAACTCTGTGGACAAAATAATTGTAAATGCACATACCTCATGATAGACTTGTGAGTTAAAACTCACTGCATTTATGATTTCAAAATTCGCCAAGAAACCACATCATAAATTAAATCTTGAAACCACAAGATGGTAAGATAGGACTTGATGGAACACCATTATTAAAAAAAAATCAAAGGTGGTGTTGAGAACAACCATTTATCACATAATCGAAATAATCAATTGCCTGAAGATCAATTCAGACAAGACAGAAACCGATTTACTATCTCAAACATACCACACAGCTAAAATGTGGCAATTGAGTTTCAACAAGTCATCTTTACGGAGTAATTTTTTTGGCTAGATCACTCTTTAGCTAAATCCAATCCTTGAGGCACATTTACATTATCTGAGGTTGCAGTCCTGAAATCGAAATTTCAAGTGCTACACCATTATTGAGCCCAACCAAGCAGACGATACTCCCTCTAGAGCTCAGCTCAACTATTGAACAAACATGCAGCTTAGGCTCCAGCTCCACTCAAATTACTTCATGAAGGATCACAAGAGCTTTCAGCAAGTCAGGCTTGAGCTGTTCACATGCTAGTTGGCTCATTTCACAGTCTAAATTTGATAGTGCATATCACCCTAAAACTGAATACTTCAAGAGTGCATAATCAGGAAAACACTCCAACAGAATTCATAATAATGAAAGCACATAGGCAAATTCAAGGAAAGCGACTTACACTAGCAGAGTATTATCAGGAATTTCTGCAGGCATCAAAGTAAAAATAGACAAGAACCAGCATGAAGACCATACAAATATTGGTATCCCAGATTTCCATGGAATTAAGTAATAAAGATGAATTGAAGCAGTGATCCCAACAATCAAGAAACACCAAGTATAGAGCTTCCTCTCAGTGAAGCTATGCACCTGCGTTACATACCAGATAAAAACAACAAAAAGTGCACTTCAGACTTCAAGACTATCAATTTCCAACAGTCAGTTTGGGAGGGGAACAATTTATAGTTATGTTAAGAAGCATACCAGGAATTCAAGAATAACTACTGACACGGCACAGGTGACTACAAGTGCAATGATGTAACTATATTGTCTTCTACGTAAATCTCTCCATATCGCTTTTAGAAACTGATATTCACTAAATATTTTAGTCCAGAGGAATACTGTCATCGTAGCGTATACATGATACAGAGGAGGAGAGTGCTCCAAAAGCAGTAGGATACAAATGGATCCCATGAATAGACATCCACACGGATACACCTTTCATAGAGAAGAAAATAGTTAGAAAAAGACAAAATTAAGAAAACAAAAAGTTTAAATGATGAAGTTACAAAATTGAAGGAATGAAAAGAAACTCATGAAAGCTACAGAAGTTTTTAATTGAGCCACTTATCCAGAAAAACTAAGTATTTAATGGAGCCAAAGAAGTCTCAAGTGAGTCTAGACTTCACTTGTATGGTGATGGATATTGCGAAAGTAAGTACAACCAATATTGTGACACATTCATCTTTAAAACTAAAGATATAAGATAAAAGATTACCATTCCACTATTGTTTCTCAGATGAAGCGCTTGCTCCTTTCTAGAAAATTTTCCCGGCAAAGAAGCATAGGATTGCAGCACATGAAGAATAAGATAGATCATCCAACCAATGTATCCAAGAGTAACTACAGTCATCAGCATAAACCAATCATAAGTCTGAAAATAGTTTAGTCCTTTCAGTGCCAGGCTCCTGAGGTTTTGCGACAGCTTCATTGCAGCTTCATAGTCTCTAAAAGATATCAAATGTTCGATTTGATCCAAAATTGAAGAATAATGAACAAGTGGTTTGAACGGCTTGAAATTTAATGAATTTGACTGCTTTAATACTGAGTATTGTCAAGAAAACTGGTGCAAAATGCAAACTCATTCCATTTTACCTTCTAAGATGTACACAAAAGGATAATCAAAACAATTTGTTCAACACATAAACTGTAAACAAATATAACAAAATAAAAGAGATCACATGCTAGGTAAACAGTTAGCAAAGTAATAAATGGCAGAGAACATCAAACGACAAAAACAAAAATGTGTACTGACTGAAATCAGGAAGCAGAAATGATTGTGATTTTCCAATTCAGAAAGCAACATCAAGTTATTAGATAACTTCTTGTTTCTAGTTTTGAAAAGAAAAAATATTTATACTTGGCATTGAAAATATTAACCTGGAAAAAATCTAAAGAAATGTAATGCACTTCAAGAAAGTAATGCTTTTTACAATCAATATAAAGGGATACACGACTTCCGAAGGAACTGGTTGAGGATCTGCTTTGTATTAGCTAACACAGCTTCAACTTCTTCTGCCTGGACACAAAATTAAACAAAATCCTGCTCAGTTTTGCACCAATTCAATGTCAACTTGTACCAGTTGAATTCATCAAAGGAGAATTCAATAATAGAAGTATATTTCAAACTCTTAACATAGCACAGATATCCTTTGGCATAATCGAAAAATACAAGAGTCCAATGGTGGAACAGCACAGCTCACCTCATTTAAATTAATGTAATCAAGGGGCAAATTTCCAACAGAGTTAACAGGACATGGCAGACCAAGAAGAGTTGACTGCCGAAAATTCAATTAGTGTATTAGAAAACTAAATCTCAAGAGATGCTTCAAAGGACATAGGGAGGCTTAAAACAGAGAATTCCAGAGATATAACAAACTGTTCAACCATTAGTGGTGCAATATCAGCTTGGTTAACATCCACTCTTTCTACGCCATCAAGGCCCCATTCTGCAGGTGTTGGCATGTCATGCATATGTTCATCAATAAAGCGAACACCACAATCAGAATGGTTACTGCTGGACATTGGCATGGGATGTTTAACACCTGCTCCCCAAACAACAAGGGGAGTATCAGTGTTTGAATTATGCCCATCTCCATGACTTCCTATCATTAAAATGCAGAGTCAGCATCTTAGTTACAATAAATACCAAAAAATATATATCTCGATCTTGTTGAGATAAAACACCACCTTTGGCATCATACAGGTACAAAGCTCAAGAATCAATGATTTTTAACTACAAATTGATGAAGTGGCAGATAATCTAATGCATGTGTGCTAATGGAAAAAAACATTTTAGACACATTAATTATTTGAATGTAAATTAATTTTTTCCCTACAGAGGGGTAACTCAAAACAACACTAATTAAGGCAATCAACCAAGTTGATGGACCCACCAGACATTTTGATCTCTTCATCTATAGGTATCTTGTCCATTATGACTCCAGGTCCACCTAGCCCAAATTGTTTTTAAACAAGCTACAATGTTTTGAGAACTGAACTGAACTAAACTAGCTGATTCGTCCACTTGGACCATCAATCACTTGGAATTCCAGTTCAGAATAAACCCCAAACCCATTTTGTTGAGAAAACTGGCTTCTTTTATTAAATTTACTCAAACTGGTGTGGTTGGACAGTGAACTACATGAAGCAGATGCAGGTTGCTTAAACTGTTCCAGTTTCAATTGATAAAGACAACATACACTTTCCCTTTTGTTCACACACACAATTCCCTTCACATTGTAGGTTTCCTACATCTCTAATCAGCCACAGGTCTTTCTCTAAGGGCTTCATTACTTCTTTTTTTTATTTTATATTTTACAAAAAATTTAATTTATTAATCCAAATTGATATCTTATTTTATGAAGAGAAAAGGGATTTTCCTATGGACTAAAAACATAATCAATTAATTAGTTGTTAAATCTCACACGCAAGGTTCTGAAAAGCGGTTGCGGTCGCCATAACGGTCGCGGTTGCGGGGTGTAAAGGCCGTAACGTAACGGTTGCGGTAACCGGAACCGTGAATTTTTTTATTTTTCGCACAATTTGAAAAAAATTTACCGATACGTATATTTTTTTCCATGATCATATTTATTGGGTTTAAAATAAATATTGATCAATTTTTGTAAATTTTTAAGTATGATCCAATATATTTCATATTTTTAAATCACTATAAACTGAGTTTTTTACATTTTATTTTAATAATTAATGACTTTATATAATACAAAAAATCAATCACTAACTATTATATATAAGATAAACAATGACAAAAGTAAGAGAATAAATAAGAGTCCAAATATATATATATATACATATTTTAACCAAACCAAATAGATGATGACCACACTTAATATTATTATTATTATTATTTTCAAACAATATGTAGATAGACACACACAAACAAAATAGTTGAGTGAGCTGAATAAAATAGCATAGGTCTTATAGCTTCAACAAATCAATAACATATTCTTTATCTTCCCTCTTCTCTCTCTCTATCTCTTGCTCCTCCATCTTCTCTCTTTATCTTCCCTCTTCTCTCTATCCCTCTTCTCTCATTTTCAGCTTTTTTTTTGTGTGGTTTTTCGAAAGTAGTTCGGAACCGTTACGTAATAGTGCGTAACAGGCCGTTACGGCACTGTTACGACCGCTACAACAGCCGCTACGGCCGACACACCTGTAAATCTTAATCACACTACAAAAGCGGCCGTAACGGGTGACGGTAACCACCACAACCGCTACATAACGGCGTTACGTAACGGTTGCGGCCGCTTTTTAAAACCTTGCTCACACGTAAACAGTCAGAATAATCGAGTTTGTTCCCTTGCAATTCCTTCAAGTTTGCAAAGCTATTTGTTACATAAAACAAAGGTTGCATATACTTAACAAATAGCTATTGTATATATATTCACATTGACTAATGAAAGGCTTAAAGGATTCCTACCTTTATCGCTCATTCCATGATCAGCTGTAAAAATATATGATGTCCTGTTGTCCTTGAAATAATTTTCAACAAGATTGTAAACACGTTCAGCAATATGATCAACAACCTTAACATTATTAAGATAGATGGATGAATAGGGCCGATGTGCATGACCATTTGAATCACAACCAAGTAGGTGTAGAAATACAACAAGATTATCTTGTAGAAGTAGTTGTTTCAATTTTGGGTCTTCATTGGACTTATTCAAGAGGCTCTGGAATTGATCAAATGACCACTCATCCAAAAAAGAAGCATCTGCAAGAACACTACTGAATAAATAAAGGATGAATTGAAGCGAAACCTTAAGAAGATCAATAGATCATGCATTAAGAACTGAGCATGAAAAACAAAAAGTAATGACCTCCAATACTATTAGTTTATTTTTTGAAGCAAACTACGACAAGGCCTTAGCATGTCTTTCATTTAAGAGGGAAAAAATGTAAACTTGTATGATCTAGCTTCATAATAGCATTGCAAGTCCACTGCTATGTTACATACACGAACTCAGGAATTGGTGTTGAGTGTGGGTATGTGTCTAAGCATTGGATTCATCTAAATCTCATGTCTAAGGATATTAGAAAATGACTATATATTTATATTTCATAATATTCTTCTCTTATCTTCTAGACTAACATGTTAGTTATAAAGTACCCTTGAGCATTTCATGTATAATATGAGAGTTTTATACATAGTTTTATGGTAAACTTGATTAATAACATGCTTGTTGGATACATATCCAACTTGACATATCAAAGATGTATCTCAAATGCTGGTCGCTTTAGCTCAAGAAAAACTTATAAAAGACAAAGAAATTGGTATCAACGAGAGTATGGGTACATCATACATTTAAAATATGCAAGTTACATAGGTCCACGGTCGCTTTAGCTCAAGAAAAACTTATAAAAGACAAAGAAATTGGTATCAACGAGAGTACAAAAGTTGGTAGTATTTTTTATTAGATAGGTGGGGAGGATGCAGCAAGAAGGCCACACCCACTGGTAGGAATATCCATTAAACCTAACATTCAAATTCCAATACCAAACCAATTGCAACAGTAAAACAAACTACATGTACCACAGAAAGATCCTATACTTGCCATGAGAGCCCTTGACACTTGATATTAGAATGATAGTGTAAAATGCATGGAAGGATAGCCAAAGCATTAGCGAGAATTTCACCGAAAAGGGAGCCACAAATGGCTGACACCTAAGTGAGATGATATTTGCCAAATTTGGCACAACCAGAAATGAATTAAGAGGAGCACAAGATACGCACACGGGCATTGGGTTTCAATCTAGAAATTAACATGCAATAGAAGAATAACTACGACTTGTACAGGTGCACACATTTTGGTTAGATTTACACGAGTATTCTGGAAAGTTTCCTGGATCCCTTGCTTTAAAAGAATAAGCAAAAGAACTTGGGCCTATGGCACATCCAACTTAAACAATGATAACAGATAATAAGTTTTCATCTTGAAAACAATTTGAGTCCAGAGGTTGAACCAAACCAGTCGCAAAATCTTCGAACTCATGAGGATATGAATTCCAGGTGCTATGTGGCAAGGCACTGCAGAATATTGGAACTATATCTGGGCTACCAAAAGCAAAAGTGTGCCGGCTTCGGTTAAAGACAGAATCAAACTCCACCGGATTTGCCTTCCATCCTAAAAACATAAAATGGATTTAATTTAGTGTGCAGAGCAAATACCTTAGCACAAATGCATTTCACAGGTGGTGAGTTATTTAAACTAATAACAAATGATTCACTTGAACTGGATCTGCTAACATGGCACAGAGATTAATAAAAAAAATAAAAAAGTGGAAAGTCTACCTTTTGTAACAGCACTAGGATCCTCATAGAAACCAGCAATTATAGAAACATGTCCAGGCCTTGACTCCGTCGGCGGACGAGCATGAGATACTCCCCACCGGCCTTGTCCTTTGATTACACTTCTCAAAAATGGTGCTCTGTAATTTCCTTCAGAATCGGGTTCAAAAAATTTGTCCGCCCTCAAACCATCAGCTGCAATTATAATGCCCAAACAAAGATGTTACAAGTCCTCAGATTCCGCATACCAAAAAAAGGATAAAATTCTAGGTATATGAGAGGTTAGGGCATTTCCAACCCTTAAACCTATATCAAATTTAAATTTGGGTAAAAATTACTCAAAAATCTCTCTCCACTCCTTGACTCAAACTTATACAAAATAAAGTTTTTCTTATTTTTTTAAACCCAAATCAAGGAAGACTCAAATGTTTACTCAAAAATTTCAAGGCCATTTTGTAGTCTTCAAATTTAGAACCATGCCACTATTGAAGCTTTGACTCAAATTTATGCTTAAATCTAAGTTTGTCCATTGGAGTGCTTCATATCAAATAAAGCTTTTTACTCAAAATTTGAGTATAAGGGCTGGAAATGACCTTACATTACATGTCAACAGTTCAAACCAGATGTGACAATTAGTAACAGAGACTAAGAACACATAAGCCCAAAGACTACTTGCAGGAAATAGAAGAACAAATCATCATGCAAATTGCTCTAGTGGGTCTGCCTCATTGGTTACTCACTATAAACAACAAAGTGAATTGAAAACTAATAGCAAGCAACTTATCTATAAAAGAAAAAAGGGCAGTAATCGATTGAGACAAATCATCAAACAGTTGGTGGGTGGGTTAGAATAGAAGATACCAACGAAAAGAAAAAGGCGTTTGGCTGGGGGGGCAGAGAAGCGAGGAGGAACAGGGTCCATGCCATGGACGATGGGGGTCTTGAAGTAAATGTCAAAAATGCTGAGCATGTACACAGCGTGGAGTACAACTCCAAGAACAACCAACCATGTCTCTCTTCTCTTCAACCACTTGTTGTTTCGTCTTTCCGTTGAAGAAGAAGAAGCTGCTGATCTGGCTGCAGCGCCGCCTCGGACTCCCAAGATCCCATCGCCGCCTCCCATGTTTGTCCTGGTCGCAAACTCAACTCAACTGATGAACTCGTATACGAGACAAACATACATTCGCTGGGGTTTTCTGGAAAATTAGGGTAAAACGGATCTTCAATTGTTGTGATCCGATGCAACACCTTTTAGCGGGCTGCTTCGGCTGTTCAAAACCTAGTCCCCAACAAGGCAGCTCAAAAATAAATTGGCCCCGTTTGGTTGCAGCTTTTTACAGTATAACTTAACATATTATAGATGATGAATTTAATTAAAAGTCAAAAAATTAATACTATTTATCAAAAGTCAAAAAATTATGACTATATAACTTCCAATAAGTTAGATTATCTTCTTATTTGAGAAGATAAGAAAAAGTTAAAAAATTAAAAAGTTACTCAAAAAGTTAAAAAGTTAACACTATTCACCAAAAGTCAATAATTACGACTACACAACTCTCAATCCTAATTTTCTCCTGCAAATCAATATTTACAATTTTTTAATACATATTTTTTCATAAAAAGTCAAAAAGTTAACCCAAACATCAATATTTGTTTCCTCAATTTTTTAGTCCAAAAAGATAAAAAGTGCACTTATTTAGAACACCTGAGTAATGTTTATTAAATAAGCTGTGAAATAATTTTTTAAATTAATTTTATTTTTTCTTATTCATTACTTGTCTACATTTTTCATAAAAAAATAATAATAATAACTCATAGTCTATTTAGGTTTTTTTTCTATTTTTAAAAAATAAAAAAAAATAGGAATATAATCTTAAATTAATATGTCCATAGCAAAAGCTGATAATCAAAAGTAAGGAGTGAGCAGCTTCTCAGAATCAGTTTTTTGAGTTAAAATAAGTTGTTAGAATCAGAAACTGTTTGAAATAAATTTAATCAAATATACCAAAATAACTTTTTCAAAACTAAAATTTATAAGTTAGCCAAAATAAATCACACCAAACACTCCATTATTCAAAATTAAGGTCGCTTTGGAGAGTGACTTTCTTAAATGATTTTTCAATTTTTTTATTAAAATATAAGATGAAAAATGTGTAAAAAAATAAAAGAAATTTTAATTTATTTTTTTGGTATGAATTGAAAATATTTTAATTTTTTTATTAAAATTTTATCATTTCAAAGGACCAGAGTATTAAAAAGTAGAGGGAATGTTTTTCTTTTTAGTGTAGATTTAAATAAGATAAATTTGCTACCAAAAAGTTGTAACAAATAAATTGTTTTTGTATTTTTAATATTAAAAAAAAAAAAGTTAGAAGTTATTGCTACACCCTTTTCCAACGATGGGGGATAGGATGTAAGAGAGAGATGGAAGAACAGAGAAAGAAGTAAATGCAGAAGGTAGGGAATAGATAACATATCTCATTTCATACGTGGAGAATTTACACAACACACCCCCCGAATCCGGATCGTCCGTTGCACTTCCCTGTAGCACATTCCTGTCGCCCTCCAAAACGACGTCGTTTTGGAGGGTTTTTTTTTTTTTTTTCTTTCTTTTCTTCTTCTTCTTTCTCTTCAGTCCATACTGAGGACTTTTCTTCTTCTTTCTCTTCCTCTGGTACCCAGAAGCAACAGAGCTCAGATAAATCGGCTTTCGAAGATAAGAAATTCTCCAAGTACTTGAAGAAGGTCAAGCCTCTCTATGAAAATACCCCCAAACTAAAATATTTCTGGGAAATTTCATTCACTTCTCTGCACTTCACTTTAGTTTGGGGGCATATAAAGAAGATTTCTGTGATGAAGCCGAACTGTTTCTGCGAGAAGAAGATTAAAATATTCATTAGTTTTGCTACGAGTGATTTTTTGCTACGAGAAGAAGATCTGTCCCGTGCCTCCTGCTTTTGAATTTTTTTCTACGAGTGGTTGATCTGTCAATTTCGAGAGTATATCAGTTTAAAAATACCCCCAAAATTTTTTTTATTTTTTTTTTTAAATTGGCCTGCAATTTACGAAGAAATCAACTGATTGATTGCAAACAAAAAATATTTTTTTGCGACGTAGTTGTTGATCTGTTGATTCGAAGAGTATATTGCTTTAAATATGATTTTTATTATTTTTTGAACGATAGATCTGAATAGTTTTGGAGGGTTTTTTTTTTTCTTCTTCTTTCTTTCTCTCTCTCTTCTTATCTCCTCTGTCCTTGTTGTGTCTCTGATTTCTTTGACAATTGGTAAGTACCAATCTCCCACAGAACAAAGCCACACCTTTATCGTTAATACATTGGATATATACACTTCGATTCATCAGCTGTAAACAAGGCTTAAAGCAACTGTGTCCATTGATAAGAAACAAGGAAAGAAACGAAAAAGTGTTAAAGAAGAAAACCCATTTTTTTACAGATCTGGAAACCATTAATACATCATAATTTTTCCAGATTTTTACAGATCTGGAAACCATTACTTGATTTACTTGTATAAGTTTTATACCTACATTTACAAAATTATCGATCAACTCTCAACATCTTTTTTCCAGATTTACTTAAACCAATTCTGGGTCTCCAGAGCTGCCTCAGAATAACTTTTATACCCAGAATAATTTCAAACCCAGAATAATTTCTCTGCTTCATCTTTTTTTTTTTACCCATCCAAAATTTCAAACCCAAGAACTAAAATCAAATTTCATCATCATCATCAAACCCAGAATAATTTCAAACCCAGAATAATTTCTTCATCATCATCAACAACAATAACTAAAAAAAAACCCATATTACCGGACAATTTGGGGAAATTATTATTATTATGCTTTCAATGCCTCGTTTGTTTTTGTTGTTATGTTTTCTGAGGAGAAGTGGCTGGAGTTGTATGCTGTTGTTTTTTTTTTTTTAGACAAGAGAGAGAGAGAGAAATAGCACCAAAACTCACAACCCTTGCTTTCAGAAATTGAAATTCCTCCGGAGAGGCACTGAGAACCGAGAGAGAGAGAGAGTTATCAGTGAGAGAGAGAGAGATACCAGTGTTGGAAAGAAAGAAAGAAAGAAAAAAGAAGAAGAAAAGAAAAAAAAAAAAAAAACCCTCCAAAACGACGTCGTTTTGGAGGGCGACAGGGTTGGGCCGCAGGAAAGGGCGACGGAGGATCCGAATTCCACACCCCCTCCCCAACAACACACACAGTAAAAAAAGAAAAAAACCATTGATTTGCAATAAGTTTGTTCATTTGCAATAAGGGTGATTTTATTGTTCAATTATATTATTGCAATAAAGAAACAGATCGAGCAACCCACCCCCAACAACACACAAAAAAAAGAAAAAAACCACTGATTTGCAATAAGTTTGTTCATTTGCAATAAGGGTGATTTTATTGTTCAATTATATTATTGCAATAAGGAAACAGATCGAGCAAGGTTTAAAAGAGCTTATGCATGACATGTAATTACACATTATTAATAGAACTTAAACTGCAACCAGAATACTATTTCAGTGCACAAAATACCAAAGCACACAATGAGACAATCAAAACAATGGTTCAGAAACTCAAGCCAACCCTTTGAGGACAAAGAACAAAATGACGACACCCACAAATCCAATCTTTACTGATTGAAATGGAGCAAGTCCACTTATTGCCCTCGAGTCATCAGGTGACGGGGCTGGGGCAGGTGACCACACTTCTGCTGCTGTGACTGCCAACACTGTCAATGCAAACATGAAGGCAATAATATCAGCAGCCTTTTGGAAAGCCATTGTTTTAATGGTCAGTGTTATATTGTCAGGTTCATTGTTTCTCTCCCATATATATAGGCAATTCTCTGCCTCTAGTGTGTTTGTCAATAAGTCTATGACATAACCTGTTCTCATAGGAGCATCAAGAAGAGTGATCATATCTAAGATTATCTTCATGTCTTTTTGGATGCTTACATATTTGGTATCAGAGCCAAGTTGGTAGTATGTTGAGTTTTTTATTGAGTTATCTTTTCCGTTTATATTCTTTTCATTTTCACTCTATTTAAATTAACTTCAGTCTCCCTATTCTTGTTTAACTTATCTTTGTATTCCACTTTGCCAGTAGTCACCCACTTTTCGTACCAATCCAGTGTAAGTCCTTAGGTTTAGGCAGTCGAAGGATATAGGTGTTCCCGGAAAGGGTATGAGCGAACACATTGTACGTGAAAACATGATAAGTTACAAAACGAGTTTTAGAAAATTGGATTTAATTTTATAGAATTAAAATGAGTCGATTATTCCGAAGTAACTCTTTAGTTAGCTCTAGATCTACAACTCTAGCTCCTATCCCTAGTACGGATATACTAATTAATGAAGAAGAACATGAATATCAAGATGTTAAAATTGATTTAAGCTGGAATATTCCTAAAGTAAAAACTAAGGAAATTTATAAAACTAGTTTTTTACAATCTACCTTTAATGTTGATTTACAAGTTAAAACAGTTGAACAAGTTTATACTTTAAGTAAACCACGGGAAACTTGCCAATTATTATCTAAAGAGTCAATCAGAAAACAACTCAAAGCTGGTCATAATTTTATCCATTTAGGATTAATCCAAGTAGGAATAAACTCATTAACCCAACAAGATAAAAATACTTTTGTCCTTTTATGTTTAAGAGATGCTCGTTTTATTAACTATCATGCTAGTGTAATAGGAATGATTGAATCTGATCTTCATAAAGGTTCAGTACATTTTAATTGTTTTCCTGATTTTACTTTAAGTTTACAGGATCCCCATATATTAAAGGTTTTAACATTAAATATACAATTATCTGGTGAATATACCAATATGTTAGAAATTGTTCATAATATTGCATTAATTTATCGAATTTATTTCAAATGCATAAAAACTAATTTATATGTTCAAGCTTTAACTAAAAGTCCCAAAGATAAAACCTTATTAATCCAAGATAGCACTAATGAAACTAACATTTCAGTTCCAAAAATGATTTGTTGGAAAGATATAAATCTTCCGGATGATTGGGTTACGGTAAATAAAAATTATTCCCAAAATCAACATGCTTTGACTAGTCATGATATTCAGAATATTCAACAATTTAATGATGGTTCTGTTTATATTAGATTTAATAGACCTTCTAGTCAATCTTCTCGACATAGTACCTCCAGTTTACTTACTAAAACTGATGAAAATGAAATCTTCAATACCCCATTATTCACTAGAAAAGATAGAAAACTTCATATTTGCGAACCTTTTTCGCAAACCCAACATATACATAGTAAATTAAAAGGAATTGATAATTCCTGTACTTTTCAAATTAGTAAACCAGTTTATTCCACTCACACACATCTTCAAGAAGAAGATACTATATCTCAAGATTCACCTACTCAAACTGATTTTAAAGTTGTCCCTCTTGTCAACCCATAATTGTTAACTTTAAGTAAACCTTTTACTTCAAACCTTAATAAACTTCGTGCTAAATTCTAATCTATTGCAAATAAATCAAAAATACACACATATCAACATAATTATGATACAAAATAACAATCTAAAATTACCAAGAAATTGTATAAATTTATGACAGAAATCAATACTGAAGTTAATTTCTTTGATTATTTAGAAAATTATTATCAAATAGTAAATGTTATCACCAAAACTAAATGGAAAACTTTTCCTACCACTTCTGTTCATCTAGTCACCCTTCTTTAGAAACCATTTTGATTGAACATAAAGGCATCATTGTTCATGCTTCTCCTTTTAAACTCCATAGTGACGAATCTGAAATTAAAAAGGTCATTGAACAAAATAATTATACCAATCAATGCTTAAAAACTATTGGTAAACAACTAGATAAACTCGAAACTACTTTTGAGGATTACTCCGTTAGTCATACTTCTACAAGTAAACCTTTAGATAAACCTCTTATTAATTTTCCTAGTACTACAAAACGATTAAGCTTAGCTACTCAAGATAATACTACAGTTGAAGCCATTGAAAAATTATTTACTAAAATGTCTACAAGCAAATGAATTATTGTCCTAACACAACAACCTCCTCTAGAATTTCCTAGCCATTCTGATACATCTACCGATAATGAAATCACTCAATTAGCACAACAATTTCAACCTTCTCATCTCAATAGAATCACACACCCTAAAGTTAATCCTACCACTCTTACCCAAAATTGGTACACTAAACCTACACCTCCCGATCTCCAATTTGAAGAAACCAATATTAGCAATCAATTTTTCGTTTCTAGTAAAAAATTATATAAATGGAATATAGATGATCTTAGTGAACATCAAATTCTCCAAAAACTCAATCATTTATCCATGGTTACGAACAGTTGCCTTACTAATTATCTTGATTATATTCAACTTGAAATTGTTATTTTAAGTACTACCGGATTTACTGGTATGCTCAAATCTTGGTGGCACAAATATTTTATTTCTGATCAACGAGAATCTATTCAACATGCTATCCAAATGGATGATAATGGTTTTCCTATCTTTGATGAAGAAATAGGTTCTAGTATATTTGATGGTATTAATACCTTAATATATACTATAGTCAAACATTTTATAGGAACACCGACTAATATTCATTCTCGTATCCATGATCAACTCAGTAATTTAACTTGCCCTACTCTAAGTAATTTTAGATGGTATAAAGATGTTTTTACTTCTAGAGTAATGCTTCGAGATGATTGTAAGTCATTTTAGAAAGAAAAATTTATTAATGGATTACCAAGTCTTTTTGCCCATAAAATTCGCGATGTTCTTAGTCAACCTACTGGTGTTATAGAATATGATCACTTAACCTACGGTGATATAATTAGCACAATTCAAAAGGAATGACTAAAAATGTGCATCGATCTGAAACTTAGTTAAAAAGTTGCTAAAGACAAACATAAAGCTAAATATGAATTAGGTAACTTCTGTGAACAATATGGCTTACCTCCCGTAGCATCTTCTCGAAGTAAAAATAATAAAAAGAAATCTTCTTATAAATACTTTACTAAATATAAAAAGAAATATTACCCTTCTAAATCAACTGATAAATATTATACTAAACCCAAAAAGAGAAATTTTCATAGGAAATCTAATCAATCTCAAAGGTCAAAACCTAAACCGGATGTTACTTGTTATAATTGTGGAAAAAATGGTTATTATTCCAATAAATGCAAAGTAAAAGAAAAACTTAAAGCTAAACTTAACCAATTATAGATTACTGATGAAAATCAACAACAAATACTTGACATATTTAAATTAGCCACTACTCCAAATCAAACTCTTGTCCCGTCTAGTCATTCATCTGGCGATGATATTCCCTCCAATGACACTTCTTCCTATTATTCTCCCACTGATAGTACTGACAATGAAATTGAATTAGGATGTAATGATACTTGTTGCAAAACAGTCAATGTTTTTAGTAAATCTCAACAAGAAGAAACTGCTCTCATTGAATTAATTAGTAGATTAGAATTGTCAAGACCCAACCCCAGAGGCTTAGAGTTGGAATCGTGACTTACTAACTTATTCTCATTCGTAATAATTTAAGCTGCGCAACGAAAATAATTGAACAGAAGTTCTATTACATCTTATTATTTAAGAAACAGAAAATACATTTCTAGGGCTTTCATTATTTTATTATTCAGAGACCAGCCCCGAACAGAGACAAAAGGAAGCAAAAATATAAAAAAAAGAAAAGTAAAATAGTGATTCATCATTAGTCCAAATGCAGGTTCCATTTTGTAGGGTTATGGATTTTCCTCACATCTCGTCACCTGAAAGGGTAACAGCTATAAGCACACAGCAGAGTGAGAAATGTTATGCCAAGTGTAGGGAATACAAAATATCCATAGATAATTAGTTAGGCTAAAACATTTGCAAAATTTAATTTAAAATGGCAATTTATTTAAAGTGGTAGAATACAGAAATCATGTAAATAAATAATCATAACCACGGTATAAACAGAACAGAACAGAGGTCACAGAGGTGACAGTCAGAACAGAGGTCAATGGATCCATGACAAACAGAGGACCACAAGGTGGTCAAACAGAGGCCAATGGTTATTTAAGTCCCCCAAGGCGTGGGACTTCCGTGGTGATACTTACAAAACATAATTGTTTATAAGGTTATAGTTAAATATATACTAAAATTTAAACAAACATATCCATGGGTTTCCTTTCAAGTAAATAGAGTTTAGAAAATAACCCACGTAACTGAAATATTTATAAACATAACTTTTATTTAAATAACTTAATAAATATAACTTGTTTGAAATAAGCTATGATAACTCAAAACATTTGTAAAACATATAATGGTAAATCAAGGTATAACATATCTCACCTTAATTATAACTCTTAACTTTACTTTGCTATTAGAACCCTTCTGGTATATGTTTCTTACCCTCAACAGACGTATCTCTCTCACAGACAACACTTAACCCTTTATTTGTATACACAGTTTAAGTGAATGGTTCTTCACTCTAAGCCCTTTATATATATATACACAGTTTAGGTGAATGATTTATCACTCTAAGGTTCCAAGGCTTAGGCGTCCAGCTGGCTGTTTTTGATAGATTTGTAATCTGTCTAATTAATGTTCCGTGATTTGTTTAGATAATCTGGCAGATTGTAATTGATGACGCTTGATCCGTTTTTATCTATTGTTTAGATAATCTGGCAGATTGTAATTGATGCCGATTGATCCGTTTTTATCTAATAAATTTGGTATTTAATTTATCTTAATAAATTTCTTCATCATATATTTAATAATCATAATGATAAATTAATTTACCTAACACATATAACTTATTCATTCCATATATTATTATTATTATTATTTATTTATTTATTATCTTTAACTTTAATTTGACTTAACTAGTATTAGAATTTCATATTTCTGGTCATTTGGCCCTAAATAAAAATCCCTAATTAATCTCATATGCTAAATTCGATTCTGTATTTATTATTACTTATTTAATAATATATATCACATACACCCATAAATATTTATGTGGCATTTCATTAAACATTCAGGGTGTCACAAGAAAATCCTGAATTAAAAATACAATATACTAATAAATTGAAATCCTTATTGACCAATAAAGATAAAAAAAACCTAAACATGATAAACCAATCATTAGTTTAACTAAAACTTTAGACCGATTTAAAAAGAAAAACATAAAGAAGTCACCTTACAAGATCTACAAAATGAAATTAATCATATTAAACTAACTATTCAAGAATTAAAAGCTAAGGACAAAACCTTAGAAGAAGACATTGCTCTATTAAAAACCAACAAAAGTCTTAATAATTTCCAACAATCCAATAAATCATCATCTGAATCTGAATCTGAATCTAGTTCTGAACCCGATCCAAACAAAGTCATCTTTGATAATAGAACTACTCCACATAATAGTGATCACGATAGTAATCACCTTAATCTAATTAATTGAATTAATATTCAGAAATGGCATTCGAAAGTCAAATTAGTTATTAATGATTTTGAAATAGAAGTCATCGCATTAATTGATACTGGCGCTGATTTAAATTGTATTCAAGAAGGATTAATTCCTACCAAATATTATCATAAGCCTACAGAACAATTAAGTTCTGCTAATGGAAGTCAAATGCATATCAAATATAAATTACCAAATGTACATATTTGTCAAAATAATGTTTGTTTCAAAACATCTTTTGTGTTTGTTTGAAACTTAACTGATAAGGTCATTTTAGGTACACCATTTATCTTTTTATTATATCATTTCACTACTACTCCTAAAGGAATAACTACACAAACTTTTGGTTACACTGTCACTTTTAAATTCTATCTCCACCAGAGATCAAAGAATTAAATCAATTAAAAGAATGTTCAATTTCTCAATCTATTAATCGATTAACCAAACAACTCAAATTTCTCAAAGAAGAAGTAAATTACAAGCGAATTGAATCTCAATTAACTAATCCCATTCGTATATCCAAAGTTGATGGATTTAAAAACCAATTAACAAATACCATTTGTTCTATTTTACCTAGTGCTTTTTGATATAGGAAAAAACATGTAGTAACACTCCCTTATATTAAAAATTTTAATGAAAAACAAATTCCTACAAATTCTAGACCTATCCAAATGAATCATGAATTAATGAAAATGTGCAAAAAAGAAATTAACGAATTATTAAAAAATAATATTATTAGTAAAAGTAAGTTACTTTGGTCTTGCCCTACTTTTTATGTCAATAAAAATGCTGAACTTGAACGAGGTGTTCCCCGATTAGTCATTAATTATAAACCACTAAACAAGGTTTTAGAATGGATCCGATATCCAATCCCTAATAAAAAAGATTTAATTAAAAGACGTAGTTAAGCCGTCATTTTTAGTAAATTCGATTTAAAAAGTGGATTTTGGCAAATACAAATTCATCCTGATGACCGTTATAAAACTGCCTTTACTATCCCTTTTGGTCATTACGAATGGAATGTCATGCCCTTTGGATTAAAAAATGCTCCTTAGTGAATTTCAAAATATTATGAATGAGATTTTTAATCCCTTTAGTCATTTTTCCATAGTTTACATCGATAATATCCTCATTTTCTCTAAGTCACTTGATGAACATTGGAAACATCTTAATTTCTTTTTCCATACTATCAAATATAATGGTTTAGTCATCTCTGCTCCTAAAATTAAACTTTTCCAAACTAAAGTTCGATTCTTAGGTTAGGTTCCTTAAATTACATTGCTGAATTTTATGAGGACCTTAGGAAAACTTGTCAACCCTTATTTGATCGGTTAAAAGATAATCCTCCATCTTGGTCTTCTACACATATTACTATTGTCCAACAAGTCAAAAAATATGTCAAGATTTTGCCCTGTCTTGGTATTCCTACTGAAAATTCTTTCAAAATTATTCAAACTGATGCCTCTGATGTTGGTTATAGAGGTATCATTCTTCAAAAAATCACTCCTCAGTCATCTGAACAAATCGTTCGTTTTCATTCTGGTGTCTGGAATAAAGCACAAAAGAATTATAGTACTATTAAATAAGAAATTTTATCTATTGTTTTATATATTAGTAAATTTCAAGATGATATTTTAAACCAAAATTTTTTATTACGTGTTGATTGTAAAAATGCTATATATGTTTTAGAAAAAGATGTTCAAAACATTGCTAGTAAGCATATTTTCGCCGATTGGCAATCTATTTTAAGTATTTTTTATTTTGATATTGAGGCCTCGTTTGGGAACAAGCTTTTTTAGTAACTTTTTGGCTTTATGGCTAAAATGTGATGTAAAAAAAACTAGTATGTTTGGAATGACTTTTGGCTTTTTACGAAAAAATGTGCAAAAAGTAGAGAGAAAATGGAATCTTTGACTTTTTGGTATGGGTTATTGGTTTTTTTAGTAACTTTTTGACTTTTTGGCTAAAATGAACACTTGCCAAACAAGGCCTGAATATATACCTGATCGTCAAAATTCTATTCCAGATTTCCTTACCTGCGAATTTTTACAGGGTAGATAAAGGATGGCTACTCCTTTTATTTCCTACTATAAATTAAAAGTCACCTATTATAGAAAGCTTATTTACCAAACTGCTTACCGTATTGCTTGCCTTAAGACAGCTCGCAAAACTACTCGCCGTGCACAATTCATACAATTTCATCAAATTACCAGTCGTCGCAATTTACTTGCTCATTATACTAATTGTCTTCATTTCCATATGAACAAATTTGATATCCTTAGTGGATGCTAATTCTGTTCACCTTATTTGCCTACAGATGTCAAGGCCATCTAGTAAAGCCATTGTTCCAACTAGTAAATCCATTGTCGTTCCTCCTATTGACCTAGTTACCAGATATCATCCTATTGACACTATCAACTGTTACCAAGTTCTTGGTAATATCCCTAAACCTAGTTATACATCCGCTCTTGCTTTAGATCCATTCGCTTCTTCTTCTTAGTCACTCACTCCTTACCCTCCTAACCCAGTCAAATCAGTGCGATCTGATTATGCCAAATTTCAATCAACTAATCTCTTTTTCAAAGAACCTATTCACAAGAATAACCATAATGTTCTTGATCTAGTTAAATCCTATTTCCCTCATGGATGGCATTTTGTTCCACTCCATCCAGAAAAGTCAATTACCTACTACAAAGATATTCTCTTTCATCATCAGTCAATAGTCATTAAACCCATCTATGATCGTACATACGCTAGTAAAGTTGTTTACAATTCTCTTTACATCCACAATATAGTTTCTCTTGATGAATAGGGTCCTCCTTTTCAACTCAGAGATTTACCTGGTCATACAATCCAATATAGTTATTATGACTATATGGATGCCTGGTTTAAAGTTCTCCTATATCAAAATAAGTCATACAGTCACTCCTGATTCCTCCAATTTGACCATAAATTCAAGTCAGAATTTCCCACTTGGTTTCTTCGATGGTGGACTCAGCATGGTGCTATTCCTGAAATCTTCCCCTCTGTTTTAATTGAACAAGTAAATTATTTCTCTTTTGTTTTTAAACTCAGTCAACAACAAAAACAATTTCCTTGGTTACTCATTTTTATATCCAAATACAAAGTTCTCTGGATATTTAAATGGCAATATGCTATTTTTGATAATCTGGTTATTCGCCAACACTTTGTTAAATGGTGGGATAATTTTAAACCCCTACGCATAATTGATCAAGTTCAAGAAGAATTCCCAGTCAATCTCTATGCACCAACACTTGCAATGGTCAAAGCTCAGCAGAACCCAACTGCTTCAGTCACCCAAGGAATTCAAGGAAGCCTAATTCCACCAGTTAGACTTGGAAGCCCAACAACCAGCTCTTCCAAGCCCAAATCATCCAAATCTAAGTCAGCTCAGTTAAAGCCCAAAACTAAGACCAAGTCATCCAGTGATGAATTAATCTAGATGGCCAAGCTGTTGATGGCCCAAGCCAAGTCACAGGTTGGAGATGAAACCTCTGAAGAATCTAGTTCCTCCGAGGCTTCAACCAATAATGATCCTTATGGGCCCCAGTTTCAAGATGCTCAGGACCCATATGCTTAAACAGTCAGCCATTGGATTCTATATATGTATAAATCAGCTTCAGTCACATCTCTTAATTTGAGAAAAGCTGCTGATATATATATATTGATTCCCCATTAGTCAATTGTGCAGTCACATTCCCTCACTGCAAGTAAAAAAAAAAAAAAGGGTAAAAAAGTTCTTGGTCACGGAAAAATGCTCTCTGCACCTATGTACCTCTTATTTTCAAGCTTTTCAGAAGTCACAAGTCTCACAGTATTTTCCAACTTTTGAAGTCACAAGCCTCATGGCTCCAATCACGGGCCTCACACTTCCAAGTTTCACAAGCTCAACAGTAATCAACTTTGCCTATAAAAGAGGCTTCTCAGTCAAGACCAAGGCAGAGGGAAAAAGAAGGAGTTCACAATTTTCTTTCGCAATTTCTCTGTGTCTTTGTAAAATTTTAAGTTTGTTTTAAAATTTAGTTTTAAAGGATGCAAGTAGAAGCTAAATTTTCCAGTTATTTTCAGTAAACAATTCTGTATTTTTCGATTACTTCCAGTAACCAATTGTAAGTTAATATTGTGATCTTAATCTACTTATTTGTTCTTATTTAAAACATTTTATTTAGTTTATTTATGTTTATTTAATTTGTTAGTTTATTAAATTTTTATTTAGTTTATTTATGTTTATTTAATTTGTTAGTTTATTAAATTTATGAACATATTTGCTTGAAATTGACTTGAGATTGTAACACAAAGAGACCAGACGGTATGAGCTGGAATTTTGTAACATATGATTGTATTGTTCTGGCCTGGTATCAATACCAAAGAAGCTTAACAATTTATCACCTAGTTCTGCTTCTTTATCAATAAGACTGGTTGGTACAACTTATTGGGACCGTTTATAGTTTTTTTTTTCATTTGGGAAATCATGCTAACAACTTTATGATGAAAAAATTGCATAATTGAGAAATTTTTTAATTGTTGAGAAGTTGATGGAGTAATGTTTTGAATTTCTGATTTTTTAATAACTTTTAATTTACAAGGAACTGCACTGAATGGAGTCAATATGCATGATGTGCCAAGGCTACATGGTTCCCCTCATTTGATGATTCCAAATGTAACTTGATCTACGTTCTCTTGTTATTTTCATATCTGTATTTCAGCATTGGATGCACAAACAGTAAGTAGAGTAACAGACAAAGTGAATTCTCTTGTTCAAAAGATTCAATGCCGTTTGACAAAAAATGAAATTTCCACTAATCAACAAGCATAAAGTGAATATTAATAAAATTTGCAGGGTAAAATTCAGTACACACCACAATAGGAATATATTTCTCTTCTCAAACACTTCTTTGTCGCTAATAGTTGCATCTCTAGTCATAATCAATGGAAAACAATATATTTTCCTTCCATTCTCTTCTCAAATTTATTACATATTCAAACCAATGTAACAACAACAGTGATCTTCTTCAAGGGCACTTGAACTTGCCGCCATGGGTGGTCATGTCAGTGTAGCACTTACCACACTGCTCTCGATTGCCATATGTTCCTGGTGGAACACATTTGCATCGGTCACAGCAAGTCATGCATGCCCTCAAGCATAGTCTCTTCCTTGAGTGTAATTTGCACCTCTCTACACAAAGGGGGATGCATTCTGCACATATTTATCAAATGCATTGTCAGAAAACTATAAACCGAATCAATCTAAGCCATGTGTCCCAATCACGTGAAAACATATGGTACCTATTCTTGTCCTTGGTGGGGGCTTAGTTGGTGGCTCATTGACTGGAGGAGCAGGAAGTACTGGTGGCTTGACCGGGGGAATGGTTGCCGGTGCCTTGACTGGGACTTGAGCAGGAACCGGTGCTTTCACTGGGCTGTGAGCTGGGGCTGGCACCAGGACTTTGGCATAAGTAGCCTAAACCAAGTTATCAAATTTAACATTCATTCAATATAATGGCTCAGCTATATGTAGGCTTCGGAAGCTCAATATTTGTATTCTCTTTTACATATATCAATAAATACAGTTGAAAAGGCAATTTTTTTTCCAATTAAACTGGTTTGTCAATGTCTAATTAACAAGGGAATCCTCCTAAAAATAGGAGGTCAAAACCCGCAACCTCTATCAAATAAACCAATATAGCCTTTTTTGTTAATTAGACTTAGAACTGTGCCCCCAATCATCTGGTGGGAAGCTGGAGTGAATATCACACAAAATGTATATAATTTGTTGGATATAATTGAACCAAAGTTATCTGAAAAACCAATTACTGAGCTATCTAGTCATAAAGAGGAGCCAGACATGGCTTTAACATTACCTCTGTCAAGAATTCCTCATCGTTACATGAAACATACGAAAGTGAAAGACGTCTACAGAAGTTAGAAATTTATAGGGAAAAAGGAAAGAATAATTTATCTAACTTAATGTTTTATGCTTAAATTAGAGCATGATTGAAGAACCCAATGAAGAAATATGTCTACTTATCCTACTCTCTATGCGAGGAAAAAAAAAAGTTCTGGTATTCGAGTCACGGAAATAATCTCTTTAGAAATGTAATAAGGTTGCGTGTATCTTACCCTCCTCAGATCTCATTTTAACAGGAGTCTCGTGCATTGAGTTGCTTGATAGGGAAAAAGGAAAGAACAATTTATCTAACTTAATGTTTTATGCTTAAATTAGAGCATGATCGAAGAACCCAATGAAGAAATATGTCTACTTATCCTACTCTCTATGCGAGGAAAAAAAAAAGTTCTGGTATTCGAGTCACTAAAATAATCTCTTTAGAAATGTAATAAGGTTGCGTGTATCTTACCCTCCTCAGATCCCACTTTAACAGGAGTCTCGTGCATTGAGTTGCTCATATTTTTTACTTTGTATTACTCAAGAAAAATGATATACAATCAAGCTCGACAAACCATAATGCATACACCCTTTTAGAGGGTTTGAGAGAGAGAGACATACCCTTGTAGCAAGTACAAGAAAAGAGGCTAGCAGAAAGAGCATAGTTTTCGAACCCATTGTAAAGTAGTATAACAAAAGACGCCAAAGAGTACTCAAAAGCTACTTGGTGAAGTGATGATTCAAGCAGAGCATGAAGCTGTTGTTTATATAGAGAGAGCAAGAGTGATGAAGACAAAAGTACTCCCAAGCTGGTGTGGGTCATATGATCAAATTCCAGCTTCACTAAGATCAGAGAGACAGTAGTGAATGGTCCTGGATGGATAGATGTGGTAGCTAAATCTGACTGAAGGCTCTCAACCCACATGCCACAAGCTTTGTGTCTGGCTGCTAAATTAATATATTCATTCTCATCGGAGTGTGTGTATGTACTGTTTGTTACAATAATTTATTAACCGGCACACGAGGTCTTTCTTAGGAACTTGGAGCTGAAGCCACATTCATGACTCTCACACCTTACTTGCCTTGCTGGTTCAGTTGGTCGACTTCATCATTTAAAAAATTAAAAAAAAATGAGGTTATATATGGACTCTGGTTCATCTTGGTTCTTTCATACTTGAAAACATGTCTACCCCCAGTACCTAGGGGAGCCATGACCAACACCATTGCCTCGTGGGCATAGAGGTATCTTTGTAATTTTTCAATTTAGCACTTTCTTCTACTCCAAAAAATGTTACTGAAAAGTTATTTTTTTATATGTGCCAAAGGGTTTAATCTTCATTAAAATGGTGGGCAGGCTTCTGTTCTACAGGCTAATTATAACAATTGCTACCCCATCAAGGGCCAGCAGTGCAAAATGGTTGGCCTAAGCTAGAAATTAACCCTAAAATTGTAACTTGCCTAGAGTTTTCCAACACCTTATAATAATATATAGTAATATTTAAATACTCCAACTCTCTTCACATGTGGTGTTTCAGTAGTCGCATGGTGGGTATCTATATCAAATACTACAAATCTTTGAATAAAACATGTTCCTAAAACTAACTTATGAAAGAAAGCATCAAAAAACTAGTACTCACTTGGATAAACTCATTATTAATTGGTGTGAGATCAGAACAAATTGATGCAATTGCTGAAGTTCTTTTGGATGTGAGATTTAAATTAGAGAACCAAACCCAAAAAAAAATTTGAAATGAAAAAATGAAAGGTTTATTACTTTAACAAGCATGGTACTTCGCTTTTGTTGTGTTAGGGCACCAATCACTTAGTAGAGGCATTCATACACACTGAAGATAAGCCAACTACAGGCTGGCATTTGTGGTGCTAGATTGGTGATTACCAAGGTTTGACCAGTGGCTCTATCTGTGGATTTGCTACTAAATTAATAGTACTATCTCATCTCATCTTAATTTAATTTATTAAAGAGTGTATTATTGCTAATAGTTTATGTTATGGACCCTCGGACGCGGTTTATTGGTCTTGAATTGAACAAACGTTTTCCAATGCAAGATTTCATGGATTTTCCTCATTACTTACATATTTTAGTTGTCAATTTGCTTATAAACAATTTTGTTAGTTTACTAGCAACCAGCTAGGATAGGACTATTGATCACTTGTTCTTAAGTTTCTCCATCCTAATCTATTTACAAGTTCTAAGTATTAGATCATGTTAAATATCAGAACACATAAATTTTGAGGCAGGGTCCAAGTAGTTGGGATGCATTTAGAGAATCTCATGCCTACAGATTATTTGTCCTAAATCTATTTGTCCTCTTATTTCAAAACATTAATTCGAAATGAGTTGGTGGTGTTTTAGATTTTAAAGTTCATTTATTACATAACATATCAATTAGTAAGAAAATTTGCAAAATTTGTTAGTTTGTGTAACAAATTTTCCAATAAAAATAAAACTGAAAAAAAGGTCAACAGTAAAGGGTTTCCTCTCTCCCATGCTCTGCATGTGAGATATCACAGGTCATCTTAATTAATCACGAACAGTGTTGTTAGCTAGGTTCATTGAGTTGAACCAGAAACAGAGTAACGGTTTATACCTAGTAAGCTGCACTGAACAAAACCACAATTAAATATCTACACTTCATCAGAATTGAACATTTTAGAACAACTTTTATACCATGTTTAGTAAGATAAGAACATGATTCCACTACGCCAGAATTTGCCTTTAACGGCGGTTTGTAACCGCCGTTAATAACCATACAACTGTCACAAAAACTTTCAACGGTGGTAAGACGACAAAAAGTGTAATCGTCATCTATACAAGTGTCGGAAATAATTTAACGGCGGTTATTTTACCGCCATTATTAATAGCGGCGGTATTCACGGCGGTTATTAACCGCCACATAAAAAATCGACGATCTTGAAAATAGGAGGAGGTTTGCAGAACCGTCGTAAATGTCATGCCTTTATCAACGGTATTTTAGAGTAAAAAATGACAGTTATTTACTGCCGCAAAAGACTACAAAAATTAACGGCATTTGTCTACCGCCGTGTCACGACCCAAACCCGGCCCTATGGGTTTAGCACCGTAACCGGCCAGTAATCCGTGATTACCGAAGGCCTGCTTAACAGTAATACAGTATAACAGAGTTCAGGGCCTGGCGGAAGCCAATACAGTAAGTAACTAGTGTCCTTTGAGCTGTGAAGATCTGTATGCCAAAAACATTTTTCATGCATTCATACGGTTCAGAACAGTACAGTCTATACAATCATACACAAACATTCAGTACAGGGACTAATCCCCTAATAACAGTACAGTAAAACAGTAGACAGTCTGTACAGTGATACAACACAGTGAGGAGACCGACGGGAAAGCTAAAACAAAATCCCAAGGCCATAACACGGCAATGCGGAACCTCACAGTGAGGCGCATAGGCTGGCTGACAAAACTGGAACTCTACCCCGGCGCTTCTAGCTCTGGTCCGGTGCCTGTACACCTACATATATATATGAGCAGTGAGCTAAAGCCCAGTGAATAACATAATGTATAAAGAGGTTAGGAATGTAATGTCCTTGCAGTAACGAAAACAGTTCATTAAACAGTATACCAGTCTTTCAGTCAGAACAGTTACTCAGTCATATGTGGTACATCCGTTAGCATATCAGTAAACAGTAGGTCTTAAAGACCCAATAGTAATGATGGCCAGTCATTCAGTAAACAGTATGGTTCCACAAGGGAACCGACAGAGATCTCTGTAACAGTAACAGTCAGTAACAGTAGTGCTAAGGATGCCACAGTACAGTTCAGAAATAAAGGACATACATTCATTCAGTAAATAATTCCAGTTCAGTAAACAGTTCAGTTCAGTATTCAAAAGATGACCATTTTGAACATATCTTTATACAATCGTTACTCACAGTGATTGGGCTACAATGTGCTAGAGCGCGTCTCTCCAGTCGCCAACCCTAAACAGTTAACAAATAGAACACACACTAAGTTTCACAGTCGGGAAGGACGATAATTAAATCCCTAAATTTCCTCGGTGTGGTTCTATGTCTATATCCTCATTAAGATGTCTTAAACTAGGCCTAAGAATGCCTAGAATGGGATGAGGATGCAAAAATACAGTTGGAAGGCATTTTTCAAAAGTTGCTGAAAATAGGCTCCTCGCTCGAGCGAGCCTTCCTTCGCTCGAGCGAGCTTCCAAAATCAAAGGCTTCGCTCGAGCGAACAATCCTTCGCTCGAGCGAATTGATGAACAGTAAAAGTACTGGATGCTCGAATTTTACGCGCGATACCACGCTCGATGCTCGCTCGAGCGAGCTTGCAAAACCAAAGGTCTCGCTCGAGCGAGGAATCCTTCGCTCGAGCGAGGAAGCCAAATCTGGAATTTCCAGATTTGTCTCCCAAGTTCGAACTAAGCATTCAAACATCCAAAACTCAACCTCTTGGCCCCAAATTCTGGAAAATACATCCCAATACAATGAATAACAAGTTTCAAAAGCTAATTTGCACATGCAAGGGCCAAGGGTTGGTCAATTAAAGCCATTTTCAAACCCATTTTCAAGAACACTTCAAAACATGCAATGTATGGGTTTTTAACCAAATCCCAGCTTCAATTCTTGTCCAAATGGACTCATTTCTTTGAAAACAATGTGGAAACATGGACTATGACAAAAACATGAACATGCATGTATAATCCCATCATGAATCCAACTCAAAAATCATTAATTTCACCATGCATGTAACAATGGAGTTCCAAATTCAACAATTATGAACAAAATCATGGCTTAATCTTACAATGGAGCATGAATCATGCAAGAACAAGCTTAAGGACAACAATGGAGACTTAAATTTCTTACCTAAGTCTTCAATCTCAAGGTTCAAGAGCCCAATCTAGCAATCTATGTTATGAATCCTTCAATCTTCTAGTAATTCCTCAAGAACAAGTTGAATTCACTCTAATCTCTCACTCTCTCCCTCTAAATTCGGTGGAACTAAGGGAAAAGGCTGATGAATGTTTGTGTTTTGAGTGTAAGGCTCAAACAATAACAAGGATAAACAAAAGTCACTCAATGGCAAAGTTGTAATTAAGCCAAACTTCGCAATTAACTCATTTAAATCTAATTTAATCATCCCTAATCAATTTTCAGATAAATATACCATTAAATCAGAAATATTCTGCTGATCATGGAACACTAAACGGTTTCTAATTCGGCCGCCGATAAGGCCTTCAATTAGCAGTTAAACACATAAACATAAACAGATAATTAACAATTCAAACAGATGCAACATGCAATTCAATAAATGAACTTATTCAAATTCAGTTCCAATTTCGATCGGTTTATTCAGTAACTCAATTCATTCAATCATCAGTCATTTTCGGTTCAGTTTAGCAGTAATCAGTATATAATTCAGTGGTTTATCGGTAATCAGTACGAGGGTTGTTACAGTCTCCCCTCCTTATAAGGAGTTTAGTCCTCTAAACTCGAGTTACCTTCAGTCTGGAAGAAAACAGGATTCAGCGGGAACAAATCAGGATATCGCCTAGCCATGTCATCTTCCCTTTCCCAAGTGGCATACCCACCACCATGATTCTGCCAGTCAACTTTCACTAGCGGGATCTCCTTGTTTCTCAGCTTCTTGATCCGTCTGTTCACAATCTGTATAGGCCGTTCCTCGTAAGTGTAGTCATCACTCAACACGATACGAGTAGGCTCAATCACGTGGAAGGGATCCCGAAGATAATCTCTCAACATCGAAATGTGAAAGACGTTATGCATGTGCTCCATTTCAGGAGGAAGTGCAACTTGATACGCCACCGGATTTATTTTCTCAATCACCTCATACGGCCCGACATATCTTGGCGCTAACTTGCCTTTAACTCCAAAACGAGTCTGGCCTTTCATTGGTGTCACTTTCACAAACACGTGATCACCCACTTCATACTCTCTGTCCCGTCTTCTGACGTCCGCATAACTTTTCTGTCTACTCTGTGCGGTTTTCAGTCTCTGCTGTATCAGTTTGATCTTTTCAGTCGTCTCATATACAATTTCGGGCCCAAGCAAAGGCCCATCTCCAACTTCTGCCCAGCAAATTGGAGATCTACACTTTCTGCCATACAATGCCTCGAAAGGCGCCATACCAATACTCGAATGGTAGCTGTTGTTGTAGGCGAATTCAGCCAACGGCAAATGACTTTCCCAGTTTCCTTGGAAATCAAGGACACACATTCTCAATAGATCCTCTAAAGTTTGGATGGTCCTTTCTGACTGTCCATCTGTCTGAGGATGATAGGCACTACTCAGCCTCAATTCAGTACCCAATGCAGTCTGTAGGCTCTGCCAAAACCTCGACGTAAACTTCGAATCCCTGTCAGAAACAATAGACACAGGCACTCCGTGCAATCTAACAATTTCATCAATGTAGATAACAGCCAATTTATCCGCATTATAGATTGTCTTGACAGGTAAGAAGTGTGCAGTTTTAGTCAGTCTATCAACAATAACCCAAATAGAATCCATACCTTTCCTGGAGCGAGGTAATCCAACGATAAAATCCATCGTGATATGCTCCCATTTCCACTCTGGTATGGGTAAGGGTTGCAGTAAGCCTGCGGGTCGCTGGTGTTCCGCTTTAACTTGTTGACAATGGAGACACTTGGACACAAATTCAGCGATCTCTTTCTTCATTCCTGGCCACCAGAAATTCTGTTTCAGATCTTGGTACATTTTCGTATTCCCTGGGTGGATAGACAATTTTGAATTGTGGCCTTCTTGCAGAACTCTTCTTTTCAATTCCGTGTCATTTGGTACACACAGTCTTTCTTGAAACTTCAATACATTATTCTCAAATTTGAACCCCGGTCTCGGTTTAGAATCTTTTT
Source organism: Camellia japonica (assembly GCA_030407325.1). Lineage (NCBI taxonomy): Eukaryota > Viridiplantae > Streptophyta > Magnoliopsida > Ericales > Theaceae > Camellia > Camellia japonica. Next base: position 3,057,492 of record JAPPVO010000002.1, read on the forward strand.
CTTCAATAACCTTTTTCAAGAAATCATCCAGTTGTTGTTTTTCCTTAATCTCTTCAATCAATGCTGGTTGAGCAGTAATGGCAGCTAAGGTTCCACCTTGTTCCTTCAAAACAATTTCAATTTCAGACTTTTCCAGATCATGAAGCAATTCTTTCTGTCCAGTCAGCAAACAGGCTAAGTTGGCAATTGACTTTCGGCTCAAAGCATCGGCAACGGTATTGGCTTTTCCTGGATGGTATAGAATCTGTAGGTCATAATCTTTGATCAGTTCAAGCCATCTCCGCTGTCTCATATTCAGTTCTTTCTGGGTGAAGAAGTACTTCAAACTCTTGTGGTCGGTATAAACTTCACATGTTGCCCCATACAGATAGTGACGCCAAATTTTCAATGCAAAAACCACTGCAGCAAGTTCAAGATCATGGGTTGGGTAATTCTTTTCATGCGGTCTCAACTGTCGGGAAGCATAAGCAATAACTCTCCCATTCTGCATTAAAACACATCCCAAACCCTTATGAGAAGCATCACTAAACACAGTATAACCATCCGTACCTGAAGGTAGAGTCAAAACCGGTGCAGTCACAAGTCGAGTTTTTAACTCTTGGAATGCTGATTCCCTCTGGTCAGTCCAGTCAAATGATATCCCCTTCTGTGTCAACTGAGTCAGTGGTAAGGCAATCTTGGAGAAATCTTTGACAAATCTTCTGTAATATCCAGCCAATCCCAAAAAGCTTCGGACTTCGGTTACATTTGTTGGTCTAGGCCAGTTTACTACAGCTTCGATTTTCTGTGGATCAACAGAAATTCCATCTTTGCTAACAACATGCCCCAAAAACATAACATGATCAATCCAGAATTCACATTTAGACAGTTTAGCATACAGTTTCTGTTCTCTTAGGGTCTGCAGGGCAAGTCTTAGATGGTGTTCATGTTCCTCAACAGTCTTAGAATAAATCAGTATGTCATCAATAAATACCACAATGAAATCATCAAGGTACGGTTTAAAAATTCTGTTCATAAGGTCCATAAATGCAGCAGGGGCATTCGTGACTCCGAATGGCATAACTAAAAATTCATAATGGCCATACCTCGTTCTAAAAGCAGTTTTACCGATGTCTTCTGGTTTAACTTTCACTTGGTGATACCCCGATCTAAGATCAATCTTGGAAAACACTTGTGCACCCTGTAACTGGTCAAATAAATCATCAATACGCGGTAATGGATATTTATTCTTTACAGTTACCTTGTTCAGTTCGCGGTAATCAATACACAGTCTCAGTGAGCCATCTTTCTTCTTCACAAACAAAACAGGTGCTCCCCACGGTGAAGTACTAGGCCTGATGAACTTCTTGTCTAACAGCTCTTGCAATTGTACTTTCAATTCCTTCAGTTCAGTTGGAGCCATTCTGTAAGGAGCTTTGGATATTGGCTGTGTACCCGGAATCACATCCACAGTAAATTCAATTTCCCTGTCAATCAGATCCCCTGGCAAATCATCTGGAAACACATCTGGGAATTCTCTGACTATAGGAATACAATTCACATCAGTTTTAACATCATTACTAGCAGATACAGTCAGTACAGAACACAGATATCCTTTACACCCCTTCCTAATCAGTTTGACAGCTTTCACAGAAGAAATCAGATATGGAGGAGGTACTACTCCACTCCCATTAAACACAAATTCAGGCAAACCCGGTGGACGGAAAACAACTTGTTTGGTCACACAATCAATAGTGGCATGATATTTTTGTAACCAATCCATCCCCAATATTACATCAAAGTGATCAATATTCAATGGCAGTAAATCAATAAATAGATGCATATCCCCAACAATAATCTCACAGGCAGGATACATATATGCACATGTCATGGATCCCCCAACAGGTGATGATACAGCTAGCAGATAGTTCATGGGTTCTAAGGGTCTATTCAATTTACGCGAAAAAGCATGCGATACATACGAATGCGTAGACCCCGAATCAATCAATACATATGCATTTTGAGCACAGATAGAGAGGATACCTGATACAACAGTCTCAGTATTTTGCACATCTCCCGGTACTAGGGCGAACACTCGGCCCTGCCTCATAGGCTCTTTCCCGGTAGTTTTGGGGTTAGGCTTTGGTGCTACATTTGTTGCTGCTGTGCTCGGTGTAGCTTTACCACTAACTGGTGGAGCAGAAGGGCAGTCTTTAATTCTGTGGCCCACCTTGCCACACCTGAAGCAAGCTCCAGAAATCTGATAGCAAACCCCTTTGTGCTTGTTGCCACATATGGAGCAGGGTGGAGTAAATCCACTCCCTTGGCTGGGGCTAGTCGTCGACCCCGTATTCTGTTTCTTGTTTGCTGGGTTATGCTTGCCTTTCTTGAATTTGAAACCCTGCCTTTTACCTTGCCACTCAGTGGTTGGTGTTTCAGATTGTTTCACTGCTGCGATATTCGTCTCGGCCATCAATGCCCGGTCGAGAACACCTACGTAAGTTGGCATTTTCAAAACACTTATTCGGTCCTGTATAGCAACACTAAGGCCGCCTTCAAACCTCCTGGCCTTCTTATAATCGGTATCCACCATATGTGGTGCATACCTAGCAAGTTCAGTAAATTGCTTCTCATATTCGGCAACAGACATTTTGCCCTGTCTTAGCTGTTCAAACTCAGTCACTTTTCTGTCTCTGATGCACTGAGGAAAATACTTTTCAAAGAAGGACTCCTTGAACTGAGCCCAAGTCATAATAGTATTTGCATCGCGGGTCAACATCCACCACCTTCTTGCTTCTTCCTGAAGGGTGAAGGTTGCTAACAGTACTTTATTGGCTTCGGAGCACGGAAACATTTCAAACAATTTTTCCGTTTCAAGCACCCAAGCTTCAGCCTTCAATGGTTCGAGGCCTCCCTGAAAGGATGGCGGTTTTAGCTTGCTGAATTTCTGGGTAAGAGCAATAATATCCCCCTCATTTACATTCACATTTTGCACATTCTGTTCCGGTTGTACCGGAGGAGGAGGAGGTGGGGGCGGTTGGTTCTGTTGTTGATCCAGTCTTTCAATTATCAGTCCCATCATTTGTTCAAGTCTGGCCATTCTGGCCTCAGAGGATGATGATTCAGTTTCATTGGTATTGTCCATGTCACTATAAACAGTTATAGCAGTTATCATTATAAGCAGTTGTATGATTAAACAGTTTGACATTTTAACATATAATCAGTCAGTCATAAGCACACACTTTTCAAATTCATGAGATGCCCTAATTGCTCTTCTAGGACACCCTATAGCTCATTTGGACACGTGTGTGCGGTATAACTCGTGGTTAAGTATCGCTCTGATACCACTCTGTCACGACCCAAACCCGGCCCTATGGGTTTAGCACCGTAACCGGCCAGTAATCCGTGATTACCGAAGGCCTGCTTAACAGTAATACAGTATAACAGAGTTCAGGGCCTGGCGGAAGCCAATACAGTAAGTAACTAGTGTCCTTTGAGCTGTGAAGATCTGTATGCCAAAAACATTTTTCATGCATTCATACGGTTCAGAACAGTACAGTCTATACAATCATACACAAACATTCAGTACAGGGACTAATCCCCTAATAACAGTACAGTAAAACAGTAGACAGTCTGTACAGTGATACAACCCAGTGAGGAGACCGACGGGAAAACTAAAACAAAATCCCAAGGCCATAACACGGCAATGCGGAACCTCACAGTGAGGCGCATAGGCTGGCTGACAAAACTGGAACTCTACCCCGGCGCTTCTAGCTCTGGTCCGGTGCCTGTACACCTACATATATATATGAGCAGTGAGCTAAAGCCCAGTGAATAACATAATGTATAAAGAGGTTAGGAATGTAATGTCCTTGCAGTAACGAAAACAGTTCATTAAACAGTATACCAGTCTTTCAGTCAGAACAGTTATTCAGTCATATGTGGTACATCCGTTAGCATATCAGTAAACAGTAGGTCTTAAAGACCCAATAGTAATGATGGCCAGTCATTCAGTAAACAGTATGGTTCCACAAGGGAACCGACAGAGATCTCTGTAACAGTAACAGTCAGTAACAGTAGTGCTAAGGATGCCACAGTACAGTTCAGAAATAAAGGACATACATTCATTCAGTAAATAATTCCAGTTCAGTAAACAGTTCAGTTCAGTATTCAAAAGATGACCATTTTGAACATATCTTTATACAATCGTTACTCACAGTGATTGGGCTACAATGTGCTAGAGCGCGTCTCTCCAGTCGCCAACCCTAAACAGTTAACAAATAGAACACACACTAAGTTTCACAGTCGGGAAGGACGATAATTAAATCCCTAAATTTCCTCGGTGTGGTTCTATGTCTATATCCTCATTAAGATGTCTTAAACTAGGCCTAAGAATGCCTAGAATGGGATGAGGATGCAAAAATACAGTTGGAAGGCATTTTTCAAAAGTTGCTGAAAATAGGCTCCTCGCTCGAGCGAGCCTTCCTTCGCTCGAGCGAGCTTCCAAAATCAAAGGCTTCGCTCGAGCGAACAATCCTTCGCTCGAGCGAATTGATGAACAGTAAAAGTACTGGATGCTCGAATTTTACGCGCGATACCACGCTCGATGCTCGCTCGAGCGAGCTTGCAAAACCAAAGGTCTCGCTCGAGCGAGGAATCCTTCGCTCGAGCGAGGAAGCCAAATCTGGAATTTCCAGATTTGTCTCCCAAGTTCGAACTAAGCATTCAAACATCCAAAACTCAACCTCTTGGCCCCAAATTCTGGAAAATACATCCCAATACAATGAATAACAAGTTTCAAAAGCTAATTTGCACATGCAAGGGCCAAGGGTTGGTCAATTAAAGCCATTTTCAAACCCATTTTCAAGAACACTTCAAAACATGCAATGTATGGGTTTTTAACCAAATCCCAGCTTCAATTCTTGTCCAAATGGACTCATTTCTTTGAAAACAATGTGGAAACATGGACTATGACAAAAACATGAACATGCATGTATAATCCCATCATGAATCCAACTCAAAAATCATTAATTTCACCATGCATGTAACAATGGAGTTCCAAATTCAACAATTATGAACAAAATCATGGCTTAATCTTACAATGGAGCATGAATCATGCAAGAACAAGCTTAAGGACAACAATGGAGACTTAAATTTCTTACCTAAGTCTTCAATCTCAAGGTTCAAGAGCCCAATCTAGCAATCTATGTTATGAATCCTTCAATCTTCTAGTAATTCCTCAAGAACAAGTTGAATTCACTCTAATCTCTCACTCTCTCCCTCTAAATTCGGTGGAACTAAGGGAAAAGGCTGATGAATGTTTGTGTTTTGAGTGTAAGGCTCAAACAATAACAAGGATAAACAAAAGTCACTCAATGGCAAAGTTGTAATTAAGCCAAACTTCGCAATTAACTCATTTAAATCTAATTTAATCATCCCTAATCAATTTTCAGATAAATATACCATTAAATCAGAAATATTCTGCTGATCATGGAACACTAAACGGTTTCTAATTCGGCCGCCGATAAGGCCTTCAATTAGCAGTTAAACACATAAACATAAACAGATAATTAACAATTCAAACAGATGCAACATGCAATTCAATAAATGAACTTATTCAAATTCAGTTCCAATTTCGATCGGTTTATTCAGTAACTCAATTCATTCGATCATCAGTCATTTTCGGTTCAGTTTAGCAGTAATCAGTATATAATTCAGTGGTTTATCGGTAATCAGTACGAGGGTTGTTACACGCCGTTAAATAAATTTCAAAATTAAATATAATTTTCTTTTAGCGACAAAATTAAACCGCCGTTAATTATGAACCATTTGTTAATGATAGAATTTTAGAGTAAAAAATGGCAGTTTTTTACTGCCGCAAAAGATGACAACAATTAACGGCATTTATTTATCGCCGTTAAATATATTTCAAAATAAATATGATTTTCTTTTAGCGACAAAATTAAACTGCCAAAAATTATGAACCATTTGTTAAACTGACTTTGTTTATACATTTATATTCAATACCTGCTAGTGTACTCAATGAAAATCATTCAATAAAAGTGTATAACCTACTAAAACTTCCATACATTCAATATAACAATATATAAGCTGCCACAATGCAATTTATAGCCATACAAATCCATACACCATATTCAATTAACAAAATCTATTCCAAAATACATGTCACATGTAGCAAAGTTCTAAATACATGTCACTTGTAGCAATTAGTTCCAAAATACATGTCACTTGTAGCAATTGGTTCAAAATATTTGTCTCAAAATATATAGTGTCAAAATAAAAGTCCCAAAAGACATTTGCATTTACATGGTCCTCCTAGCTCCCCCAATCTGCAAAATGCTACAACTAGTTCCAAAATATTGTCTCAAAACACAAGTGCCACAATAAAAAGTCCCAAAAAGCATGTACATCATCTACATGTTCTATCTAGCTCCTTTCAAACCCGCAAATGTAGCAATTAGTTGCAAAATATTTGTCTCAAAACACAAGTGCCAAAATAAAAGTTCCAAAAAGTATGTCCTTTATCTACATGGTCCATCTAATTCCCCTCAATCTGCAAAGTCTGCAAATGGATCCTCAATCTGCACATGTATAAAAAGATATAAATTTAGTTACCACTAAGATTTAAAAATATAATAAATATAGTATTAGTGCATATGCATTACATCAACCGAAGGCTAAGCTACACATTTGTGAAGTGCATCTCCAACTGTTTTGACACCTTCAAGAGCTGTAGGAAAATTTAATGTATTATTGATTGATTGTATTCAATATCTTTTTTGTTGTTGAATTTACAATGAATAAAGAGCTACACTCTCCATTATATAGGAGAAAACATTACAAGCATCATCATGCAAAAAATGGATCCACTAACCGAAAGGAAATGCACTCATCTAAAACCTAACACACTTAACATAAAATAATCTAAAACCTAACACACTAACATAAAATAATCTAAAACCTAACACACTAACATAAAATATTCTAACAGCCCCCCGCAAACTCAAGGGGGTTAGGAACTAACAAACGTGAGTTTGGAGAGAGTAACAAAACAGGAAAATAATCTGACAAATAAAATAAAAGTGGATAGGAGACACTGTATGGTCGTGTCAGACCGTTGTAGAAGACCGTATGGTTATGGCAGACCGATGTAGAAGACAGTTTATGGGGTCATGTCGGACCGTTGTAGAAGACACTATATGGCTGTGTCAAACCGTTGTAGCAGATAACCGAAATAAATGTCGGGACAGTTTATCGAGTCTTGTCGGACCCATATAGGAGCTAACCGGAATCAATGTCGGGACAGTTTACCGAGTCTTGTCGGACCCTTAAAGGAGCTAACCGGAATCAATGTCGGGACAGTTTACAGAGTCTTGTCGGACCCATATAGGAGCTAACCGGAATCAAAGTCGGGATAGTTTACAGAGTCTTGTCGGACCCATATAGAAGCTAACCGGAATCAAAGTCGGGACAGTTTACAGAGTCTTGTCGGACCCTTAAAAATTGCACCCTCAAAAGGCGTGCTCAATCTTATCAAAAGGCGTGCCATCAAAAGGTGTGCCCGACAGCCATCAAAAGTCGAGCCATCAAAAGGCGTGCCATCAAAAGGTGTGCCCGACAGCCATCAAAAGGCGCGTCGATTTGTCGTCTAGCGCCGAGCGACGCGCGATACGCGTGGCTGTTGTGGCTATTTAACGAAAACACTTGCTGAAAACCTCTGAAAACCTCTGAAAATCTCTTCGTTTTTGCTGAGAGAGATTATCCCTGAAACACTCTACAACCAACCCTGAATATGGCCTCTTCTTCCCGCTCAGCTACCCAGAACATAGCCTCTTCGTCCCGTGGTCTTACTCTCTTTCCCGACCTCAACGAGGCCACAACTCAGAATATAGCCCTTAAACCTCAACCAAGCCCCCCTGGTTTTGCGCCTTTGAACTATCCGATGGTGGCAGTTGAGCAGATAATGGCTGCTCAATCTGATATTGAGGCCAATTATTATACATTGAGGTCTTGTGTTGAGACAATGACGGCGGTCAACAACCTGTCGCACCGGCTTCAGAGTAGAACAACTGAGGTGCAGCAGGTAAAAGCCCAACTGGCTCTGCTCCAGCGCATGTATATGGATGCCCGAGCAGAGATATGTGTGCTGAAGGCAGAAAATAAGGAACTGAAGCGGAAGGCCACCGTGATGCTCAGATTTGGAGGGCCGCCATATGTGACAGTTGAGGAGCAACGGGAAGTGAACGTGCTCGGCGGCGTGGGAAACATGGAGGCAGCACCGGCAAGGGACGCCCAAGACAAAGGCAAAAAGAAGAGAACAGCTGAAGAGGCGAAAAAGTAAGGCTGGTTGATGGGGTGGTTGTAGGTTGGAGATTGTTTGGTTTTTATTTTTTTTTTATTTTTTTTTTTAATGTAAAATGGTGATCGAGTTTGATCCCTGGCATGAATAAAATACAGTTGGTGTGCAAATCTAAATGGTATGAATTTGATTTGAAAAAGATTAAAAATAATGTGAAAGAAAAATAAAGAAAGAAATAATGTGAAAGAAAACATATTGAGAAATATATTTGAAAAAAATGTCGATTTTTTTTTTTTTGGAAAATAATAATAATAAGAATAATAGAGGAATGTGAAAAGCAGGTGCGCTGGTGGGTTGCGCTGGTGGGTTGGAAAGTGGAATTGAGTGGGTGAAACATTAAAAATAAAAAGAAAGGAAAATAGAGAGATTGAAAAGTAGGGAGAGAGAGAGAGCACATGCAATTTTTCAGGTAGACAGACTGGCACGATGGGTAGGGGAGACACAGTGGCAGCAATTTCAACTTTTGAGGGACGGTTTTAATATTTTAGACTTCGCCATTCAGTACTCGTGCATTTACATCGTTGAATCTCCTCCTTGTTCTTTACCTTGCTCAATATCTAATGTGCTAGAGACTTGTTTCAGATCTTCAAATGGAAATAGAAGCCGCCCACCACTAGTCTCTGGCATCCCAAGCCCTTCTAGAGAGAAATGAAGGGTAGGTGTGAATTCCTGCAGAGAAAACCCAGATGAGAAAATTGGGTTCTGATCCGACATCGGCATCGGCATGAAGGAAGAATTCAACCCCCTTGAACAACTAATCCCAGTCAGAAGCTCCATAGCTGAAAGGTTTTTGACGGTGGCGGAGAAGGTGGTGGTCAGTCAGCGGCGGATCTACAAAGAGCAAGAAGGAAGTTTAGGACGACAGCGATCTGAGGGAGACAGCTGCGATCTGAAGTAGACGATAGCAAAGGACGATGATGGAGACGATCTGAGGCGATTTGAGGCAGAAGGGACAACTCCAGCGACTCCGACGACTCGCCGTTGTTGATTCGCGTGATGGCGGAGTCATGGTGGTTAAACTCAGATCGGGGATCAAAGACTACAGATCTAAGATTGAGAACAAGCATGTTCATCACAACAATCTGTAGTTGAATGGCTTCTAGAGGAGACGCTCCTCCCATTATAAGGCCGATCATTGCTCCGGGAAGCGATATGAGGCCGACGGTTTTGGCATTGTCCAAGACCGGAGAGAGGGCAATAACTAGAGCTCTTTTCACTTGTTGAATTGTTGCTTGACGAGGAGTATCCCCAAGAGCTAATGCTGTCTCCACCAAGTTCATTTGGACCTTAATATCATCCCGGAGTCTTTTCATGGTAACCCCAGTGACTGTCATTGAATTGCCAACCATCATCCCTGCAACTGGGATGATGTACCTTGGAGTGAAAGGGAAAAACGTTCAGCACAACTAGCTGGTCACTGCAGTTCCAGCGAGAATGGAGACTCTTGCAACATACTTCCCCTTAGGAACGTGTTTGGCACGTTGACCTGCTGTATAACCAGGTGACATTTTTTTGAGCAAAGATAAGCAAGGATAATCCAAATATAGGTGAACTTGATGTGTATTGATAGAGATTACAGCAGAATAGGTTGAGGTCCGGCGGACGGCCAAGGCAAGGTTGCCGCCCGCCGGTAAGGCGAAGAACACCAAGAGCTTAACCTATAGCTCTGATACCATGTAGGAAAATTTAATGTATTATTGATTGATTGTATTCAATATCTTTTTTGTTGTTGAATTTACAATGAATAAAGAGCTACACTCTCCATTATATAGGAGAAAACATTACAAGCATCATCATGCAAAAAATGGATCCACTAACCGAAAGGAAATGCACTCATCTAAAACCTAACACACTTAACATAAAATAATCTAAAACCTAACACACTAACATAAAATAATCTAAAACCTAACACACTAACATAAAATATTCTAACAAGAGCTTTCACCAAATTTTGACGAGGCTTTATTGTTTTCGTAATACGAACTTCCCAAAATTCTTCGTTGTCTACCTACTACTTTGGATGGGTCCTTAGAAATAACTGTGCCAATTGCCACAACTTGTTTTGGCAATTTAGAAGTAAGTAATTCTACTTCTCGTGCAACCTTAAAAAAAAATTAATGTGTAAATGTTGTGTATGAAAGCAATCACATTAAAGTATTTAGGATTAAATACACTTTACCCCCTTCTATTGACCCATGCTGGTAGCTATTGAAACTTTTATAAAATAGGCATAAAAGAAAGTAAAAATTAAGTAAACATGTGAATTTCAGCTCAAGGTTCCAATTCATAGCGTAACATGTAATGGTAATTGCTCTATATTTGATGGTTATTCAAATTAAATTACCTGCTCCACTTGATGACTGCAATTCATGATTACTTTGTTGGGAAGAGCTCAAGGTTGGAGTCATATTTTGCAAAGAGGTTGTAGTGGTTGCGACTGTGGTTTTGACTGCGGTTGTGGTAGAGGCTGAGGCTGAGGATGTGACTAATTAGTAGTAGATGCTGGTTGTGAAACATCAGCCATGGAGCCAGCTGTCCAACGGGGTTGCTTTCTGAAAAATCTAGAAATTCTCTAGATGTTGATTTGTGATTATGTATCAATTTTAAGCAGTAAACAACAATCCCAATCAAACAATCAAGACAAATCGACACAACGATTTTACATGGAAAAACCACAATTTGACACCTCCAATTGTGATAAAAAACCACGGGCAACAGCTACAAAACAATCCACTAAGAAGATATAAAGGAATTACACATGTATACTCTTAATTACCTAGTGAATCCAGGCCCGAATTGAACCAACCCTTATGTGCCTCTTCCAACCCCGTCTTCACCTCGAAATTGTCTTGACGATGAGCCACTCCAGAATCCACCAAAGCTTCAGGCTCGAATTCTTCAGAATCCACCGAAGAACAACTCTCTCTTTTGTGTAGAACAAACAAATAATCCTTTGATGTATACTCTTTAAACCATGAGTTGAATACTCAATCAAAACATCAAAGAAAAACTAGCAAAATATCCCCAGATATAAACCTTAATATCCAAGAAGAAGATCTGGAAGAGTAATCCTAGATTCAGAGCAACTTGCGAATTTATAGAATTTGAAATCGCGAGGTCCGCTCGAGCGTGGGAATTGACGCTCGAGCGGGGACTCTATATGACGTGCTCCGCACTAGGGTGTACGTTCGAGCGCGGAAATGGACGCTCGAGCGTGAAAATACGATCACAATATATTTGCAGACTCACCAAACTTCTGAAACTCAGCATTCTCCGCTCGAGCGAGGGAATGTCCGCTCGAGCGGACATGCAACTTTGAATGTATTTTTGCATTTTGCTTCGGGGGCGCTGCCCCTCAACCGCGCGAGCTGACCAGGCAGCTCGACCCCCGTCATAATCAGCGAAGTGGCAATCTTGAAAGCATTAACATTACAAACTTCTCTGCAAGGCACAATTCGGGTTGGATTCGCATCTAAACACTCATAGTCTTACTGAAATAAAAAGTGCGAAAACAAGTACAACTGAAAGGAGTTTTGTCAAACGGGATTGCCAAGAATAAAAACCTAACACTTTTGTTTCATAGTCATCTGGAAAAAAACAAAACAAAACAAAAAAGTATTTGAACACTTGTTATTTAGATGCAAGGATGTACAAATAAGTATGAAATTATGCATGCAAACTTATGTGTTACAAACGTAAGTATGAAATTATATATACAAGCTTATGCAAGGATGCAAGGTTGTAGTGCCTGCGGTTGTGGCTGTGATTGCTGCTGTGCCGGTTGTGGCTACGACTGAGGCTGTGGCTGATGCTGTGACTGATTAGTAGTAGGTGCTGGTTGTGAAACATTAGCCATGGAGCCAGCTGTCTAACATGGCTGCTTTCGTTTTGTAGTCATCTAAAAAAAAAAAAAAACACATTTGAATGCTTATTAGTTAGATGCAAGGATGTGCAAATAAGTATGAAATTATATATGCAAACTTATGTGTTACAAACTTAAGTATGAAATTATATATGCAAACTTATGCAAGGCCCATGAAGGTTGTAGTGCCTGCTGTTGCAACTGTGATTGTGGCTGTGGTTGTAGGTACGCCGATTGTGGCTGAGACTGAGGCTGTGGTTGATGTTGTGACTGATTAGTAGTAGGTGCTGGTTGTGAAACATTAGCCATGGAGCCAGTTGTTCAACAAGGCTGCTTTCGTTTCGTAGTCATCTAAAAAAAAAAAAGAAAAAAAAAACACATTTGAATACTTATTAGTTAGATACAAGAATGTGCTAATGAATACAAATTAAATAACAAGTAAATAAGTCTCACTGTCTTACATGTGCTAACTTTTAGGATAACATAGAATCATGCACAAAAGAACTAATAATCGTTATCATAGTCGTCATCATCACTGTCACCACCATCAACATAAATATCATCACTGTCATCATCACTTTCATCATCATAATCATCTTCTTTTTCATCACTATCATCGTCATAATCCTTCTCTTCACCACTATAATCTATAGTGGCATCATCACCACCATCAACAGTTGTTCCATTCACATTTGACCGAACCCAATCAACATCATCCTCTTGAATGTATGTTGAATCATCTAGATGTTGACCAGAATATGGCTCAACTTGCGGACATGTTATTGCATCTTCAAAAGATTCTCTCTCGTGCATATCATACAAATCCCTGGGTGTCATCTTCACAACTATATGCCAATCTTTCTCAATAGGGTCTTGTATATACCAAAACTTGTTGTGCTTGGGATGCAAAGATGAATGGTTCATCTGACATTCGATTTTGTTGATACAAAAGATGCTTAAAATTCACAAGTGTAAACTTGAACTCATCTTGCCTCTTCCCCACATTGTTATCAACCCAATTACATTTGAATAACACAAACTTGAAGTCATTAGAATATCTCAACTCAGTTATATCAGTCAAAACCCCATAGAAAGTAACTTCTCCACTAATTGGTCGTCTATCTCTTGAACTTGCATAACTTTGTGTATATGCAATCAATAACCAAGGAGGCAAGTTATATGACATCATCACAACAGGCCACGTGCTATGAGCAATGCTCATTGTCCTAAATGGGTTAAAACCATCAGATGCTAATCCAAGTCTGACATTTCGACTGTCACTAGCAAAATCTTGATTTTTTTCATCAAAAGTTTTCCATGCAAGTGAATCAGCTGGATGTCTCAATATCCCATCATCGGTGCGTTCATTTGCATGCCATGTCATGAGTGATGCTGTTTTTGTTGACATGAATAGCCTTTGGAGCCTTGGCTTTAAAGGAAAATGCCTTACTTGTTTGGCAGGAATTTGTGTTACTTTAGTGGTTCCATCCTCTAAACGAAATTTCGATTCATTATATCTTGATCTCCCACAAATTTCACATTTATCAAGCATTTTTTTGTCTTTCCAAAACAACATACAATCCTTAGGATAAGCATCATACTTTGTGTAACTAAAGCCTAAGGCTTCGTTGAACTTCTTTGCTTCATAGTATGAGTCCGGCAATGTTTCACCCTCGGGAAATGCCTCCTTCAACAACTCAAGCAACATATCAAATGATGTATTAGTCCATCCATTAAGTACCTTTATGTGCAACAATCGAACAACAAAAGAAAGAGTTGTGAACCTCTTGCAACTTGGGTACAACTCACGTTGTGCATCTTCTAATAGTTTAAAGAATTTCTTTGTCTCCTCATTAGGCCCCAATCCCATATTTTCATGTATTTGATTTTCAGTAAAGACACTATCTTCCATTGGAACTCGAAATGTGTCATGTACCAAATCAATCATATCATCAATTATATCGAATTCTTGATTTTCATTCACTTCATTTCTACCACATGGAGCCAAGGCCTCCCCATGAATTGTCCATCTTATGTAGTTAGTGTTAAACCCATTTATGATGATTTGCTCTCTTACGCCATTTCGTGTCTCATATCTAAGGTTAACACATTTCTTACACGGACAATATATCTTCGACTCTAAAAGCTTATTAGCATAAGCAAACTCAATAAACTTTTCAACCCCTTCCACATATGTAGGGTCTAACCTATTTTTTATATGAATCCAATCCTTATCCATACCAATTATCTTCAAGATTACCTGAAATTTTATATGTAAACACTTATATAACAAAGAAATTAAAAAGTATGAGTCAGCATATAATTAGCATGATTATATACAATAAAGAAATTCAAAAAAAGAAGAAGGTGCAAGTCTGAATATAAACATAGAGAATCATTTGCCTTAGTTAGTTGGACTACCAAGTGTCTTCAAATAACTTATTTTGATACATATCAACACAAAAATAAAGAATCATAAATATAGGACAGTTGGCATCTTAGTTCGAAGAAGTTTGGGGCTACAAACAGAATTTTTCCAAAAGCTAAGTCTTTGTTTAAGGAATTGTGTTATGATATCCACTACTTACTTGAGTACATGCAAAAACTAAATGAATTGATTTTGAAAGAGTTTGGGTTAGTACAAATTTGGCAAGAAATGCTGAAAATCTTTTCATTTTCTCTTTGCTTTTATTTTAGAAAATATCCAGGCATTGCAGTTGGGACAAGAGCCATATTCTCCATATGGATCTAGCAGTCAAAGATGTCACATGTGTTTACGATTTGATCCACTGCATAAAGTGATGGAGCGATAAAAAAGAAAGAAAAAGAAGTGCCATATGTTTCTATGAAGGCCAGTCAGTTTAGGATATAAAGTCTATCCATAGCTACTATTTCAGTGAATTTTGCATGTCAAAGTCTATTTCAAGCTGAAGTAAAGCATTAAGATAAGTGCTAAGGAATGAAGAATTTATGTTATTTTCCTACCAAAGCTTCAAATAATTTATGGCAATCACAAAAACATGGAAAATTTAAAAATTGAAATATCTATGCATTAAAAATAGTTCATCAAAACATAAGTATGTATATATATATTTATGAAACAAAGGCACAACAAGAAGGTTCAAAATCCAACAAATAGTTAATATATATATATATCCAGTTGAAGCAGAGCAAGGCCATAGCTACAACAGAGCAGCCAAGGCCACAGCAGCCACAGTTCAGCTGCAACCAAGGCCATAGTCCAGCAACCAAGGCCACACCCAAGGCTGTAGCTCAAAGCAAACAGTCCAGTTAATGTTATCAAGTCTTTCATCAATATATAAATCTAATGTCTCAGGTTGGTAGATAAAGTTAAAGTAAGCTTTTTTGTAATTTTCTTCGTCCTCTCTTCTACCACATTCCTAGCTCTCCAAGCACGCCATGGCTTCTAAGCTCCAGAGATTGGTAGATAAAGTTAAAGTATGCTTCTTCGTAATTTTCTTTTCACTATCTCTTCCTTTTACTCGACTGTATTATTAAAAGAAATGATAGGTTCTGATATGACTCATTTTTAGTCTTTTGGTTAAATTTGGAGTTTCTAGCATCAACTATTGTAACTAGGACTGTTATGAAGGTTTTTTTGTGGCAATTCCTCTTGATAGTCATGTGAAATGTTTGTGATAGTAGTCAGTGGCAATTTTGAATTGCTACAGGAGTTTGAAAGTTTAAATCTTTCGATTGGTTTCTTATCAAAGTCCATTCAGATTTGAGGTAAAGATGTTTATGGTGCTTTTCTAGGTTAGGACTGTTGTAAGCAAAAAGGACTGGAAAGTAAGATGGGTAGCCATTAGGAAGGTTTGAAATTCAAATTGTTATGGGTGTGTGCAGGCAAAGTTTTTTTTTTTTTTTTTTTTTGTGTGTGTGTAGAACGTCCATTATGATTTGTCTCTAATTATTACTTGACAATAGCTGATAGTTTGGTTTAGTGGAAACAAACTTATGTGCCTACTTATTTATTTATTTATTTATTATGGGAATCTATCCAAAAAGATTTAAGTGAAGATCATTGCATGTACATCTCTACATGGCAATAGTTACAAGTTGAAATACATGCAAGTCTACATATTACAATAGTTACAAGTTGAAATATATGCAAGTCTACATATTACAGGCCTTAATAAATAAACCATTACCCTTCATATTACAGGTTTAACAAATACAAGACATAATAGACATTTCATCAAACAGGTGGTGAGTGCCACTAAAATTCAAAATTTGAACATACAAAAGCATAATAATTCTAAATTTCAAAAACTAATAAAATGAGTTCAAGCATTTTTTTTTATTAGCAAAAAGAACATTTAGTGAAATGGAGGTCTTTCTCAACTTGGGTTTTGCTCAAAACTCTCTAAAATTTCTTCAATGAAAGAGAGATCCAAACTGATGAGTGAGAGGGAAGGCTCTTTTAAAGGAGAGAGAGCCTGCATGTATATGCGAAAATCCCCAATTTCAATGTCTCTAATCTGTGAACCCACAAAAATCTCTCTGAAAAACTGTGTTTTGATTTATGGGTTTGTTTATTTTGGCTTCTTTAATCTTTGTTAACCTATATATATATATATATATGTATATATGTATATGTATGTATATCAAAACTAATAATAAGAGGGAGATTTAAGAAATGTATAGTTGATACTTGATTCCATTGAAACAAACCCTAAAATGAAATTTCCTTTTCTCTAATCATTGATAGCTTAATAGAAACACTATCAGCAAAGGTAGAATGGCAATAGAAAGAGAAGGAAAATCATGGAAAAAGAAACCAATAGAGGCAACATGAAGCCAATAGGGGAATCAGAAGGTAGGCAAAGGTCTCTTACCTCTGACGATGGTGCTATAGTGCGACAATGGTGCTTCGAACGACCTCTGATGCTGGTACTTCGTACGATCTTCAAACGACAATGGTGACTTTTCGTTTCACTTTGCAACGCCTCTCTTCCAGAAGTTAGAGATGTAAGGAAAAAAAACTAATCAATTAGAAGAAATAGGTAAAAGACGATGTCGTTTAACAATTAATTGGAGGGAATCCAAATTTTTTTAAGAGGGAATTAAAAAAATGTGGACTACATTTACGGCAGTCTTCAAACAACTGCCATAAAAGACTGATCCTTCAGTTTCACACAGTTTTTTTGTCATTAAGTCTCATATTTTATCGACTGTTTTTCGTAACCACTATGAATACTAAATTTTTAGAGGCGGTATATTTACCGCCATTTTAAGTATATTTTTAATGGCAGTCTTTTTACCGCCATGAATGAAACCGCCGTTAAAGATCAACTTTAGCGTAGTGTTCTCAATGGATTAAGGTCTCGTTTAGCAACATCACTTTTTAGTTTAAAAGTCAAAAAGTTACTAAAAAAATCAAAAAACCAACAAAAATTTCCCTTTCTCTCTACTTTTTGCACATCTTTTTATAAAAAACCAAAAAGTTATTCCAAAAATACTAATTTATTTTACACCATATTTTAGCCAAAAAATCAAAAAATTACTAAAAAAGCATGTTCCCAAACAAGACCTAAGATCCTCTCCATTTCATGGTTGTAATGGAAGATGTCCATTACATCATCTAAGGGTTGTGAAATATTCATGAGAATTTATAAACCCCGTCTCACATTGGAAGTTTGCATTAGTGATTTTGGACATATAAAGCATCACTACCTTGCTACTAAATAAGTTCGGCTTAAACTTTTGGAACATGTTGGTCAACCCACAAGTTAGTTGGGCCAACAAGTAGTAATGGGGCATATGAAATATGGTATTAGATTTGACCCATGAGCACACAGCCATGTGGACCACTTATTTTGGACTAGTCACAAGCTTGTCGTGGTATTTTGATTGATTATGGGGAGAGTTTGTAAGGTAGTTACAACTTTAGAATGGAGAGCATCATAATTAGGGGTACAACTCGGGCGGGCTCAACTTGAGCAACCCGTGCCCAGCCCGAGTTTTTTTAGGGCTTGGGCAACAATATGTTGTAATCTGGACGAGCCTGGGTAGGTTTTTTATGCCCAAATTGTAATTCGGGCCGGACCTAGGCAGGTTTTTTATGCCCGAATTGTAATTCGGGCCGGGCCTGGGTAGAGTCAGTGGCTAACCCGAGTAACCCGAACCCGAATTGCACTTAATATATTATATATGTATAAAATAAATTAAATAGTTTGTCCTTAATTTATTTATTTTGGCTAGTCTTTGGCTCTTGGATTAGCATTTTTTATTTGGACCATTAGATTAAAATTAAAAACAAAACCCTACCTTATCTATTCTTTCTTCCCTCTCTCTCTGAGACTCTTGTGGTTGGGATGATGTTTAAGTTTGTTGTATGGACTAATGGACTTATGAATATAATGAAGCACTGTTTGTTGTATGGAAAAATTCAGAAGCTGTTTGTTGCCTTGTGAAATTCGGGCAATTTGAGCTAAGCCGAGTTCAAATTATGAAGCTTGGTTCGGGCTTGGACAACCACGCTCGGGTTGATGGTTGGGCTTGGGCACTGCCAAACACAATTCGGATTGGGCTTGGACAAACCTCCAATCCGACCAAACCCGCCTAACTTGCACCCCTAGTCATAATCCATTATGACACTCAAACAAAATCCATCAATTTCCTTGCCTCCCAAACACTTGCAATCGTTGTGGTTGGCTTATAATTTTATATTCTTGTACTTTAAAATTTTTGTATAATCCAATGATTACAACAGAGACATTTGTGAATATGTGTGAGAGTTTAACCATTTAATTAGTAAACAAAAGTAGAATCACTGGTCATCCTAATACACACAAAAAAATAATAAAAATCCAACAAATAAAAATTCGGTGAGGAATCAATGATGGAGTATTTTGAAAAGTTAATAAAAAGCTGACTAACTAAAAAAGTTAAAAAGCCAAAAATTAACTTTTTTAGCTTGTTGCCAAAAGACTTCAAAATAAGTAAATAAAGGAGTTGATAAAACAACCAATATTTCAACTAATAAGTTACATATATGAGGAGGTTCAGAAGAACCATGTTTATTGTCTTCCCATTATAGGGTTTATTAAATCATAATTAAACTAACACCAACTGAATCAACAAAACATGAAAAACATCATCATGATGATAAATTGCAACACAGAATTAATATTAATTAACATTTAACTTTAGAGATTAGGGATGATTGATGATTTAATTGGGTAGGTGGGAATATTTTCTAAGGACACTTAATTGGAGCTCCTCCATGGTAAACGATTTCATCCCAGCCAGTGCAAGTCTTTCCATCTGAAGGGAAACATTTGTATTTTTTGCAGCAGGCAGCACATATTCTCTGGCAGTACCTCTTCTTATGTTTTCCCATGGTATGATGTTTATCACAGTAGTGCCAACACCCATCTGAGCAACCTGCATTACCAAAGTCCCATACAACATTGTTTTGTCAAAAACAAAACCTAAACGAACAAGCAATCAGATTACTAAAGGGATATCATAGTCTTATTCACATGCTAAGGTTGTATTTAGATCATGAATTTAAAAAATGAAAAGGAAAATGTGAATAAAAAATAACTATATTTCATTTACATTTTACCTACTTTTTTCTTCTCTTTCAAAATCATTACCTAAATCCATAATACAAACATAGCCTAGATGAGATCATACACTTTTTTTATTTTTTTAAAAATATCATGTGTTGTTAAATTCATAAACACTATATTTGCATCTTCAGTTTTTTTTTTGAAAAATCATATATAAGTCCACTTTTTAGACCCGCTTTATAGATTTAATGATGTATCAAGAAGATGATTGATTGATAATTACAAAATATTTAATTATTTAATTATCAATCAATCATCTTCTTGGCATATCTCTAAGTCCAAAAAGTAAGTCTAACTTTTGAATTTGAATAACAATGTTTGAATGATATGGTCTGAAAATTTGTGGAGTTTGCATTTTTTGTAGTCCTAATTATACTTTCGATCTCTGAAACTGTGTATTTTGTGGCGTTTTAATCACACAATATTTCAGTTGTGACGATTTAATGCCCAAATAATTGATGTGTAAAGCAGTCTACATATATGATGCAATCTATGTTCATCGAGAGTATTTGGAAAATTCTAGATACTCCAAAATTTTCATCAAATATTTTATCAAATGTCTCATATAGATATAAATTCTATATTTATATAAAAAATATTTTATGAAATATCTCATATAGATGTGAACCCCATACTTATATGGGATTCATTTTATATAAAATATTTAGTAGAAATTTTGATATTTCCAATATTATTCAAACAAAAACTTACACCTAAAAAAAGAAGAAGAAAAATAGAATCCCTTTACTGATTCACACAATTAAAATACTGACACAAAACACATACTTATCACAAGTACAATTAACCCCCTTCTTTCTTTTTTTTTTTTTTTTTTTGGGGGGGGGGGGAAAGGGTGGGTTAGAGATGTAATTTTATTTATGAGAATTTATTTATGAGAGATTTTCTCATAATAAAATTTTAATACATCAAGAATAAGTATAAAAAGTCTTCTTTAAAAAGTTTAACATATACTATTATTATCAAAATATTAAATTTTAAAATAATATATGTTTTGATATAGATGTCGGTTATTAATAAAATTAATATTTTTAAAATTATTTCATCAAGATCTATCAAATAATATCTATATTGACTATGAAATTCTTAAATAAAAAAAATTATTACCGTCGAAATTAATGTAAATAGTAATATGTTACTCTATTTGACAGTAATATATTACTTTAGTTCACAATATTATCCAAGAAAAAAAAAGGGATATTTTACTTTATTTTTACTCAATTATATGTTTCCTCCTTAGGGGATATATAAAGTAAAATAAATTAGATTATTATTTTCACCAAATACGGATCGCTAAATTTCTTTTTATTTATTTATTTCAAAAATGTCCCTTTTTTACTCGTATGGTGACAGTTGGGAATGAAATTGATACAATTTAGATGATTAGAAACAAAATAACATAGCTGTATTTTGAAAAGTTGGTAAAAAATTAATTTTTTGGCTTTTTTAATTTATTTTATCTTTTTGTGGATAAGTTATGTGAGAAGTGATGTGACTCACAATTGGTAAAAAGCTGGAAGCTGACTTTTTACCAGCTTTCCAAAAGAGCACACAAAGTGCATATAAGGGTTTGATAACGTTTACATTTTAATTTATGTTTATAAAAATTTTATAAATTGATTTTTGTTTAAAATTAGAAAATCATAAATTACAAACGCGTTTGGTTTGAACAAAATGTATGAAATTTTTTAAAAACATAAACTAAAAAATATATTTGTTCAGGTCTAAAATATTTATATTTATTTTTTATTATTTATGACAATGGAATCTCACACATTATAATTGAAAAAAAATTAATTAAAAAAAATTGTGAATCAAATTTTTAAATTTCTGTTTAAAAACTAACGTAAACTCATTTTTTGAGTTTACGTTTTTTTTTTTCAAATTTACAAACTGAAACAACCATTGACAAGCCAAAAAAAATTATCAAACAAGTTTTTATAATAATTTTTAAAATTTTTATAAATATAAATTAAAAAGCTGAAAATGAAATGGTTACGGAACAGGTCCTTACCAACCAAATATGTAATTTTTTAATTTTATATTGTTTTAGGACATTTTGATGTTGAAAAATAGTTGAGAGTACTAAAAGTAATGCTCTAATAACACCACTAATGATGTGACAGTAAATGACTTTTTTTTTACATTTTCAATACATTAATATTATTAATGATCTTTTTTTAGTGATATGAATCATTATTATTTGATGATTTAAGAGTAGCATTACCGTGATACTGTGGTGGGTTGGGAGATTCGGATTTGACAGGAGGATAGACATGAGGCATGGGTGCATATGCTGGAGCCTTCTTTGGGGTTAAGACCGGTGGCTCGGGAGATTCGGATTTGACAGGAGGGTAGACATGAGGCATGGGTGCATACGCTGGAGCCTTCTTTGGGGTTAAGACCGGCGGGGTCTTAGCCGGTGCATATGCTGGGGCATGGGCCATTGCCTAAAAACAAAAACAAAAACAAATTGGTTTCTTAAAGTGAAAGTAACGGTTATTGATATAAAAGCCTGGTTTAGAGTGAGAGTTGGGTTAAAATAATTTATTAAAAAATAAAATAGATTAAAATAACAAAATATCACATTCAACTCATAATTATTTTATTTTTTCTCTCATAACAATTAAATCAATTATAAAAAAAATTAATTATCTTCCCAAACATAATTATTTTAATTAGGTTAAAATAGTCCCCAAAAAAAAAAAAAATCAAATAACCAACTAAAATAATCAAATTCCCAAACAAGGCCAAACTATAAAATACTTAATTGGTACATGATCCAACTATTGTAAGTATTTTGAAATAAAGGGGTAATAAGATTTAGAAATATAAAATCTTTAACATATGTAGCAACAATTTAAGCAAAAAGCCAAATATTAAATCTTATAAAAACTCATTTGGCTAAATACATGCATATATATATATCATCTTCCAAGGATCGAGCACAGGGCCGACCCTCACAAGAGAGGCCTGCGCCTTGACCTCCCAAATTTGAGCTGAAAATAGGAGCCCTCAAATATAATTTTGTTCCAAATACTATAGGCCCAATTAAACATAGGGCCCAAAAAAAAAGCAATAAGACTAGATTTTTATTTTTTTTTAAGTATTTGTAATGATTTCTTCCTATCTTAATATATAAAAGTAAATTTTTATTTATAATTTTAATGATTATATGTGCAATGTAAGAGAGTTCTATTTCCAAAGTTCGCCTTGACTCCCTAAATCTCACGGCCGGCCTTGATCGAGCATAGAATACACTCAGCTCAATTAGATTATTTGCAAAAACATATAATTGGTGAGGTCAATAACAACATGAAAAATCAAGAGAAAAAGAAAAAGAGAGAGAGAGCAAGAAATAGTCGAAAGCATGCACGTGACCCTTTACATGGACGTGTGACTTCCCAATTCACATAAAAATGTGAAAAAAATAATAAAAAAATCTCTGCGGTGATATGCAAGTGTTATTTGATATATTTTATTGTAAATTAAAAATTAATAATTTAAAAGAAGTAGTCCAAAACACTTCTACTCAATTTTTAGTAATTAATTTTTTTAAATTTATTTAAATTATTTTAACCTAATAAATTATAAATAAAAATTATATCAAATAGTTTGACATAAATTTTTAAAATAAAAAAAAATTATAAACAGCTTAAATATGGCACAGTACCTTTGTAGTGAGTAAAAGCATGTAGGCCAAAACATAAAGCATAGCTTTCATGGCCATTGCGGAAAGGAAAGAAGCCAAATAAGTTTTGGCAGACAAGAAGAGAGAGGGGTGTGTGGGGGTGTGCGTGTGTGTGTGTTCAAATGATGAAGTTGGAAGAGTAAGAAACTAAGGTATATATAGATATAAAAAGCAATGAGTAAGAAGGAGAGAAGGGAGGTGAGTTGCAGGCTGGCAAATGCGTAATAATAAGTGCAGTGGCAAATTCCCCAGATAAAGACGATATCAGATAGAAGCAACTCTAGTTTAAATCTGATTTTAGGATACAAAATTCTAGGCTCTATGCTTTTGTCTGCCTTATGTGATAATTAATAATAGTTTATGGACCAGAGTACGAGGTTTACGTTCTATTTATTAACAACTTCAATCAATGCAAAGAGTCTACGATTCTCTTGCTCCTCTCGTTGACTTTCTCGATCCATACTACTCAACTTCTCCACTTGTTCATAAAGTCATACTAGTTAGGTGAAGTTTGAGAAGACTAAATAAGTGTACTTTTTGATTTTTATTATATTATGTGTAGAAAAAGTAGAGAGGAGATGTTGATTGATGTGACCCAAAAAAGATAAAAAAATGAAATAAGTGCACTTATTTTGTTTAGCCAAACTTGACCTTAATCTTCCAACTAGCATATTATAGGTTTATTTGCAAAATAAAAATATTTGATAATTCTAAAATAAATGTTCTAAATGAGTTCTGGAATATTAGTTCCTGTGTAATTATTGTTATTTTTTATTGATATTTTTTATTTTTTTTTTAAATTTGCCAACTCACTATAACTCTATTTAAAATTTTTAAATTAAAATTATGTACCACTTCTCTTTGAAAAAATATGAAATGGTATTCATCGGATTAGTTCATCCTTCGTGCATGTGCACACAATAAAGTCATGGGTATGCGTACAAATTATCATATTTAAAAAATAAAAAAATAATTATAAACTGAAAATTATACCCCCCAAAAAAATCCAAAATCATTAGAAAAAAAAGAAGTAAATGCCACATGAAAATAATGTATAGTAGCCCTCTTGCAAAAAATGGATTTACTCTCACAAAATATGTAAGGACTTTTAATGAAATTGGCAAGGAAATTGGTTAATGAAATATTAAACAATTAAAAATTTCTCACCTAACACTACAAAAAATTAAGGTTTTATAGACTAAAATTTAGGGGTAAAATTAGTTTTTAAAAATCAAATATTTTTGTTGCGAAAAATGTTATTATGGGATATTTACTAATAAATCTCATCTTATAAACAAGTACTCTTGTAGGCGCCAGATAATTTTGATGTATTTGCAAGAGAGCCGAATAACGGGTCAGAGGATAATTAGGATAAATACTGTATTCGGCACCGTCCTGGACGATCCCAAAGCCGAATAAACTAATCGGCCGTAGAACCAGTTAAACAAGGGCCGAATAAATAAACGTACAAAAGATTAAGAGTGGGCCCGACCTTGGGTCCCAAAAGAAGATATAAATAGAGGAACATCAGCCAAAGAAAGGTATGTGAGATATAACCCCAAGAAACTTAAGACATAAAGAAAGAAACGTGAGACATATACTGACTTGTCCGTCAGAGTGCTAATTCCGACACCTCTGATCGAAGTGTTAATCCCTTCTCAGGTGGCAATCAGAGAATTAGGAATGTCCTTTAGGATCCAAGAGTATTTTTAAACCACATCACCACAATTGGCGCCGTCTGTGGGAATACTCAAATACATCCATGGTGGACGTAACGGAAGATCCTCTGATAGTCGCTGACGAAACTACACCAAGAGACGATCTTACTCCAAGAAACATGCTGGGACCAGAAAATATCGCCGCACGACGTGCCTTAAACTTTGACTCAGTAGCTCAGACATCACCCTTAACTTCAATGCATGAGACAATGCAGACGATTATGGATTAGGCAAAGCAAAGTGAACAGCAGCTAGAGAACGTGCTGGCTGATAATGAGTACCTGCGCCAGGATTTGGCCTTGGAGGTGGCGAAATCCCAACAAGCCGCATGCCAAGACCGGGGTCGACCTTCGGGAAAGAAGGATGGTCGCCGACGTCGACTTCAAAAACGTAATAGTGATAGTGATTCAGACTCACCATCCCTAGAGCCCAGAAAGAAAGGGCGCATTGATGTATCCAGCTCGCCTGAGGGAAGTCCATATGTACGGCATAGATGAAGGAAAAGCAATGATTTGGATGAGGAAGATAAACACGACCCATTCGTGCGACGAATTGCCAGGGCTGTGCTACCCAAGAAGTTCAAGGCACCGTCGTTCACCCTCTACGACGGAAAATCAGACCCCACTGATTACATTCGTCATTACAAGTAAGCGATGACGCTCTATGCTGACGATGAAACCCTCATGTGCCGGATATTTCCAAGCAGTAGCCGTGAGGTGCTATTATAAATTGAAGCTGACATCAATTAAGAGCTTCCACCAACTCCAAAAGTCATTCAGGGTAAGATTCATCACCAATGAGGTCCAGCCGAAGCAAGTCGACTCTCTCTCGGCCATGCAAATTAAACCGGAAGAAACTCTTCGTGAATACTCGGCTCGCTGTTAGGAATGCTTTAATCTGGTTGATGATGCTTACAATGATTCCATGGCCATCATCGCCTTTAAGATGAGATTGCATCCTGACAGCCCCCTCTGCAGTTCATTCACCAGGCGTCCCCCCAAAACCGTCTGGGCATTAATGAAGAAGGTTGAAGAATACTGCAATGTAACAACCCTCGTCACTGATCACTGATTACCTACCGATTACTGCTAAACTGAGACTGATTAAGATTGATAATTGAATTGATTGAAATACTGGACTGACTGACTGGAATCTAAAACTGAATTGACTGAGTATATCTGTTTAATTGTATGTCTATCTGTTGCCTGTTTGATTATCTGTTCATGTTTTTATGTTTGAACTACAAAATGAAGGCCTTATCGGCGGCCGAACCGGAAACTGATTCATGTTTTATGCTAATTGAGATTTATGTGATTTTATGGTGTATTTATCTGAAATGTGATTTAGTATGATTAAATTAGATTAAATAACATTGTATTGCCAAGTCCAAGTATTTACCGACTTGCCATTGTGAGTGGTCCACTACATGCTTCACTTGTGAGTTTCATTACACTTGACCAAAACAATTTCATCAGCCATACTTCTTGTTCTAGCCGACTAGAGAGAGAGATAGGAGAGAGAGTGCTTGATTTCATCTCATTTTGCTTGAAGACTTGGGAAATTGTAGGAAGATTGCAAGAATAGAACCTCCATACCTTAAATTCAAGACTTAAGGTAGAAATTCATCTCCTCATTCTTGTGTTTAAATGGATTCTTGCATGGTTTAGAGCAAGTTGTAGACTAGAGCCAACTTATGGCTCAAATTGTTGTGTTGAAGCTTAATTGTTGCATGCATGTATATATATTGAAGTTTTGAGGTTGTAGTTCATAATTCCTCACATGCATGTCCATGTTTTGAGAATAGATCATGAATTCATCATGTTTGTGTAATAATTAGCTCATTTGAGCTTGTATTTAAAGCTTTAAATTGGTTTACACTCTTGCATGTTACACATTCATCATGTTCTTGAAATATTGTTTGAATCATGTTAAATTGATCTTCCTTTGGGGCTTTGATTTTACAATTGAGCTTTGAATCATGTTAAACTATGAGTTTTGAAGAGTTTTCTGGAAAATTAGCCCAAGAGGATTGATTTTGATACATTGAAATTTGTTTTGAGCTTGGAAGTTCGAATCTGGAAATTCCAGATTTTGAACTCCCATTCGAGCAGGGGAAAGTGACGCTCGAGCGGGAAATTCGTGCTCCCAGTACTTTGCACTGTTTTGAAGTCCGCTCGAGCGGAATAATTGACGCTCGAGCGGGACCTTGTGTCTTACGCTCGAGCGGGTGTCGAGCGCCCATCGAGCACGATTTTTGAGCATCCAGTACTTTTTGGCATGTTTTACAGTCCGCTCGAGCGGTGTAACTTGCGCTCGAGCGTAGTATTTTGTTTGCCTTTACGCTCGAGCGGGGTAACCTGCGCTCGAGCGGGACCCCTGTTTTCTGAAAATTCTGAAAAATGCTTTTAAGTGCATCTTTGCATCCTCATTCCATCCTAGGCATTCTTAGGCCTAGTTTAAGGCATCTTAATGAGGATATAGATGTAGAACACACCGAGGCAATTAGGGATTAAGTTATTATCTTTCTCAATTGTGTAGCTTAGTGTGTGTTCAATCTGTATACTGTGTAGGGTTGGCGACGGGAGACGCGCTCTAGCTTTATTGTAGCCCAGAACTCTGTGAGTAACAATTGTGTAAAGATATGTTTAACTGTGAATATTTCTGACTATTTAACTGAACTGTTTTCTGAACTGATACTGTCAATCGAATGAATGTATGTCCTATATTCTGAATTGTATTGTGGCATCCTTAGCAACTACTGTTTACTGTTACTGTTACTGTTATAGAGATCTCTGTCGGTTCCCTTGTTGGAACCACTACTGTTTACTGATTGATGGCCATCATTGACTGTTCGGTCTTTCAAGACCTACTGTACTGTTCGGTCTTTTTAGACCTACTGTTTACTGTACTGCTATGCTAATGGATGTACCACATATGACTGAATGACTGATATACTGAATCAATGAACTATTTTCATTACTGTAAGGACATTCATTCTAAACCCCTTTACGCATTATGTTATTCACTGGGCTTTAGCTCACTGTTTATATATATATATGTAGGTGTTCAGGCACCAGACCGGAGCTAGGAGCGTGGATTAGACTCCCCTTTTTGTCAAGCCAACTACTGTGCCTCACTGCGAGGTTCCGAGCCTGCCAAGCTATGGCTTAGGGGTGCTTTAATTTGCCCCCGTCTGTCTCTGTATCTGTTTGGTATAACTGTATAGATTGAATGTTTTTGTTCTGTACTGGTTAATAGGGATTAGGTCCCTGTTCTGATCGATTGTAAATGTTGTGCATACGGTTTTGTCATTGACTGTACATATGAATGAAAAGTCTTTTTGCATACAGACTGTCACAGCTTATTGGACATTGTTTATTTACTGTTTTGGCTTCCGCCATGCCCCTGTACTATGTTCTACTGTTTTACTGTTAAGCAGGCCTTCGGTAATCTCGGATTACTGGTCGGTTACGGTGCTAAACCCATAGGGGCGGGTTTGGGTCGTGACATGCAAAGTGGAGGACGATGCCTTGCGAGTCAAAGCCGGACGTAAAGCCCTTGAGACAGCCACGTCAGGAGTTGTTCAGTCGATTAGCTCTGTGCCTCCAAGAAGCCCCAAGCGGCAGAATCGACCCAAACGAGACAAAAGGCATGATTCGCGCCGATCAACCGACCAATGTTTACAACAAGCTAATGAACAATACCAAGTGGATAATAGGCGCACAAGGCGTTCGGGCACAAAATACACGGAGCTGACAGAGCCGATCAATAAGATTCTGTCGAAAACACAACACCTTCCGTTCATCAAGTGGCCGCCCAAGATAACGAGACCCCTTGATGCGAAAAGACAAGATAAACGATGTGAGTATCATAAAGACCATGGTCACGACACCAATAGTTGTTTTTCTTTAAAAGATCACCTCGAAGAATTGATGCAAGACAGCCGTCGTACGCAATACGTCTGAAAGAACAATTCAACAAATACAGTAGCTCTACGGTCGGAGTCACCCCCTCTTGGTGTTATAGCGATCCCGGTATTCCCTGTTGTTGTTTAACAGTAATCCGGACTCGGTTCCGTAGATTTGTTGTTGTCTTATCCTCATTTTTTTTATCCCTTACTCTTTGTTTTAGAGTTTTGGGTTGTGTTGGGCAAATTGGGAATAAGTTGGTTGTGTTTTAGAACATAGAATTTTTGCCCAGTTGTTGGTCCCTCCGCTCGAGCGGCACTCTTGACGCTCGAGCGGGCTTTTGTTGTTGCCTCTCCGCTCGAGCGGCACTTTGGACGCTCGAGCGTGAATTTCCTTCTCTCAGCATTTTGGTCGTCTGCAGAAAATTCTGGGAGGGTGCATCCGGCGCTCGAGCGGATCTTTGAACGCTCGAGCGTGAACCTGTGTCTGACGCTCGAGCGGGGTGTTGCACGCTCGAGCGGACCTGTTTTATATCAGTCCGTGAAATCACTTTTTGAATCACTTTTCACTTTTCTTTTCTCTCTTTTACTTTCCCAAAACCCATTTTTGAGAGCTCCTCACTCTAAAACCTAACTTCTCTCTAGGGTTTGATCTAGTAGGAGTGTTTTCCTCACCTTGAGCCTTTGTAAAAAGTGCGTTGATCGTCGAGGTCTTCGTTTTGATCCAAGAAATTTAGGATTTGGAGCACTTCCGAGTTTTGCTCTTCTTCTCCTTGGGTTCTACATTTGAGGTAGGGATTTCCTTGTTCTTTTTCAATACTTCGTCTATAGATAGACATGTGGTAGTTTTGTATTGCATGAAAATCATATCCACTTTGGATTGTTTGAAATCATGAGGAAGAACCTAGGGTTGGTTGTTTGAAAATGGTTATTTTATCATTGATGGTTGTTTTGGGCTAATTGGAGTGTAAATTAGCATGTTATTGTTGAAAGAAGAAAAAGCCCTAAATTATATTTTGATTTGGTGAATTAAAATGGAGGGTAGTTAACCTATGTTGTAAATCTCTATTGTTAATGTGAGTTGGGTGAAAGTGTTAATGCCTAAGGGGTTAACTTTGGTATTGAAATGGTTTTGGAATGAATGTAGTGGACTAATATGAGTTATGGCGTTATTATCAATGAAATTGGTTTTGTAAAACAAAAGAAATGAAATTGGTTTTGTTGAAACAAAAGGGATGGAGTTGGTTTTGTGAAAACAAAAAGGAAATGGAATTTGTTTTGTGAAATGAGAAAAGTATCCTTGATATAAGTATGAAAATTGGATTGTTGTTTCTTGAGTGTTGAACACACATGTGGGGGTTGTATCTTTAACTACCATGTTAATGTTGTTGTTGGGTTTGTGATCTCATGATAAGTGGGTCTTTTAATAGATGTACTAAATACTTGCATCTAGAGGTTTTGTCCTTGGTCATCGGTGGAGGATGACATGGTTGTGTTGGATTGTCGTGTATGCATTATACCACTGTTGATTGAGCATTGTATGTGATGAAATGCTGAGATACATTATATATGTATACCCGCTTGGGGGAAATTGATTATGTGTTCATATACTTTAACACATTGCTTGTATCTTGATGGTTTGTGTATATGTGTTATACATATTAGTTGTGCCCTGTTGTATTTTGGTTGGTAGTGTTATACCTTGCGCTCAAAATCAAAGGTACTGTGACCTTCCAGCTAGCGCTTGGAGAACTGACTGCGTTGATAATCGAAGGCACCATACCCTTCCAGCTAGCGCCTGGTAAACTGGGAGGTCGTTGTGAGAGGTATATCTTTGGCTTACTACGCACATAGCTGGTAGAGCAAAGTTTTGTTGTTGTTGTTTCACTGTATCCGAGAATATCATGGCCTTGATTAGTTACAGTTTTGGAGGGCCAAGTTGCCTCATTAGTTGATTTTATACATGTTGATGATTTGTTATCTTCCTTTTATATAAGGTATGCATGTATAGATATGATTGAATCGAGAAGAAACCAAAACGTCATTTTTGTCTTTTGGAAAGTGTGAAGAGGATCGAATACTTGAAAATATATTTTGAAAAGGCACATCGGTTGTAGGTGTGGGAAATGGAAGAAAGTAAGGGGCTTAGTGAGATTATTTCCTAAGTAATTGTTAATGTTATGAAAGGTTAGGAACGGGGAATTAATGAAAGGAAAAAGGAAAGATGAATCGCCTATGGCGTTGATTAAAATGGTTGTTTTCGAGAAAAGTTCATACTTATGTATATTTTGTGTAAACTGTCACATTACAATTCTAGTATGAGGTTGAGCATTCATGATCATAGCTATCTGTATGTTGTTATTGTTGAGGACCATGTTGAGATCCCTACTGGACTATATGTTCATCCCATGTTGTTGAATCTTTTTCAGGTGTTGAGCTGAATGTGCTGCAAGATTTGGATCTTCTTATTTGTTGGCCACGGGGCCTCTCTTGTATTGGCGGAATGCCATATGTGTAAAAGGGTTGCACCCTTCTTCATGATTCATTAATGATGTAAGCCCAAGGGCAATTTATTTATTATACTCATGTTGTATTCACTTGCATACGAATGAGAGCAATGTTATTCACTTCTACGAGTCGATTATATGAGTTTATTTCCGCATGTTATCTCTGAAATGGAATTGAGTTAATGAATTTGGTAATACTTCGAGTAATAAAAAGTGGGGCGTGACAGATGTAATCCATATGATATACAGCTTGCCGGCACCACCTGAGGTACACATAATCCAGTCGCCGTCTAGCACACATAGCTCAATGACGCCAGCGAAACGGCCACACGACATTGGAAGGATTAGTTTCGATGACAGTGATTTAGTTGGAGTGACCCACCCCCACACTGATCCCCTCGTCATCGAGCTACGTGTAAAAAAATTCACCATCGAGCTTGTTCTCATTGACCAGGGCAGCACTTCGGAGATAATGTATTACAAGACTTGTCAAACTTGGTTTTACCCATTTGGACCTATCTCTGGCTGATTATCCGTTATTCGACTTCAATGCTAACCCGGAGTACCCTTTGGCCAAGATCACACTACTTGTACGGGTCGGAACCAGATCAGTAGACATAGAGTTTCTAGTTGTTAAGCTCCCTTCGCCGTATAACCTGATCATGAGTAGAACTTGGTTACATACAACGCAAGCCGTGCCAAGTACCTACCACCAATTGCTTCGTTTTTCAACTGAATACAGTATTGAACAATTCGCAGCTCTCAGAAGTCGGCGCAGACATGCTATCTTCTAGCTATAAAGAGACCGAGAGAACTGGAAGTGCATTCAATTGAGGTGCCGGATAGGGAGAGTCTCGAAGATATTAGGAGGATCCCAAGTGAAAAAGCAACTGAAGCCCTGGTCCAACATACGAGATGCCAGGAGTAGATCCATCAGTGGCCTAACATCGCTTGAACGTTGATCTGAAATGTAAGCCAATTGTTCAAAGAAGTCGGCGGTCTACCGCGGAGCATACTTCAGCCGTCGTTGAAGAGGTGGATAGATTACTTGACGCCGGGGCAGTTTGCGAAGTAACTTATCCTACATGGTTGTCCAATACTGTGGTCGTAAAGAAGAAGAATGGCTCTTGGCGCGTCTATGTGGATTTTACGGACTTGAACAAAGCTTGTCCCAAGGACTGTTTTCCCCTACCCAGAATAGACCAACTCGTAGACGCAACGGCACATCATCAACGTATGAGCTTCTTGGATGCCTACAGAGGCTATTATCAAATTGCCATGCATCCAGAGGATCAAGAAAAAATCGCATTCCTCATGCTAAGAGGAACCTATTGCTACAAGGTCATGCCTTTTGGGCTAAAGAATGCGGGGCCAACTTATTAAAGACTAGTGACTTCCATATTCAAGAAACAGCTCGGCCGTACCATGAAAGTATACATCGATGATATGGTGGTCAAATCCAAGGAAAAGCACTCCTATCTAGCCAATTTGTCAGAGACATTCGGCATTCTTCGAAAGTACAAAATGAAATTGAACGCTTCTAAGTGTGCATTCGGCATCGGCTCTGGCAAATTCCTTGGCTACATCGTTAACCACCGTGGAATCAAAGCCAACCCAAGGCAGATCATGGAAATTCTAGAGCTTGGATCCCCTCGGTCAATCAAAGAGGTTCAGAAGCTAATGGGGATGGCCGCCGCGCTCAACAGATTTATCAGCCGTTCCACAAATCACTGCCGACAATTCTTCCACACACTTCGGCAAGGTAGAGCATTTGATTGGACTCCCGAGTGCCAGGCCGCTTTGGACGGCCTGAAATCTTACCTCCGATCAATTCCACTCTTGGCAACACTAGTAGCCGGCGATCCACTCATTTTGTATCTGGCAATATCCGATTGGGCGGTTAGCGTCGTATTGTTAAAGGAAGAACTAGGGGAGCAGTAACCAGTTTACTATGTGAGCAAAGCTATGGCCGATACCGAGACGCGTTACTTTCCATTAGAAAAGCTTATCTTTGCTCTCGTCATGGCTGCAAGAAAACTGATGCACTACTTTCAGGGGCATACCATTGGGGTGCCGACGGAATATCCCCTCCGGTCAGTGCTCCGCAGCGCGAATGCGTCTGGGCGCGTCTCGAAATGGGCTCTTGAACTCGGCCAGTATGATATCTAGTTTCTTCCCAGAACTTCCATCAAAGGGCAAGTGCTCGTCGACTTTGTTGCTAAGTTCACAGGATCCCTGGCCGACTTTAAGTCTGATCAAGTGCAAACTAAGCCCCGATTGGAGAATGTATGTTGGCGACGTTTGGCAGATGTATTGCGATAGGTCATCCAACCAGCGTGGCAGTGGGGTTGGCGTAGTAATCATGACCCCCTGAAGGGGCAATAATCAAACAGGCCGTCAAATTGGGATTCGACGCATCAAACGATAAGGCCGAATATGAATCACTGTTAACCGGCCTGTGAAATGCACTTCACCTCGGTGCGCGGCGTCTACTTGTTTTCTGTGACTCAAAGCTAATAATCAACCAGTTGAAAGGGGAATATACAGCCAAAAATGACCGCATGGCAGCTTATATGAATATGAAAACGGTGAATTCTTTGCTCGTGAAATTTGATCATCACGAATTGAATCAAATAACCCAGGATCAGAACAGGCATGCAGACGCCCTGGCTTGCCTAGCCTCTACTATCAACTCAGAAATTAAGCGGACAATTGAAGTAGGGTTTGTCCCTGAGCCAAACATTGCCTCTTCAGAACCAGTTCAGGTCAACGTTATCGAACCAGGTCCGAGTTTGATGGACCCTATCGCCACATTCCTATCTTCAAAACAGCTCCCAACGGATAAGAAAGAACTGCACAAACTTCGAAACAAAGCCCTCTGATACTATTTGGATCCGCAGGGGAAGCTCTACAAAAAATTTCTCTCCGGGCCGTACTTAGAGTGTGTTCACCTGGATAAAGTCGAGGAACTTTTATCTGAAATACATGAAGCCAGTTGTAAAGCCCATTCGGGCGGACGATCTCTGGCTCACCGCGCCGTATTGCAGGGGTACTATTGGCCGACCATGCGAACCGACGCCGAGTGTTATGTCAAGAAATGTGGTGAATGCCAGAAGTTTTCCCCTTTAACTCACTTGCCAGCCGAGGAGTTAAATTCTATCACTAGCCCTTGGCCGTTTGCTCAGTGGGGCCTTGATATCGTAGGACCGTTACCACGGGCCCCGGGCAACAGGTGGTTCCTAATTGTTGCAACGGATTATTTCACAAAATGGGTCGAAGTGGAGGCACTAACACATATTCGAGATTCCGACATTAAGCGTTTTGTATGGAAAAACATCATAACAAGATTCGGCATACCATGAGCACTTGTTTCTGACAATGGTACCCAGTTTGATTGTGGCATGTATCGAGAATTGTGCGACACTTATGGTATCTGCCCTACTTTTCCTCGCCAGCTTACCCCTAGAGCAATGGTCAAGCGGAGGCCACCAACAAGGTTATTTTGGACGGCATCAAGAAAAGGCTGGAGAAAGCTAAAGGCAGATGGGTCGAAGAGTTGCCCAGTGTGTTGTGGGTTCATCGCACTACTCCGAGGCGATCCACTGGGGAAACGCCGTTTGCTCGATGCTTTGGAACCTAGGCAATCATTCCCCTGGAAATCGGCCTCCTAACCTTGAAATCGAAAGTGTTTGATATGGGCCGAAATGACATGATGTTGGCCTTGGACTTGACTTTGATTAAAGAACACCGAGATCGTGCCCTTGCATCCATGGCACGGTACAGTAACAGCTCTCTAAGTCGTATAATCAACGTGTTCAGCTACGCCGTTATGCACCAGGAGAATTGGTCCTCAAGAAAGTGCTTCCCGCTGCTAAGAATCTGGCTGACAGAAAATTGGGTCCTAACTGGGACGGTCCCTATCAGATTGACTCAATCGCAGGGACAGGGGTATATTGGCTCAAAGACATGGATGGAAGAAGCTTGCCACGACCGTGGAATTCCACACATTTGCGCAAATTTTATCATTAAGTCAGCTTGTACGGCACAACAGCTTGTTTTGATTTTACTCCGTGTATATCTTTCCTTTTTCAATGCAATGTTTTCTTGCCCAATGAGTTGTGGTTGTTGATTTAAGGTGGTTTCAAAAGCCTCTGAATTCGGAGCGCCCTTCGTGAATGACGTTTGGGCCAACACAAAGAAGCCTCCAAATTCGGAGCGCCCTACGTGAATGACACGTTTGGGCCGAAGAAGCCTCCGAATTCGGAGCGCCCTATGTGAATGACACGTTTGGGCCCAATAAGCCTCCGAATTTGGAGCGCTATTCGCGAATGACGTTTGAGCCAACACATAGAAGCCTCTGAATTCAGAGCGCCCTACGTGAATGATACGTTTGGGCAGAATAAGCCCCTGAATTTGGAGCGCCCTTCGCGAATGATGTTTCGGCCAACACAAAGAAGCCTCCGAATTCGAAGCGCCCTT
Organism: Camellia japonica; assembly: GCA_030407325.1. Taxonomy (NCBI): domain Eukaryota; kingdom Viridiplantae; phylum Streptophyta; class Magnoliopsida; order Ericales; family Theaceae; genus Camellia; species Camellia japonica. The sequence goes on from JAPPVO010000002.1 coordinate 3,093,634, forward strand.
TGCGAATGACGTTTGGGCCAACACAAAGAAGCCTCCGAATTCAGAGCGCCTTTTGCGAATGACGTTTGGGCCAACACAAAGAAGCCTCCGAATTCGGAGCACCCTTCGCGAATGACGTTTGGGCCAACACAAAGAAGCCTCCGAATTCAGAGCGCCCTACATAAATGACACGTTTGGGTCGAAGAAGCCTCCGAATTCAGAACGCCCTACGTGAATAACACGTTTGGGCCGAATAAGCCTCCGAATTCAGAGCACCCTTTGCGAATGACGTTTGGGCCAACACAAAGAAGCCTCCGAATTTGGAGCGCCCTACGTGAATGACACGTTTGGGCGGAATAAGCCTTCGAATTCGGAACGCCTTTTGCGAATGACATTTGGGCCAACACAAAGAAGCCTCCGAATTCGGAGCGCTCTACGTGAATGACACGTTTGGGCCAAATAAACCTCTGAATTCAGAGCGCCCTTCGCGAATGACGTTTGGGTCAACACAAAGAAGCCTCCGAATTCAGAGCGCCCTACGTGAATGACACGTTTGGACTGAATAAGTCTCCAAATTCGGAGCGCCCTACGTGAATGACACATTTGGACCGAATAAGTCTCCGAATTCGGAGTGCCCTTCATGGATGTGATCTGTAACAATCCAGATTTTTAATTATTCTGTAGAATTTATACTAATATTATTTAATCTCAGTTCGGAAAATATATAATTTATTATATATTAGTATGTGTAATTTTGTAAAACAATATAATTATTAAAAGTTTAGGGGTCAAAATAATAATAATAATAATAATAATAATAATAATAATAATAATAATAATAATAATGGGTGTGGTAGTAAAATAAATAATTAATTTTCCATTGATATATGATAAAGTGTAATTTAATTAGGAATTAATTTATTTATATAATTATATTAAAATATTGGGTCAAAAGGTAATTATCTTAAATATCTATTAAAGATAAGAACGAATCTATATAATTAATTATAGAATCTGTGGAATGATTTGGGGTCGGCCACGTGTTGGCCAGAGAGTGGTTTCTCCTCTCTATTTAAGGGAGGTGTGTCACACCTGGAGAAGGAAAGAAAAGAAGAAAAGAAAGAAAAGAAAAGAAGAAAGAAAGGAAAGAAAGAAAGAGAGGAAGAAGGAAAGAATAGTGGAAGGTGAAAGAGTCTTTGACAGTTGAAAGAAAGGGTGAGGTATTAAAGTTAAGGTGAGTTATATTATATCTTGAGTCACCTAAAAGTATTTTACGTATGTTTTGACTTACCAAAATCTATTTTACACAAATTATGTTTTATTAGTATATTAATAAAAGTTATGTTTTATAAAGGTTTTACTTACGTGTTTTTATTTCTTAACCCTATTTGCTTAAAAGGAAACCCATGGATATGTTTGTTTATATTTTAAAGAATATTTGACTATGACCTTATAAACAATTATGTTTTGTAAGTACCACACGGGAGTCCCATGTCTTGGGGGACTTAAATAACCATTGGCTTCTGTTTTGTTACTTTATGGCCCTCGGATCCATTGACCTCTGTTCTGCGCGGAGCTAAGTGCTACACTATTGTGGGAGCCACCTCTAGAATCCGTACGAGCCACCTCTTGAATCCGTACCTCTGTTCTGATTGTCACTTCTGTGACCTCTGTTCTGTTCTATTCTGTTCAGTACCGTGATTATGGTCATTTACTTACATAATTTCTGCATTTCAGTTTCTGTCACTTAAATGATTTGTTTACCAATGATTTATTCACCAAATAGAGTTATGTAAATATTTTGGCCTAACTAACTATCCATGGTTATTTTGTGTCCCTTATACTCTTGGTATAATATTTCTCACTCTGTCATGTGCTTATAGCTGTTTACCAATTTTCAGGAAACATGCAATTCAGAAATAGTTTTTGAAAAGTCTTAGACGCGGGGCTACGGATTAGACACACATATCACTTTTATGATATTTTTATATGTAAATATCGGCCTTTTTGGTCAATAAATTTTGTAATAAAAATAGAAGCTCTGATGATTATTTTGGTACCCTCATTTAAATATTACTTCCGCTCACGTTTATTAATTGGCCGGAGGTAACTTCAGTTACTGGCTATCACGATACTTAACCCTTGGGTACGGGGAGCGGGTCGTGACATGATCAACATGTAGTAGACAACTTAATCTGCAAGCATTGATCGAAATAACATATCGACATCCAGAATAATGCGTTTTATTCAATAGATCAGAAGTACATGCTTTACATTAAAAAAATAAAATAAAATCCCTAATATATGTATAATAATACATCAGAATTATTCGGCGCCACCCTCGTCGTCGGTCTTCTCGGCTTCGAAAGCCTCAAACGAAAAAGTATAACTCTGATGTAAGGGTGTGACAACCCTCACCATTGTTTACTGATAATACCACTGATTAGTGCTAATCTATGATTAAGCACGTTAAGTGACTGATTGACTGAAATTCTGACTGATTGCTTGGAGTGTATTAGTTTAAATGCATTTCTATCTGTTTGACTATTAATTGATCTGTCCATGTTTTATGTTTTAAACTGCAAATTGAAGGCCTTATCGGCGGCCAAATCTGAAATCGATTAGTGTTTTATGCTAATTGGAATTTATGTGGATTTATGGTAGATTTAATTTAAAATTGATTTGGCATGATTAAATTAGATTATTTAATGGTAAATTACATTAGTTGGACTTATCTACCATTTTGCCATGTTAGTGGGCCACCTCGTCAATACTTGTTTGGACTTGATTAATGCACATTGGGCATTGTATCTTCAGCTGTTTTGAAGGCAAAACCGAGAGAGAGAGAGAGAGAGAGGTAGGAGAAAATTGAGTCCATCTAGAATTCTTGTTTGAATTTGGAAGGATTGAAGTGTAGATAGCAATTTTGAGCTAGCACATTTGAAATTGAAGACTTAAGGTAGGATATTCATCCTTTGGTTTATGAATTTAAGTCGTGTCTTGCATGGTCCATGATAATTTTGAAGTCTATAGCCAAGATATGGCTTAAAGTGTTGAATTGAGGCTTAAATCATGCATGCATGTTCTTATATTGAAGTTTTAAGGTTGTTTTCATGGGTATTCCTACATGCATGTTTACATTTTGGTTAAAGTCCATGAATTCATCATGTTTTTGAGAGAATTGGCTCTTTGGAGCATGTATTAGAAGCTTTGAACTCATTAGAACACATGCATGTCATATGTTCATCATGTTCTTGAAGTGTTCCTTGAAATTGTGTTTAATTGAACTACCTTTGGGCTTTGATTTTGCAAATTGATCTTTGAAACATGTCATATTATGAGTTTTAAAGTGTTTTCCAGAAAATTAGCCCAAAAGGATTGAATTTGATGCTTTAAAAGTTGATTTTGAGCTTGGAGGTTCAATCTGGAAATTCCAGATTTTGGACCCACGCTCGAGCGTAGGACTCCACGCTCGAGCGTACACCCTGAATACATGCATCCCGCTCGAGCGAGGGAAAGTAACGCTTGAGCGTGAAATGCGTGTATCCAGTACTTTGCATGTGTTTACAGTCTGCTCGAGCAAGGGAATGCACGCTCAAGCGAGGACTTGTGTCTCACGCTCGAGCAGGGGTCGAGCGCCCGTCGAGCATGAATTTCATGCATCCAGTACTTTTGCAGTCCGCTCGAGTGAGGAAAGTCATGCTTGAGCGTAGCCCTTTTGTCTGCATGTCCGCTCGAGCGTAGAAAGCGACGCTCGAGCGGGACCGCTGTTTCGGCAAAAATTTGAAAAGTGTTTTTAAGTACATCTTTGCATCCTCATTCCACCCTAGGCATTCTTAGGCCTAGTTTAAGGCATCTTAATGAGGATATTGACGTAAAACCACACCGAGTCAAGATAGAGACTAAGTTATTGTTTCCCAAACGTGCAATTTAGTGTGTGTTCATCCTGTAACTGTGTAGGGTTGGCATCTGAGGAAGCTCGCTGGCCTATCTGTAGCCCAAAACTCTGTGAGTAACAATGTTGTAAAGATATATTCAATGATGAATATTTTCTAAATGATCAACTGTACTGCTTTCTGAAATGATATTTCTTACTGAATGAATGTTTGTCCTATTTGCAAAATGTATTCGTGGCATCCATAGCATTTTACTGTTACTGTACTGTTACTGCTACTGTTACAGAGATCTCAGTCGGTTCCCATGTTTAGAACCACTACTGTTTACTGATATAATGGCCATCAACTGACTGTTCGGTCCGATAAGACCTACTGTACTGTTTGCTATTGGATATACCACTTATGACTGCTATGATCGAATAACTGATATACTGTTCAAATGACTGTTTTAAATACTGAAAGGACATTCATTCTTAACCTCTTTATGCACATGTTATTCACTGGGTTTTAGCTCACTGTTTATATATATATGTAGGTGTCCAGGCAGCAGACCGAAGCTAGGAGCGTTGGGTGAAACTCCCTTTTTGACAAGCCAACCAACATGCCTCACCGCGAGGTTCCAAGTGTGTCCAAGCTTAGGCTTTTTGGGGTGTCTCAGTTCACCCTTCTGTCTCTGTTTTGTAACACTGTATAGACTGGTACTGTACTGCTATGGTAGGGATTTAGTCCCTAACCTGAATGCCTGTAAATGATGTTTGTACATACTGCTTTTGTTCTGAATGTGAATATATATGAAAAGTCTTTTTGCATACAGACTGTCACAGCTCATTGGACATCTTTTATTACTGTTTTGCCTTCTGCCAGCCCCTGTACTCTGTATTACTGTTAAGCAGGCCTTCGGTAATCACGGATTACTGGCCGGTTACGGTGCTAAACCCATAGGGGTGGGTTTGGGTCGTGACAAAGGGTGACGCCGGATCAATGCCCGCGGCCTGGAGTGCCTTGGTCTATCCGTGCTTAAATCCGCGATTTCGCATCGGTAGACCTCATCGGCTAGTTTTTCCTTAATCTTGTCTATTCCGATTTTCCAGCCATCATGAAAACCTTTTTCATAGGACCTAGCCTTCGCCGATTCAATTGCGAACATGCTGGCCGTATCTCGGTCGGCAATCGCGTGATCCAAGATTCGGCGATTTACTCGCTCCGCGACAATCGGATTCACTTTACTCACCGAATGAGTCTCAGAGGTGCTAGTTCTCTTCAACTCATTTTCGGCCTTCTCCGCACGGGCTTGCAAGCTCTAAATGCGGGCATCCCTTTGCTCTATCTCTCTTTGTGCGGCACGCAGGCGCTTGCCAATTTCATAGGAGGTGTACAGACCCTTTACTGCTCCATGAACGCCCTTCCGGAAGACTTCGTAATCAGTCCGGCCAACCATAGATTGCTGAACTTCTGGCAGAAAAATCTGTCGCGCAAACTCGACTGTTACATTTGGGTTGCAGATGATGGAATCCGCCTTCGTCATCGGTTTGTTCCCAACGAACACCGAAAAGCTCAACGGGCGCGGTGTCACACTGGTCTCACCTCTCGAACGATGGGAGTTACCTCGTTGCTGTTTTTTCCTTCTGGGTGACCTACTTCGGTGACGTGGGGATTGGCGTTTCTCATGCTCCCTCGACGTCTTACTCACCGTGTACATAGGCTCGCCACCCCGGTTCATCTCTGTGTCCAGCTCTACGAGTGTCCTACTTTCCCCTCTGCTGTTGAAGAACAGTCTTCTTGCCATCTGCAGTCGTCCACACTTCTTTTTTCTTCTCCCAATTTGTTGGATTTGAACGCAACAATGGCACCCTCGCGCACGTAGCCCCCGCCCAATTTATTGATTACAGGGGCCGCACTCCCGAGGTGATCTCATCAACACTCGAATTCCATGAGCCACCGATATTCGGCGTTCCAGTTTATTCCTTAACTGGGGCAGGGGCAAATTCGTTAATCTTAGCGGCTAAGGATTCACTAACCTAATCGGCCAAATGTCAAGGCTTTACCCCGATAGGTTTATGTGCCCCAGCCTTTCCATGAGCCATCGATATTCGGCGTTCCAGTTCATTCCTTAACTGGGGCAGGGGCAGATTCGTTAATCTTAGCGGCTAAGGATTCGCTAATCTAATCAGCCAAATGTTAAGGCCTTGCGCCGATAGGTTCATGTACCCCAGCCATTCCATGAGCCACCGATATTCGGCGTTCCAGTTCATTCCTTAACTGGGGCAGGGCAAATTCCTTAATCTTAGAGGCTAAGGATTTGCTAATCTAATCGGCCAAATGTCAAGGCCTTGCGCCGATGGGTTCATTTGCCCCAGCCATTCCATGAGCCACCGATATTCGGCGTTCCAGTTCATTCCTTAACTGGGGCAAGGGCAGATTCGTTAATCTTAGCGGCTGAGGATTTGCTAATCTAATCGGCCAAATGTCAAGGCCTTGAGCCGATGGGTTCATTTGCCCTAGCCATCCCATGAGCCACCGATATTCGACGTTCCAGTTTATTCCTTAACTGGGGCAGGGGCAAATTCGTTAATCTTAGCGGCTGAGGATTCGCTAATCTAATCGGCCAAATGTCAAGGCCTTGCGCCGATAGGTTCATATGCCCCAGCCATTCCATGAGCCACCGATATTTGGCGTTCCAGTTCATTAACGGGCAAGGGCATATTCATGAATTCATTCGGCTAAAATTGAAAGACGACTAAATTGCCAAGACACGTAGTTATCTAATCGGCAGCTATTTAGTGATGTTTAATTTACTCATCTCATGATCCGACATCCTATTGAATCGATGGCTAGCACACGCAACAGACAGTAGTCATTTTACCCAAAGTAGTGAAAAGCAAAATCTTCATTAATAACAAAAATTAAGTACAGATAATAGTGAAAAGCAAATGAAATTTTCATTAATAAATTGAGTACAGATAGTAGTCATTTTATACATGAAAATTACCTTAAATTAACAGAAATCTACTAACAAAAATTTACAAGAACCATGCATGGAAGGTGCTTAACAAAAATCAGAGTCACCCTAGTCAATCTTCGGGGTCAGACTCCAGCGGCTCAACGTCCACCTACTTGTATGGAATCGGCTGGGCCAATGTCACATTAGCGGCAGTGAGGGCTTTGAGCCAGCCGTGTTTGAAGTCCCGATTCTCGAATTTAGGGACTTCCTCTACATAGTTCTCCAAAGCGCGTCCTTCCCAGCTTGGAACGCTTTGGAAATCTCGAACTCGGCTATTTCCTTCGCCTTCTTCGATTTTTCCAAATCGGCTTCCAGTTTGGCAATCACCTCCTTGGCTAACTTGAGCGTGTCTTCGCTCGCGTTTGCTTTCTCCTCGGCAGCTAATCTGAGCTTGTCAGAACTCTTCGCCTTTTCTGCCTCGGCGTCGGCTCTTGCGCGCTTATCCGCCGCCCTCGCCGCCTCGGACTCGGCTCTTTGAGAGGCCTCCACATGTCACGACCTGCTCCCCGTATCCAAGGGTTAAGTATCATGATGGCCAGTAACTGAAGTTACCTACGGCCAATTCTTAAACAAATAAATAAACGCAAGCGGAAGTAATATATAAATGAGGGTACCAAAATAATCATTGGAGCTTCTATTTTTATTACAAAATTTATTGACAAAAAATGCCAATATTTACATATAAAAAATGCTGTGTGTGTCTATTCCGCAGCCCCGCGTCTAAGACTTTCCAAAAGCTATTTCTGAATTGCATTATTTCCTGAAAATTGGTAAACAACTATAAGCACATGGCAGAGTGAGAAATATTATACCAAGAGTATAAGGGACACGAAATAACCATGGATAGTTAGTTAGGCAAAAACATTTAAGATGACTTAGACGGAACAAATAATCCTTTAAGTAACAAAACTGAGATTATGTAAATAAATAACCATAATTATGTAATTTGGTAAACAAATCATTTAAGTGACAGAAACTGAAATACAGAAATTATGTAAGTAAATGACCATAACCACGGTACAGAACAGAACAGAGGTCACTGAAGTGACAGTCAGAACAGAGGTACGGATTCAAGAGGTGGCTCGTACGGATTCTAGAGGTGGCTCCCACAATAGTGTAACACTTAGTTCCGCACAGCACTTTGGTCCGCACAGAACAGAGGTACGGATTCAAGAGGTGGCTCGTACGAATTCTAGAGATGGCTCCCACAATAGTGTAGCACTTAGCTCCGCACAGCACTTTGCTCCGCACAGAATAGAGGTCAATGGATCAGAGGACCACCAAGTAACCAAACAGAGGCCAATGGTTATTTAAGTCCCCCAAGGCGTGAGACTCCCGTAGTGGTACTTACAAAACATAATTGTATATAAGGTCATAGCCAAATATTCTTTAAAATATAAACAAACATACCCATGGGTTTCCTTTTAAGCAAATAGGGTTCAGAAATAAAACCACGTAATTGAAATCTTTATAAAACATAACTTTTATTAATATACTAATAAAACATACTTGTATAAAATAGATTTTGGTAAGTTAAAACATACGTAAAATACATTTTGGTAACTCAAGGTATAATATAACTCACCTTAACTTTAATACCTTACTCTTTCTTTCCACTATCAAAGACCCTTTCACATTCCACTATTCTTTCCTTCTTCCTCTCTTTCTTTCTTCTTTCTTTTCCTTTCTTTTCTTCTTTCTGTTCCTTTCTTTTTTTCCATTCTTCTTTCTTTCTTCCACCCAGGTGAACCCGCTTCTCCTTAAATAGGGAGGAGAAGCCATTCTCTCGCCAACACGTGGTGACACATCACTTTCAATCAGATTTAATTCATAATTATATAGATTCGTTCTTATCCTTAATAGATATTTAAGATAATTACCTTTTGACCTAATATTTTAATATAATTATATAAATAAATTAATTCCTAATTAAATTACACTTTATCATATACTAATAGAAAATTAATTATTTATTTTAATACCACACCCATTATTATTATTATTTATATTATCTATATTATTATTATTTATATTTTGACTCCTAAACTTTTAATAATTATATCATTTTACAAAATTACACATAATAATATATAATAAATTATATATTTTCCGAACTGAGATTAAATAATATTAGTATAAATTCTACAGAATAATTAAAAATCTGGTTGTTACACCACAGCCTTGCTCTTCTCATTTTTAATTTCGGCTTTCAAAAAGCCGATTTACTCAATAGCATCATGTTGGCGGCGACCGATCTCAGCTATCCTGCCCACCGTCTGCAAAACAAGGAGTTAGAATTTTTTAATTAATAATATATGTTTATATGCGTATAGGAGGAAGACTGAAAATAAGGTTAAGTCACATACCAATATGGTCGATTGAGCAGCTAATGCTATTGACAGCAGATCTGGCTCCGCACGAAACGTCACCCTGTCAACCGATCGAGAAATTGAGGAAGCCATACTCAAGGCCACAGCTGGATCTTTCAGAGCCGATGCGTCGGACGCAATCGACACGTTCTTTATCCTTGGTTGGACGATGAACGGCACGATTGAGTCCGACTCCTCCAAACACGGTCGTTTATCGGTAGGTGTTTCCTTAGGGTCGGCTTCGCGCTCGGCGGGGCGTTTTTCCCTCGTCTGCTCGGCCTCCTGATCCAACTGTTCAATTTGCTTCGTCTAAGCCGTTTCAACCTGAGCTGTTTCGACCTGCTCCGTCTCGGTATTCGGTAGAGAAGACTCAGCCACGACAGCAAAGGGAAGTTCGGATCGGTTAGTCTTAGCCCTCCTCCGGGCGGCCATGCGTTCGGCATTTTTTCTCCTGGCCAGCTGCGTTAGAGACTCCCCAGCCATGTTCTCAGTATACGCGCCGAGAAGGTCCTCTAAGTCGGTAAAAATGTCTTCGAAGGAGGCGTCTCCACGACCTGAAGTAGATGGAGGGTTAGATTGATTAAGGCTGGCTTCCTCAAAAGCCAACTTCAGAGCCTCGTCAACTTCAGCTTCCAAAGTGGACTAATTAGGTTGTTCGGCGACTTTCTCGGTTACTTGTTCTTCCACCTGCTCCGAGTCAGAAGCTTCCAAACCAATCTATCTGAGGTTTTTGAAATTGGGGAAAATGAGAGCCGTGAGCTGCTGTTCGCCCCTCGGAATCGGAATGTTGTCTGCAGCCGAAAAGGTTGCGTAAGTCGGCTCGTATCTAAGAAGTATATGAGCCACCCTCCCTTGCTTCTGGAGGTTTGGACGACCGAAGAACTGGAGTGCGGTTTTGACTTCTGCAAGCACGACGTCGTCGGCCGAAACAAGAACTTTCTTCAAATCGTTTCCTGCATACACAAAGCGGTAAGTCCATGAAAGAAAGCCGAGTAAATATAAAAGTAGATAGACATAAGGAACTATATGGCCACCTAGTTCGCCCTTCCGTCTATGTATAGGATCTAGGTGATCTTCACCTTCGTCAAATTCCCAATTACCTCGGACAACGACCATGACATCATCGACTCCCTTGCCAGAGCTGGCAAGCATAGTCACTAAGTGATGGTCGGTGTCCTTGGCCCTGAGAAAATAGCGCCCCTGCCAGCCGGAAGATTTGGCCAAGGCATAACAATGTCGAATAGCAGGTATGCCAAGATTGATCCTAAGGCGTCGATTTAACTCTATAATCCCTATTATGATTCGGAAAAAATTTACATTAGGTTGAGAAGGGATTAGACCCCAATGGCGAAGCACGACCTTAAGAAATGGGTGAAAGGGGAAACGGACTCCGCCTTCAGCAATTGATAGGAGAGGAAAGATGATTGTACTTTCATCAGTCCTCTCCATATCAAGGGTGTTGTTTGCCATGAGTGACAGATGGACATCGTCGAGGATGGAAAAATGGCGTCGAAAGCCAGAAATTCGATCCGAATAAATGAGGTCTTTCAAATGTTTTGCCATCCTAGCCAGTCTAAGGAGTATGTTAAAATAAAAAACAAACAAGGAAATGGGATTCAAAATGAAGGAGAAGAGAGCTTACAAGAAGCGGAGGAGACAATGAGAAACGGAAGAAAGTTGTAGAGGTCGCGAAATTGAGGAGGTATACTGAAAGGCAGACCAGAAGCTTTGAGTATTCAAAAAACATACATTCGAAGGGACAACATAGTTTCAAATCGCATTAAATGAAGGAAGCGTACGAAGAGGCAGGAAGATGTAATAATGCGTAAAAAACGTGTACTGACACACGTTGGAATGAGGCTAACCGCCGTTTTTTCTTTGACTTTTCAAGTTCGAAAGCAAACACGCCGTTCCAAACCAAAGATGCCGTCTAACTGGTGTTAATAGGATGTTTGGGGGGCAATTGTGGGCGCCAGATAATTTTTATGTATTTGCGAGAGAGCCGAATAACGGGTTAGAGGATAATTAGGATAAATACTGTATTCGGTACTGTCCTGGACGATCCCAAAGCCGAACAAACTAATCGGCCGTAGAACCAGCTGAACAAGGGCCGAATAAATAAACGTTCAAAAGATTAAGAGTGGGTCCGACCTTGGGGCCCAAAAGAAGATATAAATAGAGGAACATCAGCCAAAGAAAGGTATGTGAGATATAACCCCAAGAAACTTAAGAAATAAAGAAAGAAACGTGAGACATATACTGACTTATCCGTCGGAGTGCTAATTCCGGCACCCCTGATCGGAGTGTTAATCCCTTCTCAGGTGGCAATCAGAGGATCAGGAACGTCCTTCAGGATCCAAGAGTATTTCTAAACCACATCACCACAACTCCAATTAGTCTCAAGTTTTTTTTATCGATCTGGTATGCCCTATTAGTGAATAGTTTCTTTCCGTGTGTTCATATATATTTTTTTTTATTTTGGTAGTGTTTTGGTGAACAGTTATACCTTTTTGTTAATATGACAGGTATGATGTGATATTCCAATGTAGTAGGTATAATGTGACACTCCAAAAAAATTAAAAACTCCTTAGTGTACTTTTCCCAAATGTGACAACGTGGTAGGTATGATATGACACTTCAAAATAAATGAAAACTCCTTAATGTAATTTTTTTCAAACGTGACAACGTGACGAGTATAATGTGACATTCTAAAAAAATTAAAAACTCCTTAATATACTTTTTCTAGATGTGACATGTGATATTCCAACTCCTTAATGTACATTATAGCTATAACTAACGTGACGGGTATAATATGACATTTTAAAAAAATTAAAAATTATTTAGTGTATTTTTTCCAAATGTGACACTAACGTGGCGGGTATGATGTGACACTAAAAAACTCTTTAGTGTATTTTTTTCAAATGTGACACTATAATATGGCGGGCAAATGAGTCATTACACATGTAAAATGACTAAATGGATCACAATAAAAAATATGAGACTATATGAATTACAAGTCTAAAATATGAGATTTATTAGTCAATTATTTACCAATAAATCGTATCTCACAAACAAGTACTATCTATATTTTTAACAACGAAAATTAGACATTAGTGATGAATTATTATCCTTTTGGAACCAAATTTTTTTCTCAAAAAATAAACTATTTTGAGATCAAATTATTTTGTCCCTAAAAGTCTATTTATTAGTGATATTTTCAAAATTTTATCGCTAAAAGTTTTGTTTTTGACTTTTCGAGGCGACCTTTTAGCGACTATCATCATCACGATAGAAATTAATCCCTAAATGTCTTTTGCAACAATATTTTCACTTTTAGAGACCAAAACATTTGATCTCTAAACTCTTATATGTTGTAGTGTAATAATTAATCACATTTGTGCAAAACCATGATCTATTTTAAAGAAAATTATTTAATATTTTTGGAGTAAATCCATGTAGTGCTTCAATTTGATAATTAAATATCTAATAATTGTTATTTAAGGATTTTAGATTCTTTAACAAGAACACCCATAGCAATATGACAACTGTGGAGAAGTGGTTTGGAAATACTCTTTGAATCCAATGAGACACTCGAGATCCTCAGCTAGTCACCTGAAAAAGAATGAACACTCCAGTTGGGGGTGCCGGAATTTTCACTGCGACAGATAAGTCAGTATCTACTCTCTTGATTACTTCTACCTAAAGTTAAGCTTACTTGTTCTCACATACCTTTCTCTGGTTGATGCTTCTCTATTTATATTTCCCTCTGGGCCTTAGGGTTGGGCCCACATTTAGTACACCGTGCAATTATTTGCTCGGCTCCTTCTGTTGTAGACCAACTGTTACGACCCAAACCCGCCCCTATGGGTTTAGCACCGTAACCGGCCAGTAATCCGTGATTACCAAAGGCCTGTTTAACTGTAAAGACAGTAATACAGAGTACAGGGGCTGGCAGAAACCAAAACAGTAATAAAAGATGTCCAATGAGCTGCGACAATCTGTATACAAAAAGACTTTTCCGAACATATTCACATTCGTAAGCAAAACATATATACACCATATGTACAAACATTCAAGTTAGGGACCAAATCCCTAATTAGTACAGTACAATACAAGTCTTAAACAGTATTACAAAATAAAGACGGAAGGGTGAAACTGAGACACCCTAAAACAGCCTTAGCTCGGTCAAACTTGGAACCTCAAGGTGAGGCACAATGGTTGGCTTGACAAAAAGGGAGTTAACCCGACGCTCCTAGCTCCGGTCCGGTGCCTGGACACCTAAATATAAATATAAACAGTGAGCTAAAGCCCAGTGAATAACATATGCACAAAGGGGTTACGAATGAATGTCCTTTCAGTATTTAAAACAGTCATTTAGAAACCATAATGGTCATATGTGGTACATCCAATAGCAAAACAGTACAGTAGGTCTTAACAGACCGAACAGTCAGTTGATGGCCATTATAACAGTAAACAGTAATGGTTCCAAACATGGGAACCGACAGAGATCTCTGTAACAGTAGCAATAACAGTACAGTAACAGTAGATTGCTATGGATGCCACGAATTCAGTGCACAAATAGGACAAACATTCATTCAGTAAGAAATATCATTTCAGAAAGCAGTGTAGTAGATCATTCAGAAAATATTCATGATTGAACATATCTTTACAACATTGTTACTCACAGAGTTCTAGGCTATAGACAAGCTAATGAGCGTCCATAGATGCCAACCCTACACAATTACAGAATGAACACACACTAAGTTACACACTTGGGATAGACAAACTAGCCCCTTAACTTGACTTGGTGTGGTCCTACATCAATATCCTCATTAAGATGCCTTATACTAGGCCTAGGAATGCCTAGGATGAAATGAGGATGCAAAGATGTACTTTAAAACACTTTTCAAAATTTTCAGAAAACAGGAGTCTCGCTCGAGCGTGACTTTCTTCGCTCGAGCGGGCTTGTCAAAACAGTGGGGTCGCTCGAGCGTGGACTTCCTCGCTCGAGTGGTCTGTAAAAATGCAAAAAGTGCTGGATGTTGAAAATCTCTGCTCGACGCTTGCTCGATGCGCGCTCGAGCGTGAGACACATCCTTCGCTCGAGCGTAGTTCTCGTCGCTCGAGTGTGTGCCTACGTGCACTAAAAACCTGAGAGCTTTCAATTTATGCTCGAGCCATCATTCCTTCGCTCGAGCGGGGTTCTGAACAAACGATGGTCGCTCGAGCATGGAATCCTTCGCTCGAGCGAGGAAGCCAAATTCTGGAATTTCTAGATTTGCCTTCAAAGCTCAAACCAAGCATTCAACACTTCAAAACTCAACCTTTTGGGCCCATTTTCTGAAAAACACTTGAAAACCAACAATACAACATGTTTTGTAAATCAATTTGTACAATTAAAGCCCAAAGGTGAGTTAATTGAACACCATTTCAACCCAAATTTTAAGAACAAAACAAAAACACAACATGCATGATCTCCTTTAAATTCCAACACCTCAAATCAAGATTAAATTGGCAATTTGATGGAAAAACATGATGAATTCATGGACTACAATCAAAACATGAACTTGCATGTAAGACTTCATGAAAAACAACTTCGAAATGTCATAATATGAACATGCATGCATGGAATCACTCTTAATTCAACACTTAATTTAATTCTTGACCTTAAGCTCCTATTCCTCCAATGTATCATGTAAGAAATGACTTGAATTCATAAACAAGAAGGTAAATATCCTACCTTAGGTCTTCAATTTTAGGTATAGAAGCTCAATTATGCAATCAACCTTCACATCTCCTAAGTCTCCAAGCCAATTCTCAATTGAAGCTAAGTTTTCTCCTCTCTCACTCTTCCTCTCGGTTTTGTCTCTAGAGATGAACAAGAATGATGCATCAAAATGCTCCAAAACATTGTTGTAGGTAGTGGCCCACTAATGGCAAAAGGGTAATTAATGCAACTAATGTGATTCAACATTATTTAATCTAATTTAATCATTCCAAATCAATTTCAAATTAAATCTACCATAAAATCACATAAATTCTAATTAACATAAAACACTAATTGATTTCTGATTCGGTCGCCGATAGGACCTTCAATTCGCAATTCAAAGATAAAACATGAACAGATCATTTAATGACTAACAGATAGAAATGCATTTAAAACAGTATACTCTTGCAATTAATTCAGAATCTCAGTCAAATCAGTTACTTATCATTCTCAGTCATAATTTAGCATTAATTAGAGGTGAAGGTTGTCACACCAACCCCCATTCGGCTCCTCGCTCAACTGGTTCTATGGCCGATTAGGATACCTCTGAATTTATATAAGACGGGGCCGAATGCAATGTGTTTATCTCGATTCCCTAAGAATAATATTCGGCCTCTTTACATCCCCTAATACTCGACTCCCACAATTGCCCCCCAAACACTCCACTAACAAGAGTTAGCTGGGGTGTTTGGTTTCGAACTTGAAAAGTCAGAGCTGAAATTCAGCAGTTAACCTCATTCCAACGCGAGTGTCAGAACGCACATGCTTTTCGGTCATCATTGCAACTTCCTGCCCCTTCGTACACTTCTTTCATTTATTATTATGATTTAAAATTTTGTTGTCTTTTCGAATGCGTGTACATTTTTTGAATACTTGAAGCTCTTGGTTTGCATTCCAATACACCTCTGCAACCTCTGCCCTTCTTCATTGTCTTCTCCATCTGTTGTAAGTTCTCTTCCTCTTTACTTCGAATCCCATTTCCTTGTTTGTTTTCAATTTAGCGTATTCTATAGACTGACGAAAATGGCAAAGCATTTGAAAGACCTCCTTTCTGCGGATCAAGTCTCTGGCTTTCGACGCCATTTTTCCATCCCCGACGACGCCCGTCTGTCGCTCGTAACAGACAGCACCCTTGATATGGAGAGAGTTGACCAAAGCACAATCGTCTTCCCTATCTTATCAATTGCTGAGGGCGGAGTCCGTTTCTCCCTTCACTCATTTCTTAGGGTCGTCCTTCGCCATTGGGGTCTAATCCCTTCCCAACCTAATGGGGATTATAGAGTTAAACCGTCGCTTTAGGATCAATCTCGGCATACCTACTGTTGGCATTGTTATGCCTTGGCCAAGTCTTCTGGCCGACATGGGCGCTATTTCCTTAGGGCTAAGGACACCGACCATCAATTGGTGACTATGCTTGCCAGCTCTGGCAAGCAAGTTGATGATGTCATGGTCGTTGTCCGAGGTAACTGGGAATTCGGTGAAGGTGAAGACCGCCTAGATCTTATTCCTAGACAGAGAGGCGAATCAGGTGGCCATATAGCTCCTTGCGTTTATTTTCCTTATATGTATTCGGCTTTATTTTCGTGGTCTTATGGTTTTACTTGTACAGGAAATGATTTGAAGAAAGTTTTGGTTTCAACCGACGATTTCATTCTTGCGGAAATCAAAGTTGCGCTCCAATACTTCGGTCATTCAAGCCTTCAGAAACAAGGGAGGGCGGCCCACATTCTTCTTCGATACGAGCCGACGTATACGACGTTTTCGGCGGTGGACAACATTCTAGTTCCGAAGGGCGAAGAGTATCTTACGGCCCTTATCTTAACCAACTTCAAAAACTTAAGGCAAGTTGGTTCGGAGGCATCCGATTCAGAGCAGGTGGAAGTAGCCGAAGAGGTCGCTGAGGAGTCAAGCCAGTCTGAAGCCGAGGTAGACGAGGCTTTAAAGTTGGCCTTGGAGGAAG
This sequence comes from Camellia japonica, assembly GCA_030407325.1. Taxonomy (NCBI): domain Eukaryota; kingdom Viridiplantae; phylum Streptophyta; class Magnoliopsida; order Ericales; family Theaceae; genus Camellia; species Camellia japonica. The sequence goes on from JAPPVO010000002.1 coordinate 3,110,606, forward strand.
CTGGCCTCAATTCATCCAACCCTCCGTCCACCTCTGGCGAGGGGACGTCTTCGAAGACATCTCCACAGACCTAGAGGACCTTCTCAGCGCGTACCTTGAAGATATGGCTGGGTTATCACTCACGCAACTTGCCAAGAAGAAAAACGCCACCAAGAAGAAAAACGCCGAACGGATGGCCGCTCGAAGGAGGGCCGAGACCCTCCGTTCTGAACCTGCTGCCATGACTGAGTCTTCTCCACCAGTTGTTGTGAAAGAAACGGCTCAAATTGAGACTGCTGAGACAGAGAGGCCAGTCGAACAGCTGAGTCAAGGTAGCGATCAGAGGGGGGAGAAGCATCCTGCCGAGAGCGAAGTCGGCTCCGAGGGATTCCAAACCGACAAGCGGCCGCGCAAGGAAGAGTCAGACTCGGTTGTGGACGAACAGCCGCGCATAGAGGAGTCGGACTCGGTTGTGCCATTCGTGGTTCAACCAAGGATAAAAAACGTGCCGATTTCCTCTGATGCATCGGCTCTTAAAGATCCAGCCGTGGCTTTGAGTATGGCCTCCTCAATTTCACTGCCGGTTGATAGGGCAACTTTTCGGACGGAACCTGACTTGATAATGATAGCATTAGCCGCTCAATTGGCCATACTGGTACATGACTTGATCCTTGTCTGCCGCCTTCCTCCTATATTATTATTACTATTATGTTTTTATTCTAATTCCCTGTTTTGCAGGCGGCGGGAAGGATAGCCGAGATAGACCGCCGTCAACATGATGCTATTGAACAGATTGCCTATCTGAAGACGGAGATTGAAAGCGAGAAGGGCAAGGCTGCGGAGGCCACTCAAAGGGCCGAGCGCGAGGCGGCGAGAACGGCGGAGGAAAGTTTGAGGGCCGAAGCCGAGGCCGAGGCCGAAAAGGCGCGGGGTTCTAACCAGCTCAGATTGGCCGCCGAGGAAAGGGCAAATACGAGCGAGGACGCGCTCAAGTTAGCCAAGGAGGTGATTGCCAAGCTGGAAGCCGACTTGGTAGAATCGAAGAAGGCGAAGGAGCAAGCCAACTCCGAGTTTGCCAAAGCGTTCCAGGCTGGGCAGGATGCCGCGTTGGAGAACTATGTGGAGGAAGTCCCTAAGTTCGAGAATCGGGGCTTCAAACATGGCTGGCTCAAAGCCCTTGCTGCTGCGAATGTGACATTGGCCCAGCCGATTCCGTTCGAGCAGGTGGACGTTGAGCCGCTAGCATCTGACCCTGAAGACTGACTTGGGTGATATTCTGATTTTTGTTAGGCATCTTTCACGTACAATTGTAATTTTTGTTTAGCAGATTTCTGTTAGTTCCAAGTAATTTTCATGTATAAATTAGTTACTATCTGTGCTCAATTTATTAATGAAAATTTCCTTTTCATTTTACTATTAGTTGTACGCAATTTTTGATATTAATGAAGAGTTTTGCTTTTCACTACTTTAGATAAAATGATTACTGTCTGTTGTGCATGCTAACTATCGATCCGATAGGAAATAGGATCATGAGATGAGTAAATTAAATATCTCACTGCATAGCTGCCGATTAGATAACAGTGTAACTTGGCAATTAATTTAACCTTAATTTAGCCGAACAAGTAAAACGGCTCAGGGCCCTGTCGCATGGCCGATTAGATTAATTAATCTGCCATTACCCCAGCCGATGCATGAATTGGAATGCCGAATGCTATTAGTTCATGGAGTGGCTTGTGGCGCATGAGTAGATCGGCGCCAGGCTTAGATATTTGGTCGATTGGATTAATTAATCTACCCTTGCCCCAGCCAATGCATGAACTGGAATGCCGAATGCTATTAGTTCATGGAATGGCTTTTGGCGCATGAGTAGATTGGCGCTAGGCTTAGATATTTGGCCGATTGGATTAATTAATATGCCCTTACCCCAGCCAATGCATGAACTGGAATGCCGAATGCGATTAGTTCATGGAGTGGCTTGTGGCACATGAATAGATCGGCGCCAGGCTTAGATATTTGGCCGATTATCTGGCGTGAGGCTTTTGAAGTTTAACATTAATGAGATCGCCTCGGGGGTGCTACACCCGTAAGGAATAAATAGGGTGTGTTTCGTGCGCATAGGTCTCATTAGTGTGCTTAGACTACTCAAACCAGTTTATTGAGGAAGGTTAGACAAGTGCGAATGTTAAGTAGACTATTCTTCAACAGCAGAGGAGAAGGGAGGACATTGGCTGAGCTGGATAGAGAGATAAATCGAAGTGGCGAGCCCATGCGCACGGGAAGCAGGACGTTGAGGGAGCGGGAAAAACCTCAGTCCCCACACCGTCGAAGTAGGTCTCCTAGAAAGGAAAAACAATAGGGAAACTCCCCTCGACCACGACCGAGAGGTGAATCCGGCGTGACACCACGCCTGTTGAGTTTTGCGATTTTTGTGGGGAACAAACCGATAACGGAAACGGATTCAATTGTTCACGACCCAAATGTGGCAGTCGAGTTTGCTTGACAGATTTTTTCACCAGAAGTCCAGCAGTTGATGGTCGGTCGACAGGATTTCGAAGTGTTTCAGGAGGGTATCCATGGAGCAGTGAAAGGGCTGTATACCGCCTATGAAGTCGGCATGCATCTACGTGCCGCGCGGCGGGAGATAGAGCAGAAGAATGAGCGCATTCAAAACTTAGAAGCTCGCGCGGAGGAGGCCGAGCGTGAACTGAAAAAGACCAAGACTGCCGAGACACATTTAGCCGGCAGTCTAACCTGATCGTGGAGGAAAGGGTGACCCAACGACTCATAAGTCACGCAATTGCCGATCGTGATACGACGAGCATGTTTGCGATGGAGGCCACAAAGACCAGATCTTATGAGCAAGGATTCCACGATGGCCGAAAAGTTGGGATACAGAGGGCTAAGGAACAGCTCGCCGAGGAGGTCTGTCGATACAAGAACCGTGGATTTAAGCACGGGTGGATCAAGGCTTTCCAAGTCGTAAAGGCTCTCCGGGTAACAGGTGTCGATTCGGCGTCGCCATTGTATTAGAGTCGCCATTGTTCCTTTGCGGCCTTCAAAGTTGAGAAGAGCGATGATGAGGGGGATGCCGAATAAAATTAAACATATTGTACCGCTCTAATCATAGATTAGGAGCGAACTATGTATTTATTGATTAATTCAATAAGATGTATTATTTTACATGTTTGCATGTTGTTTCTGTTTATGTTTAAACATATTATCAATCCTCGTTCATCTTTCTTCAATTGCGTTTATGCTTGTTAATCATCTCATGAAATGCCCGTCGAATTCGGATGCTCACTCGGCCCAAATTTGTTTGGCACGGATGGGGCTTCGAATTCGGAGGCTTTCAATGTGGCCAATCGCGATATCCACGAAGGGCGCTCCGAATCCGGAGGCTTATTCGGCCCAAACGTGTCATTCACGGATGGGGCTCCGAATTCGGAGGCTTTTACTTGGCCAATCGTGATATCCACGAAGGGTGCTCCGAATCCGGAGGCTTATTCGGCCTAAACGTGTCATTCACGGATGGGGCTCCGAATTTGGAGGCTTTTACTTGGCCAATCATCATATCCACGAAGGGCGCTCCGAATTCGGAGGCTTATTCGGCCCAAACGTGTCATTCACGAATGGGGCTCTAAATACAGAGGCTTTTACTTGGCCAATCGTGATATCCATGAAGGGCGCTCCGAATCCGGAGGCTTATTCGGCCCAAACGTGTCATTCACAGATGGGGCTCCGAATTCAGAGGCTTTTAACTTGGCCAATCGTGATATCCATGAAGGGCGCTCCGAATCCGGAGGCTTATTCGGCCCAAACGTGTCATTCACGGATGGGGCTTCGTATTCGGAGGCTTTTACTTGGCCAATCATGATATCCACGAAGGGTGCTCCGAATCCGGAGGCTTATTCGGCCCAAACGTGTCATTCACAGATGGGGCTCCGAATTCGGAGGCTTTTACTTGGCCAATCATGATATCCACAAAGGGCGCTCTGAATTCGGAGGCTTATTCGGCCCAAACGTGTCATTTACAGATGGGGCTCCGAATTCAGAGGCTTTTAACTTGGCCAATCATGATATCCACGAAGGGCGCTTCAAATCCGGAAGCTTATTCGGCCCAAACGTGTCATTCACGGATGGGGCTCCGAATTTGGAGGCTTTTACTTGGCCGATCGTGATATCCACGAAAGGCGCTCCGAATCTAGAGGCTTTTACTTCAAACTAAAATTTCATGTAGTGGGATAAGTAACCTTGCATTATAAAAGTGAAAGTTTGTACATGGCGAACGTTCAAAATAAATCATCATGCCCCACAAGTGGGTTAATGATAGAATTTACACAAATGCGTGGAATTCCAAGGACGCGACAGACTCCTTTCGGACATGTCCTTGAGCCGATATGCCCCCGTTCATGTGACGAATCGATTTGATAGGGGCCGTCCCAATTAGGTCCTAGTTTCCCGTCGGCCGAATTCCTGGTAGCTGAGAGTACTTTCTTGAGGACCAATTCTCCTGGTGTATAACGGCGTAGATGAACACATTGATTATACGACTTAGCAAGCTGTTGCTGGTACCGTGCCATAGATGCAAGAGCACGGTCTCATCATTCCTCAATCAAGGTCAAATCCAGGACCAACATCATGTCATTTCGGCCCATATCAAAAGCTTTCGATTTCAAGGTTGGGAGGCCAATCTTGAGGGGGATGATTACCTGGGTTCCAAAGCATAAAGCAAACGGCGTTTCCCTAATTGATCGCCTTGGCATAGTGCGATGAGCTCATAACACACTCGGCAATTCTTCGACCCATCTGCCCTTGGCTTTCTCCAGCCTTTTCTTGATGCTGTCCAAGATGGCTTTGTTGGAGGCTTCGGCTTGGCCATTACTTTGTGATAAGCCGGTGTCAAGAAATAAGGTTGAATGCCATATGTACTACAGAGTTCCCGGTAGACGCCGCAGTCAAACTGGGTGCCGTTATCTGAAATAAGTGCCCTTGGAACGCCGAATCGTGTGATTATATTTCTCCATACAAAGCGCTTAACATCAGTATCTCGGATGTGCGTTAATGCCTCTGTTTCGACCCATTTTGTGTAGTAATCCGTCGCGACAATCAAAAATCGCTTGTTGCCCGGGGCATGAGGTAATGGTCCGACAATATCAAGTCCCCATTGGGCGAACGGCCAAGGACTGGTAACACAACTTAACTCTTCAGCAGGCAAATGTGTTAAAGGGGAAAACTTCTGGCACTGTTCACACTTCTTGACGTAACACTCGGAATCAGCTCTCATTGTCGCCCAATAATACCCTTGTGTCACAGCTCGACGAGCCAGAGAGCGTCCGCCGGAATGGGCACCACAACTACCTTCATGTATTTCAGTCAGGAGTTCTTCGACTTTGTCCGGATGAATGCATTCTAGATATGGACCAGAAAGGGATTTTTTGTAGAGCTTTCCTTGCGGATCCAAGTAATATTGCAAGCCTTTGTTCTGCAGTTTATGTGCTTCTTTTTTGTCCACCGGGAGCTGTTCAAAAGATAGGAATGCGGTTATAGGGTCCATCCAGCTTAAACTTGATTCTATGACATCAATTTGGATTGACTGCGAGGAGGCAATGCTCGGCTCAGGGATGAATCCTACTTCAATCGTCCGTTTGATTTTTGAATTAATGGCGGAGGCTAGGCAGGCCAAGGCATCTGCATGCGTGGTCTGATCTCGGATTATTTGATTTAGTTCATAATGGTCAAATTTTGCCAGCAATGAATTCGCCGTTTTCATGTAAGCTGCCATACGGTCATTTTTGGCTGCGTATTCTCCTTTCAATTGTTTGATGACTAGCTTTGAATCGTAGAAAATGAGGAGACGCCGAGCACCAAGGAGATGTGCATTCCGTAAACCGGTTAACAATGCTTCGTATTCGGCCTCATTATTCGATGCATCGAAACCCAGTTTGACAGCCTGCTCAATTATTTCCCCGTCGGGAGCCATGATAACTACGCCCGCCCCACTGCCACGCTGGTTGGACGATTCGTTACAATACAACTGCCAAATGTCCCCAACATAAATTCTCCAGTTCAGCTTCGGTTGAATCTGATTAGACTTAAAGTCGGTGAGGCCTCCAGTGAATTCGGCCACAAAGTCGGCAAGCACTTGCCCCTTGATTGAGGTTCTAAGCAGAAACTGAATATCGTACTAACTGAGTTCGAGAGCCCACTTTGAAACGCGCTCTGATGTTTCTGCACTACGGAGTACTATCCGGAGGGGGTAGTCCGTTAGTACCCCGATGGTATGCCTCTGAAAGTAATGCATCAGCTTTCTTGCTGCCATGACGAGGGCTAGGATGAGTTTTTCCAATGGAAGGTAACGTGTTTCAGCGTCAACCATTGCCTTGCTCACATAATACACTGGCCGCTGCTCCCCAAGCTCTTCCTTTAATAGTACGGCGCTGACGGCCTAGTCGGAAACTGCTAGATATAAGATGATCAAATCACCTGCCGAAGGTGTTGTCAAGAGTAGAACTGATCGGAGGTAGGTCTTCAAACCATTGAAATCGGCTTTGCACTCAGAGGTCCATTCGAAAGCTTTACCCTGCCGTAGGGTATGAAAGAATTGTCGGCAACGATCAGTGGAACGGCTGATGAACCTGTTGAGTGCGGCGGCCATCCTCATTAACTTCTGGACCTCCTTGATTGAACGAGGAGAGCCGAGTTCTAGGATTGCTGTGATTTGCCTCGGGTTGGCTTCGATTCCGCGGTGGTTGACAATGTAACCAAGGAATTTGCTGGATCCGATCCCAAATACGCACTTGGAAGCGTTCAGCTTCATTTTGTACTTGCGTAAAATGCCGAATGCTTCTTCCAGATTGGCTAGATGAGTCTGTTCTTCTTTGGACTTGACTACCATATCGTCAATGTACACTTCCATAGTTCGGCCGAGTTGCTCCTTGAACATGGCAGTGACTAGTCTTTGATAAGTTGCCCTCGCATTTTTCAGCTCAAAAGGCATAATCTTATAGCAATAGGTCCCTCTTGGGGTGAGGAATGTAGCTTTGTCCTCCGGATGCATGGCAATTTGATGGTAGCCTCTGTAGGCATCGAGAAAGGTCATACATTGATGACGTGCCGTGGCATCTATGAGTTGGTTTATTCTGTGAAGGGAAAAAAATCCTTGGGACAAGCTTTATTTAAGTCCGTGAAATCCACACAAACACGCCAAGTCCCATTTTTCTTCTTGACAACCACAATATTCGATAGCCATGTAGGATAGGTAACTTCCCGGATTGCCCCGGCATCAAGCAACCGATCAACTTCTTCAACAACGGCAGCAGTGTGTTCTACGGCTGACCGTCGACTTTTTTGAATAATCGGCTTACATTTGGGGTCAACATTTAAATGGTGCTGAGAAACAGATGGATCCGCCCCTGGCATCTCATACGGTAACCATGCAAATATATCAAGGTTGCCAAGTAAGAAGGTAATTAGCTGTTACCTGTCGACTTTATTCAGGGAGGTGCCGACCATAAAGAACCTGTCAGGATTCCCGTCAATTTCGACTCGCTCCAGAGCTTCTGTGGCCTTTTCACTTGGGAGCCGCCCAACATCGTCGAGGCTCTTTCGATCCGGCACCTTAATAGAATTCACTTCCAGCTCTCTTGGTGTCTTTTCGGCAAGGAGATAACATGCTTGTGTCGATTTCTGGGAACCACGGATTTGTTCAATGCCGCGTTCTGTCGGGAAGCGAAGCAATTGATGATAGGTGATCGGCACGGCCTACATGGTATGTAGCCAAGTTCGCCCCATAATGAGATTATACGGCGAAGGAAGCTGGACAACCAAGAATTCCATATCCACTGATCGGGTGCCCGCACGAACTGGTAGTGTGATTTTGCCCAACGGGTATTCCGGATTAGCGTTGAAGTCGAATAACGGATAATGAGCCGGGGACAAGTCTGACTCAGTAAAGCCGAGTTTGATGAAGGTCTTGTAGTACATAAATTCCGAAGTACTCCCCTGGTCAATGAGAACGCGTTCAACAATGAATCGGCTTACGCGTAGCTCGATGACCAATGGATCAATGTAGGGGAGCGTTACGCCGATCAAATCAGAATCGTCGAAGGTAATACTCGGAGCTTCATAGGGCCCTTTTTCCGGTGTGATTTGCTTTTGGGGGTCAGGAGTCGACTGAATTGTATGAATTGCGGATGCCGTCGGCAAACTGTATATCATATGGATTACGCCGAGTGGAGGTGAATCCTGCCTTAAAGCTATTGTTTTGGTTGTGTTGTCTTTTCGGACGTACTGCTTAAGCCGACCGTCTTGTACCAATTCCTCAAGGTGATCCTTCAACGCATAACAACTCTCGGTATCATGACCGTGGTCCTTGTGATATTCGTACCGCCTATCCCGTCTTCTAGTGTCGGGAGGTCCCATCATTTTTTTACAGCCATTTGAAGAACGAAAGGTGTTGAATTTTAGACATAACCATGCTAATTGGCTTCGACAACTCCGTATATTTCTTGTCCGCGCGCCTTGTGCGCCTACTATCCACTTGAAGTTGTTCACTAGCTCGGTGGGAACATTGGTCATTTGGTCGGCGTGAATCCCGTCTTCTGTCTCGTTTAGCCCAATTCCGCGGTTTAGGGCTCCACGATGGTACATAATTTATCGGTTGAACGATCTCAAAAGGGGCTGTCTTGTTGGCCTTGTGCCCGGCTTTAACTCGCAGGGCGTCATCTTCCACTTTGCAGTATTCCTCGACTTTCTTCATCAACAACCAGACCGTTTTGGGGGGCTTTCTGGTCAAGGAACTGTAGAGGGCACTATCAGGATGGAACCCCATTTTAAAGGCGGTGATGGCCATGGAGTCGTTGCAGGCGTCATCCACAAGATTAAAGCATTCCCAATAGCGCGCCGAATACGCTCGTAAGATTTTCCTTGGTTGGATTTGCATTGCCTATAGAGAGTCGGCTTGCTTCGGCTGGACCTCATTGGTGATGAATCTTGCCCTGAAGGATTTTTGTAATTGATGGAAGCTCTTAATCGACGCCGGTTCCAACTTATAATACCATCTGACAGCCAATGGTCCCAAACTGCTGGGAAATATCCGGCACATGAGAGTCTCGTTGTTTGCATGTAGCGTCATGGCTTGCTTATAATGACGGATATGGTTAGTGGGATCCGATTTTTCATCATATAGGATGAACGATGGAGCCTTGAACTTTTTGGGTAATACTGCCTTTGCGATCCGTCGCACAAAGGGGTCATGTTGGTCCTCTTCGTCTGAACCATTTCTTCTTCTCTTATTCCGTGCACGCGGACTTCCTTTGGAAGAACTAGAGACTTTGACTCGCCCCTTCTTTTTGGGTTCTGGGGATGAGGAGTCAAAATCACTGCCACCATCTTGTCTCCGAACTCGAGGTCGTCAACCATCCTTTCTCAAAGGTTGTGGCAGATCTTGGCGCGCGGCCTGTTGGGATTTTGTCACCTCCAAGGCCAAATCCTGCCGAATGCGCTCGTTCTCAGCCATCATGTTCTCCAACCTCTGTTCGTTTTGTTTCGCCTAATCCATAATCGCTTGCATTGTTTCATCAGCTGAATCGAAGTTCAAGGCTTTTTGTGCAGTAATGTTTTCTGGTCCCAGCATGGTGCTTGGAGTGGTATCGACTCGTGGCGTAAGGTTGTCAGCGACTACCGGAGGATCTTTCGTCACGCCCGCCATGGATGTGCTAGAGTATTCCCACAGACGGCGCCAATTGTGGAGAAGTGATTTGGAAATACTCTTTGAATCCAATGGGACACTCGAGATCCTCAGCTAGTCACTTGAAAAAGAATGAACACTCCGGTCGGGAGTGCTAGAATTAGCACTCCGACGGATAAGTCAGTATCTACTCTCTTGATTACTTCTACCTAAAGTTAAGTTTACTTATTCTCACAAACCTTTCTCTGGTTGATACTTCTCTATTTATATTTTCCTCTGGGCCTCAGGGTTGGGCCCACCTTTAGTCCACCGTGCAATTACTTACTCGGCTCCTTCTGTTGCAAACCAACCCCCACTCGGCTCCTTGCTCAACTAGTTCTATGGCCGATTAGGATACCTATGAATTTATATAAAACGGGACCGAATGCAATGTGTATATCTCAATTCCCTAAGAATAATATTCGGCCTCTTTACATCCACTAACACTCGGCTCCCACAACAACTATGTATTAATATTTTTAAATACATTATAATAAATAAGAGTGTTACTAAAAATTCCGAAAACGTCACTCTGGAATTACTTGGCTGATTGCTAGACAAATCAAGACATGTAACTGTCCACATCATTGAAAGAAAATTTAGAAGCGATGTTTTTAAAAATCTTAGGCATTTTCGTAATAGATATATGCAGGTCCATGCTTTTGTGTCTAGTGTCACAAAATTAGGATAATAAATCTATATATATATATAATATTTTACATTTAGAACTCAGCAAGACTTTATTACAAAAATACAATGCATTCAATTCAACAATCACATGTAGAAGACGTAGAAAAAATAACGAATGAAAATATTCACATGAAGGTGATCAAGAGAATTAAATGTCTAATCTCCAAACGACATGCTTAGACTCTTTGTTAGCAGGTTAAACCATTAATTGTTTAATTACTATGATGATCCAAAAAAATAATAATAATAAAAATAAATAAATAAATAAAATTCTTGATTTAAGGATGGAATCACGGAAGCATTAGTTCTGGGCAGAAGGAGTGTGTGTTTCGTCGGCACCAAGTATGTATGTGCTTTACTGGCTTTCCCCGGATAACGTGGCAAAAGCTGTGCCTCTTAATTAAATTTTTGGACTGAAAAATGCGTGAGGATCCTCTAGAGTGCCTTCTCTAGAGTGATCTCCTAGAGTGAACAATCGGAGGGCTGAGATTCTTCCTCTCCAAAACGACGTCGTTTTGGAGTGAAATTTGAGAAAAAAAAAAAAAAAAAAAAATCTCAGTTGAATGCTACTGAGCTCGCCATTTCCCTTCTTTTTTGCCTCTTCTCTCTCTCTCTCTCTCTCTCTCGTGTTGTCTGGGTTTGTTTTGTTAGGTACACCAACAAACTACATGGAATTTGAATTGTGTAAAATGGGTAGTTGTTTATGATAGCAATAATGGTTGAACAGAGAGAGAGAGAGAGAGAGAGAGAGAGAGAGAGAGAGAGAGAGAGAGAGAGAGAGAGAGAGAGAGAGAGAGAGAGAGAGAGAGAGAGAGAGAGAGAGAGACTGTGTATGAGTTTGGTGAAAGCAAAGACGGAATCTTCAAAGCTTTGCCTCTTTTCTACTAATTGATTTGATGAGGCAGCGGTAGCCAAATTGTTGTTGACTCTGAATGGGTTGATCTGAGATCCCTCTACGGTGGTGTCGCCGAACCTACGGATGAGGAGATTTTCAGTTGTAAATCTGGCTGGGTTGATCTGAGATCCCTCTACTGTTTGTAGATCTGGGTGGCGACGGAGATCGTCCACGGTGATAACAAATTTCAAATGCTGTTTACAGATCGTTGATGGCTCCGCCCAACCAAAGAATGTAAGAGCACTTGAAGATGGATTTGATTCAACTGGATTTTGGAGAAAGAAAAAGAAAAGAACAAATCTGAGATTTTTTTTTTTTTTTTTTCAAATTTCACGCCAAAACGACGTCGTTTTGGCGAGGAAGAATCTCAGCCCTCCGATTGTTCACTCTAGGAGATCACTCTAGAGAAGGCACTCTAGAGGATCCTCACACATTATGGAAAGAATTTTTTTTTATCTATACATATAATTTTTTTTATTTATCTTCACACATTATTTTTGTACTTATGGAGACAAGCTAGAGGGTTGACACTAATAAATGTATATGTACGACTTTCACGTTGTGTTTAGAACAGAAAGTGAAAAGAAATGGAAAACCATGGGGGTGCCATTAACAGATATGCATGTGGTGATAACATGCAGATAATTAAATGTATCATGTTCTATTCACAATAGCAAATTTCACTATTATTGTTATGACAATAACACAGCTAGCTAGCTAGTTTACACAAGTTCGGAGAACCATTTATTTTCTTTAAGTTACTCAGATGCAATTAATTTATAATTCGTTTATGAATTTACGCGTGTTCATACCAGTAAGATTGAATCAGTTCACGATTTCAAGTTAAGTTTATAGCTGTAAATTGGTGCACTTGTCGTTCCCAAGGCCCAGCTGGTGCACAGCTGAACTTGGGTTGGCACAGCAAGCAGAGCACTCTCACAAGCACTTCCTCTTCGCTGTATTTTTTCAAAAATGATAGAGATTCTCTTTTTGGAGGACCTCACAACTCCTAAAGTGATTCATACCACTTATGATGTAAGCTCCACACATCATGAATGGTGTAGATCAATTTGGTGGTTGTGGGGTCCTCCAAAAAGGGGGTCTCACTCATTTTTCGTATTTTTTATGATGGACCTCCCTATATAATATGTATGATCGTAATTTTTTTTTGTGATTGATTCTGTATATGTAGTCTTTTGTTTTGTTGCTTTGCTTCACTACCTTGTTTTCCTGTATTCCATACACAGCTCGGCACAACTAGCATTGTATTGTGTGTAACCAAAAAATTGTATTTATTTATTTATTTTTATTTTTTTGTTTAGTTCTGATAACTACTACCACCATGGCACCATGTTTAGAAATCACTGGTGGGATATTGGAGGTTACAGGCTTGACTGGAGGAGAGAAAAAGCCTCTTCTGGAGCATGAGGTTGAGGCTGTTCTGGGGGGTTAGATCACTGCAGGATACTACCCAAAAAAAAAAACCCAATTATTTCTAATCAATATGATTTCTTTATAAGAACTCAATTCATAAATGGAATTAAATAGTGGTCACCTTGGACTTTTAGCATGCGAGACTGCTAGTCAAATTAGCCAATTTTACACACTAATCAAATTTTGATTGCTTCATAGAAACTGCTTACAATTGGCGCACATGACAGCACAGTTGTCCTTTGCTCTACTTAATTAACAATTTGTATATAAAAAATAAATAAAAAATTAAGAGAAATATTATTTATCAAAGAAATATTATTTATCACTCCATTTATTTTACCATTTTATTTCACTTCTTATGTGTATTCATTCAATAAATATCAGTTGTTTACATGGGATCACCATATTTAAAATACAATGAAAACTATTTTGCCAAATGAGAAGCCACATTGAAAGTGAAAAATTGTAAAATTTTAGGTGATATTAATTTTAAAAAAGGTGAAGGAAATTTGGAAGGTAGTTCTATTAGCACTGATGTGATCAGTGTGGAAACTCAGGAATGAATGTTTGTTTAAAGAGGCACAGCTAGATTTTGCAAAATTGGAAGAATTGGTAAAGGTTAGAGTGGCTTTGTGGGCAAAATCAAATTTGAATGACTTGAAGTCCTCAGTTCACGATATAGTTTCTAATCTAAAGGAGGTTTGCTATTGTGTGTAGCAAGGTGTAGCACTGGAGTGTTTGTTGCTGCTGCAGAGCTGTCTTTTGGCCTTGGGTGTTGTTAGGTCCCTTTATTGTCAAATCCGCGTACAAACTTTATGTTACAAAAGTTGTAATTTTTTTCCTGTATTTTTGTCTTTCCCGCTCGAGCGGGGTCATTGGCGCTCGAGCGGAATATGAGGTCTCTCAGTAGTTTTGGTCAGGTCTGTAAAAATACTGGAGTGTGTGATTTCGCGCTCGAGCGGGTTATCAAGCGCTCGAGCGGAACTCTGTTTTGTCACACGCATATTTTGTTGAAGCCGCTCGAGCGGGCTGTTGGGCGCTCGAGCGGAGATCGCAGACTCAGTTGCCTATTTATATCTGTTTAGGATGTTTTTAGGATTTACTTTTCCTAGATCTTATTCAAGAGTCCTAGGGTTTTGTTTGAAGTTTTCTTCTGAGTTTTTTGAGAGTTTTCCTTGATGTTTTGAGAGAGTTCTTCACTCATGATCTAAGATACATACATCAAGGAGTTTGTTACTTTAAATTCAAGAGAGTTCTCTTCGGTGGATTCCGGAGATTCAGACGTAGAGTTTCAAAACGCGTTTGATTCTGTACGTAGTCGTTAATTCGACAAGTGATGTTGTGGATTCAACTTCAAGATTGATCAGTTCCGAGACGAAGGCGTGGTGAAAGAGTTATAGAAGATTTGAAGACAAATTGACTGAGTTGGGTAATTTGTATATTATCTTTGTAATCTTTCTTTCTTCAGTAGTGGATTGATTAATGGCGTTTCACCGGTGGTTTTTTATTACAATTAAAGGTTCTTCAATTGTGGTTTTTTCCACGTAAAAATCGTTTGTGTCGATTTATTGTTTATTCCGAAAAACAAACAGTTTAAATCACTTTCGTAAGTGCTTGTTGATTTAGATTGTGTGTTTTGGATTATTAGGATTTGGAATATTTTAATCTTGATCTAATCACGAATCACTTAGGATTTTCAATTGGTATCAGAGCAGGTCACTCTTTGTTTTTATCAAAACTATAGGAGTGTGATTTTGTGTGACTAGTATTATGGATTCTATTCGTGAAGGTAACTCGACTCATAGACCTCCTTTACTCGACGGTACAAACTATTCTTATTGGAAAGCTCGTATGAGAGCGTTTTTAAAATCCATCGATGAGAAAGTTTGGCACTGCGTAATCTATGGGTGGAGTGAACCTATTGTCACCATTGATGGTGTTGATATTCCTAAACCCCTTGATAAATGGGACACAACTGATTACCAAAACTCGAGTTGGAACAGTAAGGCTCTCAATTCCTTGTTTTGCTCCGTTACACCTGAAGAGTTTCGTCGAATCTGCATGTGTGAGGTAGCAAAAGAGGCTTGGGACATTCTTGAAACGATTCACGAAGGTACTACTTCTGTCAAAAGGTCAAAACTTCAACGTCTCACCTCCGCCTTTGAAACCCTTTTTATGCGCGATGATGAGACGTTTGATGATTTCTATGCAAAACTTAGTGATATCGTGAATTCCTGTTTCACACTCGGTGAAAAAATCCCGAAGCTAAAGTTGTTGGAAAAATTTTGAGGTCCCTTCCCGAGAGGTTCCAATCAAAAGTGACAGCCATTGAGGAGGCTCAGAATGTTGATACCCTCAAGCTTGATCAATTGATTGGAAACTTGCAGACTTATGAAGCCCACCAGATTTCAAAGAAAAAACAAAAAGATAGTGTGGCTTTCACTAGTGCTCATGAGACTGCAAAAACTCCGGAGACTGAATTTGATTTAGAGTCTGAGATGACGGCTATGCTTACAAAACAGTTTAAAAAAATTTGAAGAAAAAGAAGCCTAATTTCAGAGACCCTATTTCAAAAGACAAGAGTAATGAAAAACCCAAAACTTTTCCACCAAAATTTGCTCAAAAAACTGAAAAGAAGATTGTAAAGGGGCAAGGGGTCAAGTGCTATGAATGTCAAGGGTTTGGTCATATTGCCCTTGAATGCCCTTCGAAAAAGAATCGAAAGAAAGTTTACACTGTGACTTGGGATGATGAAAGCGGGTCGGAGCAAGAACCCGAAGAACCTGAATCCGGTGAAGACGGGGATAGTGCTTTCATGGCATTTTGGACCACTTTTTCTCAACCTCTTCCAAAGCCATCGGAATTAGCTCGTGGTCAGAACCTGCATCATGCTCCCACCTTTGATGGGACTAACTACCTGTATTGGAAAATCAGAATGAGGGCTTTTCTGAGAGCTTTTGAACCAGAAGGTTGGCAAGCCATTGAAGAAGATACAGAAAGTGCAGACAATCCGGGCAATCAGAGAGCCCTGATTACTATTCGTGGAGCAATTTCCTATGAAGAACAGCAACGAGTTGTTCACTGCACAAAGGCTAAAGATGCATGGGAAATTCTGAGCCAATTCCATGAAAGAGGAGATTCACCTTCACCACCATCCAGCAACTTCCCTGCCTTGGTTGCTAGATTGGATGAGGTCAAGGAGAATGAAGAGCAAAAAGAGGATGATGAAACATCTGAAGACAATGATGAGATCAATGGCGATGAACTACAACAAGCTTACGAAAAGCTGTACGAGGAATCTCTGAATTTGTCCAAAATCAACGACAAACTCTCTCTTAAGCTCAAAACATGTGAGAGTGAGAATGTCAGGCTAAAAGGAGAACTTGTAGCAGCAAAACAGAATGTCATCAAGATCTCAAGTGACAGGCAAGACTTATGTGGAAAACTTCTATCCTGTGAAACTGAAAGGAATGAACTTCTGAAAGTTTATTCCACATATGAAGAAAAGCTTGAAAGTCTTGAGCTGTCACAAGTTGCATTGGAAGAGATAGTCTGTCAGAAAGATGAAGAACTCCGTATTGCTAGAGCAACAATTGCCATGTGGAACAAAGGTTCCAAATCTCTAGAAGACATCCTCGGGTCTCAACAAATGGGTTGTGACAAAAGTGGGCTAGGCTATGGTGCGACAGCTCACAAGGGACAGGCCTCTACCTCACATAACCTGAAGACTCAAGCAAAGGGAAAGTTGAAGGTAGACCAGGATGATTCCTCTCTTCATCTACCAAAGTGGGTAAGATCAACAAAAGGGAGGTAAAACCTGTTTTTATTTGTCATCACTGTGGTAGGTATGGCCACATTCGTCCTTATTGCTTTGAATTGTTTGGTAAGGTGTCTCAAAAGGGTAGAAATTCGAATACTTTTTGGGTTAGGAGACAACCTTACATGTCTAGGCGGAATACCAAGATTCATGAGGGTGTTCACAACGCCAAGACATTGACCAAGACCAAAAAGATTTGGGTGAGGAAAGATGATTTGACTTGTTTAGTTGTTCACACTGCCTAAAAGCACGTGACTCACACATGTGGTATCTTGATAGTGGCTGCTCTCGTCACATGTCCGGTAACAAATCCTACTTCACCTCTCTTGAAAAATATGAAGGAGGAATTGTTACCTTTGGAGATGGCGGCACTTCTAGAGTCATTGGTAAGGGCTCTATAAGTGTTGCTGGTCTTCCCAAGCTGGATAATGCTTTACTTGTTGATGGTCTTAAAGCAAATCTTTTGAGCATTAGTCAAATGTGTGATTCCCATCATGAAGTATTGTTTTCAAAAAATAAATGTGAAATTTTGGATAAAAAGGGAAATACTGTCTTACATGGGGTTCGCACATCTGATAACTGCTATGGGATTGTTACTACTAATGATCTCACTTGTCACTCTGCCATCATAAGTAACATTGATTTGTGGCATCAAAGATTAGGTCACATGAATTTCAAAGACCTAACTAAGATAGCCAACAAAGAGCTTGTGAGAGGAGTACCTAAACTGGGTAAGAATTTGAGCCATGTGTGTGGACCATGTCAACTTGGAAAGCAAACCCGTGCCCCTCATAAAAAGGTGAACAGCTTTACAACCAAACGTCCTCTTGAATTGGTTCACATGGATTTAATGGGTCCTACTCGCACTGAAAGCATTGGAGGTAAAAGATACATTTTTTTAACTGTTGATGATTTTACTCGGTTTTCATGGGTAAATTTTTTAAGAGAAAAATCTGATACGTTTGATGCTTTCCAGGCTTTAGTCCTTAAAATCCAAAATGAACAAGGTGTTTCCATTGGGCGTATCATAAGAATCCGAACTGATCATGGTCGTGAATTTGAAAATAGTTCGTTTTCGGATTTTTGTGATATGCATGGAATTAAGCATGAATTTTCTGCACCTATTACTCCACAACAAAATGGAGTGGTTGAGAGGAAGAACAGAGTTGTTCAAGAAATGGCTAGGGTCATGCTCCTTAGTAAGAGTCTTCCTCCAAAGTTTTGGGCTGAAGCCCTAAATACTGCTGTTTATGTCATAAATCGCGTGTATTTAAGGCCCGACACTTTACAAACTCCATATGAATTGTGGAAGGGTTTGAAACCTAATGTAAAATACTTCAAAACTTTTGGGAGTAAGTGTTACATCTTCAAAGATAGAGAGCCTTGGGCAAATTTGACTCCCGAAGTGATGAAGGTATTTTTCTAGGGTATTCAACCAACAGTAGGGCTTTTCGAGTCTATAACCTGCGAACTTCTTCTTTAATGGAATCTATCAATGTGGTTATAGATGACACAGGTTCACCTACTCCAGCAACAAATGAGGATGACAATGGTGAGTCTCCAATCTTGGATACTGAACCACAAAATCAAGGAGAAGCTGCGGTCCAATCACAAGAAATTGTTACAGCACCATCCTCACAGGTAAGTTCAAGTCCAAAGAGTGCTCAAAGGGACATCACTCCTGTTGCTTCTGTCACCGCAAGTCCTGAGCTTAAACCATCAGCAAGGGTGAAACTGAATCATCCAGCTCAACAGGTGATTGGAAGTGTTTCGGATCGAATGAAAACCCGAAGACAGATTCGGGATGAGGTATCACATATGTGTTATGTTTCATTAATTGAACCTAAGAATTTTAAAGAGGCCTTGCTAGATGATAGTTGGGTCAATGCTATGCATGAAGAATTAGGTCAATTTGAACGTAACAAAGTTTGGACTCTAGTTCCCAGACCTAGAGACATGAATGTGATAGGTACCAAGTGGATCTTTAAAAATAAATCTGATGAGAATGGTACTGTTGTTAGGAATAAAGCTAGGTTGGTTGCTCAAGGCTACACACAAGTAGAGGGTGTTGACTATGATGAGACGTTTGCCCCAGTTGCACGTCTCGAATCTATTCGTATTTTGCTTGGTGTTGCATGTTTTCTTGGCTTTAAATTGTTTCAAATGGATGTGAAAAGTGCCTTTCTGAATGGGTACTTGAAAGAAGAGGCATATGTTGAGCAACCAAAAGGGTTTGAGGACCCTAAATGTCCAAATCATGTCTACAAGTTAGACAAGGCTTTGTATGGGTTGAAACAAGCCCCTCGGGCTTGGTATGATAGACTTACTACCTTTCTTCTTGATAATGATTTTCAAAGGGGTAGTGTGGATAAGACCTTATTTGTGAAACATACTAAGTCTCATATTCTTGTTGCTCAGATTTATGTTGATGATATTGTGTTTGGATCCACTGCTGATCATCTTGTTAAATATTTTTCGGATTGCATGACACATGAGTTTGAGATGAGCATGATGGGAGAGTTGTCTTATTTCTTGGGTCTTCAAATTAAACAGTCTCCTTCGGGTATGTTTGTTTCTCAGTCTAAGTATGCTAAAAATCTTGTGTCAAAGTTTGGTCTTGAGTCTGCCAAACATGCACGCACTCCCATGAGCACCAGTCTTCACCTCTCCAAAGATTCCTCTGGTATTGATGTTGATCCTACCCTTTATAGGAGTATGATAGGGAGTCTTTTGTATCTGACAGCCAGTCGTCCTGATATTTCTTTTAGTGTCGGTGTTTGTGCCCGTTACCAAGCCAGTCCTAAAGAGTCTCACCTTCTTGCGGTCAAACGCATCATCAAATATGTTAATGGGACCTTGGGGTATGGGGTTTGGTTTTCCACTGATACTACAGCTGAAATTACTGGTTTTTCTGATGCCGACTGGGCAGGGTGTGCTGATGATAGGAAAAGTACATCCGGGGGGTGTTTTTACCTTGGGAATAATCTGGTTTCCTGGCATAGTAAAAAGCAAAATGCCATCTCTCTTTCGACTGCTGAGGCTGAGTACATTGCTGCAGGGAGTTGTTGTGCACAAATGTTGTGGATGAAGCAAATGCTTCATGATTATGGGATAGAACAAAACACTCTCACTCTTTTTTGTGATAACACAAGTGCCATAAACATTTCAAAAAATCCTGTCCAACACTCTCGCACCAAACATATTGACATTCGTCATCATTTTATTCGAGAGTTAGTGGAAGAGGGCCTTGTTGTTCTTGAACATATACCCACTGAGCATCAAAAAGCTGATATTTTTACAAAACCCCTTGATCTTCTTCGGTTTGAGTTCCTTAGAAAGACCTTGGGTGTCATGCTCGATCACTAGAGTGTTACTTGTTCCTTGAGTAGGTGTAAGTGTTTTGCCTTATATGTGCTTGGATGCCATAATCTCATTATCATTGATATCTGTTTTTCTTGCATCCAACTTTTTTATGTACACTACTCATGCTGCTTACAAGATCTCATTGTTCATTGTTCATAGCTCATTTTGAATGCCCATGCTCATTAACCTCATGATCTCATTCTGTACACATCCTTGAGATAAATTGCTGCAGGGGTTTCCGCACAAGTGATCAAAGTTCTCTATGGACCACTAATAGTGTTTCTTGTACTTTTACAATGGAATTGACTGATACTAGTATATCATGGGTGATATTGAGTCTCTTAACCATCTACCATCTGTTTTCACTTCCACGGTTTCTCCCTCAGTTCCTTGAAGTCCGGGCATTAGGAAAAGGCTACCTCAGAGGCACCAACCAGGCCATCCTTTATGATTTCATTCTTCTCTGGTTTGGTTTCCATACTCTTGAGCGTAAATGCCACCAGTGAGTGTCCACAAGAAAGAAAAAGTCAAAAAAAATAAAAATAAAATAAAAAGGACTCATTGATTGAGGGGGAGCCTCCGCATTTACTCAACAAATATCCCGTGATTCCTAGTGGTTTGACTTTTCTCTGTGATGTTCAGTTACTCTTGCCGGAGGTCCAGCCATCCGATCACTACGAGGATTAACTCTAGCTCAGTGGACTCTCATGGATTGCACACACACACTTTATTTTGTGAGCTCTCATGTTGGATTTTGAGTTGTACATTCTCATGTAGTTTATGATCACTGATTATATTTTATCTGCTTTGCTCATGATTTCCAGTGTCATTGTTTTTTAAACATTGCAAGTTTACAGAATTCATGAATTGCGGATTATTTCATCTTAGTATTCTTTTTGGCCAAATGTGATCATCTACTTTTGTTCCAGGTCTCTCTTCTAGATATTGAGTATCTTGTTTTTATTTATAAAAAAAATATATATATATATATATGTTTTTTCCCCCGCTCGAGTGGATATTCCCACGCTCGAGCGTGTTTTTGAGCCTTGCAGTAGTTTGCTCTTAGCTTTACAGTTCTGAGAGGGGTGAATTTGCGCTCGAGCGTCCTTGTTAGAGCTCGAGCGGGTCTCTGCGTGTTTTGACTCACGCTCGAGCGTTAAACTTTACGCTCGAGCGGACCTATTTTGTATAAAACTCTCTCCTCCGACTCTTCAGGTCATTTTTTTTTCCCTCTTCTTCAGTTTCTCCTCCCTAGGGTTTGGTTCGCGGTCTAGTTGGCTCGTTTTTGCCTTCCTTTTTCCTCTTCCTTGCCGATTTCACCTTTGGTAAGTTGTTCCCTCTCTTCTTCTCTGTTTTTTTCTGAAATTTCGGCTACAATGGGGGTTGTATTTCGGGTTTTTGGGTGTTTCTTTTTGTTTTCCCCTTTCTCTCACACACTTTCACTGAGTCATACTGTCTTTCTCTTGATGCATTTCATGTTTGTGTTTATGAAGTTTGTGATGTCCATTCGCCCTAAGGTTGTGCGTCCCACATGCTTTAGGAATTTTGTTTGTGATGCAATTTTGAGTAGTTGTTTTGACCAAAAGATGGAGTATTGTTGAAATTGGAGTCCTCTTGGTTCTTATATAATTGATTTCTTGTCATCTTTAGGTCATTGATATTCTGCCCTTACCTTTGTGCATATTTATGCATTCTGCATTTCATTGATATTAGTTCTCCATGTTTTTGTATCATTGATATTTGTCCTCCATGCTTATGCATTATGCATTTCATTATTGTCCCTCTCACTTGTTACTAATGTTACTAATGTTCTCTGTGTTGTGATTGTTTTGCTCTTTGGGTTTGTTTGTTTTTTGGATTTTAGTTGTGTCTCGCTTCATCATGTCTGCCCCTAAGCGACGAAAGGCTACAGTATCTCGTCCTGTCTTTAATACTGAGAGGTTTCAGATAGCCAAACAGGCCAAGTTGTTGCATAAATCTTTTGAGGCTCGGACTGTTCACTTAGAACGTAATGTCCAGCCTAATACCTTCGAGTCCATACACATCCGTCCATTGTTTGACCCCCATGGTGGTGATTTGGTGTTGTCTTTTTCTGGTCGACAAAATCTCGACTGGGTTCGAGAATTTTACTGCAATATTCAGTAAATTAGTGACATTGAGCCGTCTTTCACTACCTGGGTTAGGTCTCACTCTATTTCTGTCACACCTGATCTCATTCACAAGCTTCTTAAGATTGAGAGAGTCGCTCATGTGCACTATCCTTTTCCAGTTCCAAGCCGTCCTACCTGTGATTTTAATCATGTGGCTGAGGTGTTATGTGGAGCTTCCCGTACTTGGCCTACGGGTGCATTGATTAAACAGTTTGAACCTCTTCTGGAGTTTAGACTGCTTAATCTTATTGTTTGTGCCAACATCCTTGTGACCACTCATTCCTCCGAAATTAATCAAGACCAAGGATTTGTTTTGTTCTGTATCGCTCGTCACATGTCTATTGATCTAGCCACGCTGATTATTAAGAAGATGATAGGTGTTTCTGGGAATAAACAGTTAGGACTTCCTTATGGTTGTATGATCAACCGACTTTTGTCCGAGCTTGAGGTTCAAGTGTTAGAAGATGATGAGTTTGCCTTTCCCTCCCGACCATTCACAAAGAAAACTGTTTCTCAAAGTCAGGCTCATGTTAAGGGGGAGTCTTCTCGGGCCGGTGTTCTGCAGGTACCACTGCTGGACTAGCTGAGGAGGCTGAGTTTGATGCTGCCGCAATTGGTGGTGAGGAGGATACTATTCAACCTCGAGCTCTTCATGATCAGCTTCAGCATTTTGAGGAGGCTATGACCCGGGTTGGACTTTCTAGATGCCCGCTTTGATGCTTTTGATGGTCGCCTTGGTCAGTTGGAGCAGACTGCCTTCCAAACTACTACTCAGCTGGCGCACATCATCTCCTTACTTTAGATTCAGCAGCCTCAGCCTCCCCCTGATGCCTGATCTTTGTGTTTTCTTCCTTTATTCCTAGCCAAAAAGGGGGAGAGTTTTTTGGTGATATACATTGGT
The DNA here is from genome assembly GCA_030407325.1 of Camellia japonica. Taxonomy (NCBI): domain Eukaryota; kingdom Viridiplantae; phylum Streptophyta; class Magnoliopsida; order Ericales; family Theaceae; genus Camellia; species Camellia japonica. The sequence continues at coordinate 3,133,562 of JAPPVO010000002.1, forward strand.
AATACATTGGACATTACAGTGGTGGACATTGGTGGTACATGTTTTGGATATTTTGATATTTGGATATATGTCTTGTTGATATTTTGGATATTTGGATATTTTGTCATCTGTTGGATACTTTGGTTTGGACATATGTTGGCTCTTTTATCTGTTGGACATCTGTTGGATATTCCGGTTGTTTTTTCATTATTATGGATATCATTTTATCTTTGTATCTCTACTTATGCCATTCCACAGTTTTTGTTTTTTTTTGGTGTGTTGGTTGTTATTTCACAGGTGGATGTTGGATGGATGGATTGTTCGAATGGCAGGATTGTTTAATTACAAAGTTGTTTAGTGTTTATTCTTTTCTTGGTTATTAAAGTGTTTAGTGCGTGTGTTTAGGAACATTGTTTAGAAAAGTTTTGTCCGGGAATTGACAAAGGGGGAGATTGTTAGGTTCCTTTATTGTCAAATCCGCGTACAAACTTTATGTTACAAAAGTTGTAATTTTTTTCCTGTTTTTGTCTTTCCCGCTCGAGCGGGGTCATTGGCGCTCGAGCGGAATATGAGGTCTCTCAGTAGTATTTGGTCAGGTCTGTAAAAATACTGGAGTGTGTGATTTCGCGCTCGAACGGGTTATCAAGCGCTCAAGCGGAACTCTGTTTTGTCACACGCATATTTTGTTGAAGCCGCTCGAGCGGGCTGTTGGGCGCTCGAGCGGAGATCGCGGACTCAGTTGCCTATTTATATCTGTTTAGGATGTTTTTAGGATTTAACTTTTTCCTAGATCTTATTCAGGAGTCCTAGGGTTCTGTTTGAAGTTTTCTTCTGAGTTTTTTTGAGAGTTTTTCCTTGATGTTTTGAGAGAGTTCTTCACTCATGATCTAAGATACATACATCAAGGAGGTTGTTACTTTAAAATTCAAGAGAGTTCTCTTCGGTGGATTCCGAAGATTCAAACGTAGAGTTTCAAAAGGCGTTTGATTATGTACGTAGTCGTTAATTCGACAAGTGAAGATTGTGGATTCAACTTCAGGATTGATCAGTTCCGAGACGAAGGCGTGGTGAAAGAGTTACAGAAGATTCGAAGACAAATTGACTGAGTTGGGTAATTTGTGTATTATCTTTGTAATCTTTCTTTTTCAATAGTGGATTGATTAGTGGCGTTTCGCCCGTGATTTTTTATTACAATTGAAGGTTCTTCAATTGTGGTTTTTTTTTACATAAAAAATCGTTTGTGTCGATTTATTGTTTATTCCGAAAAACATACATTCTAAATCACTTTCGTAAATGCTTGTTGATTTAGATTGTGTGTTTTGGATTATTGGGATTTGGAATATTTTAATCTTGATCTAATCACGAATCACTTAGGATTTTCAGGTGTGTTAATGTAGCTTTGGGGATTATTCAGCCATGGTGCTGTTCTGTTTTATTGTATTTTTTTTTGCTGTCTTTGGCTGTTGTTGATCGGTCTCTCACCAATCTTGGGTTTAGTGCTAGCATATGATTGAGCTAGTTATCCGGTACTAATCTAGTTGGGATTATTAAATTTAGTTATGATGCTCGGTGCACTTCCCTACTTTATTAATGTAAATTTTCGCATGTATTTGTTTTCTTTATCAATAAAATTTTCTCTTTGCTAATAAAAAAAAAAAAATAGATGAACATAAGTTATTCACGCTGAGGTAGATAGGTATGCCATGCAAACGTATTGCACTATAATAAGTTGACTAGTCCTTAATATTCTAAACTGCACAATATATAAAAATATCAAAATAAGTTCATATAATTGGTAGTTGATTAGGGTTAGAGGATAGAAATTTTTAAGAAAAGATAATTCTGTGACATAGCAAATGCTTACATTGAGAACCCTGGCATTAGTGCCAATATATATATATATATATATATCAATTTTTATTGAGCTTCCCAAAATGAAATAATAAATCACGCAAAATAAATTTTTTGTGCTTGGAAGTGCTCACCTGCCTCGATGGATTTGTCTGGCTAAGCTAATACATTATGAACATTGGACTATGCTCACTCTTAAACGATGTGAATAGTGGGTATAGATTCCTTGCTATTCTCACTTATCCTTTTGAGGCCTTCTCGATTTTACCCTTCCACTTGTTCATCATGATATTATATAATTAGTTTTACATTATTTAATAAGAATATAAAATCATTTAATCTTCTCTGTTTTTAATTTTTAACTAATACAATTATAAGATCTCGAGCAATTTTCAAGTTGTCATAGAGAGGACACTTTACATTTTAAGGTGAGTGAGATTTCAAATTCTAATCTATAAAAAAATATTAGTCTGAATTATAATCTAATTTTTAACATACTAGCCGTCTTATCTATCATCAAGTTAATTAATTAGCAAATTTTGGATATATTTGGCAGGATTAATACCCTATTATTTACTTGAATACATAAGTTTTAATCACTAATAAATGGAAAATTTTATGATATAAAAGCCAATCTAAATTAGCTCTAATCCCAATGCCAATATAAGATTACTTTGGATCTTCACACCCATCCCAAAATTGCCAGCCAAAGTGAGGATCATGCCATGCTTCCCTACCAAGGGAATCTGAAATTGATGTACACCAATGTTATTCATATTTTTTTAGGGCAAATTACATATACCCCTCGAGATTTAATAAAGTTATAGATACCTTCCTGAGTTTTGAGAAATTACAGATACACCCCTGAAGGTACTATTTGCATAACAAATTAGGGGGCAAATTGTTATGAAAATATAAACCTCAGGGGGCAATTTGTTATGAAAATATAAACCTCAGGGGGTATCTGTAGTAATTTAGCTAAATCTTGAGGGAGGTATATGTAATTTGCCCTTTTTTTGACCTTTTCTTTTCTTTTCTTTCATTTTTTTTTTTCATCCCAGTGTGATTTTGTTTTTATAATTAGGTTGTTTGAATGCGGTTTCTTATTGGCAGGAGAAAATAGAGAATGAAAATCTAACTAAAATGAGCTTTAATACTATGAAAAAACTAGTAACTAAAATGAGTTTTAATACCGACAACCTTCACTCACGTTAATTCAGTATTATTATAGAAAGTGAAAGTGACAGAAAGTGAAATAAAAATAAATAAATAAATAATGAATGGAAAATATGCTTTCTAATAAGTATTTGGTTAAGATGAATTTTAGGTGGGAAAGTTACAATAGTAGACTATTTTTACAAAATTTAATTAATTTTTTTACAAGAAACTGAAAAACAAGTTGTACAAAATTTAGTTAATTAATTATTCTTATTATTATGCATTTTTCGCTGCTCCTAAACAAACCAAGAAGAAAATTCAATTTCTTCACTTCCAAACCATTTTTATTCTAATCAGATTCAGCCTTTTTAAGTGTTGTGCAAAGAGTAATACATGGTGGTTATATAAATATGTGGACTTGCAAAGTTAATAATAATCTGTGTAGATATTAAATATGACAGGAATAACATGTAGCAATAACACTTACCATCTAAATTATCACACGGTACCTCTGTATCATTGATTAATGAATAATTTTGAATGATAATGAGGAATTGATTAGTTAAGTGAAAAATAAAATTTGTTTCACCAATTCATTTAGGTTATATTTGGATCATGAATTTAATTAGATAGGAATAAACTTAATTGATACTATTATATCTATTAATCAGCAATGGTACATAAAATATTGTCACCCGTGAAACTTTTGATAAAATCTTATTAATTGTTTTTATAACTTGTCAACACTACCTAGTGGTCTTGTAGCGTTAATGGCAAGTAAAGTATAAGACACCTCGATTTTAATTTTAAATTTTGAACCTTACCATATAAAGATAGGTGGAGTATTAAAATTGATGATATATTAAATGGAGCTTGGGGAACCAAAAACATAAATTTACGTCAAACAAGCAACAAGCCTCACGTGATACCATGTGCCAACGTAGCCTTTGTTTGACATTACCAAATCGAAATTAAATAGTAAAATAATATTACTAGTTTTTCTCATTTATATTATGAATCCTATTAGGCAATTAATTAATACAGACTCCTCCTGATCAGAACCCTCAACAACAACAAATTTAAGCAATATTAGCAATGAATTATTGCCAAAATACAGAGTCAGACACAGAGGAAAAAGTCACCAAGCTCAACACTTTATTACATGATCATCAAGTTTAAACTCTTAACACAACCTCTCAAAGAACTGACATAGAAATAACTAGTAGTAGTAGTAGAAGTACTATAACATAGAAAAATTTAAGATTTTGAGTCCTTCAATTTAAGGGCATTTGATCATTTTGCCGTCGATCTTCACATGGTACCAGTCGCATTTCTTCTTGTGTTCAGGGACACATTTGGACTTTTCACAGCATGCTACGCAATCCTTCACACAGGGCTTTTTCTTGTCTTTCTTGCAGTACTTCTCACACATTGGATAGCAACCTATACACAAACATACATCGTATACCACATTCTCAATTCCATGAAGATACATTAATGGTGTACCGTTTTTATTTTATTTTATTTTTTTAAATAGGATTTTTACCTTCTTTAGCCTTTGATGGGACTGGTGCACCGGCCTTGACTGGAGGGTGATGGATAGGACCGGTTTTGGGGGGATAAGCATGATGATGATGTTCAGGAGCCTCTTTTGGAGCATGAGCATGATGATGATGATGATGCTTCTCTGGGTGATGGGCCGGAGCCTTTGCTGGAGCATGATGATAAGGCTCTTTCGGTGGTGGATGGATTGGAGCCTTTTCTGGGGCATGAGCAGGAGGAGCCTTTACTGGGGAATGGACCGGAGCCTTTGCTGGAGCATGATGGTAAGGCTCTTTTGGTGGTGGATGGATTGGAGCCTTTTCTGGGGCATGAGCAGGGGGAGCCTTTACTGGGGAATGGACCGGAGCCTTTACAGGAGCATGGGCTGGAGGTTTAACATGATCATGCTAAAAAAAAAAAAAAACAGTACCAATAAATTAATTAGTCAATTTGATATTATTTCACTGGTCTAATGGAACTTTGGCATGAGACTAACAGACTAAACATTGATGGCATTGCTTGAGAATTACCTCTGTTTTATTGGCCTCAACAGAAGGCGAAACCTGTGATAGCAAAGAAAAATGGTGAGTTTAAAAACTAAATATGTAGGCAGTTGTGTGTGTTTAGTGGGAGGAAGGAGGAAATAGATATGTGAGCGAGATGTCCTTAGACTCATGACACGCTAGGTATTTGACAAAAAACTTTAATACCATATCCCATGAAAAAACTAGTAATTGGAAGCAAAATGCAACATGTCATTGGTTTGTTTTCACCCATTTCCATGTTTTGAAAAACAAAAAGATAGGAAGGAAAATTGAGGAAAACCACATGATGTCATTTAAATTGTTGACAAAGAAACATTGGAAACTAAAAATATAGGAAACAACTATGATATTGACAGTATTGTCACTTTAGTGTGTAACATAGCATATACATACCCAAGTGGTGACCAAAAGCACATATGCTAAGAGAAAGAGCGTAGCTTTCATTGCCATTGTAAGCAAAGAAAGGAACCAATTAGAAAAAAAATGGATGAGTGAAGAACTGTGTCCAGTGATGAATTAGGCAGTACGAAACGGGGGTATATATAGAATCAAATTAGTCTCCAAAAAAAGCAAAACAATATTAGAAAAATTGGCAGCTTCAGCTTCCCCAGATAAAGACGATATCAGATACAAACAGCTTTTCTAATTCTGGTTTTAAGTCTCAAATTTCTCATTTTTAATTAGACAATGCGTTCCCAGTTGTCGATGCATGATAGGACACGTTTACGCCTTGAATAACGCAAATTGCTGCAAGATTTTAAGCTTTTCTCACTAGCCTTTTAGACCACCTCGTTTCAACGATTTCTTTTCTTTTTTAATTCATAAATAAATTTGTTAGTTCACAACAAATTAGGGTAGGGTTTATCTGCAAAGATTGGAATGTCAAACCACGAATGATTAATTTTATTTACCTGAGCATGTGCCCTTATGAGAGTCTCTCAAAATGCAAGAGTTTCATATACATTCCCCCCCAAAAAAAAGAAGAAGAAAAAGAGAGTAAATTCCTTCATGTTCTATTGAGAATTTTAAAGTGGTCAGGCCAAACTTATTTTTCTGAATTCAGAGAAGAAGATGATTAAGCTGAGGATAAAAACTGACACCCAAGTTTGTTGATTCACCAGGTGACATAGCATCCTTGGTTTTTGTTTCTTAAAACACAGGCAATGTGTCAAGTTTTGAGGCAAAACCAAAATTAAAAACCAATCGGTATGAGCTTTACCTGATATTGGGTATGAGAAAATAATTTTTTATTATTTTTATTTTTTGGCTCACATAAGAGATAATAACATTAATGTGACATTTTTTTCGTTAGTTGACTCATAGTTTGAAGAGAAACCGCCCATGGCTCCAAATTCTTACACTCATCCCAAAGTTGCCAGCCAAACTCATACTGTATATATGTCAATTTGAAATTTACAGAATATTCACTCTCTATGTCGATTTAAGCATTCATTTTATTTTTTTTGTTCAGCTTTTAATTTGTTATTGGAATTAACTTGATGTTGATGCATATGCTGCATTGAGGCAAGGACCAAAAAAGGATTAAAATTTGATTAAAATACAACTAATTTTGATTACAACCGGCCGACAGTCCCCTTTATGGGCATAATTAATTAAGTTTTAAGCTCTGCTAGTGGAATTTTTCTAGCATTTCTAGTTGCATTTACCTCTGATATCACCTCAATGAAATTTTAGTCAAAAAAATAAAGTTCAGTTGTCAACTTACCAAGTAAATGTCTGGTTTGGAGCAGAGAGGTCCATCTACAATCAATGCTCTCTTCTTCGAAATTTTTAAGGAATTCTTGAATTTGATTATACAACTTACATCCTATGGATTAGTTAGCTTCAGAACCAAAAAAGCTTCATGACAAAAAACGTGTAAAAAATGTGAGAGATGGTTAAAAACTGACTTTTGGCATTTTTTTGACTCTTTTGAAAAAATGTGTAAAAAATGTGAGAGACGATGTGACCAAAAATAAGTTAAAAGCTGGAAAATGACTTTTAACTCACTTCTCAAAAGAGGTAGTAAATATGACTCCGTGTTTTGGGACCTCTGATGGGGTTTTTAGTTGCAATGGAATATATTTATTTATATTTAGAAAAGTGTTAAGTTTTTGTAATTGACAATCTCGTATGACAAAATTCATTTCAGTTGTAATTTTATTCACTTTTCTGTTTCAGTGAGGATGTAAGTATTTAGATGCGAATTTAACCCAAATTGTACCTATGCAAAGGAGTTTGTGATCTTGAGATTTTCATGTTTGTCACTTCGCTGACTACGTACAGGGATCTGCGATAGTCCAGGGGGTAGCGCCCAGGCAAGGTCGAGGGGCAACGCTTCCAAAGCCAAAGTTGTTTGACCGCTCAAGTGGTCATTTATGCGCTCTAGCGGTGAATAGGAGCATTCAGTATCTCTGCCTGCAAACTGAACTTTTGAGAAAGATGTTTCACCGCTCGAGCAGGCAACCTATATGTTTTGCACTGCCTTTACTCAAACCGCTCGAGCGGTCTTCACGATTCTGTTTATTATAAAATAATCTGTTTGCTACTTTTAGGGTTTAAGCCATCCAAATTCTGGGAGAGCAGAGCTACCAAGGTGAGAGAGGTGTTCTTCGGTGGATTTCGAAAAATTTGGACCTGAAACTTTGGTGGATTCCAGAGTGGCTCATCGTTGTGGATTCAACGTTGGACAAGACAATTCCGTGGTGAAGACGGTGGTGGAAGAGGCACATTGAGATTGGTTCAATTTGGCATGGATTCGCTAGGTAATTGAGGGTACAGTTGTATTTTGTCTTCATAGTGATGAATTGTTTTGTAACTTTGCCCTGTGATTTTTTATCACAATTGGAGGCACACAAATTGTGATTTTTTTCACGTCAAATCGTTGTGTCGATTTGTTATTGATTGTTTGATTAGGATTAGTATTCACTAGTTAAAATTGAAATATAATCACGAATCAATATTTCAAAGATTTTAGATTTTTCAAAAAGAACGCAAATTCAACCTCCCAAAAGTTAGTTGTTGAGCGCATTACTTTTGTACTCAAGCGATGTGAGACTACTTCATAAAAAACATATGACAATTGGTATTTTTTAATATATGCATGTGCATGATTGATTTCAAATCAAAGTTTCGCAAAAAATTACAAGTCAATAAACCTGAAATTAGCGTAGTTTCGCAAGGATATGAATTATAAATGTTCCTGTCAAGAAAATGATTTCCAACGTAAATGGATCTGCAACAATTCTCCACGAGTCATGAATCGACAACTAGATACATGTCATAGGCGTTGATTTCCTGCTCAAGCAACGAATAGTAGCAACAAGAACATGGAGCACATAATTTTAATCATGATTTCTACCCAATTTTAGTGGCTTGTCTTCACAAAACCATGTTCCAACCCTTTTTTTTATTAATAAATAAATAAATAAAAAAGAAGAAGAAGAAGAAGAAGAAGAAGAAGAAGAAAAGGAAAGAAAAAGTTTTTCAGTTTCTCTTGACAAACCACTTCGTTATTGCAAAATTGGTTGTACCTATACCCCATGGAACATAATCCAAGCAATAGCAATATCCAAAAGTACATAACCTAACACAGAATCTCAAGCACATAACGATTCTATACAATCCACAAGTAAAGGCTTGCCTCAGTGAGGCAGCCAAAACTTGCCATCAAGTTGATGATTGTGTTTCCCCCTTCACTTGAACAACGAACTCTAATTAATTTGGCCAACCCTGCACAAAACCCTATATGCAAACAGAATTTCTGTCTGTCTATTTCCTCAACTGTCACAAAAAAAAAAAAAAAAATGCAAAATGTACCACAGTTATTTTAGGGGAAAAAAAGAAGCAGGGGTCACAGTCTGACAATCCCGAAAATTCATCCACTTGCTAAATTGAACTACAGCAAATAAATTTTCAGGAACAATTTCAATTAAGAATATGAACTTGAAGTGCTTTCAGAGACGCAAGTTCACAACCACCATCCGATGGAGGGTTCCTATGGAACTAAATACAGTAACTCTCCAGAATCAGCCTAGACTAGGACTCTGATAAAGAGCTCCAATATGCCCTTTCTTTGTGAGGTTCGGACAGGTAAATCAGAATATGAGATCTAGATGATCTTGAGCCTTTCATGTTTGTCACTTCGCTAATTATGTAAGGGGATCTACGGTGGTCCAAGGGTAGCGCCCAGGCAAGGTCGAGGGGCAACGCTCCAAAAGCCAAAGTTGTTTGACCGCTCAAGCGGTCATTTGTGCACTCTAGCGGTGAATAGGAGCATCCAGTATCTCTGCTTGCAAATTGAATTTCTGATAAAGATGTTTCACCGCTCGAGCGGTGAAATGTGTGCTCGGGCAGTCTTCACGATCCTGTTTACTATAAAATGATCTGTTTGTTATTTTTAGGGTTTAAGCCATTCAAATTCTAGGAGAGCAGAGCTACCAAGGTAAGAGAAGTGTTCTTCTGCGGATTCCGGAAAACTTGAGCCTAAAATTTTGGTAGATTCCGGAGTGGCTCATCGTTGTGGATTCAAAGTTGGGCAAGACAATTCCGTGCACATCGGGATTGATTCAATTCGGCATGGATTCACTAGGTAATTGAGGATACAGTTGTGTTTTGTCTTCGTAGTGAATTGTTTTGTAATTTTGACCTGTGATTTTTTATCACAATTGGAGGCGCATCAATTGTGATTTAAACCACGTTAAATCGTTGTGTCAATTTGTTATTGATTGTTTGATTGGGATTAGTATTCACTAGTTAAAATTGAAACATAATCACGAATCAATATCTCGAGATTTTTCAAAAAAAATGCAAATTTAACACCTAAAAGTTAGTTGTTGAGGTGAAGGTGTCCTGCTCTTATATACAACGCCTTACTTTTGTACTTAGGCGATGTGAGACTTCACTTCACAAAAAACAGATGACAATTAGTATTTTTTAATATATGCATGTGCATGATTGATTTCAAATCAAAGTTTGAAAAAAGAATATATATATATAGCTGAAGATAAAGTTAGAGGGAAAGTTCTAACAAAAAATTACAAGTCAATAAACCTGAAATTAGCCTAGTTTTGCAAGGATATGAATTATAAATGTTCCTGTCAAGAAAATGACTTCCAACGTAAATGGATCTGCAACAATTCTCCACGAGTCATGAATCGACAACTAGATGCATGTCATAAGTATTGATTTCCTGCTTAGCAACAAGAACATGGAGCACATAATTTTAATCATGTTCTCTACCCAATTTTAGTGGCTTGTCTTCACAAAACCATGTTCCAACCCTTTTTTTATTAAAAAAAAGAAAGAAAAAGTTTTTCAAGTTTCTCTTGACAAACCACTTCGTTATTGCAAAATTGATTGTACCTATACCCCACGGAACATAATCCAAGCAACAGCAATATCCAAAAGTACATAACCTAAGACAGAATCTCAAGCACATAACCATTTTATACAATCCACAAGTAAAGGCTTGCCTCAGTGAGGCAGCCAAAACTTGCCATCAAGTTAATGATTGTGTTTCCCCCTTCACTTGAACAACGAGCTCTAATTAATTTGGCTAACCCTGCACAAACCCCTATATGCAATCAGAATTTCTCTGTCTGTCTATTTCCTCAACTGTCACCAAAAAAAATGCAAAATGTACCACAGTTATTTAGGGAAAAAAAAGAAGCAGGGGGTCAGAGTCTGACAATCCCGAAAATTCATCCACTTGCCAAATTGAACTACAGCAAATAAATTTTCAGGAACAATTTCAATTAAGAATATGAACTTGAAGTGATTTCAGAGACGCAAGTTCACTACCACCATCTGGAGGATTCCTATGGAACTAAAGTACAGTAACTCTCCAGAATCAGCCTAGACTCTAGGACTGATAAAGAGCTCCAATATGCCCTTTCTTTGTGAGGTTTGGACAGGTAAATCAGAATATGAGATCTAGATGATGTCCTCTTCATCCTCAAAGCTCAAGTTTAACGTCTGTAGCTTGAAGCCTGAACCTTGTATGATCTCAACCAAGTTGGAGGCCACCCCCGTAGCTTGTACTGTTGTCTGTTTTGTTAGCTGGCACCAAAAAAGCAAAAAAATAGCATACCATCAATTTCAGAAGGTATTATAAATTATTTAACTCCATAAAGCACAATAGCACACCTTATTGTATTATAAATGCACTTGTAGAAGGGTTTCACATAAAAGAGCTGATATATTTGGCAGTGATTGTGAGGCAAGTACAGTGGGTGGACTGGGAACTATGAAAGATTTAGGATTCCAAACTTATAAAATACTTTCAGTTAACTGCCAGTGCAAATCAAAGGGCTAGGAACATTTTTGTTTTACATTTTTGGGAGCAAGTTCAATAAGTAATTGTCTACACAAGCAACGCTAGTGTAATACAGAGAAGAAGATGATTAAGCTGTGGATAAAAACTGACACCCAAGTTTGTGGACTCACCAGGTGACACCGCATCCTTGGTTTTTGTTTCTTAAAACACAGACAATGTGTCAGGTTTTCGAGGCAAAACCAAAATTAAAAACCAATCTGTGTGGGCTTTACCTGATATTGGTATGAGATAATAATTTTTTATTTTTTGGCTCACATAAGAGATAATAATAGTAGCGTGACATTTTTTTCGTTAGTTGAGTCAATAATGGATGCATAGTTTGAAGAGAAACAGCCCATGGCTCCAAATTCTTACACTCATCCCAAAGTTGCCAGCCAAACTCATACTGTATATATGTCAATTTGAAATTTACAGAATATTCACTCTCTATGTCGATTTAAGCATTCATTTTATTTTTTTGATCAGCTTTTAATTTGTTATTGGAATTAACTTGATATTGTTGCATATGCTGCATTGAGCGAAGGACCAAAAAGGATTAAAATTCGATTAAAATACAACTAATTTGGATTACAACCGGCCGGCAGTCCCCCTATGGTCATAATTAATTAAGTTCTAAGCTCTGCTAGTGGAATTTTTCTAGCATTTCTAGTTGCATTTACCTCTGATATCACCTCAATGAAATTTTAGTCAAAAAAATAAAGTTCAGTTGTCTACTTACCAAGTAAATGTCTGGTTTGGAGCAGAGAGGTCCATCTACAATCAATGTTCTCTTCTTCGAAATTTTTAAGGAATTCTTGAATTTGGTTATACAACTTGTATGGCTCAGAACCAAAAAAGCTTCATGAAAATGTAACATATGGCTCCCTCTTTTGGGGCCTCTGATAGGTTTTTTAGTTGCACTAGAATATATTTATTTTTATTTAGAAAAGAATTTAAATTTAACCCCAAAAATCAATTGTTGTGATGAAGGTGTCCTGCTCTTTTATACTGCACATTACTTTTGTACTCAGGCAATGTGAGACTTCGCTTCACAAATAAAAGATGCCAATTGATTTTTAATATATGCATGTGCATGATTGATTTCAAAGCAAAGTTTGAAAAAAGAATATATATATATATAGCTGAAGATAAAATTGAGGAAAAGTTCTAAGAAACAATTACAAGTGGGTGAGGCAAATAAAAAAGCGTACCATCAATTTCAGAAGGTATTCTAAATTATTTAACTCCATAAAGCACAATAGCACACCTTATTGTATTATACATGCATTTGTAGAAGGGTTTCACATAAAAGAGCTGATATATTTGGCAGTGATTGTGAGGCAAATACATTGGGTGGACCGGGAACTGTGAAAGATCTAGGATTCCAAACTTATAAAATACTTTCTGTTAACTGCCAGTGCAAATCAAAGGGCTAGTAACATTTTTGTTTTACATTTTTGGGAGCAAGTTCAACTTAAAGTAATTGTCTACACAAGTAATGCTAGCGTAATACAGTTCCATTTAGGATATGTAAGATGCAACAAGTTGTTTATACTCACTTCAACGGTTGCAATACCCTCGACAACTTGAACTTTTAAATTGGTAATGCCCTCTGTTTCCTACAGAACAAGAAATGAAAAGGCAATTGGAAAAGTTAGTAGGCAAATGTTCCACACGTGATGGAATTGTAACTCAAAACTATTTGGCAAACACGGGTTTAGCAGAACATGCCCAAGATAGATTTCCTTCATTTTATCATGAAGGTAAAAAACCATTGTCAATGTAGAATGTTGTTGCTAGCCAATAGTCATAAATCCAGATACCAGGGCAAGAAGTTGTATAGCATTCTCTTTGAAACAAAAATACAATAAAAGGAATAAATATCATCATACACAAGCGTATTCACTCATAAAACAATTCAATGAGGATTTATGGATTTACCTCTAAAGCGTTGGTCACGGTAGGAATAGCTGTTTCATTCATTGCTCCTTCTGCCTACATATTATTTATAAAAAAATAAAAAATAAAAGTTCGTTATGGCATAGAAGCACATCTGGATATAACAGACAAATGCAAATAAATATAACATAGAACAAGATCATCATGTTCAAATAATTGCTTGCTTCTAGAAATTCCAAAATCAGGCCATAAAAGTAGGATTTTGTTAACGAGACTCGTTAAAAAGTTTGAAATATTTGAAACTTCATAAAAGTCCGTGTCATAAAAAAATGTACAACTATTTTAAACTTTGTTCATCAATACCTTAAAGGCAACCGTTAACAAGTTACAAGACCCATAAAAGTAAGATTAAAGGTCTTAAAACAAAAGCTGAAGCCATTTTATATACAGAAGAATATAACCTTGCACTCTTAGTTCCAATTGGTTCTATTAAAAGGATTTTTTTTTTCTTCGGCCCTGTAATTTTTATAAGCAAACATCATGCTAACTTCACAAAGAAATTAAAACACACAGCCACTAAATCCAACTACAAAACATCCCAAATTTTGCCAAAATTCAACATTGTCACTGCATTAGAATCATGAGAAAACATGTAATGATGCCCCTACAATTGCAGAGTTGTTATGGAAGTTTCATAAAATTGTCTACTGCAGAAGATATACAAAAAATTTGAATCGTGAATATAGTCACAATCAAAGAAACACAAAAAGGGCTCGAGTACCTGAAAGAACATGGTGAGGATGTCGGAAGGCGAGACCGGAACAGAAACTGGCTGATCAGTCATCGTCGTCGATGCATCTTCTGGTGCTTTGATTTCTTCTGTGTTGTTGTTGTCAATGTTATCAATTTCTTCTGCTGCTTCTTCAGGAATTAGGGTATCTTCTTCGGCGACTGACGTCACAACAATCGCTCTCCGTCTTTGCAAGTACTTGTTGTTGCTCATTACTAGTGCCGAAGCAGGGTTACCATTGACATTGTTGCCATGGACTTGAATTTGAAGCACTCGAAGCGAAATGTTCGACGAAGAAGAAGAAGAAAGAGTACGAGATTTGGGTCTGTAAATCGAACAGAGAGTGGAAAATCCAGAGATGATTGTGGCCATTGTTTCTTCTTCAATTCATCATCCGAAAAATAGAAGGGTAAATTGGCCTTTTTATAGTTCCCTTATCTACAAAAACATTCTCTCATTTATTTATTATTTTATTTTATTTTTTGGTAGTTTTTTTTTTTTTTTAGATTTGATTTTTTTGGTAGAATTGAAATTTTAAATTAAGTAACGCTATAAAAATCAAAATTTTCTTACTTACATAAATTGGTCTAATAACATTATTTTAATGGATAATATTTTAAATTTCAAAAAATTTAGATATGATTCTAGCAACATTATTTTAGCAGATTATATTTTAAAATTTAAAATTTTATCAGTGTATGTAACATATGCTAGCAAATAAAGTTGGCAAATTGCAAATTGTATAATTAGGATATTTTATGATTTTAGTATGGGTAAAACTACCAATAGTTTCTAAGTCTTATTGAAAATTATTTCTAATAAAGTGTCGCTAAAAATATTTTTTTGCGACTGTTTTTTTGCATGCATCCCTAAAAATTGATAATTAATAATTTTTTTTGTCATGATTTTTATAAATTATCACTAAAATTTATAATTAGTGACATTTTTTCTTGATGAATTTTTTAAATTATTGTTAAAACCTTAAAATCAGTAACTTTTTTTATGACAATTTTTTCAAACAGTTGTTGAAAATTAACAATTTGTGACGTTTTCTAATAGTATTTGATAAAAAATATCGTTAATTATTATAGGACCTATTGAACAATAAGTTCACCTATTAAGACCTACACATAAGTCTCCCTTTTAGTATCACGTGGAAAAAAAACTACTATTTTTATCATGAAAAAATTATGAATTCCATGATTTATTTATTTATTTTTAGATAGAATGAATTCCATGATTTATATTATGAAAATTCTGCGAACAACATTAACCAATTTATGTTAACATCACTCTGTTAGGCATGAGAAAACTATTAATAAAGTTTAATAGTTCAACTTAATTCTCATTAAATCTTATTGAAAATAAATTATAATAAAATTGTCGATAAAAAATAATAATTATTGGCTTTATTTTATCACGATTTTTATAAATTGTTGCTAAAACTTACAATTAATAACTCTTTTTTGTGACAAATTTTTTAAACTATCACTAAAAATTAAAAATTAATGACATTTTTTTGTGATGATTTTTTTAAACGGTCGCTAAAACCTATAATTAATGATATTTATTGTGATAATTTTCAAATTGTAATTAAAAATTAACAATTATAAACTTTTTTTAATAGTACTTGATAAAAAAATATCATTAATTCTCACATGCCCTATCAGACAATAAATCATCTAATGAGACTTATATATAAGTCTGCTTTAATAAAATTGTTCCAAATTATTAAACGAAGTAATAATAGTATCTCCAGCTCTTTATTAATTTTTTTTTATCTAATTTAATTTTAAATTTAAATATAAATTTTAATTTGATATAAACTATCCTAATTTTTTTATCAAATTTTCATCTAAATTTTAAAATTTTTTCTCTTATTCCAAATTTCTTATTTTATCAAATTGACATTTAAAATTAAAAAGAAAACCTCTATTATCTTCTTAATTTTTTTATCAAATTCAAATTTAAAGTTGAATTTTGATTACTTTTGATAAAATAAAAAAAAGAATTGAAGATGTTCTAATAAAGATAGATAACGGCAACATCACTTTGGTTCAATAATACTCACTTTAATCTAATTGCTAATCGCCCACATTTCATGAATAAATGCTGACAATGCCATATAAATGGACTCGCACCCTATACAGATCCGATCCAATAATTTTTTTAAAAAAAACGAATAAATTACATTTCCCATTTTGATCAATAAACTAATTATTCCACGATTTAGTCCCTAAATTTTGAAGTTTTGGTTTTCTGCACCCGAATATATTCCTCTTTACTCTAGGACCACATTTAAATCCTCAAAAATCAGATCAGTTTAGAACTAGATCAACCAAATTTCCCCACAACCATCAATAATTAAAAAAAATAATCAAGAAAATAAATCTGAGAAATCATAACCTAGGCCAGAGGTGAAAAATATTATTCTTCTGCACTCAGATTTCAATATTAATTTCACTTGTACATCCAAATTGCAAGCTGCTACAAGCCGGTACACTGGCAAGCTAACCTCACCAGATTCTTCCTAGCATCCTAAAATTACAAAAACAAAGAACTCCCCCCTTCCTCGCATTTTGTTACCCACCAACATTGAAGTTGGCTCAGGTTTTTTACCTTTGTCCTCCACAAGCACACCTTCTACAATAGTTTAGTAACCGTATCCTGATACAGACAACAAGGCAATTATTTTAATCAAACTCGTTTCAAAGAAAGCTAAGACACAAATTGAGGGTAAAAACAATGTATGTCCAACTTGTTTTAAATCAACAGCTACTACCTGAATTGTCCATAGGGTTCCCGGCAGCAGCCATTGGCTCAGGCTCTTTGATCTCAACAACCACACAATCTGACATCAAGAAAGTTTTAGCCACCGAAGCTGCATGCTCCAAGCAACATCTGACCACCTGAATCAGCCAGCACAACACAACAGAATTTTTCTTTTAGTTCACCTAGCCTGCTAACTTCACAAAAAGCATGAGCTAGAGTAGTTTGAAAAAGTAATTACCAAAATAGTGGTCCAAAAATAAAATATATCTAACACTATCCAACAACAACGGGTACAGACTATGGATGAACCAACTCCACCAACCTGAATGTCGAGCTATATATATTGAGAAGCCATTGCACTCCTCATAATTTGAAGATGAAGAATGAAATGGTTATATGATAAGACTGATCCACTAATTGAATCATGTCTGGAGCATGTATGTGCCAGTGCTTTAATATAACAAAATTCAAAAACCTTGGGACCACCTAAGATTGGGAATATAACTTGATTCCAAATTTCCACTGAACTACTGAAGTTAGTGCAATATAAACATATTTAAATGCATAAAACATATTGTCTGCTAAAGACAAATACATCCACAAGTTTGCTGGCAATGATCCAAACATGCTATGCCTTGAAGAAAAACCCCAACAAATACCGAGTTCCACTCTTTGGAGGAAGCAGATATCAATCTATTCTTACAGGTATTCCATATTCCAACTGTTTAGCAAACACTAAGTTGCCTTCAGACCTCCAAGTTTATCAACTAATTTCTCACACCACCTGTGAGATAATTTTAAACATGTCCTGCCTCAAGATACTAACTACATGCAACCAAAAAAATTACTGTTTGCCATATTTCACCTTGGTTGGATCAATTATTCCAGCAGCCATCAAATCCTCATAGTTTCCAGTTGCAGCATTGTATCCAAATTTTGGGTTGTCACTGGAGAGCACCTGAAGAAAAAAAAATCACATAAAATGACCCAACATAAAACTTGACATCTTAATGACATAATGATATAATTAAATACCTTCTCACTGACAACACTTCCATTAACGCCAGCATTCTTGGCAATTAACTTCAGGGGGTAACTCAAAGCTCTCTTAACTATATCTGCTCCAACCTGCAAAATGCTCAAGTTCAATTAGCAACATGATAACCAAAGTTATTATCAATCCTTCTTGCTCAATACAAAATGCTCCAATGATTCCCAGCAGCAGTGGATGCCTAGACCCTGCTCCCGGCCTACAGCAACAATAATGCTTGAGACCACTAATTAGAGCTACCACTAATGACCCACTGCCACAGTGTGTGCTGTGCCTTGTTTTTTTTTTTTCTTTTTTCATTTTCCACCTCACTAGTGGTGGATTTAGAGCTCATTATTTAGAGCTCTAAATCATTACTGACGGCATCAAATGATGGCCATGATAGTATTCTAGGATGCCAAATGATGGCCATGATAGTATTGAGTAATCCTAGCTAATGGGGTGAGTGCAAGAGGAGACATAGGCAGACCAAGGGTTAGGCCATGCTACTACTACCACGTGGGAGTGACTGACCAAAGGCACACTAGTTACGAATTGCTCCTAATTGCTCCTCGACATATCTTATAGGAATGAAACATGAAGGCTATGGTCAAACAAGAGCTTGTTTGGGTGAGCCAAAGGGCACCGAGACATGGCAATACCGACCAGCTCTATGACTCGGGCTCTTCATACTTCGACTCATTCACTTTGTGCTTTGGCTTGCAACTAGGGCGCCAAACATGCTAGTGGACCAAGCAGCCACACTTGGTGGACTATATATCCCAACTTAGGTTGGCATATAACCCCCAATTAGTCCACTTGGGAACATTATGGTGCCTCATAAGGACTGCCACGATGAGATGGCAACACCAAGGTAGTAGTGACATGGCGTCCATACCATAGGTCTCGCTACATAGCGAAGGCATCGCAAACTTAATTATAAGACTATATTCGACCAGTAGATATATCCAAGGCAAATTACAACATAAAATCACCTTTTCCTCATCATTATCAAGGCTCTCCTTAATGCTATCAACTTTTGAAGCAAGCCTCAACAGAGTGCATCCACCACCAACAACAATACCTTCTTCAACAGCTGCCTGAAAATCAATACCAATGTCTATGTTAGAACCTGTTGTCATTTTACCTACAAAACTGAGGAGAAACTACATATATGAATTGAAATCTATGGCCTCGTGAAGGAACTTGCCTTTGTTGCATTAAGAGCATCTTCTACTCTCAATTTCTTCTCTTTGAGCTCTGTCTCAGTTTGTGCTCCAACCTTCAAAATTTAATAGGAAATCAGTACACATCACAAAACGAAAATTTATTTCATAAACCACCAAACTGAACTGATCGAGATCAAATGATGAAAACTGAAAGGTAACCTGAATGACAGCAACACCTCCAGACAGTTTTGCTATTCTTTCATTAAGTTTTTCCTTTTCATAATCTTGCTCTGCAACCTGCTTAAAGCAACCACACACAGTCAGCAGCATTGACAACTATGCATGCATACAGACATACACACATGGAGAGAGAATCCAACCTCTATGAGGTTTCTAATCTGGGAAACTCGTTTATTTACTGCTTCCTGAGTACTCCCATCGCCAACAATTGTCGTCGAATCCTTGGTGAGCACAACCTTAGCAGCATGACCCAGGACTTCTTTATCTGCTTTGTCTAAGGTAAGCCCAACCTCCTCTCTGATAACAGTCCCTGTAGATCAAGAAGAAAAAAAAACTTTAACATGAAGAAGAAACAAGCAGACAACCCCAAGAACACTCCCATTTACAGTTATGAAGAAAAGAAACTTTAGAGGATGCAGTGGAAATAGAGGAAAATGGAGATTTGAGCAAATATTCAAGTTATATATGATAGAAAAAAGAATGAACTCTGACCTCCAGTCAGAATCGCAATGTCATCAAGGTACTGGCTCTTTCTTTCTCCAAATCCAGGAGCTTTTAGAGCGGCAATCTTCAGTGCTCCTCTAAGCTTGTTCACAACAAGAGTTGCCAACGCTTCTTGCTCAATATCTTCTGCAACTATTACAATTGGGTATCCACCTCTGATAGCATCTTCCAGGACGTTAATAAGATCCCTTGCATTTGTTATTTTCTTGTCAACCAGTAGCAACTGCATGAACATCAAAAGAATAATTAAACCAAAAAAACAAAAGAACATAATATATTAGATGGAAATGCCTTTCTTTACAACTTCAAGATATATACCCAACATCCCTACCTTGCAGTTCTCAAATTCGACTGCCATTTTCTCACTATCTGTGACAAAGTAAGGTGAAATATATCCGCGATCGAATTGCATCCCTTCAACAACATAAAGACTGTTCTCCGCACTTTTACCCTCTTCAAGGGTCACCACACCCTTCCGACCCACTTTACTCATGGCTTCAGCTATCATATTTCCTACTTCGTAGTTGTTTCCAGCACTGACTGCAGCAACATCTGCTAGTTCACTGTCTTCTACCTACAATTTCATATTGCACTACATAAGTACGAGATTACTAGGAGAAATTGGGTCCAGATTTTAAACTTTTTAAATAAGCCTATCCCAAAAAATTATGAATATTTACAGCAGCATTTATAATTTCAATCTCAAGCCTTAATTACTAAACCCATTTGTGAAAGCACTTTCCGTTACCTCTTTAGACATCAGCTTAAGCTCTCCAACCAAAGCTTTTGCTGTCTTCTCAATACCTCTGGTAATCAGAACAGGGTTCGCACCAGCTGCTACCACCTGAAAAAGTAATACCACTTAATAAGTTTGATAATGCCAGAATCACTCGTCAGTGTGCTCTTTGGAATTCAAAGAAAGAAATACAGCATGAAATTTCCATGCAGACCTTGACACCCTCAGCGATAAGACCTTGTGCAAGAACAACAGATGTTGTCGTCCCATCTCCAGCCAAGTCATTGGTCTTGGCAGCCGCTTGTCTGACCAATTTAGCACCAATATTCTCTACTGGATCTTCCAACTCAACCTAGAAAAAAATTAAGTATTTACCGTCCATTAGGGCCTCCAATATCAAATATTTACAGGAAATTATTATTAAACTCAGTTATAGAAAATCAGACAAAATTCAGATTGAACAACTTATTTGAGCCATTAAATAATTGCAAACTTCAATGAGGACAATGAAGTACATAAACCATGGCCATGACGGTTTCCGCTGTTTATTGGCTTCATAAAGTATAAAAAACCTATGCTCTGAACTCTCAAACAATTCAAGGCTTCTAAAATACTTGTTTCCAAAATGAGTATAGTGAGATCAAGGGAATACTCCAAGCCATGGGTTATTCATAACAATAGAAAACTAATTACTACCATTAATTGCAACAAAGTGTACCTCTTTGGCCACGGTCACTCCATCATTAACAATTTTTGGGGAGCCATATTTACTCTCTAGAACAACATTCCTGCCCTTGGGACCAAGAGTAACCCCAACAAGATCTGCAAGCTTGTTCACACCACTCTGACACCAAAAAAAGACAAAAGCATTGTTAAAGATAGCATGCGCATTATTAAACTTCATTATAATATGAAACCTCAACTCATGAAGAGACTCACTTGCAGCTTCTTAATAGCTGACCCATCCTTGTTGAAATACAGATCCTTCGCCATGGCATTTATTCTGGGTGAACGTGTTCTACGTAAAGCAACATTTTGTCTCCTACTAAACGAGCTCGAAGATATGGAACTGAAAGATGATAACTTGTCCAAAGAAGTAGTAAGTTTCTTATCTGTCACACGAGCACTTGGCGCAGCCAAGGAGCCAACCGAAGACATGCCAGCCAAAGTTGATGCCATTTATTCTTTAAAATCTGATTGAAAAATTCAACATTAATCTTTCCCCAGTGTTACTTATCAAAAAAAAAAAAAAAAAAACATTTAAAAATCCTTCTGTAGAGAAAGCAATCAACTTCTATTTCAAATGATGAATCATTATCCAGAACAAATAATAAATATCAATTACACTATAAATACAAAAAATTCTCTTTAGCAGTGTAGTAAAAAAATTCCAGAATGAAGCTCCTACACTACTCAACAATAGCAATCTATCTACATCTTAAATTATTGCCAATCTCACAAAAAAAGGTTGCCAAAATATTAGTTTCAGCAATTAAACAGATAAATAGTATATGAAATAGCTGTCTTCACTACACAGTTACATAAAAAGCCATATCTATCTATATATTTATAGAATTCAAAGAAGTGAAATCAAATTCTTTCACAACAAAAAGTATCACTCTAAAGCACACAATTGACTCTATCTATTTCCATTTCTTTACTTCTGGTTCTAGAGAGAGATTTTTCTTAGCAAACAAACAAAAAAAAAAATATCACATTATAGGAACGCGAATTGAAGAACAGAGAGCTTTACCTAAAAGAATAGGAGGGTACGCGAATCGCAGAAACAGTGACGGGCGGCAGCAGCGAACATGAACTGAGAATGAAAGGCTAGGGTGGGTGGGGGTTGAGCGAGATTAGGTTTATAGAAGGGAGATGAATTGACGGTCCCTTTTGCTCTTGAAGCTTCCAGTTCATCTTAGCCGTTGGATTGGATCATATTGCCGTTTTGTTTGTCGCACCCGGAACACTCTAGAACTTTTGTTTTGTTTTTTTATTTTTTTTTATTTTTTTTCAAATTGCGTAGAACAATTACGAATAAAATAGGAGGATTTGGTGATAGCCCCCTCACTATCTAATTTGTCTTTTAAAAAGATAAGAATTATATAAGTACTTTCAAAACTCCCTAATATTTTAAAACTTATTTCTTTTACTATATTACCCTCATATCTATCAGTTCTTCTATTTAGTCATCTTCACTGTGTATTTCAAAGTAAAATTTTACTCTGCATAAAAGTAAAATTTTACTCTGAAAAACTAGTAAAATGTTAGACTCTACACAAAAGTAAAATTTTACTCTGTATAAAAGTAAAATTTTATTCTGAAAAACGAGTAAACTGTGAGACTCTGAAGCTAAAAGTAAAATTTTACTCTGTATAAAATTAAAATTTTACTCTGAAAACCTAGTAAAATGTTAGACTCTACACAAAAGTAAAATTTTACTCTGAAAAATGAGTAAACTGTAAGACTCTGAAGCTAAAAGTAAAATGTTACTCTGCACAAAAGTTAAAAAGCGAATGCAGTGTTTGTGGCGGCTGAAGTGTTTGGCAATAACCACCTCTTGACAGTAAAAAATTCTAACCCTAGAGTAAATTTTACTCTAATTCTCTCAAACAAAAAACAGAGCAATAGAACCAGAGTAAAATTTTACTCTGGTTCTATCAAATGAAATTAGATAAAAAACAACAAAAATAAATATAAAAAAAAAAAACAAACAAACAAACAAAAACAAAACAAATTAATCAACAAATCAACATATCTAATTGAGAAGAAAAACTTCTAAAACTCGATCAACAATCACAAATCTCAATAAAAAAAATACATGTGTTCAACAACACTCATACACACAAATATATATATATATATATACATATATTTTCTTGTTCTTCTTACAGCCGTAGAGAGATCCAGAGACTACGCGGACTCTATGCTACGGATTGGGATAGAACTTTCGTCACAAGTTCAGTTGTCGTTTTCTTCACTGTTTCACCACATCAAACTTCGAACCTTTCACCACATTAGCATCGTAACCGTATTCAAACTCTGGCCTCACCTCCACCGAAGCATTTTTCACGTCGACACCACCGTACGCAACAGCATAACCTCGAGAAGCCGACGGCAATTGAAGCTGCTGTCAATGAGGTCGTCGTCTTCAACGTTGTCTTTGCTGCTGAATCGAAAATCCAGATCTATCGTTGTTTCTGCTCAACTGTGAGATCTAAATCTGTTGGTTCCAGATCTAGATCCACCACCACTACCGGCACATGAAATCTGTAATGTCCGTCGCTGATCTTGGTAGAGCGGATGAGGAGAGAGACGGAGAAGGTGGGAAGATCTAGTTGAGGGGTATAATAGTCTGATAAAATATTTAAATAATAAATTTTGTCTTTTATGCAAGACTTTATAATTATGAGGGGGTTTAGAAAGTATAATTTTTTTCTTAATCCTTTTAACAATGAAAGGAAAGTACAGGGGTTTATAGCTAAATTTCCTAATAAAATATAGGAAATTTTTTTTGAAGATCCCTAATAATTGTAATTTAGAATATAATAAATACTAATAAAAAGAATGATGTCTCGGGTCCCTCAACTAATAACGTGTGCTTTTTATTTACTTCTTAGATCAAAATACCCTTCACAATCAACGAGAAACTTGAACTACATTCCGACGATTGATCAATTCCACACTTTACATTTAACCATCTTTACGAGCAAGAGAAGAGCAGAATTAGGGTTTTCGAATCATCTTCACTATCGACATTAGGGTTTCATCATCTTCTACGAAAATTTTTTCCATTCCTTCCTCACAAATTTCTCTGACTCGTTTTCACTGTTCATCATCATCATAGTGTATCTTCATCTGTCACGACCCAAACCCGCCCCTAAAAGTTTGGTCCATGACCAGTTTGTACTTAGGCCTCAAAACAAAATTTCAAAATAATATTTATTTAAATACGGGACCTTAAGCGGAAGCAGACAAATTACAGAACGTCCATTGAGCGGTACTTATATGTCAAGATTTTAAACATACGCAATTTATACATATCTACATAACACTTGTACACGTTATAAGTATATACAGGGAGTTAGCAATCAAAAGTTTACATATTACTCAAGGGTTTAACAAAAGCCACCAAAACTAAACCAAACATGTGACATCAAAAGAAACAGATAAAAAGCTTCAATTGCAGAGGCTGAACACAATAGACCCACCCAAAAAGGCTCCTGAAGTTGACCTAAGGCTGTCCTCCAAGTTGATCACCTACATAAACATATATAAAAACGAAATGAGCAGGGCTCAGTGATTAATAATAATGTAAAGAGGTTCGAGAGGATAGGCATATGTCTTGGAGAATATTTATCTAACGTTTACATGGTCCTTTCGTCATATTCCAAACGGCCTAAGGCCCAACGTAATACAAAACGGCCTCAGGCCCAACGTATCAACAGCTGTTATGGGTTTTATAGGGTAGATAGAACATCAACATGTCTCCATCTCCCTTGGCCTTAAAGCCACTATTCATAACAAATCATATCATTGTAGGGTAAGCAGAACATCGACATGTCTCCACCTCCTTCGGTCTTAAAGCCATCATATATAACGAAAACATAACGACCTTAAGTCCATTTCATATGCCATTGCTCATATTTGTATCATTACTCAATCATTTCCATTTATCTAAATTTATTTAACGTATGCCACTTACAAACAAAAATGTATAAATCGTAGCACCATTTATCCCAAATATGCTATTCGCAATCATAATGCATAAACTATAGTATATTTTATCTCGAACGTACTAAGTACAATCAAGGTACATAATTCATAAACAGAAATACGAAAATAAATATATATATCATTACACTATTATTACTCACAGTGGTTTAGACAAGCAGGGGTCTCTTTCTGCAAGTGACCTACACATAGCACATATACACAAACAGATAAATAATGTATTATTTCCTTAGTTTATCTTTTTAATCTTTTGTTCGATTCGTTTACCTCTTATTCACTTCCAAATATTTTAGAGGGATCAGATAAACACATTAACAATTTCAGAGGGTCAAAAAGAGATAACAAAAGTGGACAGAATTGCTCCTAATTACCGCACGTGTGGAAGACCACCACCGCACGTACAGAGAGGTGTGCTGCACGTGCGGCCCGCATGTGCCTTTATTTCAGAATGCCAGAGTTGTTTCCCCTGTTTCCCGCACATGCGGCTGTGCCTTCCACATGTGCAGCCATAGGCCTCGCACGTGTGGTCCTGGGCTCTATTTGAGCAGTCCGAAAATCCAACAAATTCAAGCTTCCTAAACTCAATTCCAAGGGTCAATTCAAGCAAATTTCATTTCAAAACATACTATATGATCATAGTAAACATAAATCTCAAGCTCAATTAGATCATAACTCATTTTTTTCATTTTTTTCATCTTTTCATAGTTTATACCACATGTCTTCATATATATATATACATGAGCTTTAAGTATGCAAAGATGCAAGACTAAAATCAACAATAAGGCAATTGTGATAGAAAACTTTGCGGAACATAAACTAAAAACCATTAAAGATTCAATTCTATACATGAAAACTATATGAATTTCTACTATACAAAATAAGTGAATACATACCTTGATCCATGATAGTATGAAATCCTCTTGTAAGAAAGAGAAACCTTGAATGGAAGACCTTGATCTTTAAGTTCTTTACTTGTCTAAGATCTTCAAATCACTTCTCTCTCTCTAGGCGATGTGAGCCTTCTTGTGGTGACAACTTGAATTTTGTGATGGAGAGTGTGGTTTGGGACCTTACACTATTTATACTAGTATTCTTCCCATTAAAGAATCCATTCATTCAATGAACTTCATTAAATAGATTAATGTATCTTATACATTCATGATACATAATGCATCTTCTATATTAATGAATTCATTAGATAGATTAATGTATCTTACATATTTATAATAGATACATAATGCATCTCTAGGATTCATTCATAATGAATCTATCACATTCAATGCATTGACATTATCTCCATTAGTCTTCTATACATTATGTATATATAGGTGCATTCATTAATGATTAGTCACCATCTAATTGATGTACATATATCTTACTTAATAAGATGAATCTAGTATAATCATGCATAAGCCACATTAAGCCATATTTAGGAAAAATTCTTACAATCTCCCACTTGGCTTGCATGATTATGTTACGTCACTAGATTATCATAATATGGCCAACGTTCTCCCACTAGAAAATTGCACCATCACCATTAGATTTTGTTCAATGGAATTATTAGCACCAAATCATTGTAGTCAGTGATTTACACATTGATCAAGACTGTACAATGGTTATAATGTTAATATTTTCCATCAACATGAATAAGTGAATCTTAAATCATAGAGATGACATTAGCAACATAATGGTGATTAATGCTAATTCATCTATAACGGTCCCGTTGTTTACATCTTCTTCTAAATTGTGCACAAGTATGAAGAATGAAAACAACAAACATAATCATTACTAACAGAAGATGATTATAACATAGCATTTATCACGAACATAATACACTCATTTCAAGTCTAAACATGATAAACTTTCTACTAAGCCCATGCACACAACATGTTCTTGAAAGAGCTTAGATGTGAGACCTTTAGTTAAAGGATCTGCTAACATGAGTGTAGTACCAATATGAGAGATGGAAACAGTTTGATTCAAAACCCTTTCTTTAACAACTAGATACTTGATATCAATATGCTTTGATCCTCCTGAAGTTTTGTTATTATTGGAGAACCACACAGCATCATCATTATCACAGTAAATCTGTAAGGGCTTTGAAATTGAATCGACAAGTTGTAATCCATATATCAAATTCTTTAGCCATACTACATGACATGTGGCTTCATAACATGCTATCAACTCTGCCTCCATAGTGGAAGAGGCTATCAAAGACTGCTTATGACTCTTCCATGAAATGGGTCCATTAGCAAGCATAAAAATGTACCCAGAAGTGGACTTTCGAGTGCCTTTACATCCAGCATAATCCGCATCTGAATAACCAACCACTTCAAGGCTGTCTGTTCTTTGATAAGTGAGCATGTAATCCTTAGTGCCTTGTAAATATCGCAACACTTTCTTAACTGCTTTCTAATGATCAAGTCTGGGATTGCTTTGGTATCGACCAAGCATACCAACTACAAATGCTGTGTCAGGACGTGTACAAACTTGAGCATACATAATGCTCCCAATTGCAGAGGCATAAGGAATTTCTTTCATTTATTCCCTTTCTAAATTTCTATCCCTTTCTAAATTTCCCAATGACAAAAGAGGCTTCACCAAGATCTTTCATTTTAAAATTTCTCGTAAGGAATTTCTTTGTCTCATGTATCATTCCCAAATTATTGCTAGCAAGCAATATATCATCAATATACAAAACTATAATGCAGATATTGCTCCCACCGATTTTAAGGTAGATACATTGATCAACCACATTATCCTTAAAATCAAATTTGGTGAGAACTTCATGAAATTTAAGATACCATTGTCGAGATGCCTGCTTTAGACTATATATGGACTTCTTAAGCCTACAAACCATATTTTCCTTACTTTCATCTTGAAAACCTTCAGGTTGGTCCATGTAGACTACTTCATGCAAGTCATCATTCAAAAAAGCTGTTTTAACGTCCATTTGATGTAACTCTAAATCATAATGAGCTACTAAGGCCATGACTATTCTCAAGGAATCTTTATTAGAAACAGGAGAATAAGTTTCCTTATAGTCTATCCCTTCTTTTTGAGTGTATTCTTTAGCAACTAATCTGGCCTTGTATCTTTCGACATTGCCTTTAGGATCACACTTGGTTTTAAAAACCCATTTGCAACCAACAGTTTTGGCTCCCTTAGGAAATTCTACAAGATCCCAGACATTGTTGTCTTTTATGGATTTTAACTCATCTTTCATGGCATTTAACCATTGAGTTGCACTTCTATTTTTCATGACTTGGACATAAGAAACAGGATCATTCTCCAAGCTTATATCACACTCATTTAGGTAAACCTCATAGTCATCTGATATGACTGGTTTCTTTTCTCTTTGTGATTTGCGTAAAGGTTGTTTTGCAATTGGGACAACTCCTTTTCCAATGTGAGAAATCTATTGCGTACCAATAGGTTTAGGTACTACATTTCTTGGATAATCGTGGAAGGCGTAAAATCACGATTTTCCTCCAAAGAAATATTTTTGAGATTCATACTCCCACTAATGTTTTCATCTTCTAAGAACACAACATTTCTAGTTTCAACAATTCTTGTGCTATGAGTGGGACAATAGAATCTAAAACCCTTTGATCTCTCAGGATATCCAATGAAATAACAACTTATAATTCTAGGGTCTAATTTCTTTATTTGTTGGTTAAAAATTTTTGCTTCAGCAAGACAATCCCATACATGTAAATAATTCAAATTAGGTTTCCTACCAACCCACAAGTTACAGGCACAGCTTTACTAGGAACCCTATTAAGAACATGTACAGCAGTTTTTAAAGCTTCACCCCACAAGTAATCTGGCAAAGAAGAGTTACTCATCATGCTTCTCATCATGTCCAAAAGAGTACGATTTCGTCGCTCAGCTACACCATTTTGCTCAGGTGTACCAGGCATTGTGTAATTAGCAACAATACCATTCTCAGCCAAAAATAAAACAAAAGCACTTGGATTTTGACCCGACTCAGTGAATCTACCATAATATCCACCACCTCTATCAGATCTTACACTTTTAATCCGTCTGCCAAGTTGATTTTCAACTTCAGCTTTATAGAGTTTGAACATATCCTGATTTTTCATAAATAAGATACACATAAGTATACCTAGAAAAGTCATCAATAAAAGTAATAAAATATTTATGTCCAGAAATAGTTGGAACAGTAAAGGGACTACATATATCAGTATGAATTGTGTCTAATAATTCAGTAGTCCTAGTAGCACCATTTTTCTTTGTCTTTGTGTATTTTCCTTTAATGCAATTCACACAAGTACTAAAATCAGAAAATCAAGTGAACTTAAAATTCCGTCTTTAATAAGACGTTCCATCATTTCTCTTGATATGTGGCCTAAGCGCTTATGCCACAACATGGACGAATTTTTATTCACTCGCTTTCTCTTTTTATTTACCAAGTCATTTACATTAAAGGATAAAAGAGATTGTGCATAAGTGGAATCTAAATTCAAAGAATAAAGATTACCATATAAAGTATCAGAACCAATCATATGAGAATTGTGGAATAAAGAGACTCTATTATTTCCAAACTTAAATTCATAACCACAGGAATCAAGTTGTGAAACAGAAATTAGGTTTCTAGTAAAAAGAGGAACATAAACTGTGTTTACTAAATCTAAAATGAAACCAGAGTCTAAAATTAGACGGAGGGTGCCAATAGCCTCAGCGTCCACTTCTATTCCATTCCCAACCGTAATGGTTTGTTCTTCTTTATTTAGTTTCCGACTTGTAAGGTATCCCTGCATGGAATTTGTTATATGAATACTTGCACCAGTGTCAATCCACCAAGAATTTGGTAGAACATCTACCAAAAAGGATTCATAAGACACAAAGCATTGAGTGTTACCTTTTTTGTCCAACCAACTTTTAAAACCTGGACAGTTTTTTTTCTTATGTGATCTTTTTTCGACAGAAATGGCATCGAATCTTATTTTCTTCATTAGCCTTGTGAGTTTCATCATTTGCATTCTTCTTCTTCTTACTTTTGCCTTTCTTGAAAATTTTTTTGGTTGGACCCAAGGTGGTAAGGTGAGCTATATCAAGCTTTTCAGCTTTAAGCCTCTCTTCTTCTTGAACACACATGGCAATTAACTCACTCATCTTCCACTTATCTTTCTGCGTATTATAATTAATCTTAAAAGGACCAAATTGTGTAGGAAGAGAAGTCATAATGAAATGAACAAGAAAACCTTCAAAAATTTCCATATCCATTCCCTTTAATTGAGAGGCCATGTCATTCATCTTTAAGATATGTTCACGAACACCACTCAAACCATCATATTTCATTGTCATCATTTTAATCATGAGAGTACTAGCAAGGAATTTGGAAGTTCCAATGAATTATTCTTCAATAGATTTCATATAGCTCACTACACTTTCAGAAACAAGGATTGTTCCTTGAATTGCAGGCATAATTGAGCCTTTCATAATCATTAGACTTAAGCGATTAGAGCGTTCCCATTTTTCATATAAAGCCATGTGTTCCTTAGAACTTGTATCATTAAGCTTTGTAGGAGCTAGCTCTCTTAATGCATAGTTTAAATTCATAATTCCCAAAACAATTCTAATTTGTTCCTTCCATTTCTTAAAATTAGTTCCACTCAAAGCTTCAATACCAGACAAGTAACTATTAATTGCAGTAGGATTCAATGCTGCAAACACGTAATATCCATTACATAATATAATCAAGAAAACTACTTTTCACATGTCATAAAAATAACACCACAAGTTAAATATATCTAACTATAAAACATAATTAGTTAGATACAAAATCAAGTTATCCTTCCATTGGGAAGAATAACAATATATTTTAACAATTCATAAAAGTAAATGAGATGACTAATAAAAATAAACAACATAAAATAAAATAAAATAATCATTAAGACCGTAACGAGTTTATTACCGTTGGGCAGAAAAACTCAATGTCTCTTATTTTATTTTATTAACTAAAGCACGTGAGAAGTTTATCACTGTTGGGCAGAAAAACTTATTGCTATATTTATTATACTAATCATCTCAGTTGTTCAAACATACATAGTGTTGAACCTCCGTTGGGCTGATCAACAATGTTTCAACTCATAAGGTGTGTAACAAAACATTATAAGTGCATAAAACATTATCTTAATTACCACTTGTTCAATA
This sequence comes from Camellia japonica, assembly GCA_030407325.1. Lineage (NCBI taxonomy): Eukaryota > Viridiplantae > Streptophyta > Magnoliopsida > Ericales > Theaceae > Camellia > Camellia japonica. The sequence continues at coordinate 3,165,007 of JAPPVO010000002.1, forward strand.
ATTTTCAATTTTATTTTAATATCAATAGAATAAAAATTGGCCAAAAATAAAAATAAAATTGGACAAGTGTAAATCAAGGTTTTGCACTTGTTACACAAAACATCATCATAAAATGAAATTCATACTTATACGTTTCATGCATCAGAATTGAAAACCATGGCTCTGATACCAATTGATAGAAAACTTTACGGAACATAAACTAAAAACCATTAAGGATTCAATTCTATACATGAAAACTATATGAATTTCTACTATATAAGATAAGTGAATACATACCTTGATCCATGATAGTATGAAATCCTCTTGTAAGAAAGAGAAACCTTGAATGGAAGACCTTGATCTTTAAGTTCTTTACTTGTCTAAGATCTTCAAACCATTTCTCTCTCTCTAGGCGATGTGAGCCTTCTTGTGGTAACAACTTGAGTTTTGTGATGGAGAGTGTGGTTTGGGACCTTACACTATTTATATTAGTATTCTTCCCATCAAAGAATCCATTCATTCAATGAACTTCATTAAATAGATTAATGTATCTTATACATTCATGATACATAATGCATCTCTAAGATTCATTCATAATGAATCTATCACATTCAATGCATTGACATTATCTCCATTAGTCTTCTATACATTATGTATATATAGGTGCATTCATTAATGATTAGTCACCATCTAATTGATGTACATGTATCTTACTTAATGAGATGAATCTAGTATAATCATGCATAAGCCACATTAAGCCATATTTAGGAAAAATTCTTACAAATTGCTCATAATCTAAGTTAATATAACTCAAAACATGAGAATCAACTCTTTAATTAATTGAATTCAAAGATCACATGCTCAATTTCATGGAATATATCCAACCAAGACCATAATTCATAAACCATAACTTCAATGAGTGTAAAGCTTCATCTTAAGACTTGATTCTAACCAATTTAAGGAAGATTAAGAGAAGTTTAACAGATTTTCACTTACTTTGAACTATATTCTTGATTCCCCCTTACAATTTCTCAAGTCTTCAAGCTTTGATTTGTGCTCTCTTCTTCTTCTCTCTTTTCTCTTCTCTTCTTTCTCTCTCTTGGGTGACTCTCCAGATTTTTCCACTTCCCCCAAATGAGAGAAGATGAACTCAAAGGGCTTTTAGTACATATATATGTATATGGCTAAACATGCTTGTCAAACACGCCTTAGCGAATCAGACTAAATCAATTTTCAATTAAACCTCTTAAAAGGGTTCTAAAACTCCCATTAGCACACTCATGTACTCAATTTCAGTTTCTGTACTTATTAAGGTCGTTAATTTCAGTTTCAAAGTGTTAACTCTAGGAGTTTTAACCAAATAAGGCTAATTAATTCGTTACGAATCAAATGTTTACAAAACTTTATATAATGTCCTAAAAATCATGCTAATCATAACCGTAAAGTCAATTTCGATTTATCGCACCTCTAAGGCTTTTAATTTTCAGTCCGAAGGTCACAATTCCAATAAGTTTTCTCATAACCGACAGATACAAATTTATAAACATGCAATTTACAAATTAAAATATGGAATTTCACATCAAACACATAATCACACGTACAATCGCTCATACAATTAGGGAATTAAAGTATATGGAGCATTTGAAAAAGTCGGGTTATTACAATATCAGTTCATAATTAGGGTTTCATACTTACTCTGGTATGTTTTTCTACAATCTAACAAGTTTTTCTCTAGAAACAGAGTTAATTGCATTTTATATTAGTCTTCAATTAATTAGGATTTCAATTTTGTAATAAAAGCTACTTGAATTTGAAAAATATTATCTCTCTGTGTTTTGAACTTATTCTTGAACATTGTTGTGTGATTTTATCTATAAATTTCTCTAGTTTCAGAATTTCTCTGGCATTTGTTTGATCTATGTTTCTTCTTTGAATTTTCTCTAGCATGTGTATTCTCCATTTGTTTCTGTTTATTCCTCTATTTTCTCTGGCATGGTTAATTTCTCTGTATTTCTCTGTGTAATTTTCAAATTCAATTCATTCAAATTTCTCTGCTCTATAAATTTCGCTCGCATTTTAATTTTCTCGGGAATTTCTCTAAAATGTGTAATTTTCTCAGACATTTTCATTTTGTATGCTTGCTAAATTTATGTTTCTTTTTTGAATTTTCTCTGGCTATATTTTATATCTATATGTAATTTTACTTTATTGTATGTGTCTATGTTTCTATGGCATTTATAATTTTCTCTGGCCACATCACTTTTCTCCCTTGTGTGTGTTTGTCATGTTTAATTTTCTCTGATTATGTCTGTAAATTTCTCTGTCATTTTCATATCATGGAATGGAAATTTTCTTTGGCTTGCCATGTTTAATTTTCTCTAGAATGTGATTTTCTCTGTCATTTCATTTTTTGTGCTTGCTAGATTTATGTTTCTTTCTTGAATTTTCTCTAACTATATTTTACATCTATATTGTTAATCATATTGTTTAATTTTGATAATGTCTAAAATATTATTTGAAAATTGAATTTTTTAATATACATATTCTATATTATTTGACACAAAATATTATCTGTTTAAAATATATATTATATGATATATTTGTTATAAATATTATTTAAATGGAAATATTTTGAAAATATTACTATTCACGATTTTGGAAAGTTCAGCTGGTCACTATTCACTTTTTGACAAAATTAATATTGATTAATTATAGTATTTTGACCAATGTGATATTAGTGAGTTGTCATCTTTTAACAAATTTAATATATTCACATGGAATGGTTGGTATATAACAAAAATATTTGAATACAAAGTGAAACATACTCAAGTGATGTTTGAAAACAAATCATACTTTTTTAAAATATGAATATATAAATATATATATTATTGTAAAAAGAAAAAGATGAGCTTGACGGTGGGTTTTGCATCCTTGACATATATATATATATATATATATATATATATACTATAATTAATAGAAAAAGTTAGTGCAAAAGTTTGACAAAATCCTTATATATATATATGTATATGATATTATATTCAAAAGTATGAATTGAACATCTTGGTGACTTGCTTGCAAAAGTTTGTCAAAGAAATGATGAACAAAGAAAAAATGTGTAAAGATTGACAAAGAAAAATGTGCCACAAGGTGTATTCATTGAAAACCAAAATAGATACCGTTTGTCTATCAAGAAGCGTGTCCATATAATCTATGACATCAGCAAGGAGCGTCCTATCTCCAACGGATATATTTTTTGATATAAATAGAAGTGTTGTATATGGAGAAAAATCAAGAACTTGAAGAGAAAAATTTTGTGTACTCCAAAATTTTGAGTGTATTGTATTCTGTTCTTTCACTTTCAGATCTAAGTGTAGTCTTTGTTCTTATACTTTCATATCTACTCTTTGTGAGAGAATTGTTGTAAAAGAAGGTTGAGTACCTATTATCCTTATTTATTATTTTGTGAAGGAATTTTGTAAGAGTGAGGAATTTATTATTGAGTGAGGCTCAATAGATAAAAACAAGACCTGTGCAAAATCCACAAGCTTGGTGAAGCCTTGGTGATATATTGATTCCTTTTGATAGTAAAGAAATTCTCAATGAGGTTCCTTGGGGAGTGGATGTAGGCCCGGCGTGTTGAACCACTATAAATCTCAGTATTTGATTTTCTCTTCCTATCTCTCTTACTTTTATATTGATAATTATTGTTCTGTTTTTTATTTGTTAAAATTCTAAATATTGTGTTTATTATTTTTTAATATTGTAAAAAAATTTAGTAACCCACTTCACCCCCTCTTGGGTTGCCTACCTAGGATAGCATATATGTAATTTTTAGTAATTATTCAAAATTTCTCTGTCATGTTTATGTTACTTTGTTTATTTTCTCTGGAAATGGAAATGAACTGTGGCTGTATGTATTCCACATTACTTTCTCCCTTGTGTCTGTCTGCCATGTTTTTAATTTTCAGTGTCTCATTTTCTCTAACATTTATAATTTTCTCTAGCCACCTTAGTTTTCTTCCTTATGTGTGATTTTCTCTGAGAATGGAAATGAACTGTGGCTGCATGTCTTCTACATTACTTTTCTCTCTTGTGTCTGTTTGCCATGTTTTTAATTTTCAGTGTCTAATTTTCTCTAACATTTATAATTTTCTCTAGCCACCTTAGTTTTCTCCCTTATGTGTAATTTTCTCTGGGAATGGAAATGAACTGTGGCTGCATGTATTCTACATTACTTTTTTTCCTTATGTCTATTTGCCATGTTTTTAATTTTCAGTGTCTAATTTTCTCTGACATTTATAATTTTCTCTGGCCACCTTAGTTTTCTCTCTTATGTGTAATTTTCTCTAGGAATGGAAATGAACTGTGGCTGCATGTATTCCCAATTACTTTTCTTCCTTGCGTCTGTCTGCCATGTTTTTAATTTTCAGTGTCTAATTTTCTCTAACATTTATAATTTTCTCTAGCCACCTTAGTTTTCTCCCTTATGTGTAATTTTCTCTGAGAATGGAAATGAACTGTGGCTGCATGTATTTCACATTACTTTTCTCCGTTATGTCTATCTACCATGTTTAATTTTCAGTGTCTAATTTTCTCTGACATTTATAATTTTTTCTGGCCACCTTAGTTTTCTCCCTTATGTGTTATTTTCTCTGGGAATGGAAATGAATTGTGCCTATATGTATTCCACATTACTTTTCTCTCTTATGTCTGTCTGCCATGTTTTTAATTTTCAATGTCTAATTTTCTCTAGCCACCTTAGTTTTCTCCCTTATGTGTAATTTTCTCTGGGAATGGAAATGAACTGTGATTGCATGTATTCCACATTACTTTTCTCCATTGTGTCTGTCTGCCATGTTTTTAATTTTCAGCGTCTAATTTTCTCTGGCCACCTTAGTTTTCTCCTTATGTGTAATTTTCTTTGACATGTTCAATTTTCTCTAGCATGTTTAATTTTCTCTAGGATCTAATGTTGACATCTTTATGTTTTCATTGTCTAGAAATGGCGAAACGAAAAACCAGCAAAACACCTTAAACACCAAGAAAGAAATAGAAACTCTCTGAGTCTTCTTATGATCTTAGATCAAAAAGCAGCAAAACACCACAAACTCCTCACCAAAAAACACACAAGTCTAAGGTGATAAAGCAACAAGCATCAAGATGAGTACCCCAACTTCAAAAGACTCAAGCTCAAGGGGGAAAAAAACTGTTAAACTCCAAAGAAAGAGAGCTCATTACAGCATTCAATACTGATCCAACCTCTCATCTGTTATCTTATTTTTTGAAACACTTAAATTTAATTCAAACCACCTTAAAGAGCTTCAAAAGACTCTATTCTGATATTTGATCCAAGCTCTAACCATTGGAAGGATGGATCCAAGGAAGTCTAGGAAATCTGATGATGATGTAGTTTCAATAATCCAACGTTACAATGAAAAAACGAAAGCATTCACAGTTGGTAAAAAGAACTTGACCTTTACAACCAACGACAGGACCTTGATTTTTGGTTTGCAAGGTAGTAAAGGAGCCATGTCACTAAAATACTCAAAAAAGCCAAACACTGCATTCCTAAGGCGAAGATTCCCAAAGGACACAAGGCTCACTGGTCCTGTTCTTAAGAATGCCTTGGTCAAAACAATGAAAGGCAAGCAACCAACTGATTTCAAAAATGTTGCAATCATTGTTACCTTGTACTTGTGTCTCACCCTATTTTGTCCAACAAGTGGGAATTCAGTAGAGTGGGTTTTTATTAAGTACGTCGAACCTCTTGAATCAATGAAGCAGTATGATTGTCCAGAAGCAATCACAGCAACATTGATCGATTCTACCACAGCATTGCACAAAACTCCAAAAAAAGTTATAGGGTGTGTCATTACATTGTTGGTAAGTAGAATTTCCATTTAAATTTACAGTTATGATACTTATAAATTTGTGTGTTTAGAAAAATTAATTACTTCAATTTCCATCACAATATTGGCTATGTGAACATACGAATATCATCGACTGGGAAGACAGTAACACAACTAAATTCCCAAGATGTACCAGGTGAAACCTACAAAGTTTGACCAAACAGCTGCAGAAGACACCAGTACACTCTATTGCACCTCGACAAGTTAGATTCATATCGTCATTGAAATTTCAGTGAAATTCCAAAATTTCTTTGACCATTGGTTTGTTTCCCTCCTTGTGCCTTGCTTGATTTGATCAATTTTCTCTACGATGCAATATCTTATATGGAATAACTTATGTGCCTTGACTGATTGAGATCAATTTTTTTCTGAAATTTCAATTTATGTTGCATCTTTGATTACCACTGGTTTATTTCTGCCTTTGTAATGAATTCTCTCTAAAATCCAAATTTCTCTGACCACAATTATAGTAACATTAACTTATATGCCTTGATTGATTTTCTCTGATATCTAAATTATGTTGCTTGTTTAATAATTTTCTCTGGCCTATAAAATTATAGTAACATCAAATTATGTTGTTTGATTTTCTCTGGAATAATTTTTCTCTCAGTGAAATTTTAATATTTCTTTAATAAAAGAGCCTCTTATTACAGATAGATAACAAGAAAATAGTTAAAACCCCATCAGAGGAGTTTTGTCTTAGTAAAAAGAAGAAGAAAGAAGCCAAAAAAGGCATTGGCCAAATTCAAGGAGACATTAGGGCCTTGGTTGGTTTGGCTTTGGGAAAAAGATTTTGGAAAATTTTTTTAGAAATTTTGTTTGATTTGTAATTTTTCTTAAACAATTTTCAAAACCACTTTCTCTCTCCTACACATCAATCAATCACTTTTTCTCTCATCTCTCTCCTTTTCAATCACTTTTTCTCTCATATACATCTACTCAATTACAACAAAATATTAAATCATCACAAACTCCAAAACTATTTTCAAAATATACAAGCAAACAAACTATAAAAATTTCTAAACTCTCTTCCTAAAATATTTTTTAAAAATTTATCTCCCAAAGTCAAACCAAACAAGGCCTAGAAGATTCATCTGAAAAAGAAGCGGAGAATGAAGAAAGAGAATGCAACAAAGAAGAAGGAGAAGCAAGCAATGCAGAAGAGGAAGCTACTGAAGAAAATGAAGAAGTAGAAGACAAAGAAGAAAATGAACAGAAAGAAGAAGAAGACAATAAAGAAGAAGATGAAGACACTGAACCTAAAGAAGAAGAAGAAAACAATGAGGAAAGGGATGAAGAACAACATAATAAGCCGACGGACAAACATCATGATAGCATTTGTGGCTTAACAATGCATTAGCCTCAAGAATCTGAAGAATCTAAGGATGCTCAAATTGCTAATCTACATCAAAGACTAAAAACACTTTCTAAATCCAAAATAGAAGAAGAGAAAAATTAGAATGAATTACTTTAAGAAAAGGACATTGCAATAAGAACTTTGATGTTGGAGATTCAAAAAGATGATGATAAAAAAACAATTCAACAGTTGAGATGTTCAATTTCAGAGCTTGAAACTGAAAATGCTAGATTATATGAACAAATTCAAGAACTATCCGTCCAACTAGCAACACAACCTTATCGACCACCAACACAAGTTCAACCCAAAGGTCAGTGAAAATCTTGAACTACATAACTTAGAGAAATTTCAATTTATTACAATTTTCTCTGTCAATGGTAATTTTCTCTAGAAGTTAAATTTCTCTGACCATATTAGTTTGGCCAGTTTGATTTCTGCTGCTTATTTGATTTTCTCTATCTATTTGCTTATTTGATTTTTGGGGCTTGTTTGATTTTCATTGTGTATAGTTGGAATAAAAGTAGAACAACAACTAACAACCTGGCAAGAACAAGTGTCACACAAACAACAACCAAAACAAAAGACAAAAGTCCATGGTAACTAGAAAATATTAAATCAAATAAATTTACATATTGAAATATGATCTGTTACTTTAAAGAAATTCAACTTTTATTGATATTTTCACTGTCTACAGTGAGAAAATATCCTACATCAATGATAAAGAATTTAAAGGCAAAAGAAAGGAAAGAAAATCAGCAAGATCCAAACTTTCAATATCCCAAAGTTGTGAAGGTGACTAGAGATTCAAAGCAAGCTGCAAAGCAAACAGAGCAAACCACCAAAGACAAAGAAGTACTTGATGCCGATAAGTACGTCTTGCCTCAACCAACAAGCATTAGAAAATCTTGAGTTTTTTCACAAACTCTACCGGTTACAAAATTGGTAAAAGAACATGTAAAAGATATCTTGCAACATATATCAAATGTATCTGGACTTGAGTAAGTACAACAAATAAAATATAAGATAACAAACAACAATTTACTAACTTATATTGCATTAACAACTATTAAATCCCTTCTTTGTCATCTTGTAGGGCTTTAATCTGGACAAGTGAATTGAATCTCATTACTTTTGAAGATATTTGAAACCAAATAAAGAAAAAGAAATTGCCAACAATGTAAGTCTTTCATCAAAATTTCTCTGCAATATTCCATCAGCCTTTATAAACCAATGTTACAATTATAAATGATATTTTTCAGGTCATTGATAGTTATGGAGAGATCCTATTTGCTGACCAGAGGAGAAAAGAACAACAATCAACTTCATTTTTTTTCACATACATGAGCTTGGTATGTTACTACTCTTTTATTTAATTTTCTTTGAAATTTACTTATTACTTTCTCTTGTTAAGAAACTTCTTGAAGCCAATTGTGTCATTAGTCTAATTTTCTCTGACTAGTTGTGTGCATTTAAAATTTCTCTGTGTGTATATTTCTGAAATTCCTGTAATTTCAACTTTCTCATAACCATTTTTTGATTTTCTTTGATCACAGAACTTCATCAAGATAACGAAAAATCAAACTTTTCGAGTCTCATTATTTGACAAGCATATTGAAACCTCATGTCATTTCCCAATAAATACCGAGGCAATAAGAAGTCAACAGATGGAAATCACTAGACCTTGTTTGTCTTGGACAAACAAGATAATTTATGGAAGTACTACAACTCACTAAGGCCAAGGAGGGATGATGCACAAGACAAATATATTAAAGATGCAAAACAATTGGTAACGAGTGCAAATATCTCTGATCCATGATAATGGTTATGTGATGATAATTCTCATAGAATTCCATTAATTTGTGTGTAAATTTCTCTGTTATTTAAAAATTATTTTTTTTGCAGCAAGATTATGTGGAGAATTTTCTGGAAGCTTGCCTTGAAAGAGAGGCAAAATCACAACCCTCTTTCAAATTTATAGACTCACAAAACACAAATTATGACTTTCAATATGTCGACAATGCTCCACAACAAGCCAGTGATTCGTACAACATCTATAAATAAGATAATCTAATTTGAATGTTTCTTAAAACTAAGTATACCTATAATTTGTATGCAGTGTGGATTGTGGCCTCTTTGTATGCTACATAATGAGACAATATACCAACCATGAACCTATCAGCTCGACATTGTCGACACAAGACATAAGGTTGATGAGGGCAGAAATCATAGAGAGATTTGCGACCAAAGTTGGCCGGTCACGGACAGAACCAGTTCAAATACCACCAGAAGAAGAACCAAAAGTACAATAGTGAAAAGAAGACAATGCCCACAATGTAATTAAGATCAATTTTTTTTTTTTCCATACATTGAAGGAAAGATAATGTTTGACATATATGTATATATCTTTTTTTTACTAATGTAAATTTCATAGCTATCAATGTTTAAATATATATATTTTTTTATAATGTATGTTAAATGGTGATTGTCAACACAATCCACACAGAGAAAATTGTCTGAAGAAATTTCTCTAGTATGACCAGAATTTCACAGAGAAATTTAACTCGTATTGTGCCAAGAGGGTGTCTATATGATCATGTAATTTGTAATGCACTGTGTTGGTACAAAACAACCATCAAATTCAAAAAACACAATGCACACACTAATTTTCTCTGTTGTTGGCAAATTTCTCTTGATGAATTTCACTGGTATTATAAACACACTGCCTATAGTATATTTCAACAAACACAATGCACATAGTAATTTTCTCTGTTATTGAAAAATTTCTCTGGATGAATTTGATTGGTATTATAAAGGCACTCCCAAAGTATGTTTCTAAAAACACAATACAAAAAGTAATTTTCTCTGTTGTTGGAAAATTTCTCTGGATAAATTTAATTGGTATTATATACACACTGTCCAAACAAGATACACAAAGTAAATTTCTCTACTATTGACAAATTTCTCTAGATTAATTTGACTAGTAATATAAACATACTGCCCAAAGTATGTTTCAAAAACACAAATGCATTGATCCAGAAATTATAGAAAAAATTTCAGAGAAAATACTAAACACAACGCACAACATACACGTTATTTTTGTAATAAGATCCTCTAACATCCTCAAATGTATTATTCAATCAATAAAATGTATTATCCTCAACTATTTAACAAAAGTTCCTTACATGTCTTCTTATTATGACGACTAATATTCTCACATCGACTACACTTCATCACACTTTTAAACTCTCCAGTAGAAACGATTCTGTTCTTCTTTGACTTCCCAGCTGGTCTCTTACTCAATGGAGGTAAAATCATAGCATCATCAATGCTAGACATAGGTTTTTCAACAGTTGGAACTTGTCACGACCCAAACCCGCCCCTATGGGTTTAGCATCGTAACCGGCCAGTAATTCGAGATTACCGAAGGTCTGCTTAACAGTAAGACAGTAATACAGAGTACAGGGGCATGGCGGAAGCCAATACAGTAAATAAACAATGTCCAATGAGCTGTGACAGTCTGTATGCAAAAAGATTTTTCATACATATATGCAGTCGGTAACAAAACGGTACATACAACATTTACAACCATTCAGATCAGGGACTAAATCCCTATTAAACAATACAGTGCAGTGCTATCAGTCTATACAGTTATACAAACAGGCACAGGGACAGACAGGGGAAATAAAAACACCCCTAAGCCATAGCTTGGCAGGCTCGGAACTTCGCAGTGTGGCACAGTAGTTGGCTTGACAAAACTGGAGTTTACCCCGACGCTCCTAGCCGCGGTCTGGTGCCTGAACACCTACATATATATATGAGCAGTGAGCTAAAACCCAGTGAATGACATAAAGCGTAAAGGGGTTTAGAATGAATGTCCTTCAGTATTGAAAACAGTTGTTTCAATCAGTAAATCAATTGTTCAGTACAGTAAACAGTCATATGTGGTACATCCATTAGCATAGTAGTACAGTAAACAGTAGGTCTAAAAAGACCGAACAGTCAATGATGGCCATCAATCAGTAAACAGTAGTGGTTCCAACAAGGGAACCGACAGAGATCTCTGTAACAGTAACAGTAAGCAGTAGTTGCTAAGGATGCCACAATACAGTTCAGAATATAGGACATACATTCATTCGGTTAACAGTATTAGTTCAGAAAACAGTTCAGTTAAACAGTCAGAAAACATTCTCAGTTGAACATATCTTTACACAATTGTTACTCACAGAGTTCTGGGCTACAGTAAGCTAGAGCGCGTCTCTAGTCGCCAACCCTACACAGTTTACAGAACGAACACACTCTAAGCTACACAGTTGAGAAAGATAATAACTTAATCCCTAATTGCCTCGGTGTGTTCTACATCTATATCCTCATTAAGATGTCTTAAACTAGGCCTAAGAATGTCTAGGATGGGATGAGGATGCAAAGATGCATTCAGAAAACATTTTCAGAATTTTCAGAAAAACAGGGCTCCGCTCGAGCGCAGGTTTTTCCGCTCGAGCGGACATACAACAAAGGTACCCGCTCGAGCGGCAAATACCCCGCTCGAGCGTACTGAAAAAGTACTGGATGGGTGAAATCTCCATTCGACGGACGCTCGACACCCGCTCGAACGTGAGACACATGATCCCGCTCGAGCGCATAATACTCCGCTCGAGCGGACTGTAAAACAGTGCAAAGTACTGGATGCTCGAATTCCCCGCTCGAGTGCCACTTTCCCCGCTCGAGCGGGAGTGCAAAATCTGGAAAATCCAGATTGCACCTCCAAGCCAAAAACCAAGTTTAAATGCACTAAATTCGATACTCTTGGGCTAATTTTCTGGAAAATACTTCAAAACCCATAATATTACATGTTTCAAAGATCAATTTGACAAATCAAAGCCCAAGGGTACTTCAATTAAATCCAATTTCAAACCAAATTTCATGAACATGATTTCAAATGAACGTGCATGAACTTGAAACAATTTGCAAGCTTCAAAACATGCTCTGATGAGCCAATTCCTCCCAAAACATGATGAAATCATGGTCTACTCTTAAAACATGGACATGCATGTGAGGAATTATGGACTACAACCTCAAAACTTCAATATCTATACATGCATGCAACAATTAAGCTTCAATTCAACAATTAGGAGCCATAACTTGGCTCAAGACTTCAACTTTGCTCTAAACCATGCAAGAATCAACTCAAGATATAAACAAGAAGATAATGAATCTACCTTAAGTCTTGTAGTTCAAGAAGGGAGCTCAAATATGCAATCTCTTCTACAATTTCTTCAATTCTCCAAGCAAATTAACAAATTGAACTCAATTCTCTCACTCTCTCTTTCTCTTGGTCGGTTTGTGCAAGAAAAGGGGCTGATGAAATGTTTGTTCTAGTGTAATAAGGAGGCTCAAATATGTTTAAGATAGTGGGCCACTAGTGTGGCAAAATGGTAAATATGCCAAACTATGTGATTTAGCTTATTTTAATCTAATTTAATCATACCAAATCAGTTTTCAATTAAATATACCATAATCATATAAATTCCAATGATCTCAAAACATCAATCAATTTCTGGTTCGGCTGCCGATAAGGCCTTCAATTTGCAGTTTAAACATAAAAATATAAACAGATAGTCAAACAGTCAAACAGATAAAAATGTATTTAAACAGATACGGTCAGTCAATCAGTTTTAGATTTCAGTCGGTTAGTTCAGTATTTCAATCAGTTCCATTACTTATCATAATCAGTCTCAGTTTAGCAATATTCGGTAGTTAATCGGTAAACAGTGACGAGGGTTGTTACAGAACTGGGCCAATCGAAAATGAGTATGCTTGACGATACATATCAACATGAAAAAATGGTTCAATAAATAAATTCAAATTCTTTTCACTACTAAAAATTACAGCAATAGCATGTTGACATGGATATCCATTTATTTCCCATTTTCGATATGAACAAGTTCTTAACCCAAGATCAACCATAACCGAAGGAAAACAATGCACTTCAAACACATTATCAGATGATAAACTCACATTACATGTCTTCTCATCCATGAAAGCCTTCTCCAACACACTATCCATACGAGAACAAAGAACTTTATTCCATTTACTAGAAAGCAGCCTCCTATCAGACCTCATATTCATTATTTGCAACCGTATCATGTCCACCAAATTTGTTATTAGCAAGTGTCGAGCTTCTCGTATCCATGAATTGAATGACTCAGTAACATTTGAATACATTTCACCATAACGTTTCCCCTCAAAATATGCATCACTCCAATTTTCATATGGTAAACTTCTCAAGAAAACACTCACAATGTCTCCTCCCTCACTTTTTAATTCATTTAACTTGAAATAAAATGATGCCTTTGTCGACACATATTCACATTTTGAAAACTTAGACACAATCGTCTTCCTAACCAAATTTATGTTTCCACATGATAACCTATCACTCAAATTTGTCTTTAAATGTTCAAGACAAAATCCATGATAGCAATTAGGAAAAAACCTAGCAATTCCTTCCACAATACCACAATGTCGATCTGATATAAAACTTATCACCCTCTCCGATCCCAATACTTCACATAAATGCTCAAAGAACCAACACCAATTGTTTTTATTCTCAGCCTCAACAACGGTAAAAGTTATAGGAAAAAAACCTACAAAACAAATAGGAACAAGCATATTAGATATACACATGCAAAAAAAATTAGAATAATAAACAACCAAAGAAATTTGACACAGCCAAAATCCAAATAAACTTCACACAATGGCCAAATTCAAAAAAAATTCACACAATGGTAACATCTAGAGAAAATTCACTGAAAATTCACACAGAAAAAACATCTAGAGAAAATTCACTTAGTCACCAACTCCAGAGAAAATTCACACAGTGCCAACATCCAGAGAAAATTCACTTAAGTGACCAAATACAGAGAAAATTTACACAGTGGCACGTCCAGAGAAAATTCACACAGTGCCCACCTCCAGAGAAAATTCACACAGTGCCCACCTCCAGAGAAAATTCACACATTAGCTACCTCTAGAGAAAATTCAAAGTGTCAGAGAAAAATCACAAAACATAATCACAAAAATAGAAAATTCACTTAATTCCCACATGTATAGAAAATTCACATACTTAGAGAAAATTAGATATATTTACAATTACCTTCATTTCTATCTTTCCCCGTCGCACCAAGCATAACTCCTTTGTATCGTTCTTTCAAAAATGTTCCATCAAGAAATAACAATGATCGACAATATTTGAAACCAACAATGCATGCATGAAAAGTCACAAACACTCTTTTGAAACGCTTGTTATCTTCAAAATCAAACTCAAAACAACTACCTGGATTGTTTTCAATGCCTCATCAAAATCCACCGTAATTGATCAAATGACAAATAAGAATCCCTATATGTACTACATTTTGCTTTTTCAACCCTCAACCAACCACAGTTATAACTGATCGAGACTTCATACTTGTCTTTCATTTATTTGACAACATCCACTGGACGAGTTAAAGATTTTGCACTTACCTTTTCAAGTATCAGCCTAGAAACTAAGTTGGAAGTCATCCTGCCATGTTTACTAGTACGAACCGCCATACCACACGTATGTTCACTGTTCAAAGTTCTTATGTAAAAGAACTTATTTGTTTTTTCAACTGAAGCATGTACACGCCACATACATTCCCTTGATTCCTTATATGCACATTCTGTCGTAACCCTCAGCTTGTCATTTTTAACATATGTAAACTAAAAACTAACCTCAATAGCATACTTGCATAAAATAGTACGGAACTCAACCACACAACCCTCAAACTTTTGTCCAACACTCGTAATATTATTTTGCCAACTAGCTAACAATAACACTTTTTCTTGGTGAGAACAAAACTTAGAGAGTAAATTCCTTTCAATATCCACGAGCCTATCACATTCACCATGCACAACATCTATCCAATTAGACCCCACTTCATCTTCTTCATCAGAAGTACTACACCTAATAACTGAAACATCAACTATATCAACACCATGTGCACAAACAACCCTTAACATATTCAGAAAATTAATATTATTTCGAACCATACAATTCGGATGACCGGCAAAAGAATATGAAATAGATATCATCTTAGGTTTCAAATTCTCCCATGTTTTACACAGAATGCCAACCAATTCCTCAAAATTCAATTCGCATGAAACATTAATGACAATAGTATCATTCCCATATTTACACAGCAACAACATTGCACTGTCCATTTAAACTGAAAGAAAAAACACGAAAAATAACTTGTTCAATATAAAAACACTTCACAAGAATAACATAAAAGTCCAGAGAAATTTCTAATAATTCTAATTTTCTCTAGACTCAAATAAAAGTTCAAAGAAATTTACAAACTTATATTCACCTTCAAGATAATAAAAACAAAATCACAGGAAAATTAATGAATTCAGAGAAAATCACAGAGAAATTTAATGCTAACTATTAAACACAATCATAGACAAAAATCACACAGAATATCTGTTATGAAATTATAATCTTCTCTATGATTTTCACTAGACCACAAGCTTACAATTTTCTCTGTGTGATTGTGCAGTATTGCACTCAAATCAAAATTCAGAGAAATTTACCAACTTATATTTACCTTCAAGATAACAAAAACAAAATCATAAAGAAAAATAATGAGTCCATAGAAAATCACAGAGAAACATCGCAGAGAAAATTAATGAGTCCAGAGAAAATTACAGACAAAATTAATGCTAACTATTAAACACAATCACTGACAAAAATCACATAGAAAATCTGTTATGAAATTATAATCTTATCTGTGATTTACATTGGATTAGAAGCTTACAATTTTATCTGTGATTTTCATTGGATTATAATAACAAACATACAATTTTGTTTGGAATACAAACAAAAGTGCAAAAAAAGAAAAAAAAAAAAAAACTACAGAATAAATGAAAAATGCAAAAAAAACAGAGCACAAAAATTAGAAAAGAGCAGAAAAATAGAGCTGGTCTCCAAACACAAAGAATAAAACTTATCATTGATAAACATGTAACAGAGAACAAAAAATCAACTCCAAAAATCAAAATCAACTCCATTGTCAAATAACAAAGAATGAAAAATCAACTTCAAAAATCAAACAAAACTACACTAAGCTGGCTTTTCTCTCACATTGATCAAAACTGAAAACAAAAACCTAATTCAAAATACAGTACAAAAACTTATCTGAAATCAGAGTCCTTACATACAAATCAAATGAAAAATCAAAACTTACACTGATTATTAAACTATTCAACTCCACTAGGATTCCGAGCTTCAACATGACTTCAACTTCTACACGAACAACGAAAAGAACTTCTACACGATCAACGAAAATCAACTTCTACACGACTACAAAATTTCTATAAAATCTGCACGAATATCTGCATCATCAAAATCTCCGTTGCCCAGTTCATCCTCAAGTAATCTCCTACAAAAATAGCAACGCAATCTTCAGTTTCCAAACTTGAAAACCATATATTATAAAGAAGGGTAAAATAGGTATTTCACAAACTAAAATAACATTGAGGGCCCTTAGGTATAAAAAATAATATTGTGGATCTCTCCTCATATTAAAAGTTGGATAGGGACCTTAGACCAATTTTTCCTAAAATAAATTCTGAATTTTTATTTTTATTAACTTAAAACTTAATTTTTTAATTTTTTTAATCTAAATTATTTGTCAATTTTATTAAGTAAAATCAATATAAAAAAAAGTGTTTTAGTCATTAAAATATAAGTGATAAAATGTCTAAAATATCATTCTTCATTGAATTTAATGACTAAAACACTATTTTTTCTGTTAATTTTATTTAATGAAAATAGACAAATGATTTAAATTAAAAACAAATCAAAAGATTATGATTTAAATTGATAAAATTAAAAATTAAAAATTTATTTTGTTACAAGGATCATAAATTTTTATTTTTTATAATTACCCTAACTTTGTAGTTGCATTTTCTTACCATTTTTTGGTAAATTATACACGTCACCTAAACACTATTTTTATTCTTTCAAATACCACTTATCTCCTTTTTTTTCTTTTATTATCCATTTATCTCCTTTACTGTGTTTGGAAATGATTTTTTTTTATTTATTTTAGTTTTTATGAAAAAACATGCATATAAACTCTTTTTTTTTTCTTTTTTTTTGGGGGGGGGGGGGGGGGACTTTTTACATTTTTTTAATAAATTTTTTATTTAAATTATTAAAAATTAAATTGACACCATTTAACTATTAAAGATCAAATTGAAAGACTTCTATATAATAGGAATTAAATTGACACAAATTAAATATTGAAAACCAAAATAACATGATAATTTGGGAAACAAATTGTAATTAAGCCATTTTGTTTTCTTTTTTATTTCTCTTTAACCAAACTACATTCAGGAAAGAAACTAGTGCACCATTGACACAGTTGCAAAGAGACTACCTTAGAACATGGCAACAAAATGTACTAATTGTTGATGTTATTAAAAGCATTTCACCTTCATTCTCTCATGGTGAAGCTGTTTTTTAGTTATAACCCACCAATAATTTCCCTTGTATCTTTTGGCTTCATTTTGTTGACAGTTATACAGGAGATTGCATAATTCTTCCATGCTGCTTACCCAGCTTGTCTTCAAATTCCCATAGTGACTACAACGACAATAAAAATAATAATAAATAATAAAATTAAAATTAATAATTTGAATGTCTTTCAAAATTTATCCGGCGCTAAAGCTATTATCAACAAAACCAAACAGGACAGCCATATCTATCTGTATGAAACTCCAGATGATGATTGGGGGGGGGTGGCCCCAATATTTGTGATAGTTCAGTTGCAATCTCAAATGCAATTGCAGAGACATGCTTTTCAAGGTGTGAATTGACTTCCATGGCTCTCTATTTCTTGTTGAATATGCCTCTAACAGAGAGTCTTCATGGCATTGATGGCATTTTCATTGATGAAAGATTCATCAAACCAGTTTAGAAGAGGATTAAATTCTTCAGATGTCCTGATGTTGGCTAGACCAGGGTCTGTCCAGATTCTCTGTGATATATTATGGTAACCATTTCAGATCGCTCTTGGGATCATAATTCAAAATTAAAACAAACCCAAACAGGATTCTATTCCCAAGTTGAGGGATGCATGCACACTTCCATTCACAGATATCTGTTAGCTGGTACAAGCTTCAGTAACTTGGCAAGATCATAAGACTTGAAGTCTTTCCCATAACATAAAGCTAGATCAAGGGGTGTTTTTCCATCCTGAAACATAATGAGGTGACAATGTCAGATCCACTTTCCGAAAAGCTGGAAGAAGAAATGTAATATTCCGCAATATTCTATCAAACAAATTAGTGTACAATTCAAAGACGTTTACATCAATCATTCAGTTTTTTGTTTTTTGTTTTTTTTAATGAAAAAAATGGGAAAACTGTCCCAATACCAGAAGTCATTGCAATAATGACCACTAATGATAATTTGATGATAAAATGTTAAGGGTTAAAGTGGAAGTTCTAGTGAAGTGTACAATTTGTTAGAATGACAACTTGTACTTGACAATGATTTGGTTTTTAAAAAAAACACATAATACGAGAGACTATGAAGGTCAGCCAAGGAGCTTAAAATCTAAAAGTTCATGAGTTCCTCAAGGCACGAAAGAAGATGAAATTTACCTAGATCATCCTAGCATGAGAATTTCTGACTTAAACAATCTGCAAAAGAAGTGAAATACCTTGTTTCTTCTGGTCTTGTCTGCTCCATTGACTAGTAAAACTTTTGCTATGTCTCTATTTCTAGTTTGGATGGCAATATGTAATGGAGTCCATCCTTCCTGTGAAAAAAACTTCGAAGCAAAACTAAAATTGAATAGATGGGACAAGGGGAAAAAAAATAAAGCCCATCTCCCTGCACTCACATTATCAGAAGCGTTCACATCAACATTGTACTTAATTAATATCTTCACAGTTTGCATGCCCCCAACTTGAACAGCATAATGGAGTGGGGAAGCACCATCCTGTTAAGAGCATAACAGATCAAACATAGCTAACCAAACTAAACAAAAATGGAGCTCGAAAGAATGAAACATGTCTCACCCGATCTCTAATGTTAGGATTTGCACCTTTTCTTAAAAGATGACTAACGACAGCCTCCTTTTTACCAATAATTGCTGTGTGAAGAGCAGTCATACCATCCTGCTTGATCAAAGTAACCAATCACTTGCTCTGCGTAAAAAATATATATATATATATATATATCCCCAATTCTAGTATTGAAAGCATGGAATTGAGAAATTGACAAGTCTTACCTTATCAGCAAGGTCAATGTGAAGCCCATTTCCAAGTAACATGTCCATGTAATGTATCTGTCCCGCAAGCCCAAGAGAATGGAAAGGGTTCCATTTCACCTGAGATAAAAGAGTCACAAGAGTTTACAGGATTAACTAGTCTATTAATCAGCAACAAAATGTGCATTTCAATTCCTTTTTCACAGGAAAAATGCCGAGGTAGCAAATAAATAAGAAGAATTTACTCTCTAGTTAATAATACTAACCAAGAAGCAGGTAATTACTAGGAGAGGCTACTGCCACGTTCATGGAGGAGATGAAAAAAAATAATAATAAATTTATTTAATAATAGGTTGTTCATTACTTCGACCACTTACTGTTGATATTTTACCCAGGTTAGGAGTTGCATTCTGTTGTAAAATATCTCTTTCTTCTGGTCCCAAAAGCTGTTCAACCTCTGCAAGAATTAGACAATACTCCAGTATACTGATCTTTGCCCAATAGCTGAGAAATTCCAAATTCCTGTATATGTACTAGAAGAACAAAGACTAGAATTGTTGCTGATTTCTTTTGTAGGACGAGGAAACATGCTTTGGTGCACCACAAACTCAACAACAACAAAAAGCAAGCCGCAAAATGCATGAATGCGAGTATTACAAAATCCAGTGATTAGGAAAGTCCATGTAAAATTTAGGTGATAATGGTGATGAGTGGGAACATGTACATTTCAAAACAGGACAAAGTTATTGGTTGTTTTTTCACATGCAATTTTTGCTAGGGATCAACAGTGGGCGTCTAAATTGTCTATGGCCAATCACTATGTGCACCACAAAACACCTCTTTTGAATATGTTGAGTGTAAAGCATTTGATGCTGGATTTCTTATGAAGGCAACCCCATTGCTTCTCAAATAAAATCCTCCACACTAACATATAATATAAGGACACTGCTTCTTTTCCTTTTTTTTTTTAACTAAATTTTGTACAGGAAGATCACTAATATGCTCTCATTTTTATTGGGAACAAAGATTTTTTTTTTTTTTTTTTTTTTAAATTTATTATACATGAAACAGTCTCTCCAAGATTGTATAGCCAACACTCAGACACACTTCTAAGTTCTAACAATACAACAGATTATCATCAATAACAGAAGCTCAAAATTTTCCGGAGAAACTCTTCTTTCTTTCTTTCTTTTCTAATTAACAACATAAATAAATCTTCCAAAATGATTGTATATTGCTCCAGATTTGGACCTTTCTGAAGCCACTGAATTTCAACCAAAAGATTAAAAAAAATAATAAAAGAAAGAAAGAGAAGGCGATGAAAAACCTTTCAGAAGATCCTCGGCAGATTTGTCCGTTGTTGTTGAGGGCTTATCGGCACTATAAGAAGCAGTAGCTGAAGAAACACTCTCTTCTTCTTCATCTTCTTCTTCCCATTCTCTCTCAAAATCCAAGTTATTTTCTTCATTGTCATCGTCGTATTCACTGCTGGTACCGTCATCGGGATCTTCCCAAAGTGCTTGATTCCTCGGCGAATAAGAGACTCGATTCGACTCAAAGGCATAAATTCTACTCACTTTTGGGCGATCTTCAGCAACAGGAAGAGTAAAGCTTGTTCTTTCAGGATTAGCGGTGATTACTTTCGACATAGTATTGGTGAAACTATAAATTGGAAACAGTTGCTTTAATGGAAAAGTTGCAGAAGCAACTGGCATCATCATTGCTTTTCTTCCTCCTCCTCCTCCTCCTTCTCCTCCAGGTCCAGAAACAAAAGCCCTCTCTTGCTAGGGTTTTGCAATTACAGAATTAGAGCGCAGTTTGATCTTTCAGTTTCCGTAATAGTTTCTCTGTTTGAGTTTGGATAAGTCTACTTGCCAGGGTAAATTTGGCTTTTGCCAAATAAAATACATTAGGCCAAGTTTGGCATCCTCAAAAAAATCCAAAAAGTCAAAAAGTTAAGTCACATCATCTTATTTAAGTCACATCACTTCTCTAACACATCACTTCAAACCAACCCAAATCCAACCCATATTTCATAAAAAGTCAAAAAGTGCACTTATTTAGTCTTCCCAAACTTGGCCTAGGTAAACTACAAACCCACCTCCTGAGATACTTAAATTATAAGAGCATCTCCAACGCTTACTCAAATTTTTCACCAAATCTGAGTCAAAAAGCATCTATTTCATCAAATTTGATAACAGATGCTCTAACGGTTCACCATTCATCAAATTTGTCCGGGACAACCGGGTGGTCGACCGGCCGTTGACCGGTTTGCCCAAAATTTATTTATTTATTTTTTTTTTTTGAATTTTTGAACTTTTTGAACTTTTTTCGGGACGACCGGGGTGGTCGACCGGTTAGGCAAAAAAATTTTTTTTTTTTTTTTTTTTGAATTTTTTGAATTTTTTGCTGAACTGTTTGAACCTTTTACTGGTTGACCGTTGGTCAACGGCCGGGCAACCGGTTGGTCGACCGGGTCCTCCTCTCCAACGGTCCGCAACAGTGTTTTGGTGAATTCATTACTTCGTCGTCGATCTGATGAAAATTTTGGTGAAATCTCATTTTGGTATCAGGTTTTGGTGAAGCGTTGGAGCCATGAATAGTGCCATTTTCATCAAAATTCAAATTTGATATCAGATTTGCTAAAGCGTTGGAGATGGTCTAAATTATCTTTTGTGATTTTTAAAATTACATTGGCCTATTTTGAAAAGTGGGTTATAATTCACTTCCCAGATTATAACCTATTTTCTCTCTCACAAAAAAGCTGCTTATAAGCAGTTTTTCACTAAAAAGTTGATTATAACCATCTTCCCAAAATAGCCCATTATGCTCTTTAAGATTTTTAATTTCATAATAAATAGATCTTTTTATTAATAAATCATCAAGCTAATTAATAGTTTTTAATAATATTAAAATTTTATTTCAATTAATAATTCAGATAATTTATTTTGTATAGGTAAACAGTTAAAAATTTCACTTTTTTTAATTAATTTTGTTAAATAAAAAATTATGACAGGGAGGTGTTTATAATTTTTTAAATCACAAAGTATAATAATATTTTAAGCAAATCCCAAGAAATGTGTTTGTAAATTACTCATACATTAATCGGAGCTGATACGTAGCTCGAAAGCTACGGGGCTCGAAAAGCTCGAAAAGGAGAAAGCTCGGGAAGCAGAACCAGAAGCAGGGGAAGGAGGAGGAGGAGGAGGAGGAGGAGGAACTGGAGGGGGCCATCAAAATGGCGGTGGTAAGGCGAGGCGAGCAGCGGCGGAGGCGAGGCAGAGCCGGCGATCGCTGGTGCTGCGACGATCGTCGCCGCGAGGCAACACGGGTAGCAAGGCAGCGACGATCCTCTCTCTCTGTTTCTCCTATGTTCTTCCTCCTCTCTTCTCTCCCTCTTTCTCCTCTGCTTCTTCCTCCTTTTTTTTCTTCTTCTTCTTCTTTTCTCCTTTCTTCTTCTTCTTCTTGCCGAGCTGGGAAGAAAAAGAAGGAAAAACAAAAAAAACAAAAAAAAACAAAAAACGACGTCATTTTTCGTTTTCGAGCCAATTCGAGCCCGACTTTTTCGAGCTACGAAACATTATCCTACATTAATATAGCGATTAATTCTTGTAGTTTGCCTTGTAAATTGTTAAATTGATCCTGGCAAAAGCAGCATATTTGTAATTACTTGAAAATATGTAAATACTAGTGTATATCCGTTTTTAAAGGTATAGTGTAAATAATATTGGGATCGAAATATAGTTATAATTTATACATATTATGTTAAAATTCGTATTATCCATAGCATTTTTTGATTTTTCTTAAAGAATTTTTAACAAATTTACTTGTATGACAAACTCTACAGAACTCAATTAAAAATAACAACTCCTCCTAATCTTAATGCAAATTAAGGAATAAACATATAAAATTTATAATGTTCAGTAATATTGCAAATCAAAATAGCAAAATGTAAAGTAAAAAAAAATAGGGTAAATTACACTGACACCTCCTGAGGTTTAGGTTTATTACAATTCTCCCCTCACCTTTTGAAAATTGCATCTCCCCCTGAGGTTTAAAGTTTCATTACGGATTTCCCCCCTCAGCAATTTAATTTTTTTAAATACCAATTTTGTTCTCATTGGGTAAATTACATTGACATCCCTCACATTTTAGAAATTACAATCCCCTCCATAAGATTTAAAGTAGCATTACCAATTGCCCCCCTCGGTTAGTACTAGTTGGAAAAAAAATAATTGAAAAAAAATTGTTAGTAAAATTTTTAAATTTCTGTTTAAAAACCACGTAAGCTCATTTTTTGAATTTACGTTTTTTCCTTAAATTTACAAACTGAGACAACCATTTATAAACCAAAAAAAATTATCAAACAAGTTTATAGCAATTTTTTAAAATTTTTGTAAATATCAATTGAAAACTGAAAACGAAATGGTTACTAAATATGTTTCAGATGGTAAAAATGTCGTAAAATTAAGAAATAATTAAATAAGTTACCAACGTAAGAAATGACTTATCAAAAAATTCTTAGATATATATATGGTTTGATTTTTAGGATTTTTTTAAAAAAATTAAAAATTAATTTGGTTAAGAAATAAAATAATAAAAATATAATTATCATTTTTATATAATTTTTATCTTTCAAGTGGTTAGAAATAATTTTTTACAAATTAAATTGAAACAACCATACGTATGTATATAACCTGCCCAAAAGTTAAAATAATAATTATTTTTGACCCTTAAATGATAATTATTTTTTATTTTTTATTCTTAACCAAATTAATTTTTAATTTTAAAAAAAAATTCTTAAAAAGCAAACCATACATAACCTAAGAATCTTTTGATAAATCATTTCTTACGTTTGGCACTTATTTAATTATTTTGTTAATTTTACGACATTTTACCATCTGAGGCCTGTTTGGTAACCATTTCGTTTTCAGTTTCAATTTATATTTACAAAAATTTTAAAAACTGTCATAAAAACTTGTTTGATAATTTTTTTGGTTTATAAATGGTTATCACAGTTTGTAAATTTGAAGAAAAATTGTAAATTCAAAAAATGAGTTACATTGGTTTTTAAACAAAAAATTTAAAAATTTTACTAACAAAATTTTTTTCACATTAATTTTTTTTCCAATGAATTTTTTTTCCAACTAATAACTAACCGAGGGGGCAATTGGTAATACTACTTTAACCTTAGGGAGAGGATTATATAATTTCTAAAATGTGAGAGTTGTCAATGTAATTTACCCAATGAGGGCAAAATTGGTATTTTAAAAAATAAAAATTGCTGAGGGTGAATCTGTAATGAAACTTTAAATCTCAGGGGGGGAGATATAATTTTCAAAAGGTGAGAGGGGAACTGTAATAAATATAAACCTCAGGGGGTGTCATTGTAATTTACCCAAAAAAATATAAATCTATAACTCATGCCTAAAGGAACTGTCAGCAATTTTTTTGGTGCCTCGCACTCTACAAAACTCAATTAAAATAAATCAATTCAGAGTGACAACAATTTCATTGCCCTATAGAACTCAATTAAAATAAATCAATTCAGAATGACAACAATTTCACTGCGCTATAGAACTCAATTATAACAAATCAATTCAAAATGACATACTTCACGCATAAGAGGAATGGTGAATGAACATTTTAGTTAAAAAAATAATCATTATAGCTTATTAAAAAAAAAAAAAAACTAATCATTCAGTCAAGAATGAAAGACCAATCATTGACATACATAAAAAAAAGCAACACAACCACAACATTTCTAATGCTGATTAATCACCTATAACAAAATTGCTCCAACACTTGAATTTGACTTTAAAAAATCAGCTAAAAGAAATCATAAAAGGAAAACTCATTCAAAATTGTTACCCAAAAGACAACCTAAAAGGGAGGTGAATTAGGTTTTTACAATTAAAATTAATAATACCCTAATAAAAATTATGACTAGCACAATAGATAAATATAATTAATGAAATAAAAATAATTAAAACAAGTGTCTTAACAACTATGTCAGTTAATGATTTTAGCACAGTAAAAATGTGAAATATAGTTATGGCAATTTAAAATAAAATAAAGAAAGAAGGGAGAGAGAGGCAAACAAATTTATAGTTGTTCGGCTTCAACTTGGCCTACGTCCACTCCTCAAGTTTCACTTGAGATTTTCCACTGTCTTCTAGCTTCACAGGGTTGCTAGCAACCTCGTTTATAGCCGTTGTAGTCATTTGAATTTATAGCCGTTTATAGCCGTTGTACTTCCATCATTACCAATTTGAATATCTTCCATTCCATCATTACAAATTTGAATATCTTCCACTTGAACCTTTTGAACGTTTTTGGCATTTTGAACCTTTATAGCCCTTTATAGCCGTTGTACTTCCATCATTACTAATTTGAATATCTTCCACTTGAACCTTTTGGCCTGCTGTTGTGCTAGGCTTTTGAACCTTTGTTTTGGGCTGTTTGAACTCCTGATTTAATCAAATATTAAATACATTCTAACAACATTTAGGATAAATGTTTATGTGAGAAATAATAGGACAAAATAAATTCTGATTCTATTTTCTCTTTCAAATAAATCATCAAAATAAATTTTGATTAAAATATTATTAAATAAATCATCAAAATAAATTTTGGATTCTATTTTTTTCTTTCAAATAAATTAAAACATAATTAAATAAATCATCAAAATAAATAAGTCTAACAAAAATATTTATGAGCAATAGAAAAACCAATAATTATGAATTAAGAGAAATTAAACATAAAAAAAATTCTAACATAACTCTTCTTGATAAAAGCACCGGTGTCTTCCCCAAGTTACCTACAATTATCAAACTAAATACCAGCAATTATCACATTCACACTTGAACAATTTTTTTATGATCAAAATACATGATTCCTCATAGAAGGCTAAAAAAAATCGTTTAAAACAAATTACCATTAAAAAAATGTAACACTTGAGAAAATCCAAACAATCCAAATTGATTATTGCCAACAAAAGCTAAGAGGCAAAACAAATTATTATATTAAAACTAAAAGATAGGACACCTAGTCAATGTTCCTCACCTTCGTAAGTATGAAGGTGTACTATAGATAACTAGTTTATTCCCTTCAAAAAAAATTTGTTTTGAGTTGTAATGGAGTATCATAGAATTAAATAGGAAAAGCAATATGAACTCCTGCATTTCCTTTTACGTAGTGTAAAAAGGACAATGCTTCCAAATGCCTTCAAGAATTACCAAATGCATCCATCACTACAATCTATGAATTAGTATTATAAAAGATTGGTTCAATTCCTTCGACTTCCCTGATGTGAAGAACCTTTGTAGTTTGTTCACATAAAGCCACATAAGAAATCACATAATTAAGCATGTTAAATAAGTAGGCATTGAAGAAAAAGTTGATTGAAAAAAATTATTGACTACATCATGCATGATTTCATTAGACAGTGATGAGACTGCTTGAATCTTTAAAATCTAAGATCTTACGCATTCATTGATAGTACATTATCCCTTGTTTCTCACTTAATCCCATTAAAAGAAATAAGTTTAGAAATTACAAATGTATCCATGGCCATCAAATCCACCATCTTGTTGTGCCCTTGGGTCAATATCACTTATCTAGCGGTTCATTGGAAGAAAAACCCTGAATATGCAAACCAAAAAAAAAAAAATCCTGCATGCAGGAACAAATTTGGCATCTCACTAAATTTAATTTATTTGTTTTTGATGAACATAACAAATCTAGTAGTGTATGGAAAAAATGATATTACACCTATTACCACATTCCTAAGTATGTATCAATGTTGGAATTAAGAAAAGACCACAATGTTGCATTAAATTATTCAAACATAAGGAGCTTTTGACATAATTAGAAGCATAACAATAGAAACTTGACACAACACAACCTACCGGTAACATCAAATAAAAGTTTAACAACAATACTAACATTATGAAGCATCAAGTGCTTTGTAGTCTTGAAACATACTAATATTTTAATTGTTAAATAATAAAGATACTTCAAGAATCATACCTGTTGATAAGAATTTTATTCAAGAACCATCCTAGGACTAAAAAAAACTACGATGTCAACACTTTAAATTCTTTATTTTTGATGGACATGACAAATCTAGTAGTCCATGGCAAAACTGATATTACACCTCTTACTACATTCCTAAGTATGTATCAGTGTTGGAATTAAGAAAAAACCACAACGTTGCATTCAAAATTCGAACATGAGGAGCTTTCAGCATAATTTTTTTTCTCCATAAATAAGCAGACTTTATTAAAAAGTATCAAGATGATGTAAAGAATGTAAAAATTCAGCCTCCAAAGGGATAACAAAGCTAAGAAATCAAATCATTCACAAAATCTACAAAAGCCAAGATATCTGGATTAACCAAACCCGTAACCCTAGGGCTATTTTGGGAAGTGGCTTATGAGTCTTCTTATTGACATATTGGCTTATTTAGGTCACATCACCTCTCTACTTTCTGTACATTTTTTTCATAATAAGTAAAAAAAATTATAAGCCACATACAAACTTGACTAAACACAACCTACAGGTAATATCAAATAAAAGTTTAACAACAATACTAATATTATGAAGCATCAAGTATTTTATAGTCCTGAATCATACTAATATTGTAATTGTTAAATAAATAAATAATATAAAACCATACCAATTGATAAAAATTTTGTTCAAGAATTATCCTAGGACTAAAAAAAACTACGATGTCAATAGTTTGAAGGTTGTTGAACCTCTTTTTATAAAAAAAATATACTTTTGTGACAAAATAAAAAAACTCAGCATCTCACCAAAAAAGAAAAAAATAAGAAAAATAAGCATTTTTGTGAGAAAAAGACATTACCAAAAAGAAGAAAATATCAAAATAATCTAGCGAATGACCTATGCCTAAAGGCACTCTCCAACCAAAATGAAGCATAAATTATCAATATCTGATATGTCCTTAAACTCACTGTTAGCCTCACACTCAATTTTTAATCCTCAAACAATCCTCAGAAATTCAATTTTCACAAGAATATCAAATTAAGGATATTAATGCAACAAAGTTCAATCTAAATATTCACCCAAAAAAAAGTTCACTCTAAATGGTTAACAACAAAGTCCAAACACAAAGGATAAAAATAAATAAATAAATAAAAGAAAAAATGAAAAGAAAAGCAAGAAGACAAATACAAATATGAATAAAGGAGCTCTCATATGATCTAAACAACAATACTAGGAATACAGATGTATAAAAACAAACCCAAAATAGAATTGTAAACAAACACCAAATCAAAATCAAATTAGAAAACAAAGGCACCTAAGGATCTCATCACAGCTTGAGTTGAACATAGAAATGTTTTTAGAGATCTATTAGTTGGCATAATGAGAAAACGAAAAAATACTTCAAAGGGTTTGAAGACCTGTTTGAGGGTGTTAATGAAAATAACGGCCTTCGAAGCAAAACTTAGGATTCTTTAAGGAGAATTGCTGTTCGAAACATCAAAACCAATCATTGGTTTTTATAAGAAGGAGATTGTCTTTTAAACTAAAACAGCATGGACTGTTCTTTGAAGTCAAAGTGGTTAATTTAAAATGGACTGACTATATCAACCATGACCATGTATTGGTTATATTTAGTTTTGAAGGGTAAGGTTGTTAAATTCGAAACACTAATTCCAGATGGTATCAGCCAGAATTGTCAACTTTACTCCATAAATTGGAAAAAGACATGTTGGTTCTTTTTAGTGTTTCATTGAAAACAATTGAGTCCAGATTCGAAGGATAAGATTGTTCAATTCAAAGCTCTAAATTGGCTTTTAAAGACAAAAGGAAACAGAGTCAAACAATGTCAAGTACAGAAAAACTTTGTTTGTATTGAAGCCAAGGCAATTACATCAAGTAACCCTATCTGGGTACAAACTCAAGCTCATAAAAATAAGGAATAAAATAGATAACAAGATCATGAAATTTGGTCCAACAGTGATCAATGAAATTTTGTTCTTTCCTTATTATATCCTCTATTTCTTCTAATGTTGGCTGCATAAGTTGATGTGCTCTCACTTCGTAGTAGAGCTCTTCAGCCTTTATTTCGAAGGCTTCCTCTCTCAATTTTTGCTCCATTTCGTCTATGACCAAATCATCCCAGTATGTAGAATCTTTATTCTTGAAATCATCGAATTCTTCGACAAAGTTCTCTGCTTCGTACTGGGCATGAATTCGAAGAGACGAAAGTTGGTCTAAGGATTGCATAGTGGCCTTGGAATTTCGATGCCAGTAGAGGAGCAATGGAAGTTGGTCCAGGAACGTATGAAGTTCTGCTTGGGCAAGGGGATTAAGGACATGGCTCCTAGTCAGAATGTCACAAGCCCATTGAAAGTTCTTAAGAGGGACTGCGTCCTCAAGCACATTGAAAGACAAGTGAGAGAAAGCTGCAAGCAGAAGTTGAGCCTGTTTCCGCTCAACTGGAGTAGGAAATGATGGAGGTTTGTAAGGTGAAAAGACTTCATTCATGGGGAGTGCAAGCCTCAGTTTTTCTGTCCAGCAAAGAGTTGGTGGAGGAAAATGTATAGATGCTTCTGCTTCAGAAGATGAAGAAGAAGGTGTGGATGCTTCTACTATGGGAGATGGCATGGGGGTGGAAGGAACAAAGGCATTAATATAATCAAGCCATGCAACTTGCCAAATCAAAGGTTTGAGAGCAGTTCGTTCGAGGTACAAGGGGGAGTCAGAGGAAGAGCTTCTTGTGTCTGTGTCTGCAACTTGTTGAACCAAAGGATTAAGGACAATGTGTTCGTAGTCCAAAGGGTGGTAATTTGCAAAGGCTTCCATGACCTGAATATAGAAAGGCGGGTAAAGGTGGCTAACGAATGCGTAGAGATTCTTTCGAGGGGAAACAACATTACTCAATAGCTCTTCGTGTGCTTGATCAATGGAAAGGGAAATTGATTTAGCCATAGTCTGTTCGAATGCTAAGGCATTGGGACGTTCAACAAATTGAAAAGGAGTTAATGCGAATGATCACCAAAGAGATGACGGTTGTGTTTCCAGAAGAGAGACTCTATGCACATTCCAAAAGCGCGGGAAAGGCTGTGATCCACTAATATCACCAAGTATTGGGTACATTAGTGCGGGGGGTAATGTTGGCTACATATTTTGTAAAAGCCAATTACAGTTCGACACGTGGCAAAGTAAGGATAGTATGGGGAGACTACTCAAGTCTTCGATCTCGATCGTACACGTGGCGGTGAAAATTGGTTCTCACGTGATCTGAGTAGCACAGGATTAATAAAAGAGATACAAGATGACGTTCAACTGCAAGAAGAGGCGTAGTGGAACTACTTCTAAGGCAGCATGATCAACAATCATGGAGGAGCAGTTCGACAGTTTGAAGTGCAATTCGATGGTCATCCTTGAGGAGTATAAATAGCAAGGAGGTCCCCAGAAAAAAACCCCCAGACTCAGATCATACAAACCAGTCTTACTTTACATATTTTACTTTCCAATTTTTTTACATTTCCAGTCTTTACCTTCTTGCACTTTAAATACCCGTTCTGCACTTCGATTCATAGGAGTAGTTTCAAGTAGATCGTCACTGTAAACCTCTTCGAGGCTGAGTTTGGATAATTGTAAGTGTTCATTTTAATGAAATACTTCCATTGTTCTTCATGTTAACTGTTATTTTCTCTTAATTTCTCCTAAGTCAAGCCACCAGTAAAAGTCCTCTTCATTGAGGCTGAAAGAACTAAAACACAATCGCCTGATAATTGGTTGGCAATTATAATTTCTGTAAGGACTGATTGATCCTTGCTGGCACGCTCGCATTTACAAAAATACCCTTCGAAAAGCCAAAAAACCAACAGAAATATTATTTATCACTCCATTTATTTTACCATTTTATTTCACTTCTTATGTGTATTCATTCAATAAATATCAGTTGTTTACATGGGATCATCATATTTAAAAAACAATGAAAACTATTTTGCCAAATGAGAAGCCACATTGAAAGTGAAAAATTGTAAAATTTTAGGTGATATTAATTTTAAAAAAGGTGAAGGAAATTTGGAAGGTAGTTCTATTAGCACTGATGTGGTCAGTGTGGAAACTGAGGAATGAATGTTTGTTTAAAGAGGCACAGCTAGATTTTGCAAAATTGGAAGAATTGGTAAAGGTTAGAGTGGCTTTGTGGGCAAAATCAAATTTGAATGACTTGAAAAGTACTCAGTTCACGGTATAGTTTCTAATCTAAAGCAGGTCTGCTATTGTGTGTAGCAAGGTGTAGCACTGGAGTGTTTGTTGCTGCTGCAGAGCTGTCTTTTGGCCTTGGGTGTGTTAATGTAGCTTTGGGGATTATTCAGCAGCCATGGTGCTGTTCTGTTTTATTGTTTTTTTTTTTGCTGTCTTTGGCTGTTGTTGATCGGCCTCTCACCAATTTTGGGTTCAGTGCTAGTATATGATTGAGTTAGTTATCCGGTACTAATCTAGTTGGGATTATTAAGTTTAGTTATGATGTTCGGTACACTTTCCTACTTTATTAATATAAATTTTCGCATGTATTTGTTTTCTTTATCAATAAAATTTTCTCTTTGCTAATAAATAAAAAAAAAAAAAGATGAAAATAAGTTATTCACGTTGAGGTAGATAGGAATGCCATGCAAACGTATTGCACTATAATAACTAGTCCTTAATATTCTAAACTGCACAATATATAAAAATATCAAAATAAGTTCATATAATTGGTAGTTGATTAGGGTTAGAGGATAGAAATTTTTAAGAAAAGATAATTCTGTGACATAGCAAATGTTTACATTGAGAACCCTGGCATTAGTGCCAATATATATATATATATATATATTAATTTTTATTGAGCTTCCCAAAATGAAATAATAAATCACGCAAAATAAATTTTTTGTGCTTGGAAGTGCTCACCTGCCTCGATGGATTTGTCTGGCTAAGCTAATACATTATGAACATTGGACTATGCTCACTCTTAAACGATGTGAATAGTGGGTATAGATTCCTTGCTATTCTCACTTATCCTTTTGAGGCCTTCTCGATTTTACCCTTCCACTTGTTCATCATGATATTATATAATTAGTTTTACATTAGTTAATAAGAACATACAATCATTTAATCTTCTTTGTTTTTTATTTTTTAACTAATACTATTATAAGATCTCGAGCAATTTTCAAGTCGTCGTAGAGATGACACTTACGTGCTGAGATTTCAAATTCTAATCTATAGAAAAACATTAGTTTGAATTATAATCTAATTTTTAACATACTAGCCGTCTTATCTATCATCAAATTAATTAATTAGCAAATTCTTGATATATTTGGCAGGATTAATACCCTATTATTTACTTGAATACGTAAGTTTTAATCACTAATATATGGAAAATTTTATGATATAAAAGCCAATCTAAATTAGCTCTAATCCCAATACCAATATGAGACTACTTTGGATCTTCACACCCATCCCAAAATTGCCAGCCAAAGTGAGGATCATGCCATGCTTCCCTACCAAGGGAATCTGGAATTGATGTACACCAAATGTTATTCATATTTTTTACCTTTTCTTTTCTTTTCTTTCATTTTTTTTTTCATCCAAGTGTGATTTTGTTTTTATAAGTAGGTTGTTTGAATGCGGTTTCTTATTGGCACGAGAAAATAGTGAATGAAAATCTAACTAAAATGAGCTTTTAATACTATGAAAAAACTACTCTCTCCGTCCTAAAATATTAGTCTCTTATTTCATTTTTCATTGTCCCAAAATATTAGTCCCTCTTCAAAAATTAAGTATAAAAATAATATAAATTTTTTATTTTGCTCTTATTTTAAATTAATAAATAATATAAAAAGTACAATTATGACATTGATATTTTCAAAAAATGTACTATCAAAAGGGTAATTTTGAAAAATCAACTTTTTTAAAGTGCAATAATTGTATTATAAAAAAAAATTAAATTCCCCAAAAGAAATCATTATTTTAGGGAAGAGGGAGTAGTAACTAAATTGAGCTTCCCTCATGTTAATTCACTATTATTATAGAAAGTGGAAGTGACAGAAAGTGGAATAAAAATAAATAAATAAATAATGAATGGAAAATATAAGTATTTGGTTAAGATGAAGAATAATATTTGAGAGCTTGAATTTGGCTCTCTCTAGTCCCCTAATCCCCAAAACGATGTCGTTTTGGGGATTTTTTTTTTTTTTTTCTTTTTTCTTCCATTTTCGGCTCAAACGCAGAGGGGAAGAGAGAGAGAGAGAGAGAGAGAGAAGCAGAGGGAGGGAGGGAGGGAGGGAGGGAGAGAGAGCCGCCGATCGTCACCCAGCCCAGCCCAGCCCAGCCCCGCCGCAGCCCAACCCAGCCTCGTCGCAGCCCCACCTCTGCTGATGGCCCCCTCCAGTCCCCTCCTTCCTCCTCCTCCTCCTCCCCCTCCTTCCTCCTCCTCTTCTCCTCCCTCCCTCCCTCCTCCTTCTCTGTTTCTGAAAAAAAAAAAAAAAAAAAAAAAAATTAGGGGGATTCGGGGGGTAGCTCTTTCGAGCTACCCAGCATGACCGTAAGATGAATTTTAGGTGAGAAAGTTACAATAGTAGACTATTTTTACAAAATTTAATTAACTTTTTTACAAGAAACTGAAAAACAAGTTGTACAAAATTTAGTTCATTAATTATTATTATTATTATTTTGCATTTTTTGCTACTCCTAACACAAACCAAGAAAAAAAATTCAATTTCTTCACTTCCAAACCATTTTTGTTCTAATCAAATTCAGCCTTTTTAAGTGTTGTGCAAAGAGTAATACATGGTGGTTATATAAATATGTGGGCTTGCAAAGTTAATAATAATCTTTGTAGATATTAAATATGACAAGAATAACATGTAGCAATAACACTTATCATGTAAATTATCACACGGTACCTCTGTATCATTGATTAATGAATAATTTTGAATGATAATGAGGAATTGATTAGTTAAGTGAAAAATAAAATTTGTTTCACCAATTCATTTAGGTTATTTTTGGATCATGAATTTAATTAGATAGGAATAAACTTAATTGATACTATTATATCTATTAATCAGCAATGGTACATAAAATCAGGGGCGGAGGGAAAGAGGGGCGAGGGGGGTCACGTGCCCCCCTCAGTTTTGAGAAATTTTTTTTTTTTTTTTTTTGGTCTTGTTGTCATATATAAAATGTATTTTTTTTTCTTAACATGTTTTTTTATTAAGAATTTATTGTATTATTCACAACAAGTAGTTATTTGATACTTTGAGAGTATTATGTGGTATTATTTATGTAATAGTTTAAAGCAATATTATAGCAAAAATCTTATAAATTGAATATAATTGAACTCATTATTTTCAAGCAGTTGACAGATTGTTTAGTGTGATTTGTGATTTCTCATGTTTTAAGCATCACGTAGGTAATGTTATATGATATTCTAAGACTGTTTAATAATTTTCATTCAAAACACATCATTCATAAATATTTTTCTATCTCTTTAATATTTTTCTATCAAATAAAAATTAAGTAGATTTTATAATAATTTGTGCTATAAGCGATATGTTTTTATTTTCTAAAATTAAGAATTTTGATTCATAATTTTTTGTGCTAAAATTACAAACTTACATCACCATCCCCGCACCGAGCTATTCTACATTATTATAGAATTTAATTTATTCCTATTAATAATGAATATATAATTTTTTATACTTAAATCTAGCTCATAAAATTATTATTATTTTAATGTTCATCATGATTTTTTTTAAATAAAAAATTATAATTAATAGTGCCCCCTCTAACTCAATTTTCTGGCTCCGCCACTGCATAAAATGTTGTCACCCGTGAAACTTTTGATAAAATCTTATTAATTGTTTTTATAACTTGTCAACACTACCTAGTGGTCTTGTAGCGTTAATGGCAAGTAAAGTATAAGACACCTCGATTTTAATTTTAAATTTTGAACCTTACCATATAAAGATAGAGATCTGTTACAGGGCCCGAAAAATTTTCGAGCCAAACGGCTCGAATTTCAGGCGGTTGGAGGAAGAAGAAGGAAAGGAGGAAGAAGAAGAAGGAGAGGAGGAGCAGAACTGGAGGGCCCCCTAAAAATGGGGTTGGAGGCGGGGGTGGAGGCGGAGGCGGAGGCGGCGGCGTGCGGAGGCGGACGAGCGACAAGCTGCAGAGCGGAAGCGGGCGGAGGCAGAGGCGGAGGCGGAGGCGGCGATGCGACGGCCGACGAGCTGCGACGATCGGCCGACGAGCTCGGCCGACGAGCTCCGACGCCAACGACGACCTGCTTCTCTCTCTCTCTCGCCTGTGTTCTCTCTCTCTCTCGCCTGGGTTCTTCTTCTCAACGAAGAAGAAGAAAGAAAAGGAGAAAAGAAAGAAAAAAAAAAAAAAACAAAACAAAACCCCAAAACGACGTCGTTTTGGGGTTTTGAGCCACTTCGAGCCTCAAGTTTCGGGCCCTCAAACATTTTCCATAAAGATAAGGTGGAGTATTAAAATTGATGATATATTAAATGGAGCTTGGGGAACCAAAAACATAAATTTGTGTCAAACAAGCAACAAGCCTCACGTGATACCATGTGCCAATGTTGCCTTTGTTTGACATTACCAAATCGAAATTAAATAGTAAAATAATATTACTAGTTTTTCTCATTTATATTATGAATCCTATTAGGCAATTAATTAATACAGACTCCTCCTGATCAGAACCCTCAACAACAACAAATTTAAGCAATATTAGCAATGAATTATTGCCAAAATACAGAGTCAGACACAGAGGAAAAAGTCACCAAGCTCAACACTTTATTACATGATCATCAAACTCTTAACACAACCTCTCAAAGAACTGACATAGAAATAACTAGTAGTAGTAGTAGTAGAAGTACTATAACATAGAAAAATTTAAGATTTTGAGTCCTTCAATTTAAGGGCATTTGATCATTTTGCCGTTGATCTTCACATGGTACCAGTCGCATTTCTTCTTGTGTTCAGGGACACATTTGGACTTTTCACA
Source organism: Camellia japonica (assembly GCA_030407325.1). NCBI lineage: Eukaryota > Viridiplantae > Streptophyta > Magnoliopsida > Ericales > Theaceae > Camellia > Camellia japonica. The sequence continues at coordinate 3,201,589 of JAPPVO010000002.1, forward strand.
GCATGCTACGCAATCCTTCACACATGGCTTTTTCTTGTCTTTCTTGCAGTACTTCTCACACATTGGATAGCAACCTATACACAAACATACATCGTATACCACATTCTCAATTCCATGAAGATACATTAATGGTGTACCGTTTTTATTTTATTTTATTTTTTTAAATAGGATTTTTACCTTCTTTAGCCTTTGATGGGACTGGTGCACCGGCCTTGACTGGAGGGTGATGGATAGGACCGGTTTTGGGGGGATAAGCATGATGATGATGTTCAGGAGCCTCTTTTGGAGCATGAGCATGATGATGATGATGATGCTTCTCTGGGTGATGGGCCGGAGCCTTTGCTGGAGCATGATGATAAGGCTCTTTCGGTGGTGGATGGATTGGAGCCTTTTCTGGGGCATGAGCAGGAGGAGCCTTTACTGGGGAATGGACCGGAGCCTTTGCTGGAGCATGATGGTAAGGCTCTTTTGGTGGTGGATGGATTGGAGCCTTTTCTGGGGCATGAGCAGGGGGAGCCTTTACTGGGGAATGGACCGGAGCCTTTACAGGAGCATGGGCTGGAGGTTTAACATGATCATGCTAAAAAAAAAAAAAAACAGTACCAATAAATTAATTAGTCAATTTGATATTATTTCACTGGTCTAATGGAACTTTGGCATGAGACTAACAGACTAAACATTGATGGCATTGCTTGAGAATTACCTCTGTTTTATTGGCCTCAACAGAAGGCGAAACCTGTGATAGCAAAGAAAAATGGTGAGTTTAAAAAGAACTTGCGCAAATCAAGGAAGAAAATTAAGATGCAATTAAAAACTAAATATGTAGGCAGTTGTGTGTGTTTAGTGGGAGGAAGGAGGAAATAGATATGTGAGCGAGATGTCCTTAGACTCATGACACGCTAGGTATTTGACAAAAAACTTTAATACCATATCCCATGAAAAAACTAGTAATTGGAAGCAAAATGCAACATGTCATTGGTTTGTTTTCACCCATTTCCATGTTTTGAAAAACAAAAAGATAGGAAGGAAAATTGAGGAAAACCACATGATGTCATTTAAATTGTTGGCAAAGAAACATTGGAAACTAAAAATATAGGAAACAACTATGATATTGACAGTATTGTCACTTTAGTGTGTAACATAGCATATACATACCCAAGTGGTGACCAAAAGCACATATGCTAAGAGAAAGAGCGTAGCTTTCATTGCCATTGTAAGCAAAGAAAGGAACCAATTAGAAAAAAAATGGATGAGTGAAGAACTGTGTCCAGTGATGAATTAGGCAGTACGAAACGGGGGTATATATAGAATCAAATTAGTCTCCAAAAAAAGCAAAACAATATTAGAAAAAATTGGCAGCTTCAGCTTCCCCAGATAAAGACGATATCAGATACAAACAGCTTTTCTAATTCTGGTTTTAAGTCTCAAATTTCTCATTTTTAATTAGACAATGCGTTCCCAGTTGTCGATGCATGATAGGACACGTTTACGCCTTGAATAACGCAAATTGCTGCAAGATTTTAAGCTTTTCTCACTAGCCTTTTAGACCACCTCGTTTCAACGATTTCTTTTCTTTTTTAATTCATAAATAAATTTGTTAGTTCACAACAAATTAGGGTAGGGTTTATCTGCAAAGATTGGAATGTCAAACCACGAATGATTAATTTTATTTACCTGAGCATGTGCCCTTATGAGAGTCTCTCAAAATGCAAGAGTTTCATATTCATCCCCCCCCCCCCCCCCCCCCCAAAAAAAAGAAGAAGAAAAAGAGAGTAAATTCCTTCATGTTCTATTGAGAATTTTAAAGTGGTCAGGCCAAACTTATTTTTCTGAATTCAGAGAAGAAGATGATTAAGCTGAGGATAAAAACTGACACCCAAGTTTGTTGATTCACCAGGTGACATAGCATCCTTGGTTTTTGTTTCTTAAAACACAGGCAATGTGTCAAGTTTTGAGGCAAAACCAAAATTAAAAACCAATCGGTATGAGCTTTACCTGATATTGGTATGAGAAAATAATTTTCTATTATTTTTATTTTTTGGCTCACCTAAGAGATAATAACATTAATGTGACATTTTTTTCGTTAGTTGAGTCATAGTTTGAAGAGAAACCGCCCATGGCTCCAAATTCTTACACTCATCCCAAAGTTGCCAGCCAAACTCATACTGTATATATGTCAATTTGAAATTTACAGAATATTCACTCTCTATGTCGATTTAAGCATTCATTTTATTTTTTTTGTTCAGCTTTTAATTTGTTATTGGAATTAACTTGATGTTGATGCATATGCTGCATTGAGGCAAGGACCAAAAAAGGATTAAAATTTGATTAAAATACAACTAATTTTGATTACAACCGGCCGACAGTCCCCTTTATGGGCATAATTAATTAAGTTTTAAGCTCTGCTAGTGGAATTTTTCTAGCATTTCTAGTTGCATTTACCTCTGATATCACCTCAATGAAATTTTAGTCAAAAAAATAAAGTTCAGTTGTCAACTTACCAAGTAAATGTCTGGTTTGGAGCAGAGAGGTCCATCTACAATCAATGCTCTCTTCTTCGAAATTTTTAAGGAATTCTTGAATTTGATTATACAACTTACATCCTATGGATTAGTTAGCTTCAGAACCAAAAAAGCTTCATGACAAAAAGTGTAAAAAATGTGAGAGATGGTTAAAAATTGACTTTTTGGCATTTTTTTGACTTTTTTTGAAAAAATGTGAGAGACGATGTGACAAAAAATAAGTTAAAAGCTGGAAAATGACTTTTAACTCACTTCTCAAAAGAGATAGTAAATATGACTCCGTGTTTTGGGACCTCTGATGGGGTTTTTAGTTGCAATGGAATATATTTATTTATATTTAGAAAAGTGTTAAGTTTTTGTAATTGACAATCTCATATGACAAAATTCATTTCAGTTGTAATTTTATTCACTTTTTTGTTTCAGTGAGAATGTAAGTATTTAGATGCGAATTTAACTCAAATTGTGTCTATGCAAAGGAGTTTGTGATCTTGAGATTTTCATATTTGTCACTTTGCTGACTTCGTACAGGGATCTGCGATAGTCCAGGGGGTAGCACCCAGGCAAGGTCGAGGGGCAACGCTTCCAAAGCCAAAGTTGTTTGACCGCTCAAGTGGTCATTTGTGCGCTCTAGCGGTGAATTGGAGCATTCAATATCTCTGCCTGTAAACTGAACTTCTGAGAAAGATGTTTCACTGCTCGAGCGGTGAAATGTGCACTCGAGCAGGCAGCCTATATGTTTTGCATTGCCTTTACTCAAACTGCTCGAGCGGTCTTCACGATCTTGTTTATTATAAAATAATCTGTTTGCTACTTTTAGGGTTTAAGCCATCCGAATTCTTGGAGTGCAGAGCTACCAAGGTGAGAGAGGTGTTCTTCAGTGGATTTCGAAAAATTTGGACCTGATGGCTCATCGTTGTGGATTCCATAATGGCTCATCGTTGTGGATTCAACGTTGGGCAAGACAATTCCGTGGTGAAGACGGTGGTGGAAGAGACACATTGAGATTGGTTCAATTTGGCATAGATTAGCTAAGTAATTGAGGGTACAGCTGTATTTTGTCTTCATAGTGAATTGTTTTGTAACTTTGCCCTGTGATTTTTTATCACAATTGGAGGCACACAAATTGTGATTTTTTTCACGTCAAATCGTTGTGTCGATTTGTTATTGATTGTTTGATTAGGATTAGTATTCACTAGTTAAAATTGAAATATAATCACGAATCAATATTTCAAAGATTTTAGATTTTTCAAAAAGAACACAAATTTAACCCCCAAAAGTTAGTTGTTGAGCGCATTACTTTTGTACTCAAGCGATGTGAGACTTTACTTCACAAAAAACATATGACAATTGGTATTTTTTAATATATGCATGTGCATGATTGATTTCAAATCAAAGTTTCGCAAAAAATTACAAGTCAATAAACCTGAAATTAGCGTAGTTTCGCAAGGATATGAATTATAAATGTTCCTGTCAAGAAAATGATTTCCAACGTAAATGGATCTGCAACAATTCTCAACGAGTCATGAATCGACAACTAGATACATGTCATAGGCGTTGATTTCCTGCTCAAGCAACGAATAGTAGCAACAAGAACATGGAGCACATAATTTTAATCATGATTTCTACCCAATTTTAGTGGCTTGTCTTCACAAAACCATGTTCCAACCCTTTTTTTTATTAAAAAATAAATAAATAAATAAATAAATAAGAAGAAGAAGAAGAAGAAGAAGAGGAGGAAGAAAGAAAAAAGTTTTTCAGTTTCTCTTGACAAACCACTTCGTTATTGCAAAATTGGTTGTACCTATACCCCATGGAACATAATCCAAGCAATAGCAATATCCAAAAGTACATAACCTAACACAGAATCTCAAGCACATAACGATTCTATACAATCCACAAGTAAAGGCTTGCCTCAGTGAGGCAGCCAAAACTTGCCATCAAGTTGATGATTGTGTTTCCCCCTTCACTTGAACAACGAACTCTAATTAATTTGGCCAACCCTGCACAAAACCCTATATGCAATCAGAATTTCTGTGTCTGTCTATTTCCTCGACTGTCACAAAAAAAAAAAGAAAAAAAAAAGTGCAAAATGTACCACAGTCATTTTAGGGGAAAAAAAGAAGCAGGGGTCACAGTCTGACAATCCCGAAAATTCATCCACTTGCTAAATTGAACTACAGCAAATAAATTTTCAGGAACAATTTCAATTAAGAATATGAACTTGAAGTGCTTTCAGAGACGCAAGTTCACAACCACCATCCGATGGAGGGTTCCTATGGAACTAAATACAGTAACTCTCCAGAATCAGCCTAGACTCTAGGACTCTGATAAAGAGCTCCAATATGCCCTTTCTTTGTGAGGTTCGGACAGGTAAATCAGAATATGAGATCTAGATGATCTTGAGCCTTTCATGTTTGTCACTTCGCTAATTATGTAAGGGGATCTACGGTGGTCCAGGGATAGCGCCCAGGCAAGGTCGAGGGGCAACGCTCCAAAAGCCAAAGTTGTTTGACCGCTCAAGCGGTCATTTGTGCACTCTAACGGTGAATAGGAGCATCCAGTATCTCTGCTTGCAAACTGAATTTCTGATAAAGATGTTTCACCGCTCGAGCGGTGAAATGTGTGCTCGAGCGGTCTTCACGATCCTGTTTACTATAAAATGATCTGTTTGTTATTTTTAGGGTTTAAGCCATCCAAATTCTAAGAGAGCAGAGCTATCAAGGTAAGAGAAGTGTTCTTCGGCGGATTCCGGAAAACTTGAGCCTAAAATTTTGGTAGATTCCGGAGTGGCTCATCGTTGTGGATTCAACATTGGGCAAGACAATTCCGTGCACATCGGGATTGATTCAATTCAACATGGATTCACTAGGTAATTGAGGATACAGTTGTGTTTTGTCTTCGTAGTGAATTGTTTTGTAATTTTGACTTGTGATTTTTTATCACAATTGGAGGCGCACCAATTGTGATTTAAACCACGTTAAATCGTTGTGTCAATTTGTTATTGATTGTTTGATTGGGATTAGTATTCACTAGTTAAAATTGAAACATAATCACGAATCAATATCTCGAGATTTTTCAAAAAAAATGCAAATTTAACACCCAAAAGTTAGTTGTTGAGGTGAAGGTGTCCTGCTCTTATATACAACGCCTTACTTTTGTACTCAAGCGATGTGGGACTTCACTTCACAAAAAGCAGATGACAATTAGTATTTTTTAATATATGCATGTGCATGATTGATTTCAAATCAAAGTTTGAAAAAAGAATATATATACATGGCTGAAGATAAAGTTAGAGGGAAAGTTCTAACAAAAAATTACAAGTCAATAAACCTGAAATTAGCCTAGTTTTGCAAGGATATGAATTATAAATGTTCCTGTCAAGAAAATGACTTCCAACGTAAATGGATCTGCAACAATTCTCCACGAGTCATGAATCGACAACTAGATGCATGTCATAGGTATTGATTTCCTGCTTAGCAACAAGAACATGGAGCACATAATTTTAATCATGTTCTCTACCCAATTTTAGTGGCTTGTCTTCACAAAACCATGTTCCAACCCTTTTTTTATTAAAAAAAAGAAAGAAAAAGTTTTTCAAGTTTCTCTTGACAAACCACTTCGTTATTGCAAAATTGATTGTACCTATACCCCACGGAACATAATCCAAGTGAGAGGGTAATTTGTATGCAAATTGGGCCGAAGTTGGGTTGGGTATTGGGCCGAAGTTGGGTTGCTTATTGGGCCGTTATGAGCCGCATTACAAAGGGCCGGAGTAAAATGGCTGTGTGAGTTAATCCGGTCAGGAGAAGTAAATTTGGAGTTAGACCGGTCATACAACCATGATGATTAGTTCGGTCAGAACTTTATTTCTACCTCGGTTGAGTAATCCACTGAGGGAAGTCCGGTCTTCGGTGTTGAGTTCGGTCGAGGCACATAAAAACCAAGTTGCACCAAGTCCTTGAGAGGACATAGCTCTAAAGATCGTTCGGCTCAACTCTCTTAAGGTTAGCTCGGTCTTAGCCAAGGAAACCGAGATAAAAGAGAAGTAAGTACCTAACTAACGTGTACTTCGGTCGGAACTGGTAGTCCGGTTATGAAGATTGGTCGTAAAGTGACTATAGATTCTAGCCAACCTGTAAAGGTCTGTAAGCCATGATGCCATGTGAGCTGGCCTTGAGGCCAGATGGTCATGTGAGGCCATGAGGCCATGTGTAGAAAGTGACCAAAAGTAGGACTGAGCTGGCGGCCAGCTCACTTCCAAGATTCTCTCTTGTATTTGTAATCTCTATATATAGGTTGCCAGGGAGAGGGAGAAGAGGAGGAAAAAAGAGAGTTAAGAACGGAGAATTGATTGTAATTCTGATCATTAGTTCAACATAATAAATCTGCAGCTCGTGGACGTAGGCAATTCGCCGAACCACGTTAAATTCTTTGTGTAGTTGCTTGATCAACAGGATTATACGGGCAAGTTTATTTCTCGCCCGTACAATTGGCGCCGTCTGTGGGAAAACAGACAAGAACAACCTCTTGATCGAGCTTTTTCTCTCAAACATCAAATGACAAACAACGAAGAGTTACCGCAGTCCGCCGTTGACGGATTGACTCCAGAAGGAGGCGCAAGGCGCGAAGGCCTACCCTTGGTCACACCCATGGCGTACCTGGAACCACAGAGACTGAGTTTCAGGAGGGGACGAAGGCGGTATAACAGCCCCCATCACTCTCGTTCGCGGAGCTCAGAAAGACAAAGGCGCAGGATAGATCCTCAAACTCTGGAGGATCGCGTCAGGGAACAAGACGAGTTGATACGGCGGATGGCGGCGGACATGGAATCTCTCAAACGCCAGGTGAAAGGAAAAGAAGTGGCGACAGGAGAGAGGCACAACAACAAGACACCCCCTCGCCACTCAGAGGGTCGTAGTAAGAATTCTACACCCTCCCAAGCAGAGAACAGAAGTCTCGGGACAGGTGATACGCACTCCAGGTCATCCAGAACTCGCCACTCCAGGACGGAGTGGACGAGATCCGAAAGGTCATTCACCGAGGGAAGTACATATTGGCCCTCGCATACACACCAGACGAGGTCTAGACAGACGGAGTTGCCCAGATCATCCGACCTGCGAACCATGCTTGAAGAGAAGGCGCGATGGGAGGGACATGCCAGGGCGCGCGATCCACACAGAGTTTCTGCTTTGGTGAGGTTGGCTCCTCGGACGCATGGAAGCGTCGAGGTTGGAATGCCAATACCGCGTCCAGCTTACGAACCAACGGACAAGGCTTTGGCAAGGTTACAGACCTCACCATTCGTCCCAGCAATAGAGAACGCGCCCCTGCCATCAGGCTTCCTTCAGCCCAAATTTACCACTTACGAAGGGAAGACAGACCCCTACTCGCACTTAAGTCACTTTCGCCAGGTCATGGCTGTGTACCGGCGAAACGAGGCCTTGATGTGCATCCTATTTCCTTCAAGCCTTGGCGATCTAGGCTTGACTTGGTTTGAGAGGCTCCCAGAGGGCAGCATAGCCTCCTGGGCGCAATTAGCGGAGGCGTTCGTGACAAGGTTCCGAACGAATACTAAAACTCCGGTGGAGATCGACCAGTTACTCTCCATCGACATGGGTGACAAAGAGACCCTAAGATCATACAACAGTCGCTATTGGGAGACCTTCAACCAGATTGGAGATTGCCCTACCAATCTCGCCATTGCACAGTACAAAAGAGGCCTTCCAATAGGCAACAGACTAAGGGATTCCATCACCATGACACCACCCCTCACCATGGAGGCCTTGATGGAGAGAGTGCACCAGCACATCAGGGTAGAAGAGGATGGCTCCCACGCTAAGACAAAATCTGGCGCAACCACAGTACCGGAAAAGAAGACCGCAGCAAAGGTCAATGCGGTAGATCGCCCAAACCAAAATGGACGAGGCAGGCGAGACAACGGGGAGGACCAAGACAAGAGATGGTTGAGAGTTCGCACTGCCATAACCACGGTATTCAAGAAACCAATCTACCGAGTACTTAGCGAGATTCGAGACGAGCCTTTCGTCAAATGGCCAGCCAGGTTAGGCGCAGCTCAGAAGGATTACGACGACAGATCACGGTGCACCTTCCACAAAGAAAAGGGGCATCGCACTGAGAATTGCACACCCTTGAGGCAGCATCTGGAGGAGTTGGTGGCGGCAGGACACCTAGATACATACATCGAAGGAGGGGCGCAGCCAGCCCCCCAGGACCATCGCAACCCCAACGGAATGCCGATTGACGCTCCACCCCAAGGCATAATCAACGTGATACACGGGGTCTTTGAACCTGAACGTATATGCGAGCTCAGAGGATCAATCAAAAAGGCAGAGCACCTAAGAGAAGTGCTGAGCGCTCAACCAACAGTCAAGAAGGGGAAGACAGAAGCCGCAAATGTCATGTCTTTTTCGGATAAAGATTTGACAAGAATATACTGCCCCCACAATGACGCCCTGGTCGTCACTCTCCGAGTCGCAGATTTTGACGTCAAGCGGATTCTGATTGACCAAGGTAGTTCATGTGAAATCATGTACTACGAAACCTTCAAACAAATGAAGTTGCAAGATAAAGACTTGGCGCCTGCCGTCTCTCCCTTGATTGGATTCAACTCCATGCCAGAATGGCCCGTCGGCAAAATAATCCTCCCAGTCAAAGCGGGGAGTGTGACGAAGCAGGTGGAGTTCTGGGTGTTGAAAGTTCCCTCCACCTACAACATTATCTTGGGCAGAACATGGCTGCATGCCATGCGCTCGGTGGCGTCCTCCTACCACCAAGTGATGCGGTTCCCCAACGATACAGGAGTGGTAGAAGAAGTTTATGGAGATCAACTCATGTCGAAGCAGTGCTTTGTCGCGGTAAATGGCAGCCGCGCCGCCAAAGGATACGTTCATTCAGTGGAAGAGCCTGAGAGTAATGAGCTGTTCGCCGATGTTGGCAAAGCGGCTAGTCAGAAAGCGGTGGAGGAATTAGTAGGGTCAGAAAGAGAATTAAGAGGTGATGAAAAAACCCAGATAAGTTCTTTTTGCTCGGATCGTCGCTGTCCAGCACTGAAAGATTGGAGGTATTGGACTTTCTGACCTCCAACATCGAAGTGTTCGCCTGGACCCCGTACGACATGCCAGGCATCGATCCTAACTTCATCTGTCACCAACTCAATGTCCACCCATCAGCCAGGCCAATCATTCAGCGCACTCGCAGATCGGCACTCCACCATGCCGAAATAGTGGCGGATGAGGTAGGAAACCTGCTGGAAGCAGGGGCAATCAGAGAGGTGCAATACCCAAGATGGATCTCCAACACCGTCGTAGTACCAAAGAAGAATGGCAAATGGCGTGTCTGCGTCGACTACAAAACGGTTAACAAAGCATGCCCAAAGGATAGCTTTCCTCTACCAAGGATAGACCAACTGGTAGACTTAACGGCGGGGCACAACCGACTTAGCTTTTTGGATGCATACAGAGGCTACCACCAGATAGCCATGTACGAACCGGATCAGGAAGTAACATCCTTCACCACTCCAAGAGGACTATACTGTTACAAGGTCATGCCCTTTGGCCTAAAGAACGCGGGGGCGACGTTCCAGAGAATGGTTACAAAGATGTTCGAGCCATTGTTAGGCAGAACAATGGAGGCTTACATCGACGACATGGTGGTCAAAAGCAAGGGAGCGGATGACCATCTAAAGGACCTAGATGAGATGTTCCAAATCCTGAAAAAACACAAGCTGCGCCTTAACGCTTCTAAGTGCGCATTCGGTGTAGGGTCCGGCAAATTTCTGGGTTTCCTGGTGACCAACAGGGGTATTGAGGCGGACCCCTCCCAAATCAAAGCAATTCAGGGGTTAGAGAGGCCTAACTCAGTGAAAGAAGTGCAGCATCTCACCGGCATGGCAGCGGCACTCAACCGATTCATCAGCCGGTCTTCAGACAGATTGCGTCCATTCTTTCAATCATTAAAAGCTAAGTTTGAATGGGACGAAGAATGCGACCGAGCTCTGGAGAGTTTGAAAGAATACATGTCTTCTCCACCATTACTTGTAACCCCTATCCCTGGGGAAGAACTCTTCTTATACCTGGCGGTCTCGCAGCATGCAATTAGCGCGGTGTTGGTCCGCGCAGAAGGAATCCAACATCTTCCCATATACTATGTCAGCAAGACATTACTGGACGCCGAGACAAGGTACCTGCCACTGGAGAAGCTGGCGTTGGCCTTGATGATGGCCTCAAGAAAATTGTCGCACTACTTTCACGCCCACACAATAGTTGTTCTCACAGCCTTCCCGTTAAAGGCTTTGTTTGAAAGGGCGAACTTTTCTGGGCGAATTCTGAAGTGGGCAGTAGAGTTGGGACAATACGACATCAAGTTCCAACCAAGAACCGCAATAAAAGCACAAGCATTGGCAGACTTCGTCGCAGAATTCACACCAGGGAGTCATCACATCTGCCCAGTTGACCTAACTGAAACAACCGAACTAGGAATGGAGGTTGACGTCGGAATAGCGCAACCCCTAGTGTTGGTTGATCAGTCAGGCTCCAAGGCAGACCAAGGTAACGAAAAGAAGGAAGAAACAAACCATGCTACACCAAGTCAGGACGTACCAACAAATAACGACTTGGCACAATCGGGTAGCAAGGGGGAGACAGCGAGCATGGACTCTGAGGAAGGCACCAGCAACTTGGAAGATCCCAAGGCATCGTCTGATCCCGCCACTTGCTGGAAGTTGTTCGTTGGGGAGATGTGGAAGCTCTTCGTGGACGGAGCATCAAACAGGCATGGAGCAGGACTTGGTATAGTCCTCATTTCTCCAGACGGCCTAGTAGTGGAGCAGGCGATCAACCTTGGCTTCCCAGCGTCGAACAACGAAGCGGAGTATGAAGCACTCCTAGCAGGTCTCAAGTCGGCATTCTACTTGAAAGCAACGGAGCTAATGGTTTACAGCGACTCGCAGCTGGTGGTAAACCAAATATCTGGCGACTACGAAGCAAAAGATGATAGGATGGCTAAGTATCAAGGGTTGGTCAGAGCCGAAATAAAGAAATTCGAAGTGGTGCGAATAGAGCAAATTGGCAGGGAGGAGAACAGCAGAGCGGACGAACTAGCGGGCATTGCCTCAATGGCAGATATCTCCGTCCCCCATCCATTGTTGGTCGACTACCTGCCTAGACCAAGCATTGAAGACTCCGAAGCGGGAGAGGTACGTTGTGCAGAGTTAGGCCCTTCTTGGATGGATCCCATCATACTGTTCCTGAAAGACGGCACTGTACCGGTAGAGAAGAAAGAAGCCAACAGAATAAGAGCAAAGTCACAGCGATTTTGGCTCTCTCCATCCTTAGCATTGTATAAGAAGTCGTTCTCAGGACCTTACTTAAAGTGTGTTCACCCCGGCAAAGTGGAAGCATTCTTATTCGAAATCCATGAGGGCGTATGCGGCAGCCATCAGGGAGGGAGATCATTGGCGTACCGAGCAATTTCGCAAGGATATTGGTGGCCGTACATGCAAGCAGATTCGGAGAAGTATGTCAAAAAATGCGAAAAATGCCAAAAATTCGCACACCAAATACACCAACCTGCTAGAGAACTCCTACCTTTAACTAGCCCATGGCCCTTTGCTATGTGGGGCTTAGACATAGTAGGACCACTGCCAACGGCACCAGGCAACAGGAAGTTCTTTCTAGCCGCAACCGACTACTTCACAAAATGGGTGGAAGCAGAAGCCTTGGCGTCAATCAAGGAGAAAGATGTAAAGAAGTTTGTCTGGCAGAATATCATCACCCGATTTGGCATACCAAAGGCGTTAATCTCGGACAACGGCACTCAGTTTGACGGAAGGATTTTCAGAGGCTTTTGTGAGGAGTACAAGATAGAGTTCTACAACTCTACGCCGGCATATCCTCAAGCAAACGGTCAGGCGGAGGCGTCGAATAAGGTAGTCCTGGATGGATTGAAGAAACGATTAGAAAAAGCAAAAGGGAAATGGGCAGAGGAGCTCCCTCATGTTTTATGGGCTTACCGCACCACGCCTCGACGATCAACAGGAGAAACACCATTCTCCTTGGCTTATGGCATGGAAGCAGTCATCCCATTAGAGGTTGGCCTCCCCACAATCCGGAGCGAAAACTTTGATCCAGAATTGAATGGCGAGGCCATAACGTTGGAACTTGACCTTGCGGAAGAGCGAAGAGACAGAGCACTGGTTCACATCGCCTCCTACCAACAAGAGTTGTCCAGAAAGTATAATAAAACAGTACATCCAAGGCAATTCAAGATCGGAGACTGGGTATTGCGCAAAGTGATGGGAAATACATTGATTCCGGGAGATGGCAAGTTGGGGCCTAATTGGGAAGGACCTTACAACGTGGTCGGATTAGCAGGCAAAGGGGCATACCACTTGGAAGATAAGGATGGCAAAGCAATTCCCAGACCATGGAATACTGCCAATCTCAAGTTGTTTTATTTCTAGTATGTATCAGTTTTTACCACGAAATAAATCGATCCTTCTACGACGTGACTGTTATCAGTAGAAAGCCACTTCAGTAAGTGCGGAACTTTATAAACATAGTTGGCCGGAACAACCAACTATGATCCTAAGCCCCGGATAAGGCTGCAGGACGTTTGGTCGGAATAACCAAACATTCTATTCTAAGTTGGCTGGAAAAACCAATTTAGAGGTTGGCTGGATTAAACCAACACTTGGTACTCTTCAGCCGAAGTATGGGTACGGCTGAAGAGTGGTTGGCTGGATTAAACCAACACTTGGTACTCTTCAGCCGAAGTATGGGTACGGCTGAAGAGTGGTTGGCTGGATTAAACCAACACTTGGTACTCTTCAGCCGAAGTGGGGTTATCTCGGCTGAAGAGTGGTTGGCTGGATTAAACCAACACTTGGTACTCTTCAGCCGAAGTGGGTTATCTCGGCTGAAGAGTGGTTGGCTGGATTAAACCAACACTTTGTACTCTTCAGCCGAAGTATGGGTATGGCTGAAGAGTGGTTGGCTGGATTAAACCAACACTTGGTACTCTTCAGCCGAAGTATGGGTACGGCTGAAGAGTGGTTGGCTGGATTAAACCAACACTTGGTACTCTTCAGCCGAAGTGGGTTATCTCGGCTGAAGAGTGGTTGGCTGGATTAAACCAACTCTTTGTGCTCTTCAGCCGAAGTAAGTGTACGACCGGATTAAAATGTATATATCGGTTGAAGAGTGGTTGGCTAGTAGGTTGGATAATTAAACCGAGCTCACAGTTGTGCAGAAAGTTCATAGAAAAATTCATTACAAGTACAGGCATACATACACAAAACCGAAACAAGAGTTGAAGAAAATTTTTTCATTTGAAACAAAGAAAAAGTACAATTGAGGGGCTACAGCCCGGTTACAAAGTTCAAAAAGAAAAGAAAGAAAAACTCAATGAAGAAGTGCATCTAGTTCGGCATCAAACTCATCGTCCGCATTGATCTGGAGGCCGGTGTTTGTTGGGAGTCCGGTGTCGGTTGGGAGCACGGCCTGAGCTGGGAGACCGGTCTCAGCTTGAACTTGGGTTTCGACTTGAACCTCGGTCTCAACAGGAGGAGGCTCGTCCCTTCGATCTTCAATGAGCGGTTGTTTTTCACTGGCGGCCGGGATGAGAGATGGCTCCTCATCCTCTTCATCATCATCATCATCATCATCGTCTTCATCATCGCCGGAGCCCTCCAGAAATGCTTTTTGAAGATCGGCAGCGTATTGCGAAAGGGAGGCCGGAATGAAATACGGTGGTGCATTATAGACTTCGGTGTCAGATGTGCAACCGAGCTTCTCCACCGCACTCCTCCACCCGCATTTGAAGAACAGATCCTTCGCGGCATCACACTGGAGGGTGTATGCGTCTTCGGCCTCCTTGAAACCTTGTTTTTTGACTTTCTTCATGTCCTTCTTCAGCTGGTTTATTTCGGCACCTTTCTGTGCCTCAATCTGAGCCAAGTGACGCAGGTACTTGTCCTTTGTCTGAATGGCGATCTTCTCCTTTTCAGCCTCAGCCGATTTAACTACTTCGGTCAGACGACCGTTTTCCGCGCGCAGATCGGCCAACTGCTTCTTTGCCGCCTCTAGTTCGGCCGTTTTTGTTTCAGCCTCTGCCATGGCCTCCCTTGTATGATGCCGAAGTTCCATGATCCTCCTGTGAGTGACCTGGTTTTTTTGAATGGCCTGCAAAGGAGAAGTAACGATTAACCGGACTGAAAGTTAAGAAAAATTACTTAGAAGTTTAGAAGCTGCTTACCAGGATCATGGATTTGGTGGAGGACCGGACTGACTTCAGCTCGGTATTGAGCTGCTTGTAGTGGTGCTCCATATCTTTTGGAAGGCACACACTTTTGGCTAGGTTAAAAGCCATCAAGTGGTCCTTCTCTGAGATCACCGAATCATCAATGGTGATGTCTCGGTTGTCGAAAGAGAGGGCAGGAGCCCATTTTGACGAAGTCGCAGTTCGGGCGGATGACTCCGGTTGAATGTTTTGCTGAGAGCTTGGAGGAGAGCCTTGTGGAAGAATGGCTTCGTCTTCATCAACAAGACGTGGCTCGGTTTGGGAAGTTCGAGCACGCTTATTTCGGCGCGAAGAGGACGGCTGTTGGGATGGAAGGGCCACCACGGCTTCAGAGGATTGGCCGGTTTGAGGTACTTCGGCTGGGTTCGTTGCGGTTAGCATGGCCTTTAGCCTGTTCTTCTTTGCCATCTCTTGCTCGGCGGTAAGTGGCACGAGATTGATTTGGGGCAAGGAAGGGTCCGGTTCAGGTGCGTCTTCAAGAAGGAAGTCGGTCACTCTTGCTTTCCTCCGACCGGAGTATCGGTAGGTCGGCTCGAATTTAAGGAGTTTTGCCCAGCTTCTCTCCTTTACTCGCAGTGCGGCGCGCAGAACACCAAGGTTTGGGTAACCGTAGTTCGATCGGAGATGGGCTTTATCTGCAAATAGAAAACAAGTGTTAGTTCGGTTCAGTGGAGGAAACCGAAATATAGAAAATGTGAAGTACAACCGAAGTATACCATGAATTCCTTTGTCCCAGTTTATACTTCGGCCCGGGATCTGGGCTTCGTGGTCCTCAAAATTTCCAGATACCCAGAAGAAGTCGTCGTCGTTCAAGTCCTTATCCGGCGTATCTTTTATTATTTTTTCTCTACATCGGCGTATTCTTAGGTAATAACACCAGCCATCATTTTTGGATCCAATGGAATATTGATGAAATATTTCGGCTAAGCCGAGGTTGAGACCGGTTTGGTGGTTCAGTGCGGCTATACCCATTATAATGCGGTATGTATTGGTGGACAGCTGGGTTGGGCATAGTCTTGTTTGCCTAAGGAATTCACATATTAGGGGTTGGACCGGGAATCTAAGTCCGGTCTCTATTATGGATTGTAGAGTAAAAGGGACATAGCCTTCGTTGCCCCATGGGTCAACGTCTTGTTCGGCTAAGGTGAGGTTTACATCGGCTGGGATATTATAGTCTTTTCTAAATTCGGCTAGGCCTCCTGGGGTTTCTACCAAAAATCTGTACTTCCCCATTTTCTGTTTAAAGTTAAGAATGGATGATCTCGGTCAAAAAAATATATGTGCGGTAGCTCGGCTGAGCGCGGTGAAGTGCCTGGCAACCTAAAGTCTGCAAAGTGGAAAACAAGGGGTTAAGCACAGATCAATGGACCGTGCTACAAAAATAAAGTCAGAAAAAGGCAAGTCTTACTTCGGCAACAGGATGCTACATGATCTACTTCGGCTTCAGAAAGGTGCATGTTATCTCGGTTAGGCAAGGTGTTTTGATTACCTCGGTTCTATCTGTGGTGATGTTACTCCGGTTAAGCGTCAAGGGGCAGCTCTCTAAGTCCGTTTTGGGGATTGAGAAAGCTGGCTTAGCCCCCAAGGCTTAGCTCGGTCGAGGGTAAAGATTTTCTAAGCTCGATTATAAGCCATATGTGTGGTTATCTCGGTTTTCGCTTACGGGTTCGTTACTCCGGTTAAGCTTCAAGGGGCAGCTTTCTAAGTTCGGCTTAGAAACTGAGAAAGCTGGCTTAGCCCCCAAGGCTTACCTCGGTCGAGCACAGAGACTCTCTAGTTCGGGCCATCTCTACCTCGGCTAAGTCTGAATCCGTGTATGGCCTATTGAAACTACCGCGATGTGTACAAGTGCTAGTTCGGTTCCAGTCTACCTAAGTTCTTATATAGCAAAAACAGTTGCCTAGTTCGGTCGCTTCGTGATTTTGGATCAAAATGAGTGTTCTACAGGTTATTGCGTGCATTCATATGTTCTATGTCAAAATTTCCCAGAAAGACTACAAAGCTAACTGCGGGAAGTGTTTTTCAAAATGCAATGGATTGAATGAAAGCAAAAGCAAATGAAAAGAATAGAATCGTGATGCTTACCTGGAAAAAGGAAATGAAGACAGACGGCAGCAAGGACAACTTCACGGATGCAAGAACAGCAAGAACTCAGGGGAGTGAGAGTGAGAAGGAGGAATGATTGAATAGTTTTGTGAATGATTTGGCTAAACGAAGGGATTTTTGTTTTTGTGAAAAGGTGGGCGGGAAACTGCTCAAAAATTACGGAGTACGAGGGCGGCTGCACCGCTTTGGAGGTCCAATCAGAGGCTGCCACGTGTCTCTGGAATACTTAACGATTCAGTTGCTGGGTTTGAAGAGACGTTTTGACCGGACGTTCTCATCTCGGTTTAAAGCTAGTTCGGCTGGATAAGCTAAATGGTTTTAGCTCGACTGGATAAGCTAAATGGTTTTTAGCTCGGATAGAATAGCTATAGGATTATAGCTCGGTTGGAAAAGCTTGCCAACATTAGCTCGGCCGTAAAGGTACGTCGGTTTAAAGGTAATTCCTATCATGCTTTGCAGATGGAATTAAGGGGCAATTGAGAGGGTAATTTGTATGCAAATTGGGCCGAAGTTGGGTTGGGTATTGGGCCGAAGTTGGGTTGCTTATTGGGCCGTTATGAGCCGCATTACAAAGGGCCGGAGTAAAATGGCTGTGTGAGTTAATCCGGTCAGGAGAAGTAAATTTGGAGTTAGACCGGTCATACAACCATGATGATTAGTTCGGTCAGAACTTTATTTCTACCTCGGTTGAGTAATCCACTGAGGGAAGTCCGGTCTTCGGTGTTGAGTTCGGTCGAGGCACATGAAAACCAAGTTGCACCAAGTCCTTGAGAGGACATAGCTCTAAAGATCGTTCGGCTCAACTCTCTTAAGGTTAGCTCGGTCTTAGCCAAGGAAACCGAGATAAAAGAGAAGTAAGTACCTAACTAACGTGTACTTCGGTCGGAACTGGTAGTCCGGTTATGAAGATTGGTCGTAAAGTGACTATAGATTCTAGCCAACCTGTAAAGGTCTGTAAGCCATGATGCCATGTGAGCTGGCCTTGAGGCCAGATGGTCATGTGAGGCCATGAGGCCATGTGTAGAAAGTGACCAAAAGTAGGACTGAGCTGGCGGCCAGCTCACTTCCAAGATTCTCTCTTGTATTTGTAATCTCTATATATAGGTTGCCAGGGAGAGGGAGAAGAGGAGGAAAAAAGAGAGTTAAGAACGGAGAATTGATTGTAATTCTGATCATTAGTTCAACATAATAAATCTGCAGCTCGTGGACGTAGGCAATTCGCCGAACCACGTTAAATTCTTTGTGTAGTTGCTTGATCAACAGGATTATACGGGCAAGTTTATTTCTCGCCCGTACACCAAGCAACAGCAATATCCAAAAGTACATAACCTAAGACAGAATCTCAAGCACATAACCATTTTATACAATCCACAAGTAAAGGCTTGCCTCAGTGAGGCAGCCAAAACTTGCCATCAAGTTAATGATTGTGTTTCCAACAACGAGCTCTAATTAATTTGGCTAACCCTGCACAAACCCCTATATGCAATCAGAATTTCTCTGTCTGTCTATTTCCTCAACTGTCACCAAAAAAAATGCAAAATGTACCACGGTTATTTTAGGGAAAAAAAAGAAGCAGGGGGTCAGAGTCTGACAATCCCGAAAATTCATCCACTTGCCAAATTGAACTACAGCAAATAAATTTTCAGGAACAATTTCAATTAAGATTATGAACTTGAAGTGATTTCAGAGACGCAAGTTCACTACCACCATCTGGAGGATTCCTATGGAACTAAAGTACAGTTACTCTCCAGAATCAGCCTAGACTCTAGGACTGATAAAGAGCTCCAATATGCCCTTTCTTTGTGAGGTTTGGACAGGTAAATCAGAATATGAGATCTAGATGATGTCCTCTTCATCCTCAAAGCTCAAGTTTAACGTCTGTAGCTTGAAGCCTGAACCTTGTATGATCTCAACCAAGTTGGAGGCCACCCCCGTAGCTTGTACTGTTGTCTGTTTTGTTAGCTGGCACCAAAAAAACAAAAAAATAGCACACCATCAATTTCAGAAGGTATTCTAAATTATTTAACTCCATAAAGCACAATAGCACACCTTATTGTATTATAAATGCACTTGTAGAAGGGTTTCACATAAAAGAGCTGATATATTTGGCAGTGATTGTGAGGCAAGTACAGTGGGTGGACTGGGAACTATGAAAGATTTAGGATTCCAAACTTATAAAATACTTTCAGTTAACTGCCAGTGCAAATCAAAGGGCTAGGAACATTTTTGTTTTACATTTTTGGGAGCAAGTTCAATTTAAAGTAATTGTCTACACAAGTAACGCTAGTGTAATACAGAGAAGAAGATGATTAAGCTGTGGATAAAAACTGACACCCAAGTTTGTAGACTTACCAGGTGACATAGCATCCTTGGTTTTTGTTTCTTAAAACACAGACAATGTGTCAGGTTTTCGAGGCAAAACCAAAATTAAAAACCAATCTGTGTGGGCTTTACCTGATATTGGTATGAGATAATAATTTTTTATTTTTTGGCTCACATAAGAGATAATAATAGTAGTGTGATATTTTTTTCGTTAGTTGAGTCAATAATGGATGCATAGTTTGAAGAGAAACAGCCCATGGCTCCAAATTCTTACACTCATCCCAAAGTTGCCAGCCAAACTCATACTGTATATATGTCAATTTGAAATTTACAGAATATTCACTCTCTATGTCGATTTAAGCATTCATTTTATTTTTTTGATCAGCTTTTAATTTGTTATTGGAATTAACTTGATATTGATGCATATGCTGCATTGAGCGAAGGACCAAAAAGGATTAAAATTCGATTAAAATACAACTAATTTGGATTACAACCGGCCGGCAGTCCCCCTATGGTCATAATTAATTAAGTTTTAAGCTCTGCTAGTGGAATTTTTCTAGCATTTCTAGTTGCATTTACCTCTGATATCACCTCAATGAAATTTTAGTCAAAAAAATAAAGTTCAGTTGTCTACTTACCAAGTAAATGTCTGGTTTGGAGCAGAGAGGTCCATCTACAATCAATGTTCTCTTCTTTGAAATTTTTAAGGAATTCTTGAATTTGGTTATTCAACTTGTATGGCTCAGAACCAAAAAAGCTTCATGAAAATGTAACATATGGCTCCCTCTTTTGGGGCCTCTGATAGGTTTTTTAGTTGCACTAGAATATATTTATTTTTATTTAGAAAAGAATTTAAATTTAACCCCAAAAATCAGTTGTTGTGATGAAGGTGTCCTGCTCTTTTATACTGCACATTACTTTTGTACTCAGGCAATGTGAGACTTCGCTTCACAAAAAAAAGATGCCAATTGATTTTTTTTAATATATGCATGTGCATGATTGATTTCAAAGCAAAGTTTGAAAAAAGAATATATATATAGCTGAAGACAAAATTGAGGAAAAGTTCTAAGAAACAATTACAAGTGGGTGAGGCAAATAAAAAAGCATACCATCAATTTCAGAAGGTATTCTAAATTATTTAACTCCATAAAGCACAATAGCACACCTTATTGTATTATACATGCATTTGTAGAAGGGTTTCACATAAAAGAGCTGATATATTTGGCAGTGATTGTGAGGCAAATACATTGGGTGGACCGGGAACTATGAAAGATCTAGGATTCCAAACTTACAAAATACTTTCTATTAACTGCCAGTGCAAATCAAAGAGCTAGTAACATTTTTGTTTTACATTTTTGGGAGCAAGTTCAACTTAAAGTAATTGTCTACACAAGTAATGCTAGCGTAATACAGTTCCATTTAGGATATGTAAGATGCAACAAGTTGTTTATACTCACTTCAACGGTTGCAATACCCTCGACAACTTGAACTTTTAAATTGGTAATGCCCTCTGTTTCCTACAGAACAAGAAATGAAAAGGCAATTGGAAAAGTTAGTAGGCAAATGTTCCACACGTGATGGAATTGTAACTCAAAACTATTTGGCAAACACGGGTTTAGCAGAACATGCCCAAGATAGATTTCCTTCATTTTATCATGAAGGTAAAAAACCATTGTCAATGTTAATATCTGTTACTAGTGTTAATATCTGTTACTAGTGCTTCAGTCTACAAGTGCTCCATACAAGTGCTCCATCCATTAGCAAGCAAGTGCTCCACTCCATTAGTGCAGCAAGCAAGTGCTCCACAAGAAGCCAGTGCTCCATTTAGACCTAATGCTCCATTAAGTTAGTGCTCCATTTAGGTTAATTTAATTTCTCCATTGTATCTCATTCTCCCTATAAAAGAGAGTTCATTCTCTCCATTGTAAACACACAATATACACAATTATACAGAGCATTCAGTCTCTTTCTCTTCTCTCTATAACTCTCACATGGTATCAGAGCCCAGTAATACAATTCTGGCATTCTTCACTTTGGTGTTTTAGTCCCGTGACTACACCAAACAGCTCGGAATCTCCTTACGATTCCAACGGCACCAAGCCTGTCACCAGAAACGCTTCCACGCGCCTCCACGCGCCGCTTCTTTGCTCGGCGCGTCGCTTCTTCCGTTTCCACGCTCACACGCGCCTTCACGCGCCTTCCACCCAGCTGGTTCGTGCGCCGCGCATGCTACCGTGCACCCGCGTGCGCCAGTCTGCTACCGTGAGCCTCGCGTGCGCCGTTCCGCTATTGTGCACCCGCGTGCGCCGTTCTGCTCCTGTGCGCCGCACGGCCTTCCTGCTAACGTGCGCCGCACGCTCTTCCTGCTAACGTGCGCCGCTGACATCATTTTTTCTCCTACTGACATCATCACTGCACAGCCCACCTTTCCTAGCTAATTTCGACCTTCCGGACTCATTGGTACACTCTGTTTTACCTAATTTTGCTCCTACAGGTCTCTTCCTATCAATTTAGCTATACTCAACTATTATAATGGATCGTCATGATGCCTCCCATCCCATTTCCGTTATTTTAAATGGTTCTAACTATGTCCTATGGGCCCAAGCCATGTCTTCCTTCCTCAAAGGAAAGAAGCTCTGGCGAATTATTACCGGGGATGTGACTCAACCAATAAAAGACACTGTTGCAACAACTGCTACTACTGCTACTGCTACATATGAAGACCGACTTGAGGAATGGGACAGCAAGAATTACCAAATCATTACCTGGTTTCGCAATACTTCTGTTACCTCTATCAGTCTTCAGTTTGGTCGCTTTCAGCTTGACTCAGTCACTTCTCCTGCAAAAGACATCTGGGATTTTTTGAAAGAAAGATATCAGACTACTGGTCTAGCTCATCAATATCAACTTCAGAGCCAACTTCACCGCATGCGCCAAGAATCCACTCAGTCCATTAATGACTTTTTATCTCAAATGTACTCTGTTTGGGATCAGCTTGCTCTTTCCGAGCCGACTTGGCCTCACCAGAAGATGCTGTCTTATTTACTGCCCATCGTAATCAGCAAAGGTTAGTACACTTTCTCATGGCTCTCACTCCATCTTTTGAGCCTGTACGTGCCTCTCTTCTTCATCGCCATCCTTTGCCCACTTTGGAACAAGCCATTTCTGAGCTGCTATCAGAGGAGACTCGTCTTGGCACTCTCCAAACTCATCATGTGGATTCTGTTCTTGCCACTCCCCCATACCGGCCATCCTTTACCCAGCGGACCACTGCCTGCCTCTATTGTCAGAATCGGGGCCTTCCTTCAACACATCTCCTGGTCAATTGCCCTGTCAGAACCTGCCGATACTGCAACAAACTTAGTCCTGGTCATCTGCAACAGGATTGTTTTCGTAATCCATCCCGCTCCTCCTCCAACAACCACTCTTCTCGCGGTGGTTCTTCCCGGGGAAGCTTTCATCGCTCCGGACATCCGTCTCATTCCGAGAATCAGTCTCATCACACTGCTGTTGCTGCCTCTACTGCTGCCTCTGAGGGTTTTTCTGAGTCTCCTGCTCCATCTACCCCTCTCTTTTCTCCAACGGATGAAGAGGCCATGTTCAAACACCTTCTCTCCCAGTCCGGTACTCCTCCTCCTCCTACTGCTTTGTCTGTGATTCCAGGTAACTCTTCTTGGTATTTTAACTCTGCCTGTTGTAATCATATGACCTCCAGTTCTACTATATTTTCTTCTATCTCTTCATCTTCTCATATTCCCTCCATTCAAACTGCTGATGGTTCTCTCATGACTGTTCGTCATATTGGTACTGTTTCCACATCTTCTTTATCGTTGCCTCACGTTTATCATATCCCTGCTCTCACTTTAAACCTTATTTCTATTGGTCAATTATGTGAACTTGGTCTAACTGTCATATTTTCTGCTACTCATTGTTTGGTGCAGGACCCTCAGACGGGGCAGACTATTGGGATCGGCCGTAAGCACGGACGTCTCTATGAGCTCATTCACCTCCATGTTCCTGACTCTCCTCAGATTGCTGCTCCTGCATCTGCTTCCTCCTTATCTCCTTTTATCTTTGGCATTGTCGGTTAGGGCATATTTCTGTTAATCGCTTAAAGTCTTTGGTTTCTAGTGGACAATTGGGTCATGTACTTCCGGATACTTTCGATTGTATACCCTGTCAACTTGCCAAACAACCTGCTTTATCATTCAATAAAAGTACTTCTGTTTCCTGTGCCCCTTTTGATCTTATACATTCAGATATTTGGGGCCCCTCTCCTACTCCTACTATGGGGGGATCTCGTTATTTTGTTGTTTTTATTGATGATTTTTCACGGTTTACTTGGATTTTTCTCATGAAAACTCGGTCTGAACTCAAAACCATTTATTATAATTTTGCCCAAATGATCCACACCCAATTTTCAAAAACCATCAAACTTTTTCGCTCTGACAATGCTATGGAATATCGGGACTCAGATTTTCTTTTTTTTCTTCAGAGTCATGGTACACTGCCTCATCGTTCCTGTGCTGGCACGTCCCAGCAAAATGGCCGTGCTGAACGGAAACATAGGCATATTCTTGACACTACTCGTGCTCTCCTTCTCTCTTCTTCCTGCCCTGAAAACTTTTGGGGGGAAGCTGCCCTCACTACTGTCTACACTATCAATTGTGCTCCTACCCCTGTCATCCATAATCAAACTCCCTTTGAACGTCTGCATGGCACTCCCCCTCCATATACTAATCTTCGGGTTTTTGGCTCTGCCTGCTTTGTTCTACTTCAATCTCATGAACACACCAAGCTTGAACCTCGTTCTCGTCTTTGTTGCTTTCTTGGTTATGGAATTGAACATAAAGGCTTTCGCTGTTGGGACCCTCTCTCTAAACGTCTTCGTATCTCCCGCCATGTCGTTTTCTGGGAGCACAAAATGTTTTCCTCCCTTTCCTCCTTTCACTTACCCGCACTTTCCACCAATGTATTGTTTACTAATCCTTCCATAGATATCTTCTCTGATGATTTTGATACAGGTTCCTCCTCATTGAGACGCCCTTGCTCACTCCAACTCCCGACCAGACTGCTCTCCCTGAAGGTCCACCTCTCATTTCACCACCTCCTTCTCCACCGGTTCTTCCTCCCACCGATCCTCCTACGGGTCGCCCACACCGGGTAACTCAACCTCCTATCCATCTTCGTGATTATATTGTTGGATCTGCTGCCTTTTCTACTTATGAACCTACCTCCTATCGTGAGGCTTGTACTAATCCTCTTTGGCAGCAAGCTATGACTGATGAACTCCAAGCTTTGGACAAAACTCATACTTGGGATATTGTTGATCTTCCTCCTGGCAAAACTGCAATTGGTTGCAAATGGGTTTACAAAATCAAGACTCATTCTGATGGCTCTATTGAACGCTACAAAGCTCGTCTTGTTGCCAAAGGTTTCAACCAGGAATATGGGATTGATTATGAGGAAACCTTCTCCCCTGTTGCTCGGCTTACCTCTGTTCGCAGTTTACTTGCTGTTTCTGCTGCTCGCCAGTGGGAGCTTTTTCAGATGGATGTCAAAAATGCTTTCCTCAATGGTAATCTTCTTGAGGAGGTCTACATGCAACCTCCACCTGGGTCCACTTTTCCTCCTCATAAGGTTTGCAAACTACAGCGTGCTCTCTATGGCCTCAAGCAAGCACCCCGCGCCTGGTTTGCTAAATTCAGTTCTACCATTCATGACTTTGGGTTCACCTCTAGCTCCTATGACTCTGCTCTTTTTATACGGACTACTCCTCATGGTACCACTCTTCTCCTTCTGTACGTGGATGACATGATTATCACTGGCAATGATGCAGCTGGTATTCTCCAACTCAAACGTTTTCTCCACCGACAGTTTGAAATGAAGGACCTTGGTACTCTTAACTATTTTTTAGGCCTTGAAGTCTCTTATGATTCCACTGGTTCTTATTTATCTCAGGCCAAATATGCATCAGATCTTCTGGCTCGTGCTGGTCTTACCGATTGCAAAACTACCTCTACTCCAGTTGATCCTCAGATTCGTCTCACTCCTCTCGATGGGGATCTCCTCAATGATGCTACTCTTTATCGCCAGCTCGTCGGTAGTCTTGTCTATCTCACCGTGACTCGTCCTGACATTGCATATGCTGTTCACATTGTAAGTCAGTACATGTCGGCTCCTCGCACTCCCCACTATACTGCTCTACTCCACATCCTTCGATACCTTAAAGGCACTCTGTTCCATGGCCTTCACTACTCTGCTTCCTCCTCTCTTGAACTGCGTGCCTTTTCTGATGCTGATTGGGCTGGGGATCCTACGGATCGACGCTCCACCACGGGATTTTGTTTCTTCTTAGGGGATTCTCTTATTACTTGGCGTAGCAAGAAACAATCCCTCACTGCTCGTTCTAGCACCGAAGCTGAATACCGGGCTCTTGCTGATACTACTCAGGAACTTCTCTGGCTTCGTTGGCTCCTCACTGATATGGGTGTTTCATCTTCTGGCGCTACCTCTCTTTATTGTGACAATCAGAGCGCCATTCAGATTGCTCACAATGATGTGTTTCATGATCGCACAAAGCATATTGAGATTGATTGTCATTTTATTCGACAGCATGTTACACGTGGTACTGTTCATCTTCTCCCTATTGCTTCTGCCAATCAACCTGCTGATATTTTCACTAAGGCTCATCCTTCTGGACGCTTCCGTGATCTTGTTTCCAAACTCAACTTGGTCGATGCCTACCCTCCTTGAGTTTGCGGGGGGCTGTTAATATCTGTTACTAGTGTTAATATCTGTTACTAGTGCTTCAGTCTACAAGTGCTCCATGCAAGTGCTCCATCCATTAGCAAGCAAGTGCTCCACTCCATTAGTGCAGCAAGCAAGTGCTCCACAAGAAGCCAGTGCTCCATTTAGACCTAATGCTCCATTAAGTTAGTGATCCATTTAGGTTAATTTAATTCCTCCATTGTATCTCATTCTCCCTATAAAAGAGAGTTCATTCTCTCCATTGTAAACACACAATATACACAATTATACAGAGCATTCAGTCTCTTTCTCTTCTCTCTATAACTCTCACAGTCAATGTAGAATGTTGTTGCTAGCCAATATTCTTAAATCCAGATACCAGGGCAAGAAGTTGTATAGCATTCTCTTTGAAACAAAAATACAATAAAAGGAATAAATATCATCATACACAAGCGTATTCACTCATAAAACAATTCAATGAGGATTTATGGATTTACCTCTAAAGCGTTGGTCACGGTAGGAATAGCTGTTTCATTCATTGCTCCTTCTGCCTACATATTATTTATAAAAAAATAAAAAATAAAAGTTCGTTATGGCATAGAAGCACATCTGGATATAACAGACAAATGCAAATAAATATAACATAGAACAAGATCATCATGTTCAAATAATTGCTTGCTTCTAGAAATTCCAAAATCAGGCCATAAAAGTAGGATTTTGTTAACGAGACTCGTTAAAAAGTTTGAAATATTTGAAACTTCATAAAAGTACGTGTCATAAAAAAATGTACAACTATTTTAAACTTTGTTCATCAATACCTTAAAGGCAACCGTTAACAAGTTACAAGACCCATAAAAGTAAGATTAAAGGTCTTAAAACAAAAGCTGAAGCCATTTTATATACAGAAGAATGTAACCTTGCACTCTTAGTTCCAATTGGTTCTATTAAAAGGATTTTTTTTTTTTTCCGGCCCTGTAATTTTTATAAGCAAACATCATGCTAACTTCACAAAGAAATTAAAACACACAGCCACTAAATCCAACTACAAAACATCCCAAATTTTGCCAAAATTCAACATTGTCACTGCATTAGAATCATGAGAAAACATGTAATGATGCCCCTACAATTGCAGAGTTGTTATGGAAGTTTCATAAAATTGTCTACTGCAGAAGATATACAAAAAATTTGAATCGTGAATATAGTCACAATCAAAGAAACACAAAAAGGGCTCGAGTACCTGAAAGAACATGGTGAGGATGTCGGAAGGCGAGACCGGAACAGAAACTGGCTGATCAGTCATCGTCGTCGATGCATCTTCTGGTGCTTTGATTTCTTCTGTGTTGTTGTTGTCAATGTTATCAACTTCTTCTGCTGCTTCTTCAGGAATTTGGGTATCTTCTTCGGCGACTGACGTCACAACAATCGCTCTCCGTCTTTGCAAGTACTTGTTGTTGCTCATTACTAGTGCCGAAGCAGGGTTACCATTGACATTGTTGCCATGGACTTGAATTTGAAGCACTCGAAGCGAAATGTTCGACGAAGAAGAAGAAGAAAGAGTACGAGATTTGGGTCTGTAAATCGAACAGAGAGTGGAAAATCCAGAGATGATTGTGGCCATTGTTTCTTCTTCAATTCATCATCCGAAAGATAGAAGGGTAAATTGGCCTTTTTATAGTTCCCTTATCTACAAAAACATTCTCTCATTTATTTATTATTATTATTTTTTTTTGGTAGATTTTTTTTTTTTTTTTAGATTTGATTTTTTTGGTAGAATTGAAATTTTAAATTAAGTAACGCTATAAAAATCAAAATTTTCTTACTTACATAAATTGGTCTAATAACATTATTTTAATGGATAATATTTTAAATTTCAAAAAATTTAGATATGATTCTAGCAACATTATTTTAGCAGATTATATTTTAAAATTTAAAATTTTATCAGTGTATGTAACATATGCTAGCAAATAAAGTTGGCAAATTGCAAATTGTATAATTAGGATATTTTATGATTTTAGTATGGGTAAACTACCAATAGTTTCTAAGTCTTATTGAAAATTATTCCTAATAAAGTGTCGCTAAAAATATTTTTTTGTGACTGTTTTTTTGCATGCATCCCTAAAAATTGATAATTAATAATTTTTTTTGTCATGATTTTTATAAACTGTCACTAAAATTTATAATTAGTGACATTTTTTCTTGATAAATTTTTTAAATTATTGTTAAAACCTTAAAATCAGTAACTTTTTTTATGACAATTTTTTCAAACAGTTGTTGAAAATTAACAATTTGTGACGTTTTCTAATAGTATTTGATAAAAAATATTGTTAATTATTATAGGACCTATTAAACAATAAGTTCACCTATTAAAGACCTACACATAAGTCTCCCTTTTAGTATTACGTGGAAAAAAAAATTATTATTTTTATCATGAAAAAATTATGAATTCCATGATTTATTTATTTATTTTTAGATAGAATGAATTCCATGATTTATATTATGAAAATTCTGCGAACAACATTAACCAATTTATGTTAACATCACTCTGTTAGGCATGAGAAAACTATTAATAAATTTTAATAGTTGGACTTAATTCCCATTAAATTTTATTAAAAATAAATTATAATAAAATTGTCGATAAAAAATAATAATTATTGGCTTTATTTTATCATGAATTTTATAAATTGTTGCTAAAACTTATAATTAATAACTCTTTTTTGTGACAAATTTTTTAAACTATCACTAAAAATTAAAAATTAATAACATTTTTTTGTGATGATTTTTTTAAACGATCGTTAAAACTTATAATTAATTATATTTTTTGTGATAATTTTCAAATTGTAATTAAAAATTAACAATTATAAACTTTTTTTAATAGTATTTGATAAAAAATTATCATTAATTCTCACATGCCCTATTAGACAATAAATCATCTAATGAAACTTATATATAAGTCTGCTTTAATAAAATTGTTCCAAATTATTAAACGAAGTAATAATAGTATCTCCAGCTCTTTATTAATTTTTTTTATCTAATTTAATTTTAAATTTAAATATAAATTTTAATTTGATATAAACTATCCTAATTTTTTTATCAAATTTTCATCTAAATTTTTAAATTTTTTCTCTTATTCCAAATTTCTTATTTTATCAAATTGACATTTAAAATTAAAAAAATCTCTATTATCTTCTTAATTTTTTGTCAAATTCAAATTTAAAGTTGAATTTTGATTACTTTTGATAAAATAAAAAAAAGAATTGAAGATGTTCTAATAAAGATAGATAACGGCAACATCACTTTGGTTCGATAATACTCACTTTAATCTAATTGCTAATCGCCCACATTTCATGAATAAATGCTGAAAATGCCATATAAATGGACTTGCACCCTACACAGATCCGATCCAATAATTTTTTTAAAAAAACGAATAAATTACATTTCCCATTTTGATCAATAAACTAATTATTCCACCATTTAGTCCCTAAATTTTGAAGTTTTGGTTTTCTGCACCCGAATATATTCCTCTTTACTCTAGGGCCACATTTAAATCCTCAAAAATCAGATCAGTTTAGAACTAGATCAACCAAATTTCCCCACAACCATCAATAATTAAAAAAAATAATCAAGAAAATAAATCTGAGAAATCATTTTTTTTTGGGTAAGTAATCTGAGAAATCATAACCTAGGCCAGAGGTGAAAAATATTATTCTTCTGCACTCAGATTTCAATATTAATTTCACTTGTACATCCAAATTGCAAGCTGCTACAAGCCGGTACACTGACAAGCTAACCTCGCCAGATTCTTCCTAGCATCCTAAAATTACAAAAACAAAGAACTCCCCCCTTCCTCGCATTTTGTTACCCACCAAAATTGAAGTTGGCTCAGGTTTTTTACCTTTGTCCTCCACAAGCACACCTTCTACAATAGTTTAGTAACCGTATCCTGATACAGACAAGAAGGCAATTATTTTAATCAAACTCGTTTCAAAGGAAGCTAAGACACAAATTGAGGGTAAAAACAATGCATGTCCAACTTGTTTTAAATCAACAGCTACTACCTGAATTGTCCATAGGGTTCCCGGCAGCAGCCATTGGCTCAGGCTCTTTGATCTCAACAACCACACAATCTGACATCAAGAAAGTTTTAGCCACCGAAGCTGCATGCTCCAAGCAACATCTGACCACCTGAATCAGCCAGCACAACACAACAGAATTTTTCTTTTAGTTCACCTAGCCTGCTAACTTCACAAAAAGCATGAGCTAGAGTAGTTTGAAAAAGTAATTACCAAAATAGTGGTCCAAAAATAAAATATATCTAACACTATCCAACAACAGGTACAGACAATGGATGAACCAACTCCACCAACCTGAATGTCGAGCTATATATATTGAGAAGCCATTGCACTCCTCATAATTTGAAGATGAAGAATGAAATGGTTATATGATAAGACTGATCCACTAATTGAATCATGTCTGGAGCATGTATGTGCCAGTGCTTTAATATAACAAAATTCAAAAACCTTGGGACCACCTAAGATTGGGAATATAACTTGATTCCAAATTTCCACTGAACTACTGAAGTTAGTGCAATATAAACATATTTAAATGCATAAAACATATTGTCTGCTAAAGACAAATACGTCCACCAGTATGATCCAAACATGCTATGCCTTGAAGAAAAACCCCAACAAATACCGAGTTCCACTCTTTGGAGGAAGCAGATATCAATCTATTCTTACAGGTATTCCATAGTCCAACTGTTTAGGAAACACTAAGTTGCCTTCAGACCTCCAAGTTTATCAACTAATTTCTCACACCACCTGTGAGATAATTTTAAACATGTCCTGCCTTAAGATACTAACTACATGCAACCAAAAAAATTACTGTTTGCCATATTTCACCTTGGTTGGATCAATTATTCCAGCAGCCATCAAATCCTCATAGTTTCCAGTTGCAGCATTGTATCCAAATTTTGGGTTGTCACTGGAGAGCACCTGAAGAAAAAAAAAATCACATAAAATGACCCAACATAAAACTTGACATCTTAATGACATAATGATATAATTAAATACCTTCTCACTGACAACACTTCCATTAACGCCAGCATTCTTGGCAATTAACTTCAGGGGGTAACTCAAAGCTCTCTTAACTATATCTGCTCCAACCTGCAAAATGCTCAAGTTCAATTAGCAACATGATAACCAAAGTTATTATCAATCCTTCTTGCTCAATACAAAATGCTCCAATGATTCCCAGCAGCAGTGGATGCCTATACCCTGCTCCCGGCCTACAGCAACAATAATGCTTGAGACCACTAATTAGAGCTACCACTAATGATGTGGCAGTGGGTCCTACCCACTGCCACAGTGTGTGCTGTGCCTTGTTTTTTTTTTTTCTTTTTTCATTTTTCACCTCACTAGTGGTGGATTTAGAGCTCATTATTTAGAGCTCTAAATCATTACTGACGGCATCAAATGATGGCCATGATAGTATTCTAGGACGCCAAATGATGGCCATGATAGTATTGAGTAATCCTAGCTAATGGGGTGAGTGCAAGAGGAGACATAGGCAGACCAAGGGTTAGGCCATGCTACTACTACCACGTGGGAGTGACTGACCAAAGGCACACTAGTTAAGAATTGCTCCTAATTGCTCCTCGACATATCTTATAGGAATGAAACATGAAGGCTATGGTCAAACAAGAGCTTGTTTGGGTGAGCCAAAGGGCACCGAGACATGGCAATACCGACCAGCTCTATGACTCGGGCTCTTCATACTTCGACTCATTCACTTTGTGCTTTGGCTTGCAACTAGGGCGCCAAACATGCTAGTGGACCAAGCAGCCACACTTGGTGGACTATATATCCCAACTTAGGTTGGCATATAACCCCCAATTAGTCCACTTGGGAACATTATGGTGCCTCATAAGGACTGCCACGATGAGATGGCAACACCAAGGTAGCAGTGACATGGCGTCCATACCATAGGTCTCGCTACATAGCGAAGGCATCGCAAACTTAATTATAAGACTATATTCGACCAGTAGATATATCCAAGGCAAATTACAACATAAAATCACCTTTTCCTCATCATTATCAAGGCTCTCCTTAATGCTATCAACTTTTGAAGCAAGCCTCAACAGAGTGCATCCACCACCAACAACAATACCTTCTTCAACAGCTGCCTGAAAATCAATACCAATGTCTATGTTAGAACCTGTTGTCATTTTACCTACAAAACTGAGGAGAAACTACATATATGAATTGAAATCTATGGCCTCGTGAAGGAACTTGCCTTTGTTGCATTAAGAGCATCTTCTACTCTCAATTTCTTCTCTTTGAGCTCTGTCTCAGTTTGTGCTCCAACCTTCAAAATTTAATAGGAAATCAGTACACATCACAAAACAAAAATTTATTTCATAAACCACCAAACTGAACTGATCGAGATCAAATGATGAAAACTGAAAGGTAACCTGAATGACAGCAACACCTCCAGACAGTTTTGCTATTCTTTCATTAAGTTTTTCCTTTTCATAATCTTGCTCTGCAACCTGCTTAAAGCAACCACACACGGTCAGCAGCATTGACAACTATGCATGCATACAGACATACACACATGGAGAGAGAATCCAACCTCTATGAGGTTTCTAATCTGGGAAACTCGTTTATTTACTGCTTCCTGAGTACTCCCATCGCCAACAATTGTCGTCGAATCCTTGGTGAGCACAACCTTAGCAGCATGACCCA
The DNA here is from genome assembly GCA_030407325.1 of Camellia japonica. Lineage (NCBI taxonomy): Eukaryota > Viridiplantae > Streptophyta > Magnoliopsida > Ericales > Theaceae > Camellia > Camellia japonica. The sequence continues at coordinate 3,234,350 of JAPPVO010000002.1, forward strand.
GGACTTCTTTATCTGCTTTGTCTAAGGTAAGCCCAACCTCCTCTCTGATAACAGTCCCTGTAGATCAAGAAGAAAAAAACCACTTTAACATGAAGAAGAAACAAGCAGACAACCCCAAGAACACTCCTATTTACAGTTATGAAGAAAAGAAACTTTAGAGGATGCAGTGGAAATAGAGGAAAATGGAGATTTGAGCAAATATTCAAGTTATATATGACAGAAAAAAGAATGAACTCTGACCTCCAGTCAGAATCGCAATGTCATCAAGGTACTGGCTCTTTCTTTCTCCAAATCCAGGAGCTTTTAGAGCGGCAATCTTCAGTGCTCCTCTAAGCTTGTTCACAACAAGAGTTGCCAACGCTTCTTGCTCAATATCTTCTGCAACTATTACAATTGGGTATCCACCTCTGATAGCATCTTCCAGGACGTTAATAAGATCCCTTGCATTTGTTATTTTCTTGTCAACCAGTAGCAACTGCATGAACATCAAAAGAATAATTAAACCAAAAAAACAAAAGAACATAATATATTAGATGGAAATGCCTTTCTTTACAACTTCAAGATATATACCCAACATCCCTACCTTGCAGTTCTCAAATTCAACTGCCATTTTCTCACTATCTGTGACAAAGTAAGGTGAAATATATCCGCGATCGAATTGCATCCCTTCAACAACATAAAGACTGTTCTCGGCACTTTTACCCTCTTCAAGGGTCACCACACCCTTCCGACCCACTTTACTCATGGCTTCAGCTATCATATTTCCTACTTCGTAGTTGTTTCCAGCACTAACTGCAGCAACATCTGCTAGTTCACTGTCTTCTACCTACAATTTCATATTGCACTACATAAGTACGAGACTACTAGGAGAAATTGGGTCCAGATTTTAAACTTTTTAAATAAGCCTATCCCAAAAAATTATGAATATTTACAGCAGCATTTATAATTTCAATCTCAAGCCTTAATTACTAAACCCATTTGTGAAAGCACTTTCCATTACCTCTTTAGACATCAGCTTAAGCTCTCCAACCAAAGCTTTTGCTGTCTTCTCAATACCTCTGGTAATCAGAACAGGGTTCGCACCAGCTGCTACCACCTGAAAAAGTAATACCACTTAATAAGTTTGATAATGCCAGAATCACTCGTCAGTGTGCTCTTTGGAATTCAAAGAAAGAAATACAGCATGAAATTTCCGTGCAGACCTTGACACCCTCAGCGATAAGACCTTGTGCAAGAACAACAGATGTTGTCGTCCCATCTCCAGCCAAGTCATTGGTCTTGGCAGCCGCTTGTCTGACCAATTTAGCACCAATATTCTCTACTGGATCTTCCAACTCAACCTAGAAAAAAATTAAGTATTTACCGTCCATTAGGGCCTCCAATATCAAATATTGACAGGAAATTATTATTAAACTCAGTTATAGAAAATCAGACAAAATTCAGATTGAACAACTTATTTGAGCCATTAAATAATTGCAAACTTCAATGAGGACGATGAAGCACATAAACCATGGCCATGACGGTTTCCACTGTTTATTGGCTTCATAAAGTATAAAAAACCTATGCTCTGAACTCTCAAACAATTCAAGGCTTCTAAAATACTTGTTTCCAAAATGAGTATAGTAAGATCAAGGGAATACTTCAAGCCATGGGTTATTCATAACAATAGAAAACTAATTACTACCATTAATTGCAACAAAGTATACCTCTTTGGCCACGGTCACTCCATCATTAACAATTTTTGGGGAGCCATATTTACTCTCTAGAACAACATTCCTGCCCTTGGGACCAAGAGTAACCCCAACAAGATCTGCAAGCTTGTTCACACCACTCTGACACCAAAAAAAGACAAAAGCATTGTTAAAGATAGCATGCGCATTATTAAACTTCATTATAATATGAAACCTCAACTCATGAAGAGACTCACTTGCAGCTTCTTAATAGCTGACCCATCCTTGTTGAAATACAGATCCTTCGCCATGGCATTTATTCTGGGTGAACGTGTTCTACGTAGAGCAACATTTTGTCTCCTACTAAACGAGCCCGAAGATATGGAACTGAAAGATGATAACTTGTCCAAAGAAGTAGTAAGTTTCTTATCTGTCACACGAGCACTTGGCGCAGCCAAGGAGCTAACCGAAGACATGCCAGCCAAAGTTGATGCCATTTATTCTTTAAAATCTGATTGAAAAATTCAACATTAATCTTTCCCCAGTGTTACTTATCAAAACAAAAACAAAAACAAAAAAACATTTAAAAATCCTTCTGTAGAGAAAGCAATCAACTTCTATTTCAAATGATGAATCATTATCCAGAACAAATAATAAATATCAATTACACTATAAATACAAAAAATTCTCTTTAGCAGTGTAGTAAAAAAATTCCAGAATGAAGCTCCTACACTACTCAACAATAGCAATCTATCTACATCTTAAATTATTGCCAATCTCACAAAAAAAAGGTTGCCAAAATATTAGTTTCAGCAATTAAACAGATAAATAGTATATGAAATAGCTGTCTTCACTACACAGTTACATAAAAAGCCATATCTATCTATATATTTATAGAATTCAAAGAAGTGAAATCAAATTCTTTCACAACAAAAAGTATCACTCTAAAGCACACAATTGACTCTATCTATTTCCATTTCTTTACTTCTAGTTCTAGAGAGAGATTTTTCTTAGCCAACAAACAAAAAAACAAAATATCACATTATAGGAACGCGAATTGAAGAACAGAGAGCTTTACCTAAAAGAAGAGGAGGGTACGCGAATCGCAGAAACAGTGACGAGAGGCAGCAGCGAACATGAACTGAGAATGAAAGGTTAGGGTGGGTGGGGGTTGAGCGAGATTAGGTTTATAGAAGGGAGATGAATTGACGGTCCCTTTTGCTCTTGAAGCTTCCAGTTCATCTTAGCCGTTCGATTGGATCATATTGCCGTTTTGTTTGTCGCACCCGGAACACTCTAGAACTTTTGTTTTGTTTTTTTATTTATTTATTTATTTTTAAATTGCGTAGAACAATTACAAATAAAATATGGGAATTTTTTTTTAAAAATCCCTAATAATTATAATTTAGAATGTAAAAGATACTAATAAAAGGAATGATGTCTCAGGTCCCTCAACTAATAACGTGTGCTTTTTATTTACTTCTTAGATCAAAATACCCTTCACAATCAACGGGAAACTTGAACTACATTCCGGCGATTGATCAATTCCACACTTCACATTTAACCATCTTTATGAGCAAGAGAAGAGCAAAATTAGGATTTTCGAATCATCTTCACTATCGACATTAGAGTTTCATCATCTTCTGTGAAAATTTTTTCCATTCCTTCCTCACAAATTTCTCTGACTCGTTTTCACTGTTCATCATCATCACAGTTCATCTTCATCACAGTATATCTTCATCTGTCACAATCCAAACCCACCCTTAAAAGTTTGGTCCTTGACCAGTTTGTACTTAGGCCTCAAAACAAAATTTCAAAATAATATTTATTTAAATACGGGGCTTTAAGCGGAAGCAGACAAATTACAGAACGTCCATTGAGCGGTGTTTATATGTCAAGATTTTAAATATACACAATTTATTCATATCTACATAACACTTGTCCACGTTATAAGTATATACAAGGAGTTAGCAACCAAAAGTTTACATATTACTCAAGGGTTTAACAAAAGCCACCAAAACTAGACCAAACATGTGACATCAAAAGAAACAAATAAAAAGCTTCAATTGCGGAGGCTGAACACAATAGACCCACCCAAAAAGGCTCTTGAAGTTGACCTAAGGTTGTCCTCCAAGTTGATCACCTACATAAACATATATAAAAACAAAGTGAGCAGGGCTCAGTGATTAATAATAATGCAAAGAGGTTCGAGAGGATAGACATATGTCTTGGATAATATTTATCTAACGTTTACATGGTCCTTTCGTCATATTCCAAACGGCCTAAGGCCCAACATAATACAAAACGGTCTCGAGCTCAACATGATACAAAACGGCCTCGGGGTATCAACAGCTGTTCTGGGTTTTATAGGGTAGATGGAATATCAACATGTCTCCATCTCCCTTGGCCTTAAAGCCACTATTCATAACAAATCATATCATGGTAGGGTAAGCAGAACATCGACATGTCTCCACCTCCTTCGGTCTTAAAGCCATCATATATAACGAAAACAGAACGACCTTAGGTCCATTTCATATGTCATTGCTCATATTTGTATCAGTACTCAATCATTTCCATTTATCTAAATTTATTTACCGTATGCCACTTACAAACAAAAATGTATAAATCGTAGCACCATTTATCCCAAATATGCTATTCGCAATCATAATGCATAAACTATAGTATATTTTATCTCGAACGTACTAAGTACAATCAAGGTACATAATTCATAAACAGAAATACGAAAATAAATATATATATATCATTACACTATTATTATTCACAGTGGTTTAGACAAGCAGCGGTCTCTTTCTGCAAGTGACCTACACGTAGCACACATACACAAACGGATAAATAATGTATTCTTTCCTTAGTTTATCTTTTTAATCTTTTGTTCGATTCGTTTACCTCTTATTCACTTCCAAATATTTTAAAGGGATCAGATAAACACATTAACAGTTTCAGAGGGTCAAAAAGAGATAACAAAAGTGGACAGAATTGCTCCCAATTACCGCACGTGCGGAAGACCACCACCGCACGTGCCTTTATTTCAGAATGCCAGAGTTGTTTCCCCTATTTCCCGCACATGCGGCTGTGCTTCCCGCACGTGCGGCCATGGGCCTCGCACGTGCGGTCCTAGGCTCTATTTGAGTAGTCCGAAAATCCAGCAAATTCAAGCTTCCTAAACTCAATTCCAAGGGTCAATTCAAGCAAATTTCATTTCAAAACATACTATATGATCATAGTAAACATAAATCTCAAGCTCAATTAGATCATAACTCATTTATTTCATTTTTTTCATCTTTTCATAGTTTATACCACATATCTTCATATATATATATATATATATATACATGAGCTTTAAGCATGCAAAGATGCAAGACTAAAATCAACAATAAGGCAATTGTGATAGAAACTTTGCAGAACATAAACTAAAAACCATTAAGGATTCAATTCTATATATGAAAACTATATGAATTTATACTATACAAAATAAGTGAATACATACCTTGATCCATGATAGTATGAAATCCTCTTGTAAGAAAGAGAAACCTTGAATGGAAGACCTTGATTTTTAAGTTCTTTACTTGTCTAAGATCTTCAAACCACTTCTCTCTCTCTAGGCGATGGGAGCCTTCTTGTGGTGACAACTTGAGTTTTGTGATGGAGAGTGTGGTTTGGGACCTTACACTATTTATACTAGTATTCTTCCCATCAAAGAATCCATTCATTCAATAAACTTCATTAAATAGATTAATGTATCTTATACATTCATGATACATAATGCATCTTCTATATTAATGAATTTATTAGATAGATTAATGTATCTTACATATTCATAATAGATACATAATGCATCTCTAAGATTCATTCATAATGAATCTATTACATTCAATGCATTGACATTATCTCCATTAGTCTTCTATACATTATATATAGGTGCATTCATTAATGATTAGTCACTATCTAATTGATGTACATATATCTTACTTAATAAGATGAATCTAGTATAATCATGCATAAGCCACATTAAGCCATATTTAGGAAAAATTCTTACAATCTCCCACTTGGTTTGCATGATTATATTACGTCACTAGATTATCATAATATGGCCAACGTTCTCCCACTAGAAGATTGCACCATCACTATTAGATTTTGTTCAATGAAATTATTAGCACCAAATCATTGTAGTCAGTGATTTACACATTGATTAAGACTGTACAATGGTTATAGTGTTAATATTTTCCATCAACATGAATAAGTGAATCTTAAATCATAGAGATGACATTAGCAACATAATGGTGATTAATGCTAATTCATCTATAACGGTCCCGTTGTTTACATCTTCTTCTAAACTGTGCACAAGTATGAAGAATGAAAACAACAAACATAATCATTACTAACAGAAGATGATTATAACATAACATTTATCACGAACATAATACATTCATTTCAAGTCTAAACATGATAAACTTTCTACTAAGCCCATGCGCGTAACATGTTCTTGAAAGAGCTTAGGTGTGAGACCTTTAGTTAAAGGATCTGCTAACATGAATGTAGTACCAATATGAGAGATGGAAACAATCTGATTCAAAACCCTTTCTTTAACAACTAGATACTTGATATCAATATGTTTTGATCCTCCTGAAGTTTTGTTATTATTGGAGAACCACACAGCAGCATCATTATCACAGTAAATCTGTAAGGACTTCGAAATTGAATCGACAAGTTGTAATCCATATATGAAATTCTTTAGCCATACTACATAGCATGTGGCTTCATAACATGCTATCAACTCTGCCTCCATAGTGGAAGAGGCTGTCAAAGACTGCTTATGACTCTTCCATGAAATGGGTCCATTAGCAAGCATAAAAATGTACCCAGAAGTGGACTTTCGAGTGTCTTTACATCCAGCATAATCAGCATCTGAATAACCAACCACTTCAAGGCTGTCTGTTCTTTGATAAGTGAGCATGTAATCATTAGTGCCTTGTAAATATCGCAACACTTTCTTAACTGCTTTCTAATGATCAAGTCCGGGATTGCTTTGGTATCGACCAAGCATACCAACTACAAATGCTGTGTCAGGACGTGTACAAACTTGAGCATACATAATGCTCCCAACTATAGAGGCATAAGGAATTTCTTTTATTTGTTCCCTTTCTAAATTATTTTTGAGACACTGAAATTCACTAAATTTATCACCCTTAACTATATAGGGGCAACACTACTTGAACAGTTCTGCATGTTGAACCTTTTAAGAACCTTTTCGATATAGGCTCTTTGGGACAATCCTAAAATACCACAAGACCTATCTCGGTGAATTTCTATCCCAATGACAAAAGAGGCTTCACCAAGATCTTTCATTTCAAAATTTCTCGTAAGGAATTTCTTTGTCTCATATATCATTCCCAAATTATTGCTAGCAAGCAATATATCATCAACATACAAAACTATAATGCAGATATTGCTCCCACTGATTTTAAGGTAGACACATTGATCAACCACATTATCCTTAAAATCCAATTTGGTGAGAACTTCATGAAATTTAAGATACCATTGTCGAGATGCCTGCTTTAGACCATATATGGACTTCTTAAGCCTACAAACCATATTTTCCTTGCTTTCATCCTAAAAACCTTCAGGTTGGTCCATGTAGACCACTTCATGCAAGTCATCATTCAAAAAAGCTGTTTTAACGTCCATTTGATGTAACTCTAAATCATAATGAGCTACTAAGGCCATGACTATTCTCAAGGAATCTTTATTAGAAATAGGAGAATAAGTTTCCTTATAGTCTATCCCTTCTTTTTTAGTGTATTCTTTAGCAACTAATCTGGCCTTGTATCTTTCGACATTGCCTTTAGGATCACGCTTGGTTTTAAAAACCCATTTGCATCCAACAGTTTTGGCTCCCTTAGGCAATTCTACAAGATCCCAGACATTGTTGTCTTTCATGGATTTTAACTTATCTTTCATGGCATTTAACCATTGAGTTGCACTTCTATTTTTCATGGCTTGGACATAAGAAACAGAATCATTCTCCAAGCTTATATCACACTCATTTAGGTAAAACCTCATAGTCATCTGATATGGCTGGTTTCTTTTCTCTTTGTGATCTGCGTAAAGGTTGTTCTGCAATTGGGACAACTCATTTTCCAATGTAAGAAATCTCTTGCATACCAATAGGTTCGGGTACTACATTTTCTTGGATAATCGTGGAAGGCGTAAAATCACGATTTTCCTCCAAAGAAATATTTTTGAGATTCATACTCCCACTAATGTTTTCATTCTCTAAGAACACAGCATTTCTAATTTCAACAATTCTTGTGCTATGAGTGAGACAATAGAATCTAAAACCCTTTAATCTCTCAGGATATCCAATGAAATAACAACTTATAGTTCTAGGGTCTAATTTCTTTATTTGTGGGTTGAAAATTTTTGCTTCAGCAGGATAACCCCATACATGTAAATAATTCAAATTAGGTTTCCTACCAACCCACAACTCATAAGGAGTTACATGCACAGCTTTACTAGGAACTCTATTAAGAACATGTATAGCAGTTTTTAAAGCTTCACCCCACAAGTAATCTGGCAAAGAAGAGTTATTCATCATGCTTCTCATCATGTCCAAAAGAGTACGGTTTCGTCGCTCAGCTACACCATTTTTCTCAGGTGTACCAGGCATTGTGTAATTAGCGACAATACCATTCTCAGCCAAAAATAAAGCAAAAGCACTTGGATTTTGACCCAACTCAATGAATCTACCATAATATTCACCACCTCTATTAGATCTTACACTTTTAATCCGTCTGCCAAGTTGATTTTCAACTTCAGCTTTATAGAGTTTGAACATATCCTGATTTTTCATGAATAAGATACACATAAGTATACATAGAAAAGTCATCAATAAAAGTAATAAAATATTTATGTCCAGAAATGGTTGGAACAGTAAAGGGACTACATATATCAGTATGAATTGTGTCTAATAATTCAGTAGTCCTAGTAGCACCATTTTTCTTTGTCTTTGTGTATTTTCCTTTAATGCAATTCACACAAGTACTAAAATCAGAAAAATCAAGTGAACTTAAAATTCCGTCTTTAATAAGACGTTCCATCCTTTCTCTTGATATGTGGCCTAAGCGCTTATGCCACAACATGGATGAATTTTCATTCACTCGCTTTCTCTTTTTATTTACCAAGTCGTTTACATTAAAGGATAAAAGAGATTGTGCATAAGTGGAATCTAAATTCAATGAATAAAGATTACCATATAAAGTACCAGAACCAATCATATGAGAATTCTGGAATAAAGAGACTCTATTATTTCCAAACTTAAATTCATAACCACAGGAATCAAGTTGTGAAACAGAAATTAGGTTTCTAGTGAAAAGAGGAACATAAACTGTGTTTACTAAATCTAAAATGAAACCAGAGTCTAAAATTAGATGGAGGGTGCTAATAGCCTCAGCGTCCACTTCTATTCCATTCCTAACCGTAATGGTTCGTTCTCCTTTATTTAGTTTCCGACTTGTAAGGTATCCCTGCATGGAATTTGTTATGTGAATACTTGCACCAGTGTCAATCCACTAAGAATTTGGTAGAACATCTACTAAAAAGGATTCATAAGACACAAAGCATTGAGTGTTACCTTTTTTGTCCAACCAACTTTTAAAACCTGGACAATTTTTTTTCTTATGTGATCTTTCTTTCGACAGAAATGGTATCGAATCTTATTTTCTTCATTAGCCTTGTGAGTTTCATCATTTGCATTCTTCTTCTTCTTACTTTTGCCTTTCTTGAAAATCTTTTTGGTTGGACCCAAGGTGGTAAGGTGAGCCATATCAGACTTTTCAGCTTTAAGCCTCTCTTCTTCTTGAACACACATGGCAATTAACTCACTCATCTTCCACTTATCTTTCTGCGTATTATAATTGATCTTCAAAGGACCAAATTGCGCAGGAAGAGAAGTCATAATGAAATGAACACGAAAACCTTCAGAAATTTCCATGTCCATTCCCTTTAATTGAGAGGCCATGTCATTCATCTTTAAGATATGTTCACGAACACCACTCAAACCATCATATTTCATTGTCATCATTTTAATCATGAGAGTACTAGCAAGGGATTTGGAAATTCCAATGAATTGTTCTTCAATAGATTTCATATAGCTCATTGCATTTTTAGAAACAGGGATTGTTCCTTGAATTGCAGGCGTAATTGAGCCTTTCATAATCATTAGACTTAAACGATTAGAGCGTTCCCATTTTTCATATAAAGCCATGTGTTCCTTATAACTTGTATCATTAAGTTTTGTAGGAGCTGGCTCTCTTAGTGCATAGTCTAAATTCATAATTTCCAAAACAATTCCAATTTGTTCCTTCCATTTCTTAAAATTAGTTCCACTCAAAGCTTCAATACCAGACAAGTAACTATTAATTGCAGTAGGATTCAATGCTGCAAACACATAATATCCATTACATAATATAATCAAGAAAACTACTTTTCACATGTCATAAAAATAACACCACAAGTTAAATATATCTAACTATAAAACATAATTAGTTAGATACAAAATCAAGTTATCCTTCTGTTGGGAAGAATAACAATATATTTTAACAATTCATAAAAGTAAATAAGATGACTAATAAAAATAAACAACATAAAATAAAATAAAATAATCATTAAGACCGTAACGAGTTTATTACCGTTGGGCAGAAAAACTCAATGTCTCTTATTTTATTTTATTAACTAAAGCACGTGAGAAGTTTATCACCATTTGGCAGAAAAACTTATTGCTATATTTATTATACTAATCATCTCAGTTGTTCAAACATACATAGTGTTGAACCTCCGTTGGGCTGATCAACAATGTTTCAACTCATAAGGTGTGTAACAAAACATTATAAGTGTATAAAACATTATCTTAATTACCACTTGTTCAACAATTTTCAATTTTATTTTAATATCAATAGAATAAAAAATTGGCCAAAAATAAAAATAAAATTGGACAAGTGTAAATCAAGGTTTTGCACTTGTTACACAAAACATCATCATAAAATGAAATTCATAATTATACGTTTCATGCATCAGAATTGAAAACCATGGCTCTAATACCAATTGATAGAAAACTTTGCAGAACATAAACTAAAAACCATTAAGGATTCAATTCTATACATGAAAACTATATGAATTTCTACTATACAAAATAAGTGAATACATACCTTGATCCATGATAGTATGAAATCCTCTTGTAAGAAAGAGAAACCTTGAATGGAAGACCTTGATCTTTAAGTTCTTTACTTGTCTAAGATCTTCAAACCATTTCTCTCTCTATAGGCGATGGGAGCCTTCTTGTGGTGACAACTTGAGTTTTGTGATGGAAAGTGTAGTCTGGGACCTTACACTATTTATACTAGTATTCTTCCCATCAAAGAATCCATTCATTCAATGAACTTCATTAAATAGATTAATGTATCTTATACATTCATAATACATAATGCATCTCTAAGATTCATTCATAATGAATCTATCACATTCAATGCATTGACATTATCTCCATTAGTCTTCTATACATTATGTATATATCGGTGCATTCATTAATGATTAGTCACCATCTAATTGATGTACATGTATCTTACTTAATGAGATGAATCTAGTATAATCATGCATAAGCCACATTAAGCCATATTTAGGAAAAAATCTTACAAATTGCTCATAATCTAAGTTAATATAACTCAAAACATGAGAATCAACTCTTTAATTAATTGAATCCAAAGATCACATGCTCAATTTCATGGAATATATCCAATCAAGACCATAATTCATAAACCCTAACTTCAATGAGTGTAAAGCTTTATCTTAAGACTTGATTCTAACCAATTTAAGGAAGATTAAGAGAAGTTTAACAGATTTTCATTTACTTTGAACTATATTCTTGATTCCCCCTTACAATTTCTCAAGTCTTCCAGCTTTGATTTGTGCTCTCTTCTTCTTCTCATTTTTCTTTTCTCTTCTCTTCTCTTCTTTCTCTCTCTTGGATGACTCTCCAGATTTTTCCACTCCCTCCAAATGAGAGAAGATGAACTCAAAAGGCTTTTAGTACATATATATGTATATGGCTAAACATGCTTATCAAACACTCCTTAGCGAATCAGACTGAATCAATTTTCAATTAAACCTCTTAAAAAGGTTTTAAAACTCCCATTAGCACACTCATGTACTCAATTTCAGTTTCTGTACTTATTAAGGTCGTTAATTTCAGTTTCAAAGTGTTAACTCTAGGAGTTTTAACCAAATAAGGCTAATTAATTCATTACGAATCAAATGTTTACAAAACTTCATATAATGTCCTAAAAATCATACTAATCATAACTGTAAAGTCAATTTTGATTTATCGCGCCTCTAAGGCTTTTAATTTTTAGTCCGAAGGTCACAATTCCAACAGGTTTTCTCATAACCGACAAATACAAATTTATAAACATGCAATTTACAAATTAAAACATGGAATTTCATATCTAACACATAATCACACGTACAATTGCTCATATAATGAGGGAATTAAAGTATATGGAGCATTTAAAAAAGTCGGGTTATTACAATATCAGTTCATAATTAGGATTTCATACTTACTCTGGTATGTTTTTCTACAATCTAACAAGTTTTTCTCTAGAAACAGAGTTAATTGCATTTTATATTAGCCTTCTATTAATTAGGATTTCAATTTCGTAATAAAAGCTACATGAATTTGAAAAATATTATCTCTCTGCGTTTTGAACTTATTCTTGAACATTGTTGTGTGATTTTGTCTATAAATTTCTCTAGTTTCAGAATTTCTCTGGCATTTGTTTGATCTACGTTTTTTCTTTGAATTTTCTCTGGCATGTGTATTCCCCATTTGTTTCTGTTTATTCCCCTATTTTCTCTGGCATGGTTAATTTCTCTGTATTTCTCTATGTAATTTTCAAATTTAATTCATTCAAATTTCTCTACTCTATAAATTTCGCTGGCATTTTAATTTTCTCTGGAATTTCTCTGAAATGTGTAATTTTCTCAGACATTTTCATTTTCTATGCTTGCTAAATTTATGTTTCTTTTTTGAATTTTCTCTGACTATATTTTACATCTATATGTAATTTTACTCTATTGTATGTATCTATGTTTCTATGGCATTTATAATTTTCTCTGGCCACATCACTTTTCTCCTTTGTGTGTGTTTGTCATGTTTAATTTTCTCTGATTGTGTCTGTAAATTTCTTTGTCATTTTCATATCATGGAATGAAAATTTTCTTTGACTTGCCATGTTTAATTTTCTCTAGAATGTGATTTTCTCTGTCATTTCATTTTTTGTGCTTGCTAGATTTATGTTTCTTTCTTGAATTTTCTCTAGCTATATTTTACATCTATATTGTTAATCATACTGTTTAATTTTGATAATGTCTAAAATATTATTTGAAAAATTGAATTTTTTAATATACATATTCTATATTATTTGACACAAAATATTATTTGTTTAAAATATATATTATATGATATATTTGTTATAAATATTATTTAAATAGAAATATTTTGAAAATATTACTATTCATGATTTTGAAAAGTTCAGCTGGTCACTATTTACTTTTTGACAAAATGCTAGAGAGCTCTAATTCTATAGCTCTAATTTGAGCTCTAGTGATGTGTCAAAGCAAAAAAAAATGGAAAAAAAAAACAAAGCAAGGTACAAACATCACATCAGAGTGGGTCCCACCTTCCCATTAGAGCTATTTGAGCTCCTATATTAGAGCTCTAAAGCATTTTTGTTTTTTTAAATATGAATATATAAATATATATATATATATATATATATTATTGTAAAAAAGAAAAAGATGAGCTTGACGGTGGGTTTTGCATCGTTGACATATATATATATATATATATATTACTATAATTAATAGAAAAAGTTAGTGCAAAAGTTTGACAAATCCTCATATATATATATATATATATGATATTATATTCAAAAGTATGAATTGAACATCTTGGTGACTTGCCTGCAAAAGTTTGTCAAAGAAATGATGAACAAAGAAAAAATGTGTAAAGATTGACAAAGAAAAATGTGACACATGTGTAGACACCCCATTTTGACCAGTCCTAAGACTTGGGCACTTTGTTTTGACCACCCTCACCAAAAAAAAAAAAAAAATCAAATTGAAATTTTAATCCCAAACCTCATCTCTTTTGGCCAAATTAGTTTATATCATATAGTTTATTACTTTGTAGTATTTTATAATTTTATATGTTTTTATATAATTTGATGTGTGTATATATTTTGAGATGGTGTATTTTAGAAATAAAAAATAACAAAAACAAAACAAAAAAAAAATAGAAAAGAAAAATAGAAAATAAAAAAAAGAAAAGAAAAGAAATTGAATTCAATTTTATATATGTATATGTTTATATATTAAAATATAGATAGAATATATAATGATGAGGTTTTGGGTGGGAAAAATGATAAATTATTTTAAGACATAGTGGGTGGTTTATGTGAGTGGCCTCGTGGGTGAGAAAAACAAAGAGGAGAGTAAGAAAAAGAGGGAGTGGGTGATATAAAAAAAAAAGAAAAGAAAAGAGAGCAGGTGAGAGTGGACAGCTAAAAGAAAAAAAGATAAGAGGGGGGACAGTTTTTCGGTGGAAAGGATTTTAGAGTGAGTGGGGGAATAAAAAATAAGGGGAAGAGAGGTTCTGGAGGACTGAAACAAAAGCCCACACATGCCACAACACTGATCCAGGGATAGAGAGCAAAAGGGAGAATGCATCAGTAGTTCTCTCTCTCGGGGATGGATTAAAAAAAAAAACAAGAAGAGAAATGTTTTAGAGAGAGAGGGGGAAGGAGACCATGAACACACACCCATGCACACTCAACACACGGCATACACACACGGCTGATACACCACCTCTGCCATCACACATGCACACGGACCCAACACACACATGCATCCATAGATAGATCCACACACAGCACACATATCACCCACATACACGACAGCAGTTGGGAGAGGGAGAGGGATACACATGCACTGAACCCACCTCTCTCTCCCTCTTGGCATGCCCATCACCACTCAACACCTACACACTTAGCTTCACAATCCTCGGCTTCCACACCACACGGCACACAGCACACAACACTCACTCAGGCACACACGCATACAGCACACAACACTCACTCAGGCACACACGCACACAGCACGCAACACACCCACACACAGATTAACATACAGCACATTCAACACATCTCTCTCTCTCTCTACAATTGATATAAGCATACACATGATACATGCATGGAGGATAACTAATCTAGCAAACTGACCATGATGGATTCACTCACCAAAACTCTAAAAGCTCTCTCTCTTTGAAGCAGATTCGACTGGATTTCATGCAGGTACACGGCGGAGGAGAAGTGTCCAGTGGAGGAGGTGGCACTGGTGGTGCCGAAAACTGACGATCCAGCAATGCATGATTTCTGGGTTTCAAAGACAGTGTTGATTTGGAGCGCATTGGAGGTCATGGTGAAGCGTTGGTGCCGCAGCCTGGACTGCCATGTGTGATGGTTACTAGAGTTTCATGTTGTTGCAACATGTTGATGTGTATGGGTAAGAAAAATGAAAACAAATGTTTAGAGAGAGAGAAAATGTGGTGAGTTGGAATGAGCGTAATTAGAATTTTATAATTAATTCATTAGTTTAGTTAATGAGTTAGCGTATTAGCATAATTAATTTGTGTAATTAATTAGTTTAGTTCATTAGAAATTTAGAATTAATTCATTAGTGTAATTAAGTAGTTAGTTCTAATTTGTAATAATTAGTTAGAATAGTTAATTAAGTGTGATGTTGTAGCTATCATAGTTAATTGATTTATTTTGTAATAATTAGTTAAGTAATTAGTTAGTTATTTAGTTCATTCGAACCCTCCTGCGCGAGGGCAAACAAACTTGTAATAAGTGTGCGTGTGTGTGTGCATGTCTTCCAACCCCACGTCTTTCTCCATTTTATTTATCAGCTTATGATGGTTAGTTTAGAGGTATCATGTTTAATTTAGCATACTCATGTTTGCATCCACTTGTATTGCATGCACCGGGGCTCGGTCCATCATTTCAATTCGCATTGTCGTTTCAATATTTCTCTAAATACGTGCTTAGACCACATGCGATCAAATCATCTCATATGCCATATTAGTAGCCGAGCCTAGTAAATTGCATATCACATGTGTTGCATTGTCACATTGTACAATTAGGAACCATGCATATTTTCTAACTTTGTTTTGTAGCTTGTTCGAGGGACGTCGGTCAATCTGTGAGTTTTTATGCTTTAGCATCCCATTTGTGTGTGTTTTCTTACTATGTTTAGCATCCTACCATGAGGTTAATTGCTTAAATGATAAACTGTTCGAATGCCTGTGGATGAAGGCTTGTTACTTGAATTGGAATGATTCAACGAATGTACGTTTAAGCCCACTTTGTAGTGGCAAATTCACAAACTTTAAGCCCACTTTGTCAAGTGGCAAATTCAAACCCTTTTCGAAAAACAAACATGAAGTTGAATTGTTCCAATTTGAGCAAACTAGTCTATACTTGTATCCTTCACATAGTAAATTTTAGGATTTATTCAATAATCAGAACATGAACATATAAAGAAAATAAAAAGTCATATCATGGTTTAGTAGAGGCCGATCTTTTGATCGGGTGAGCGGGGGTGCTCATTATTGACCTTCCCCTCTCATACCTAAGGTTCCGAGCCAAGCATCCTTGGTTACGACGAACAGTGGCCTTGGCACCGAGTCATGGGTTTCCTAATTTCCCAAAATATTAGGTGGCGACTCTGAAATTTGATGACGCAGTCCATTTTTGACAAAATTGCAATAAAATGGATTTTTAATAAAAGTTGCCAAATCTGGACTCTCATCTACGTTTCACATTGCACTCGTGAAACTTGAGATCAAAGAGATCTCGAGAGTCTGAACTGTTTAACGCGCGCGGGTACCCCCCGGGCATGTTACAACATGGTGTATTCTATAGCGATCCCGGTTTTCCCTCCGTTGTTTAGTGTATTCCGGACTCGGTTCTGTGGATGGTTGTTGTTGTCTGTATCGCGTTTCCGTCCTTTAATTCTTTGTATTTGAGTTTTGGGATGTGTTCGATAGGTTTGAAACAGGTTGGTTGTATTTAGAAAAAATAGTTAATGCCCAGATTTTGGCCTCTTCGCTCGAGTGGGACTTTTCAGGCTCGAGCGGGCCCTTTTGTATTTGCTCCTCCGCTTGAGCGGGCAGTCTGATGCTCGAGCGGGATTCTTCAGCCTTTAGTATTTTTCGCAGGCCTGCAGAAGCTGGAATTGTGCTTTCGACGCTCGAGCGTCCGTTTTCACACTCGAGCGGGAGTCTGTGTCTGACGCTCGAGCAGGGCGTTCCACGCTCGAGCGGATTGTGTGTATTTCAATCTGAGAAAAAGCTTTTTGAATCACTTTTTTCGGCCCTCTCTCTCTCTAAAGCACTCCAAAACCCTAATTTGAAAGCTTCTCTCTTTAGAATACTCTCTCTCTCCACATTTTGATCTTGATTTAGTGAGACCCAACCCTTGTGTCTTCATTAAAGTGTTGGAGCTTCTCAAGACCTTCATTTCTATCCGAATAGAAGTTGATTTCGCCACCTTTGGAGTTCACCACTTGCTTGGTTTATCTTCTCCTTTGAGCTCCGAAACTTGAGGTAGGGATAACCTACTCCTTTCTATGAGTTTTAACATGAGTATTGGTCATTGTGTATAAATGGTGGTATTTGGGGTTTTTGGTGAAGTTAGGGTTTGAAAGTGAAATTACAAAATAGGCGTTTTCTATTTTTGGGGTCCCAAGTGTATGTCTGGTCCCTAAAATGAGGTTATTGTGTATGATTGATGAAATTTGGCCTTGGGAGCAATATTTAAGAAAATTGAGAGAAAAGCCCTAATTGAAATTAAATAATTAATTGGTATAATTAATTTAGGGAATATGAAAATATGGAATTGGGTTGAAAATCATGAAATTGGGAAATTATGAGATTGAATGGTGTGGTTGGATTAATTTATCACTCACCTATGAAAATGTCAAATATTTATCTGTTTGATAAATTTATTATCTGTTTAGAGATAACTATTTTGGGCTATCGGTGGAGGATAGTCTTGTTTGTTGTAGTCACTGCATGTTGATTAGGGAAAACTGAAACTAATCGACTGAGTTATGTCATTGAGTATGACGGTTTGATTAATACATCGAATATGTGTATCGATTGATCATTGTATATGATAAAGTGTTTAAATACATTGCATATGTATATTTGTGTGGGAAGAGATAGGGGATGTACGTCAGTATGTGGGAGGAGATAGGGGATGTACTCCATTGTTTTGAAGGAGATAGGGGATGGACTCCATTGATAACTAACTTGGCCGGAGTGTTCAGGGTGAAAGTCCCGAAACCTTTTATACATCTGAAAGATGTTGATGATTGAAGTGTTGTAATAATATGAGTTGTAGTCTCATTTGAATTGTTGATAATGAAAGTGTGAATAATATGAGTTGTAGTCTCATGTTGAATTGGGAATCATTGAAATGTTAACAAGATGAGTTGCAGTCTCATTTAAATTATTTGGTTAGATAATGAACCATGTCTATGAATCGGATTGGATAAATAAAGGCAAGTGGAATGAAATATGATGCAATTGTAGTTGAAGTTGGGAAATGCTGTGAGTTGGTTTACAAGTGTTAACCATTTGTCGAATACTAATGTTTTAGTTATTTCTCATATTTGGTTTAGTATATCTCTACTGGGCTTTGGCTCACCCTATGTGGGACACCATTTTCAGGTACAGGTGATATGCCACCTCCAAGGACGTAGCTTGGAAGGTTTAGAAGCTGAAGGCTTATTTTTGTGATTATCTTTGTATTACATGTAATTCAGGCCAAAGGCTTAAATATGTTAAGAGTTAGAACTCTCTTTTGTTGTAACCAAGTGTTGACTTGGAAAGTTGTAAGCCCGTAGGGCATTTATTTTTGTTGTCAACATGTAATACTTTTGTAATGAATACTCTGATAAATGAATATATGTTTATTTCTCCTTTGTCTATTGATGTCATGGATGATTGGTTATGCACTTAATTTTGAGGGCGTTACATATTCATTGAAAACCAAAATAGATGCCTTTTGTTTATCAAAAAGCGTGTCCATATAATCTATGACGTCAGCAAGGAGCGTCCTATCTCCAACTGGTATATTTTTTGATATAAATAGAAGTGTTGTATATGGAGAAAAATCAAGAACTTGAAGAGAAAAATTTTGTGTACTCCAAAATTTTGAGTGTATTGTATTATGTTCTTTCACTTTCAGATCTAAGTGTAGTCTTTGTTCTTACACTTTCATATCTACTCTTTGTGAGAGAATTGTTGTAAAAGAAGGTTGAGTACCTATTATCCTTATTTATTATTTTGTGAAAGAATTTTGTAAGAGTGAGGAATTTATTGTTGAGTGAGGCTCAATAGATAAGAATAAGACCTGTGCAAAATCCACAAGCTTGGTGAAGCCTTGGTGATATATTGATTCCTTTTGATAGTAAAGAAATTCTCAAGGAGATTCTTTAGGGAGTGGATGTAGGTTTGGCGTGTCGAACTACTATAAATCTCAGTATTTGATTTTCTCTTCCTATCTCTCTTACTTTTATATTGATAATTATTGTTTTGTTTTTTATTTGTTAAAATTCTAAATATTGTGTTTATTATTTTTTTATATTGTAAAATTTTTTAGTAACCCACTTCACCCCCTCTTGGGTTGCCTACCTAGGATAGTATATATGTAATTTTTAGTAATTATTCAAAATTTCTCTGTCATGTTTATGTTGCTTTATTTATTTTCTTTGGAAATGGAAATGAACTATGGCTGCATGTATTCCACATTACTTTCTCCCTTGTGTCTGTCTGCCATGTTTTTAATTTTCAGTGTCTCATTTTCTCTAACATTTATAATTTTCTCTAGCCACCTTAGTTTTCTTCCTTATGTGTAATTTTCTCTGAGAATGGAAATGAACTGTGGCTGCATGTATTCTACATTACTTTTCTCTCTTGTGTCTGTTTGCCATGTTTTTAATTTTTAGTGTCTAATTTTCTCTAACATTTATAATTTTCTCTGGCTACCTTAGTTTTCTCCCTTATGTGTAATTTTCTCTGGGAATGGAAATGAACTGTGGCTGCATGTATTCTACATTACTTTTTTTCCTTGTGTCTGTTTGCCATGTTTTTAATTTTTAGTGTCTAATTTTCTTTGACATTTATAATTTTCTCTGGCCACCTTAGTTTTCTCTCTTATGTGTAATTTTCTCTGGGAATGGAAATGAACTGTGGCTGCATGTATTCCACATTACTTTTCTTTCTTGTGTCTGTCTGCCATGTTTTTAATTTTCAGTGTTTAATTTTCTCTAACATTTATAATTTTCTCTGGCCACCTTAGTTTTCTCCCTTATGTGTAATTTTCTCTGAGAATGGAAATGAACTGTGGCTGCATGTATTTCACATTACTTTTCTCCATTGTGTCTATTTACCATGTTTAATTTTCAGTGTCTAATTTTCTTTGACATTTATAATTTTTTTCTGGCCACCTTAGTTTTCTCCCTTATGTGTTATTTTCTCTGGGAATGGAAATGAACTGTGCCTACATGTATTCCACATTACTTTTCTTTCTTATGTCTGTCTGCCATGTTTTTAATTTTCAATGTCTAATTTTCTCTGACATTTATAATTTTCTCTGGCCACCTTAGTTTTCTCCCTTATGTGTAATTTTCTCTGGGAATGGAAATGAACTGTGATTGCATGTATTCCACATTACTTTTCTCCATTGTGTCTGTCTGCCATGTTTTTAATTTTCAGTGTCTAATTTTCTCTGGCCACCTTAGTTTTCTCCTTATGTGTAATTTTCTCTGACATGTTCAATTTTCTCTAGCATGTTCAATTTTCTCTGGGATCTAATGTTGACATCTTTATGTTTTTATTGTCTAGAAATGGCGAAACGAAAAACCAAAAAAACACCTGAAACACCAAGAAAGAAATAGAAACTCTCTAAGTCTTCTTATGATCTTAGATAAAAAAGCAGCAAAACACCACAAACTCCTCATCAAAAAACACACAAGTCTAAGGTGATGAAGCAACAAGCATCAAGATGAGTACCCCAACTTCAAAAGACTCAAGCTCAAGGGGGAAAAAAACTGTTAAACTCCAAAGAAAGAGAACTCATTACAGCATTCAATACCGATCCAACCTCTCATCTGTTGTCTCATTTTTTGAAACATTTAAAATTTAATTCAAACCATCTTGAAGAGCTTCAAAAGACTCCATTTTGGTATTTGATCCAAGCTCTAACCACTGGAAGGATGGATCCAAGGAAGTCTAGGAAATCTGATGATGATGTAGTTTCAATAATCCAACGTTACAATGAAAAAACGAAAGCATTCACAGTTGGTAAAAAGAACTTGACCTTTACAACCAACGACATGACCTTGATTTTTGGTTTACAAGGTAGTAAAGGAGCCATGTCACTAAAATACTCAAAAAAGCCAAACATTGCATTCCTAAGGCGAAGATTCCCAAAGGACACAAGGCTCACTGGTCCTGTTCTTAAAAATGCCTTGGTCAAAACAATGAAAGGCAAGTAACCAACTGACTTCAAAAATGTTGCAATCATTGTTACCTTGTTCTTGTGTCTCACCCTATTTTGTCCAACAAGTGGGAATTCAGTAAAGTGGGTTTTTATTAAGTACGCCAAACCTCTTGAATCAATGAAGCAATATGATTGGCCAGAAGCAATCATAACAATATTGATCGATTCTATCACAACATTGCACAAAACTCCAAAAAAAGTTATAGGGTGTGTCATTGCATTGTTGGTAAGTAGAATTTCCATTCAAATTTACAGTTATGATACTTATAAATTTGTGTGTTTAGAAAAATTAATTACTTCAATTTCCATCACAATATTGGCTATATGAACATACGAATATCATCAACTGGGAAGACAGTAACATAACTAAATTCCCAAGATGTACCAAGTGGAACCTACAAAGTTTGACCAAACAGCTGCAGAAGACACCAGTACACTCTATTGCACCTCGACAGGTTAGATTCATATCGTCACTGAAATCTCAGTGAAATTCTAAAATTTCTTTGACCACTGGTTTGTTTCCCTCCTTGTGCCTTGCTTGATTTGATCAATTTTCTCTACGATGCAATATCTTATATGGAATAACTTATGTACCTTGACTGATTGAGATCAATTTTTTCTGAAATTTCAATTTATGTTGCATCTTTGATTACCACTGGTTTATTTCTACCTTTGTAATGAATTCTCTCTAAAATCCAAATTTCTCTGACCACAATTATAGTAACATTAACTTATATGCCTTGATTGATTTTTTCTGATATCTAAATTATGTTGCTTGTTTAATAATTTTCTCTGGCCCATAAAATTATAGTAACATCAAATTATGTTGCTTGATTTTCTCTGGAATAATTTTTCTCTCAGTGAAATTTTAATATTTCTCTAATAAAAGAGCCTCTTGTTACCGATAGATAACAAGAAGCTAGTTAAAACCCCATCAAAGGAGTTTTTTCTTAGTAAAAAGAAGAAGAAAGAAGCCAAAAAAGGCATTGGCCAAATTCAAGGAGACATTAGGGCCTTGGTTGGTTTGGCTTTGGGAAAAATATTTTAGAAATTTTGTTTGGTTTGTAATTTTTCTTAAACAATTTTCAAAACCACTCTCTCTCTTCTACACATTAATCAATCACTTTTTCTCTCACCTCTCTCATTTTCAATCACTTTTTCTCTCACATACATCTACTCAATTACAACAAAATATTAAATCATCACAAACTCCAAAACTTTAAAACTATTTTCAAAATATACAAGCAAACAAACTACAAAAATTTCTAAACTCTCTTCCCAAAATATTTTTTAAAAATTATCTCCCAAAGTCAAACCAAACAAGGCCTAGAAGATTCATCTGAAAAAGAAGCAGGGAATGAAGAAAGAGAATGCAACAAAGAAGAAGAAGAAGCAAGCAATGGAGAAGAAGATCAAGCAAGCAATGCAGAAGAGGAAGCTACAGAAGAAAATGAAGAAGTAGAAGACAAAGAAGAAAATGAACAAAAAGAAGAAGAAGACAATGAAGAAGAAGATGAAGGCACTGAACCTAAAGAAGAAGAAGAAAACAATGAGGAAAGGGATGAAGAACAACATAATAAGCCGACGAACCAACATCATGATAGCATTTGTGGCTTAACAATACATTAGCCTCAAGAATCTGAGGAATCTAAGGATGCTCAAATTGCTAATCTACATTAAAGACTAAAAACACTTTCTAAATCCAAAATAGAAGAAGAGAAAAATTGGAATGAATTACTTTAAGAAAAGGACATTGCAATAAGAACTTTGATGTTGGAGATTCAAAAAGATGATGATAAAAAGACAATTCAACAGCTGAGATGTTCAATTTCAGAGCTTGAAACTGAAAATGCTAGATTACATGAACAAATTCAAGAACTATCCGTCTAACTAGCAACACAACCTTATCAACCACCAACACAAGTTCAACCCAAAGGTCAGTGAAAATCTTGAACTACATAACTTAGAGAAATTTCAATTTATTACAATTTTCTCTGTCAATGGTAATTTTCTCTAGAAGTTAAATTTCTCTGACCATATTAGTTTGGCCAGTTTGATTTCTGCTGCTTATTTGATTTTCTCTGTCTATTTGCTTATTTGATTTTTGGGGCTTGTTTGATTTTCACTGTGTATAGTTGGAATAAAAGTGGAACAACAACTAACAACCTGGCAAGAACAAGTGTCACACAAACAACAACCAAAACAAAAGACAAAAGTCCATGGTAACTAGAAAATATTAAATCAAATAAATTTACATATTGAAATATGATCTGTTACTTTAATGAAATTTAACTTTTATTGATATTTTCACTGTCTATAGTGAAAAAAGATCCTACATCAATGATAAAAAATTTAAAGGCAAAAGAAAGGAAATAAAAGCAGCAAGATCCAAACTTTCAATATCCCAAAGTTGTGAAGGTGACTAGAGATTCAAAGCAAGCTGCAAAGCAAACAAAGCAAACCACCAAAGACAAAGAAGTACTTGATGCCGATGAGTACGTCTTGCCTCAACCAACAAGCATTAGAAATCTTGGGTTTTTCCACAAACTTTACCGGTTACAAAATTGGTAAAAGAACATGTAAAAAATATCTTGCAACACATATCAAATGTATCTGGACTCGAGTAAGTACAACAAATAAAATAGAAGATAACAAATAACAATTTACTAACTTATATTGCATTAACAACTATTAAATCCCTTCTTTATCATCTTATAGGGCTTTAATCTGGACAAGTGAGTTGAATCTCATTACTTTTGAAGATATTGGAAACCAAATAAAGAAAAAGAAATTGCCAACAATGTAAGTCTTTCATCAAAATTTCTCTGCAATATTCCATCAGCCTTTATAAACCAATGTTACAATTATAAATGATATTTTTCAGGTCATTGATAGTTATGGAGAGATCCTATTTGCTGACCAAATGAGAAAAGGACAACAATCAACTTCATTTTTTTTCACATACATGAGCTTGGTATGTTACTACTCTTTTATTTAATTTTCTTTGGAATTTACTTATTACTTTCTCTTGTTAAGAAACTTCTTGAAGCCAATTGTGTCATTAGTCTAATTTTCTCTGGCTAGTTGTGTGCATTTAAAATTTCTCTGTGTATATTTCTGAAATTCCTGTAATTTTAACTTTCTCATAACCATTTTTTGATTTTCTTTGATCACAGAACTTCATTAAGATGACGAAAAATCAAACTTTCCGAGTCTCATTATTTGACAAGCATATTGAAACCTCATGCCATTTCCCAATAAATACGGAGGCAATGAGAAGTCAACAGATGGAAATCACTGGACCTTGTTTGTCTTGGACAAACAAGATAATTTATGGAAGTACTACAACTCACTAAGGCCAAGGAGAGATGATGCACAAGACAAATATATCAAAAATGCAAAACAATTGGTAACGAGTGCAAATTTCTCTGATCCATGATAATGTTTATGTGATGATAATTTTCATAGAATCCCATTAATTTGTGTGTAAATTTCTCTGTTATTTAAAAACTATTTTTTTTGCAGCAAGATTATGTGGAGAATTTTCTGAAAGCTTGCCTTAAAAGAGAGGCAAAATCACAACCCTCTTTCAAATTGATAGACTCCCAAAACACAAATTATGACTTTCAATATGTCGACAATGCTCCACAACAAGCCAGTGATTCGTACAACATCTATAAATAAGATAATCTAATTTGAATCTTTCTTAAAACTAACTATACCTATAACTTGTATGCAGTGTGGATTGTGGCCTCCTTGTATGCTACATAATGAGACAATATACCAACCATAAACCTATCAGCTCGACATTGTCGACACAAGACATAAGGTTGATGATTGCAGAAATCATAAAGAGATTTGCGACCGAAGTTGGCCGGTCACAGACAAAACCAGTTCAAATATCACCAGAAGAAGAACCAAAAGTATAATAGTGAAAGAAAGACAATGCCCACAATGTAATTAGGATCAATTTTTTTTTTTTTTTCCATACATTGAAGGAAAGATAATGTTTGACATATATGTATATATCTTTTTTTGACTAATGTAAATTTCATAGCTATCAATGTTTAAATATATATATTTTTTTATAATGCATGCTAAGTGGTGATTGTCAACACAATCCACACAGAGAAAATTGTCTGAAGAAATTTCTCTGGTATGACCAGAATTTCACAGAGAAATTTAACTCGTATCATGCCAAGAGGGTGTCTATATAATCATGTAATTTGTAATGCACTGTGTTGGTACAAAACAATTATCAAATGCAAAAAACACAATGCACACACTAATTTTCTCTGCTATTGGCAAATTTCTCTTGATGAATTTCACTGGAATTATAAGCACACTGCCTATAGTATATTTCAACAAACACAATGCACATAGTAATTTTCTCTGTTATTGGAAAATTTCTCTGGATGAATTTGATTGGTATTATAAAGACACTCCCAAAGTATGTTTCTAAAAACACAATACAAAAAGTAATTTTCTCTGCTATTGGAAAATTTCTCTAGATAAATTTAATTGGTATTATATACACACTGTCCAAACAAGATACACAAAGTAAATTTCTCTATTATTGGCAAATTTCTTTGGATTAATTTGACTAGTAATATAAACATACTGCCCAAAATATGTTTCAAAAACACAAATGCATTGATCCAGAAATTACAGAAAAAATTTCAGAGAAAATACTAAACACAACGCACAACATGCACGTTATTTTTGTAATAAGATCCTCTAACATCCTCAAATGTATTATTCAATCAATAAAATGTATTATCCTCAACTATTTAACAAAAGTTCCTTACATGTCTTCTTGTTATGGCGACTAATATTCTCACATCGATTACACTTCATCACACTTTTAAACTCTCCAGTAGAAACGATTATGTTCTTCTTTGACCTCTCAGCTAGTCTCTTACTTAATGAAGGTAAAATCATAGCATCATCAATGCTAGACATAGGTTTTTCAACAGTTGGAACTGGGCCAATCGAAAACGAGTATGCTTGACTATACAAATCAACATGAAAAAATGATTCAACAAATAAATTCAAATTCTTTCCACTACTAAAAATTACAGCAACAGCATGTTGACATGGATACCCATTTATTTCCCATTTTCGATATGAACAAGTTCTCAACCCAAGATCAACCATAACCGAAGGAAAACAATGCACTTCAAACATATTATCAGATGATAAACTCACATTCCATGTCCTCTCATCCATGAAAGCCTTCTTCAACACACTATCCATACGAGGACAAAGAACTTTATTCCATTTACTAGAAAGCAGCCTCCTATCAGACCTCATATTCATGATTTGCAACCGTATCATGTCCACCAAACTTGTTATTGGCAAGTGCCGAACTTCTCGTGTCCATGAATTGAATGACTCAGTAACATTTGAATACATTTCACCATAACGTTTCCCCTCAAAATATGCATCACTCCAATTTTCATATAGTAAACTTCTCAAGAAAACACTCACAATGTCTCCTCCCTCACTTTTTAATTCATTTAACTTAAAATGAAATGATGCCTTTGTCGATACATATTCACATTCTGAAAACTTGGACACAATCGTCTCCCTAACCAAATTTATGTTTCCACATAATAACCTATCCCTTAAAATTGTCTTTAGATGTTCAAGACAAAATCCATGATAACAATTAGGAAAAACCTAGAAATTCCTTCCACAATACCACAATGTCGATCTGATATAAAACTTATCACCCTCTCCGATCCCAATACTTCACATAAATGCTCAAGGAACCAACACCAATTGTCTTTATTTTCAGCATCAACAACGGTAAAAGCTATAAGAAAAAAACCTACAAAACAAATAGGAACAAGCATATTAGATATACACATGCAAAAAAAATTAGAACAATAAACAACCAAAAAAATTTGGCACAGCCAAAATCCAAATAAACTTCACACAATGGCCAAATTCAGAAAAAATTCACACAATGGTAACATCCAGAGAAAATTCACTAAAAATTCACACAGAAAAAACATCCAGAGAAAATTCACTTAGTCATCAACTCTAGAGAAAATTCACACAGTGCCAACATCCAGAGAAAATTTACTTAAGTGACCAAATACAGAGAAAATTCACACAGTGGCACATCTAGAGAAAATTCACACAGTGCCCACCTCCAGAGAAAATTCACACATTGGCTACCTCTAGAGAAAATTCAAAGTGTCAGAGAAAAATCACAAAACATAACCACAAAAATAGAAAATTCACTTAATTCCCACATGTATAGAAAATTCACATACTTAGAGAAAATTAGATATATTTACAATTACCTTCATTTCCATCTTTCTTCGTCGCACTAAGCATAACTCCTTTGTATCGTTCTTTCAAAAATGTTCCATCAAGAAATAACAATGATCGACAATATTTGAAACCAGCAATGCATGCATGAAAATTCATAAACACTCTTTTGAAACGCTTGTTATCTTCAAAATCTAACTCAAAACGACTACCTGGATTGTTTTCAATGCCTCATCAAAATCCACCGTAATTGATCGAATGACAAACAAGAATCCCTATATGTGCTACATTTTTCTTTTTCAACCCTCAACCAACCACAGTTATAACTGATCGAGACTTCATATTTGTCTTTCATTTCTTTGACAACATCCACTGGACGTGTTAAAGGTTTTGCACTTACCTCTTCAAGTATCAGCCCAGAAACTAAGCTGGAAGTCATCCTGCCATGTTTACTAGTACGAACCGCCACACCACACGTATGTTCACTGTTCAAAGTTCTTATGTAAAAGAACCTATTTGTTTTTTCAACTGAAGCATGTACAGGCCACATACATTCCCTTGATTCCTTATATGCACATTCTGTCGTAACCCTCAGCTTGTCATTTTTAAGATACGTAAATTGAAAACCAATCTCAATAGCATACTTGCATAAAATAGTACGGAACTCAACTACACCACCCTCAAACTTTTGTCCAACACTCGTAATATTATTTTGCCAACCAGCTGACAATAACATTTTTTCTTGGTGAGAACAAAACTTAGAGAGTAAATTCCTTTCAATATCCACGAGCCTATCACATTTACCATGCACAACATCTATCCAATTAGACCCCACTTCATCTTCTTCATTAGAAGTACTACACCTAATAACTGAAACATCAACTATATCAACAACATGTGCACAAACAACCCTTAACGTATTCAGAAAATCAATATTATTTCGAACCATACAATTCGGATGGCCGACAATAGAATATGAAATACATATCATCTTAGGTTTCAAATTCTCCCATGTTTTACACAGAATGCCAACCAATTCCTCAAATTCAATTCGCATGAAATATTAATGACAATAGTATCATTCCCATATTTACACAGCAACAACATTGCACTGTCCATCTAACTGAAAGAAAAAACACGAAAAATAGCTTGTTCAATATAAAAACACTTCACAAGAACAACATAAAAGTTCAGAGAAATTTCTAATAATTCTAATTTTCTCTGGACTCAAATAAAAGTTCAAAGAAATTTACAAACTTATATTCACCTTCAAGATAACAAAAAGAAAATCACAGAAAAATTAATGAATCCAGAAAAAATCACAGAGAAATTTAATGCTAACTATTAAACACAATCATAGACAAAAATCACACAGAATATCTGTTATGAAATTATAAGCTTCTCTATGATTTTCACTAGACCACAAGCTTACAATTTTCTCTGTGTGATTGTGCAGTATTGTACTTAAATCAAAATTTAGAGAAATTTATCAACTTATATTTACCTTCAAGATAACAAAAACAAAATCATAAAGAAAAATAATGAGTCCATAGAAAATCACAGAGAAACATCACAGAGAAAATTAATGAGTCCAGAAAAAATTACAGACAAAATTAATGCTAACTATTAAACACAATCACTGACAAAAATCACATAGAAAATCTGTTATGAAATTATAATCTTCTCTGTGATTTTCATTGGATTAGAAGCTTACAATTTTATCTGTGATTTTCGTTGGATTATAATAACAAACATACAATTTTGTTTGGAATACAAAAAAAAGTGTAGAAAAAAGAAAAAAAAAAACTACAGAATAAATGAAAAGTGCAAAAAAAAAACAGAGCACAAAAATTTGAAAAGAGCAAAAAAATAGAGCTGGTCTCCAAACACAAACAACAAAACTTATCATTGATAAACATGTAACAGAGAACGAAAAATCAACTCCAAAAATCAAAATCAACTCCATTGTCAAATAACAAAAAATGAAAAATCAACTTCAAAAATCAAACAAAACTACACTAAGCTGACTTTTCTCTCACATGATCAAAACTGAAAACAAAAACCTAATTCAAAATACAGTACAAAAACTTATCTGAAATCAGAGTCCTTATATACAAATCAAATGAAAAATCAAAACTTACACTGATTATTAAACTATTCAACTCCACTAGGATTCCGAGCTTCAACACGACTTCAACTTCTACACGAGCAACGAAAAAGAACTTTTACACGATCAACGAAAATCAACTTCTACATGACTACAAAATCTCTATAAAATCTGCACGAATATCTGGATCATCAAAATCTCCGTTGCCAAGTTCATCCTTAAGTATTCTCCTACAAAAATAGCAACGCAATCTTCAGTTTCCAAACTTGAAAACCATATATTATAAAGAAGGGTAAAATAGGTATTTCACAAACTAAAATAACATTGAGGGCCCTTAGGTATAAAAAAATAATATTGTGGATCTCTCCTCATATTAAAAGTTGGATAGGGACCTTAGACCAATTTTGCCTAAAATAAATTCTGAATTTTTATTTTTATTAACTTAAAACTTAATTTTTTAATTTTTTTTAATCTAAATTATTTGTCAATTTTATTAAGTAAAATCAATAAAAAAAATGTGTTTTAGTC
Source organism: Camellia japonica (assembly GCA_030407325.1). Lineage (NCBI taxonomy): Eukaryota > Viridiplantae > Streptophyta > Magnoliopsida > Ericales > Theaceae > Camellia > Camellia japonica. The sequence continues at coordinate 3,264,637 of JAPPVO010000002.1, forward strand.
ATTAAAATATAAGTGATAAAATGTCTAAAATATCATTCTTCATTGAGTTTAATGACTAAAACACTATTTTTTTGTTAATTTTATTTAATGAAAATAGACAAATGATTTAAATTAAAAACAAATCAAAAGATTATGATTTAAATTGATAAAATTAAAAATTAAAAATTTATTTTGTTACAAGGATCATAGATTTTTATTTTTTATAATTACCCTAACTTTGTAGTTGCATTTTCTTACCATTTTTTGGTAAATTGTACACGTCACCTAAACACTATTTTTATTCTTTCAAATACCACTTATATCCTTTTTTTTCTTTTATTATCCATTTATCTCCTTTACTGTGTTTGGAAATGATTTTTTTTATTTTATTTTAGTTTTTATGAAAAAATATGCATATGATTACTCTTTTTTTTTTTGGGGGGAGAGGACTTTTTACATTTTTTTAATAAATTTTTTATTTAAATTATTAAAAATTAAATTGACACCATTTAAATATTAAAGATCAAATTGAAAGACTTCTATATAATAGGAATTAAATTGACACAAATCAAACATTGAAAACCAAAATAACACGATAATTTGGGAAACAAATTGTAATTAAGCCATTTTGTTTTCTTTTTTATTTCTCTTTAACCAAACTACATTCAGGAAAGAAACTAGTTAACCATTTACACAGTTGCAAAGAGACTACCTTAGTACATGGCAACAAAATGTACTAATTGTTGATGTTATTAAAAGCATTTCACCTTCATTCTCTCATGGTGAAGCTGTTTTTTAGTTATAACCCACCAATAATTTCCCTTGTATCTTTTGCCTTCATTTTGTTGACAGTTATACAGGAGATTGCATAATTCTTCCATGCTGCTTACCCAGCTTGTCTTCAAATTCCCATAGTGACTACAACGACAATAAAAATAATAATAAATAATAAAATTAAAATTAATAATTTGAATGTCTTTCAAAATTTATCCGGCGCTAAAGCTATTATCAACAAAACCAAACAGGACAGCCATATCTATCTGTATGAAACTCCAGATGATGATTGAGGGGGGGGGGGGGGGGGCGGGGCAAGTATTTGTGATAGTTCAGTTGCAATCTCAAATGCAATTGCAGAGACATGCTTTTCAAGGTGTGAATTGACTTCCATGGCTCTCTATTTCTTGTTGAATATGCCTCTAACAGAGAGTCTTCGTGGCATTGATGGCATTTTCATTGATGAAAGATTCATCAAACCAGTTTAGAAGAGGATCAAATTCTTCAGATGTCCTGATGTTGGCTAGACCAGGGTCTGTCCAGATTCTCTGTGATATATTATGGTAACTGTTTCAGATCGCTCTTGGGATCATAATTCAAAATTAAAACAAACCCAAACAGGATTCTATTCCCAAGTTGAGGGATGCATGCACACTTCCATTCACAGATATCTGTTAGCTGGTACAAGCTTCAGTAACTTGGCAAGATCATAAGACTTGAAGTCTTTCCCATAACATAAAGCTAGATCAAGGGGTGTTTTTCCATCCTGAAACATAATGAGGTGACAATGTCAGATCCACTTTCCGAAAAGCTGGAAAAAGAAATGTAATATTCCGCAATATTCTATCAAACAAATTAGTGTACAATTCAAAGACGTTTACATCAATCATTCAGTATTTTGTTTTTTGTTTTTTTTAATGAAAAAAATGGGAAAACTGTCCCAATGCCAGAAGTCATTGCAATAATGACCACTAATGATAATTTGATGATAAAATGTTAAGGGTTAAAGTGGAAGTTCTAGTGAAGTGTACTATTTGTTAGAATGACAACTTGTACTTGACAATGATTTGGTTTTTAAGAAAAACACATAATACGAGAGACTATGAAGGTCAGCCAAGGAGCTTAAAATCTAAAAGTTCATGAGTTCCTCAAGGCACGAAAGAAGATGAAAGTTACCTAGATCATCCTAGCATGAGAATTTCTGACTTAAACAATCTGCAAAAGAAGTGAAATACCTTGTTTCTTCTGGTCTTGTCTGCTCCATTGACTAGTAAAACTTTTGCTATGTCTCTATTTCTAGTTTGGATGGCAATATGTAATGGAGTCCATCCTTCCTGTGAAAAAAACTTTGAAGCAAAACTAAAATTGAATAGATGGGACAAGGGGAAAAAAAATAAAGCCCATCTCCCTGCACTCACATTATCAGAAGCGTTCACATCAACATTGTACTTAATTAATATCTTCACAGTTTGCATGCCCCCAACTTGAACAGCATAATGGAGTGGGGAAGCACCATCCTGTTAAGAGCATAACAGATCAAACATAGCTAACCAAACTAAACAAAAATGGAGCTCGAAAGAATGAAACATGTCTCACCCGATCTCTAATGTTAGGATTTGCACCTTTTCTTAAAAGATGACTAACGACAGCCTCCTTTTTACCAATAATTGCTGTGTGAAGAGCAGTCATACCATCCTGCTTGATCAAAGTAACCAATCACTTGCTCTGCGTAAAAAATATATATATATATATCCCCAATTCTAGTATTGAAAGCATGGAATTGAGAAATTGACAAGTCTTACCTTATCAGCAAGGTCAATGTGAAGCCCATTTCCAAGTAACATGTCCATGTAATGTATCTGTCCCGCAAGCCCAAGAGAATGGAAAGGGTTCCATTTCACCTGAGATAAAAGAGTCACAAGAGTTTACAGGATTAACTAGTCTATTAATCAGCAACAAAATGTGCATTTCAATTCCTTTTTCACAGGAAAAATGCCGAGGTAGCAAATAAATAAGAAGAATTTACTCTCTAGTTAATAATACTAACCAAGAAGCAGGTAATTACTAGGAGAGGCTACTGCCACGTTCATGGAGGAGATGAAAAAAATAATAATAATAAATTTATTTAATAATAGGTTGTTCATTACGTCGACCACTTACTGTTGATATTTTACCCAGGTTAGGAGTTGCATTCTGTTGTAAAATATCTCTTTCTTCTGGTCCCAAAAGCTGTTCAACCTCTGCAAGAATTAGACAATACTCCAGTATATTGATCTTTGCCCAATAGCTGAGAAATTCCAAATTCCTGTATATGTACTAGAAGAACAAAGACTAGAATTGTTGCTGATTTCTTTTGTAGGACGAGGAAACATGCTTTGGTGCACCACAAACTCAACAACAACAAAAAGCAAGCCGCAAAATGCATGAATGCGAGTATTACAAAATCCAGTGATTAGGAAAGTCCATGTAAAATTTAGGTGATAATGGTGATGAGTGGGAACATGTACATTTCAAAACAGGACAAAGTTATTGGTTGTTTTTTCACATGCAATTTTTGCTAGGGATCAACAGTGGGCGTCTAAATTGTCTATGGCCAATCACTATGTGCACCACAAAACACCTCTTTGGAATATGTTGAGTGTAAAGCATTTGATGCTGGATTTCTTATGAAGGCAACCCCACTGCTTCTCAAATAAAATCCTCCACACTAACATATAATATAAGGACACTGCTTCTTTTCTTTTCTTTTTTTAACTAAATTTTGTACAGGAAGATTACTAATATGCTCTCATTTTTATTGGGAACAAAGATTTTTTAAAAAAATAATAATATTATTATTATACATGAAACAGTCTCTCCAAGATTGTATAGCCAACACTCAGACACACTTCTAAGTTCTAACAATACAACAGATTATCATCAATAACAGAAGCTCAAAATTTTTCGGAGAAACTCTTCTTTCTTTCTTTCTTTTCTAATTAACAACATAAATAAATCTTCCAAAATGATTGTATATTGCTCCAGATTTGGACCTTTTTGAAGCCACTGAATTTCAACCAAAACATTAAAAAAAATAATAAAAGAAAGAAAGAGAAGGCGATGAAAAACCTTTCAGAAGATCCTCGGCAGATTTGTCCGTTGTTGTTGAGGGCTTATCGGCACTATAAGAAGCAGTAGCTGAAGAAACACTCTCTTCTTCTTCATCTTCTTCTTCCCATTCTTTCTCAAAATCCAAGTTATTTTCTTCATTGTCATCGTCGTATTCACTGCTGGTACCGTCATCGGGATCTTCCCAAAGTGCTTGATTCCTCGGCGAATAAGAGACCCGATTCGACTCAAAGGCATAAATTCTACTCACTTTTGGGCGATCTTCAGCGACAGGAAGAGTAAAGCTTGTTCTTTCAGGATTAGCGGTGATTGCTTTCGACATAGTATTGGTGAAACTATAAATTGGAAACAGTTGCTTTAATGGAAAAGTTGCAGAAGCAACTGGCACCATCATTGCTTTTCTTCCTCCTCCTCCTCCTTCTCCTCCAGGTCCAGAAACAAAAGCCCTCTAATTACAGAATTAGAGCGCAGTTTGATCTTTCAGTTTCCGTAATAGTTTCTCTGTTTGAGTTTGGATAAGTCTACTTGCCAGGGTAAATTTGGCTTTTGCCAAATAAAATACATTAGGTAAACTACAAACCCACCTCCTGAGATACTTAAATTATAAATTATCTTTTATGATTTTTAAAATTATATTGGCCTATTTTGAGAAGTGGGTTATAATCTATTTCCCAGATTATAATTTACTTTCTCTCTCACAAAAAAGCTGTTTATAAATAATTTTTCACCAAAAAACTGATTATAACCATCTTTCTAAAATAGCCCATTATACTCTTTAAGATTTTTAATTTCATAATAAATAGATCCTTTTATTAATAAATCATCAAGCTAATTAATAGTTTTTAATAATATTAAAATTTTATTTCAATTAATAATTCAGATAATTTTATTATTGTATAGGTAAACAGTTAAAAATTTCACTTTTTTAATTAATTTTGTTAAATAAAAAATTATGACAGGGAGGTATTTGTAATTTTTTAAATCACAAAGCATAATCATATTTTAAACAAATCCCAAGAAATGTGTTTGTAAATTACTCATACATTAATATAGCGATTAATTCTTGTAGTTTGCCTTGTAAATTGTTAAATTGATCCTGGCAAAAGCAGCATATTTGTAATTACTTGAAAATATGTAAATACTAGTGTATATCCGTTTTTAAAGGCATAGTGTAAATAATATTGGGATCGAAATATAGTTATAATTTATACATATTATGTTAAAATTCGTATTATCCATAGCATTTTTTGATTTTTCTTAAAGAATTTTTAACAAATTTACTTGTATGACAAGCTCTATAGAACTCAATTAAAAATAATAACTCCTCCTAGTCTTAATGCAAATTAAGGAATAAACATATAAAATTTATAATGTTCAGTAATATTGCAAATCAAAATAGCAAAATGTAAAGTAAAAAAAAAAGGGTAAATTACACTGACACCTCCTGAGATTTAGATTTATTACAGTTTCCCCCTCACCTTTTGGAAATTGCATCTCCTCCATGAGGTTTAAAGTTTCATTACGGATTTCCCCCCTCAGCAATTTAATTTTTTTAAATACCAATTTTGTCCTCATTGGGTAAATTACATTGACATCCCTCACATTTTAGAAATTACAATCCCCTCCATAAGGTTTAAAGTAGCATTACCAATTGCCCCTCTCAGTTAGTATTAGTTGGAAAAAAAATTAATTGAAAAAAAAATTTGTTAGTAAAATTTTTAAATTTCTGTTTAAAAACCAACGTAAGCTCATTTTTTGAATTTACGTTTTTTCCTTAAATTTACAAACTGAGACAATCATTTATAAATCAAAAAAAATTATCAAATAAGTTTTTATAGCAATTTTTAAAATTTTTGTAAATATCAATTGAAAACTGAAAACGAAATGGTTACTAAACATGTTTCAGATGGTAAAAATGTCGTAAAATTAACAAATAATTAAATAAGTTATCAACGTAAAAAATGACTTATCAAAAGATTCTTAGATTATATATGGTTTGATTTTTAGGATTTTTTTAAAAAAATTAAAAATTAATTTGGTCAAGAAATAAAAAATAAAAAATAATTATCATTTTTATGTAATTTTTATCTTTCAAGTGGCTAGAAATAATTTTTTACAAATTAAATTGAAACAACCATACGTATGTATATAACCTGCCCAAAAGTTAAAATAATAATTATTTTTGACCCTTAAATGATAATTATTTTTTATTTTTTATTTCTTAACCAAATTAATTTTTAATTTTTAAAAAAAAATTTCTAAAAATCAAACCATACATAACCTAAGAATCTTTTGATAAGTCATTTCTTACGTTTGGAACTTATTTAATTATTTGTTAATTTTACGACATTTTTACCATCTGAGACCTATTTGGTAACCATTTCGTTTTCAGTTTTTAATTTATATTTACAAAAATTTTAAAAACTGTCATAAAAACTTGTTTGATAATTTTTTTTGGTTTATAAATGATTGTCTCAGTTTGTAAATTTGAAGAAAAATTGTAAATTCAAAAAATGAGTTTACGTTGATTTTTAAACAAAAAATTTAAAAATTTTACTAACAAAATTTTTTTTCAATTAATTTTTTTTCCAATGAATTTTTTTTTCAACTAATACTAATCGAGGGGGCAATTGGTAATACTACTTTAAACCTTAGGGAGAGGATTATAATTTCTAAAATGTGAGGGTTGTCAATGTAATTTACCCAATGAGGGCAAAATTGGTATTTTAAAAAATTAAATTGCTGAGGGGAAATCTGTAATGAAACTTTAAATCTCAGGGGGGGAGACATAATTTTCAAAAGGTGATGGGGGAACTGTAATAAACATAAACCTGAGGGGGTGTCATTGTAATTTACCCAAAAAAATATAAATCTATAACTCATGCCTAAAGGAACTCTCAGCAATTTTTTTGGTACCTCGCACTCTACAAAACTCAATTAAAATAAATCAATTCAGAATGACAACAATTTCATTGTCCTATAGAACTCAATTAAAATAAATCAATTCAGAATGGCAACAATTTCACTGCGCTATAGAACTCAATTATAACAAATCAATTCAAAATGACATACTTCACGCATAAGAGGAATGGTGAATGAACATTTTAGTTAAAAAAATAATCATTATAGCTTATTAAAAAAAAAAAAAAACTAATCATTCAGTCAAGAATGAAAGACCAATCATTAACACACATAAAAAAAAAGCAACACAATCACAACATTTCTAATGCTGATCAGTCACCTATAACAAAATTGCTCCAACACTTGAATTTGACTTTAAAAAATCAGCTAAAAGAAATCATAAAAGGAAAACTCATTCAAAATTGTTACCCAAAAGACAACCTAAAAGGGAGGTGAATTAGATTTTTACAATTAAAATTAATAATACCCTAATAAAAATTATGACTAGCACAATAGATAAATATAATTAATGAAATAAAAATAATTAAAACAAGTGTCTTAACAACTATGTCAGTTAATGATTTTTGCACAGTAAAAATGTGAAATATAGTTATGGCAATTTAAAATAAAATAAAGAGATAAGGGAGAGAGAGGCAAACAAATTTATAGTGGTTTGGTTTTAACTTGGCCTACGTCCACTCCTCAAGCTTCACTTGAGATTTTCCACTATTTTCTAGCTTCACAGGGTTGCTAGCAACCTCGTTTATAGCCGCTGTAGTCATTTGAATTTATAGCCGTTTATAGCCGTTGTACTTCCATCATTACCAATTTGAATATCTTCCACTCCATCATTACAAATTTGAATATCTTCCACTTGAACCTTTTGAACATTTTGGCATTTTGAACCTTTATAGCCCTTTATAGCCGTTGTACTTCCATCATTACTAATTTGAATATCTTTCACTTGAACTTTTTGACATTTTGGCCTGCTACTGTGCTAGGCTTTTGAACCTTTGTTTTGAGTTGTTTGAACTCCTGATTTAATCAAATATTAAATACATTCTAACAACATTTAGGATAAAGGTTTATGTGAGAAATAATGGGACAAAATACATTCTGATTCTATTTTTTTCTTTCAAATAAATCATCAAAATAAATTTTGATTAAAATATAATTAAATAAATCATCAAAATAAATTTTGGATTCTATTTTTCTCTTTCAAATAAATTAAAACATAATTAAATAAATCATCAAAATAAATAAGCCTAACAAAAATATTTATGAGCAATAGAAAAACCAATAATTATGAATTAAGAGAAATTAAACATAAAAAAAATTCTAACATAACTCTTCTTGATAAAAGCACCGGTGTCTTCCCCAAGTTACCTACAATTATCAAACTAAATACCAGCAATTATCACATTCACACTTGAACAATTTTTTCGTGATCAAAATACATGATTCCTCATAGAAGGCTAAAAAAAAATCGTTTAAAACAAATTACCATTAAAAAAATGTAACACTTGAGAAAATCCAAACAATCCAAATTGATTATTGCCAACAAAAGCTAAGAGGCAAAACAAATTATTGTATTAAAACTAAAAAGATAGGACACCTAGTCAAGGTTCCTCACCTTCGTAAGTATGAAGGTGTACTATAGATAACCAGTTTATTCCCTTCAAAAAAATTTGTTTTGAGTTGTAATGGAGTATCATAGAATTAAATAGGAAAAACAATATGAACTCCTGCATTTCCTTTTACGTAGTGTAAAAAGGACAATGCTTCCAAATGCCTTCAAGAATTACCAAATGCATCCATCACTACAATCTATGAATTAGTATTATAAAAGATTGGTTCAATTCCTTCGACTTCCCTGATGTGAAGAACCTTTGTAGTTTGTTCACATAAAGCCACATAAGAAATCACATAATTAAGCATGTTAAATAAGTAAGCATTGAAGAAAAAGTTGATTGAAAAAAATTATTGACTACATCATGCATGATTTCATTAGACAGTGATGAGACTGCTTGAATATTTAAAATCTAAGATCTTACGCATTCATTAATAATACATTATCCCTTGTTTCTCACTTAATCCCATTAAAAGAAATAAGCTTAGAAATTACAAATGTATCCATGGCCATCAAATCCACTATCTTGTTGTGCCCTTGGGTCAATATCACTTATCTAGCGGTTCATTGGAAGAAAAATCCTAAATATGCAAACCCAAAAAAAAAAAAATCCTGCATGCAGGAACAAATTTGACATCTCACTAAATTTAAATTATTTGTTTTTGATGAACATAACAAATCTAATAGTGTATGGAAAAAAATGATATTACACCTATTACCACATTCCTAAGTATGTATCAATGTCGGAATTAAGAAAAGACCACAATGTTGCATTAAATTATTCAAACATAAGGAGCTTTTGACATAATTAGAAGCATAACAATAGAAACTTGACACAACACAACCTACCGGTAACATCAAATAAAAGTTTAACAACAATACTAACATTATGAAGCATCAAGTGCTTTGTAGTCTTGAAACATACTAATATTTTAATTGTTAAATAATAAAGATACTTCAAGAACCATACCAGTTGATAAGAATTTTATTCAAGAACCATCCTAGGACTAAAAAAAACTACGATGTCAACACTTTAAATTCTTTATTTTTGATGGACATGACAAATCTAGTAGTCCATGGCAAAACTGATATTACACCTCTTACTACATTCCTAAGTATGTATCAGTGTTGGAATTAAGAAAAAACCACAACGTTGCATTCAAAATTCGAACATGAGGAGCTTTCAGCATAATTTTTTTTCTTCATAAATAAGCAGACTTTATTAAAGAGTATCAAGATGATGTAAAGAATGTAAAAATTCAGCCTCCAAAGGGATAACAAAGCTAAGAAATCAAATCATTCACAAAATCTACAAAAGCCAAGATATCTGGATTAACCAAACCCGTAACCCTAGGGCTATTTTGGGAAGTGGCTTATGAGTCATCTTATTGACATATTGGCTTATTTAGGTCACATCACCTCTCTACTTTCTGTACATTTTTTTTCATAATAAGCAAAAAAAATTATGAGCCACATATAAACTTGACTAAACACAACCTACAGGTAATATCAAATAAAAGTTTAACAACAATACTAATATTATGAAGCATCAAGTATTTTATAGTCCTGAATCATACTAATATTTTAATTGTTAAATAAATAAATAATATAAAACCATACCAGTTGATAAAAATTTTATTCAAGAATTATCCTAGGACTAAAAAAAACTGCGATGTCAATAGTTTGAAGGTTGTTGAACCTCTTTTTAAAAAAAATTTAAAAAAAATATACTTTTGTGACAAAATAAAAAACTCAGCATCTCACCAAAAAAGAAAAAATAAGAAAAATAAGTATTTTTGTGAGAAAAAGACATTACCAAAAAGAAGAAAATATCAAAATAATCTAGCGAATGACCTATGCCTAAAGGCACTCTCCAACCAAAATGAAGCGTAAATTATCAATATCTGATATGTTCTTAAACTCACTGTTAGCCTCACACTCAATTTTTAATCCTCAAACAATCCTCAGAGATTCAATTTTCACAAGAATATCAAATTAAGAATATTAATGCAACAAAGTTCAATCTAAATATTCACCCAAAAAAAAGTTCACTCTAAATGGTTAACAACAAAGTCCAAAACAAAGGATAAAAATAAATAAATAAATAAATAAAAGAAAAAATGAAAAGAAAAGCAAGAAGACAAATACAAATATGAATAAAGGAGCTCTCATATGATCTAAACAACAATACTAGGAATACAGATGTATAAAAACAAACCCAAAATAGAATTGTAAACAAACACCAAATCAAAATCAAATTAGAAAACAAAAGCACCTAAGGATCTCATCACAGCTTGAGTTGAACATAGAAATGTTTTTAGAGATCTATTAGTTGGCATAATGGGAAAACGAAAAAACCAAAAAAGGAAAAGCTCACTATGTAATGAAAGAGGCACAAAAATAGTGAAAGCAAAAATTAGAAAACCTAGACAACAAAAATTAGACTTTGATGAGGTGGTGGCTAGGAGGAATGGGCAAAGCTGAGAAGGGGTCGAGAGATATCTAGAATCTGAGATGGGTAAAGTGTTAAAAAATAGACCATTGGATTAAATTAATCTAGACCATCCAAATTGTCACATAGGACAAATAAATTTTTAAAATCAGTCTTGGAAATAGACCGTGGATGAAAGGAAGAAGCAATTCTAGCCATTGTATCAAATACTACCCTTCCTTGTTATATAGAATTTTCTCTAAAACTAAACATTTTGTTTTTTTCAAATTTATTCCCCCATCGCATTGCCACCACTTTCTTTGTCTTTCCCTCCCTTACCACACACCCTCTTTGCCTCACCAATAACTTACCAAATCCATAAAGATAGGAATTCAATAAAACCAAAGTAAACCAGCTAATGTGCTGAAGAAATTTAAAAGTGCATTAACTAATAAAAAATCAAAAGCATCAAAATCAACAACCAACAAAAATAATGATTGATTAAGCATAATATAAAAAGTAGATGTCAATGAATACCTTCAATTATTTGGATGATCTTGTAAAAGCATAATCAGAATTACTTCAATTATTTCCTGTAGAATAACACAAAAGATCATCTAGAGGGGATTCCATTCTAAAAAACCTGTACAACAGATTTTGAATGTGAAAATGCAAAGCAATAAAATATTGCTAATTTCTAAGAAGTTGTCATTTAAATGTGCAGGAAATATTGTGAAGTAGGCTTGGGAATTTTTGACCGAAATAACAAAAGTGTAGTTAGGAAATAAACAATAGTACAGGAGTTACTAAAATGATTGTGATTCACTTCAGCCATATGAGTCATCTTCTTGTTATAATGCTTTTAAAATTACATGAACCTCAAATATACAAACAGATTTCATAAGTATTCAAATGATAAAAAAAAATAATGAATCACCTAAAAAATATTCTTACAAATAGTGATTATATTAGAAACCTCGAAAATTGTTGACCTTTAACAAGAAAAAATCAAATTTCAAAAATAGACTTTGAAAAAATCCAAAAACTCATAAATCATGAATCACATAAAAAATATTCTTACAGATAGTGATTATATTAGAAACACCAAAAATTGTTAATCTTTAAGCAAGAAAAAATCAAATTTCAGAAATTGATTTAGCAAAAATCCATACCTAATTTTCATACATTTGACATAGCTTCACCCTTCTACGATTGAAGAACCAAGGGACATTACAAATTCTCCTGTAATACAAATTAAATAAGAAAATAGATAAAAAATTGATATCAGTAATAGGAATGGTTACAAAAAAATATAAACAGATTTCATAAACCACATAAAAAATATTCAAAATTATACAAACAATGATAATACAAAGAACAAAAATTGTGCCTGAGAGAGAAGGGAGAGTCAAGGACTGGGAAGAGGGAGTTGGAGCTTTAGGGGGGAGATCGAGCAAGGCTAGTGTCACGACCAAAACCTGCCCTTATGGGTTTAGCGTTGTAACCGGCCAGTAATCCTGAGATTACCAAAAGCCTCTGAACAGGATAACATAAGATAGGGGTTGCAGAAGGAAATATACAAAATTAACATAGTTCATAGAGATGTGCAGGCATACATGGGACATAAATTTTCAAAACAAACTTATATATATATATACAGATGTGACGTCAAAAATACATTAGTCTTACGTCACTCAATTACATAGATAGAGTCAAAGGTACTTAACCCAAGTACAGATATACAAAACAAGCTCAATTAAAGCCTTGACATAACCCTCTCAAAAAGAACCACGGTAGTTGGCTGACAAAACAGAAACATAGGCTGTCAACTCCGAGCCTGGTCACGTACCTGCTCACCTACATACAATATATAAATAATGAGCTGGAGCCCAGTGAATAATAATAGAGTAAAGAGGTTTAATGAATGTTGTCCATAACAGTTGCAGAAAACATAATTCAATAGTTGTCAGAATTGAATTCGTAATTATGTTCAGAAATCATAGTACATAACAGATACAGTTTCAAAGTCGTAATAATAATTAAAACTTGCAGTTAATCATACGTGGCACATTCATTAGCATTAGTAGAAACAGTTGACCCATAAAGGGACGACCATAAAGGCATACAGTTGACTCACGTGCATGGAGACGGTACAGTTGGCTCATGAGACGTGTACATAAGGATCCATAATAGTTGGCTCATGAGACGTACGGTTGACGCATAATTGGGACGTAACAGAACAGATAACAGATGTCATTTAAAGCTAAGAATGCCACGAATACATGTCAGAAACATTGGACAACCATTCATTCATACAGAAAATAATATTTCAGGAACAGATCATCTTATATCATTCAGAAAATACTTATAATTGAACATAGATTTACAAAGTTATTACTCACAGATAACAGAGGCTCCAAGGTAAACAGACAGAATAAGGAAATTAGATGTCTTGCGACACGTGACCTAAAGTTTGAATTGCACAAGTGAAGGAGTTTCAATTCCCAAATTCTTTGCAAATCTCCAATACTTCTTGGCAATTCTCTTCTAACCCAACTTTGATTTCAATTGCCTTCTCTCTCTCTCTCACCCTCTCACGTTTTGCTTGTTTGAAGGAGTTCAAATATGTTGAATGAAGAAAGAGAAAGAATAAAGGCATATAAGAAGCCTTATATAGGCTCACTTGAAGATAATTAATTAAAACTAAATAAATGGGCATTAAATTAATCTAATTTATTCGTTCTGAATCGAATTACAATTGAACCTACCATAAAATTCTAAAAATTGTAATTAACACATAAATCAAGTCAATTTTTGAATCGGATGCCGATAAGGCCTTCCATTCGCAAATCGAAATGAAAACATGGACAGATCTTTCTATGTTAAACAGATATATACACATATAAGGCAACATATGATGCAACATTTTACTTCAATAATTTATTAGGCGTAATTAAGCATGAATTAACGTTAATCATGGGTCAGGGTTGTTACAGCTAGATTAGCAAAGTTGGGAAGAGGGTGGTTAGCACTTCATTTTAAAGCCAACTCACCATAGGAGGTGATTATTGGATTGTTCATGAATCAAGAGGATTGAACTGCATGACATGCTTCAACAATAGGATTTCAGTTCGAGGTGGTTGCTGATTTTGCATATGAGACCGAAAAAAAAAAAAAAAAAAGTAGAAGAATTATCCCTGTACTAAAAAATATACAAAATATAGACCTAAATTATACATATTCTTTTGAATTTGGATGATAATGTTGGACCAAAAAAACCAATCTCTACCTTTCTTTGACCCATTTACAAATGGATATGGTTATGGCTGTACAAATTCTCTCTCAAAAAACATACAAGTATGGTCATGGCTGTACAAATTCTCTCTCAAATAACATACAAAAAGAAAGAAATTACATAGTACATTTAAGTCAAAAAAAAAAAAAAACACATAGACAGTCAGATCTATTCAAAATCAAAGAATCATGGGATTGTTGATAAAATGTTACTTGAATCAATGCAAAATTAAATTGATAAAAAATAAATAAATTAATGTGAGCCTATCAAATTTTTAGGCAATGAGAACACATAAATGTAATCAAATACCAACCACAATGTTTGGATGCAAAAGATTCTTAAGAAGTTTCACTTTTTTCTCAAGCTCTCTAATGTAAGCCCGTAACAAGCCCAACCTACGATTAATGTTAATCCATGATTTAATATGCATAATAAGTTATTAAGACCAGATTTTGAATTAATTGCATATGTGTTGCATAATTTGTGATTTTATCTGTTCATCGTAGACACATCTGTTTGAATTTCTGTTTTGTTCTGTAAATCGAAGGCCTTATCGGCATCCAATCACGAAATTGGCTTGATATATGTGCTATTTGGAATTTTTAGAACATTATGGTAGGCTCAATTGAAATTCGATTCGGAACGATTAAATTGGATTAATTTAATACCCATTTGATTAGTTTTAATAAACCAACATTAATGAAGCCTATATAAGGCACCTATTGCCTCCACTCATCTTTCTTTCCTTCATTCAACACACTCTTGAGCCTATACACACACACAACCGTGAGAGTGAGAGAAGAGGGAGAGATTAGAGTCAATTTAAAGCTAAGCTAGCAAGAATTAGAGCAATTGAGGAGAATCTAAGAGTTACAACTTCAACACTTGTGAACTCAAGCCTCTAGGTAAGAATTTTATCCTTAAACCTTGAAATCTAGACTATAATGCATGAACTCAAGAGAATTATGTTGATTTATGCAAAAATTGAGTTAGAACTTGGGAATTATAAGTCATTCCATGCATGCATGTCTATATCATGAAGTTTTGAAGTTCTTTTCATGAGAAATCTCGCATGCACATTCATAGTTTGGTTGTAATCTAAGAATTCACCATGTTTTTGAGTTGAATATTTCTTTTGGTCATGTTTTGGGAAGCTATGAACTCAAATTATGCTTGCATGTCATATTTATAGCATGTTCCTACACTTCAAGTTGAATTTTGCTCAATTAGCAAGCCATTGGGCCATGATTTCTTGTAATGATCTTTAATTCATGTTGTTTTGAGAGTTTCCATGTATTTTCTCAAGTTTTGGCCCCGAAAAATCTAGTTTTGGTGCTTAAAGATTAAGTTTTGAACTTAGAGATCAAATCTGGAAATTCCAGAATTTGCATCTATGCTCGAGCGCAGGAATCCACGCTCGAGCGACCACTCTAAGCGCGTGCACTTCTGCTCGAGCGACCTGAAATATGCTCAAGCATAAAATGCAAGCCCTCAGAAGTTCTTGTATTTTGCGGCACGCTCAAGTGACAAAAGTCACGCTCGAGCGAGGGTCTGAGTCTCACGCTCAAACAGGGATCGAGCATCCGTCGAGCGTGAAAAACAAACAACCAGTACTTTTTTCAAAATTTACAGATCGCTCGTGCGGACCCTCACATTCTGCATGCCCGCTCGAGCAAGGAAAGCCACGCTCGAGTATAGACCCTATTTTCAACAAGTTTTGAAAAATATTTTTAAGTACATTTTTGCATCCTCATTCCATCATAAGCATTCCTAGGCCATGATTAAGACACTATAATGAGGTTAATGAAGTAGAAACACACCAAAACAAGAAGGGACTAAGTTATCATTTCCGGGTGTGTAATTCAGTATACGTTCGTTCTGTAACTGTGTAGGTCACGAGCCACAAGGAAGTTGAATTGTCTACTTGCAGCATCTGTTATCTGTAAGTAATAACTTAGTAAAGTTATGTTCAAGTTAAATTATTTTCGGTATATGAAATAAGATCTGTTGAATGGAATGTCATGTTTTATACTATGAATGATTGTCCAACAATAACAAGCATTTATGACATTATGCTATGATTCAAGTATATTACAAGTTCCCAGTACCGAAGGTTCCTTATGGAACTAACAAGCTATCTGTACCCGGCTGGAGGTTCCTAGGTGGAACTGACAAGTTTACAAGTTTCCAGTCCAGAGGTTTCTTTATGGAGCTAACAAGTTATCCTTACCTGGCCGAAGGTTCTTCTATATAACTGACAAGTATGATTTAAGATTCTCTGTATGTGTTCTGTCAATGCTAACGGATGCACCATGTAAGATTTAGCATGAATCTCTGATCTCTGTATACATGTTCAGAATGAGAATACAAATGTGAACTTTGGTTTCAGACACAGTTATGGGACATCATTCATTTATCTCTTTACTCTGTTATTATTCACTGGGCCACCGCTCACTAGTTATTTATTATGTATGTAGGTGAGCAGTCTCGTGATCAGGCTTAAGATGATGCCTGAAGCATTTTTGTGTTTGTCAGCCACCTTTTACGCCTCATGAGGAGGTTCCAGATCAAGTCATGTCTTGTGGCTATGTTAATATGAATGTATAAGACTGTTCCTTTTGCTCTATGAACAAGTTTTCCTTTTATATGTACATGAGGTAACGTGTAAATACTGTACCTATGACGTCATTCGTATGTTTATAAAAGTTAAGATTATTAGTCCCATGTATGTCTATACAGCTCGATGGACTATGTATATTTTTCTTTTATGTATTTACTTCCGCAGCCCCTAATTACAAATCTAATTGTTAAGAGGCCTTCAGTAATCCAAGGATCACTGGCCGGTTACGACGCTAAACCTATAGGGGTGGATTTGGATCGTGACAGAGCCTATTAAGCAATTTGAAAGCAATGCTTCAGATACGAATTGTAAGAATCAATCACAATTAAAGCTACAAAATAGATAAATAAATAAATAAATAAATCAGTACCAAAAACAATTGAAAAAACTGACATAATTTTTTTTCTAAAAAAAAGAACATAAAAATTTACCCAATCTTCTTAAATACATATGAATGATTTACCATTGCGATTCTGTCACGACCCAAACCTACCCCTATAGGTTTAGCATCGTAACCGGCCAGTAATCCTGAGATTACCTACGGCCTCTGAACAGATAAGCATATAATAAGGGGCTAGCGGAAACAAATACAAAAATATAATTGTCCAATGAGCTGTGTTGACTTACATGAAACAGAATAATTTAAAACTTTATTTACATAGCCATAAGTCAACCATACATTATATTATACCACACACGTTACAGTATTTTCCGTACAGACAACATGATTAAAATAAAGTCCCATGCATAAACAGAATTAATCAACCCTTGAACCCAAGACACTTCGGGAACCTCCACGTGAGGCACAAAGGCTGGCTGACAACAGAAACACAGTCCCCCACAAAACCTTCGGGCTTGCACTCCAGAATGCTCACCTATAATATATATATACAAACAGTGAGCTAAAGCCCAGTGAATAACATTAAGGTAAAGGGGTTAGTGAACGAATTCCGAACATTTTATACGTATAAAACAGATCATAGCATAATCATAGTCATCTCATATCAGAACATAATAATGGCATATCCCATAGAACATATCACATATCACATAACGTCTTTCGACTAGAGTAACCGGTCCCGGACACCGATTAAACACATATCACCACAATGAAGTGGCTAACGAGATCTCGTAACTGTCATGGATTCGCATTTTCATGCCGTCCCCCATGACTTGGGACTATCTATGGATGCCATAATAGATTTCAAACATGGATCTTCGTTCACAGAAACATATATCATTTCAGAAATCATAGCTTGATATATCACATTTGGAACATAATTTCATATGAACGTATCTTTACGATAACGTTACTCACAGTGGTTCCGTAGATGGTCAAGCACTTCTCGGACGTTGACCTACAATCACAAAGGCACATGACACAACGTATCTCATCATTACTCATTCATGTGGCCATTAAGGCTTAGCTTGCATTACGTTGGTTCTTATTCGTTCTTAACACATGGCTTAGAACACACACACCCTTACAATCACTTAGTGTGATTCATACTTATTACAATGCTCAACTCACACATACACTTGTCATTCAATAACTTGTTACATTCTTTTCTTAGTGTGTGTTTCCAACCCATAACCTCATTACTATAGCTTAATTAAGGCTTAGGAATGCCTAAGATGCAATGAGGATGTCAAAACATGCCTTTGAACACTTAGGCAAAATTTCAGAATTTTAGGTCCTCGTTCGAGCGAAGATTTCCTCGCTCGAGCGAGCATGCAGAAATGACACTCCGCTCGAGCGTAGACTTCCTCGCTCGAGCGGTCATGCAAAAATGTGAGTGGTCGCTCGAGCGCACACTTCTTCGCTCGAGCGATCTGTAAATGATGCAAAACTTCTGGGAGCATGAAATTTACGCTCGAGCGGACTTTGGTCGCTCGAGCGGAGAGCACGACCTCAGAGTGGTCGCTCGAGCGAGCTCTCCTTCGCTCGAGCGAAGATGCAAAATCTGGAATTTCCATATTGCACCTCCAACTTCAAATTCGACATGCAACCTTCAAAACTCATTTTTCTGGGTCCAAATTTAAGAAAACACATGAAGACTCATAAAACAACATGTTTTAAGAATTAAAACAAGAAATCATGGCCCAAAGACTTGTTAAAAACCCACATTTTCAACTTAAATCATGAAGGATGTTTATGAACACAACATGCAAGGATATCTTTGAATTCAAACCCTCCAAAACATAATTAAACTTGATAATTTGATGGAAAACAAGATGAACTCATGGATTAAAGCAATATGGACATGCATGCAAGAATCTCCATGAAAACAACTTGAAACTTCATGATATGCACATGCATGCATGGTATGATCCTTCTACCTTCTTATTTAGTTCAAAACTTGCTTAGCTCAACAAAATCTCCATGAATTCAACAATTAAACACATTATCTACAAGAATTAAAGCTTAGGTTCTTACCTAGAGTCTTGGTCTTGCTAAGAACTTGCACAATCTATGATGAATTCAACACAAAGCCTTCAATCTTCTCAATTTCTACACTCTCTCTCACTAAAGATGAACTCTCTCTCTCTCTAACATGTTTTCTCAGATTTTTGCACTTAGTTATGAGGGAAAATGAGCTCAAATGAGTTTATAACTCATATATATGCTTAAGGGGCTAAAACACATTAAATAAAACATAAGGCATGCCAAACGCGGCTTAACGAATCAGATTAAATAAATTTTTTAATAAAATTTGCCATAGGGTTCTAAAAATTCCAAATAACACAATGGTATAATCAATTCCGGTTTGGATGCCGATAAGGCTTTCAATTTACAGTTTTAACCATTAAGCATGGACAAACGATTTAACGGTCAACAGATAGGCGACCAATTATGCTACACATTACCTATTAATCACATCATCAATCTTAATCACTTAATTAACATCCTTAATTACTGATTAGCGGCTAATTACGGGTCGGGGTTATTACAGTCTTCCCCCCTTAAAAGAGTTTGGTCCCCAAACTCGAGTTATCTTATATCAGGAAGCAACCAACTCCAACTCTTTACAAAACAGAAACATAATCATATACAGGAGTTAAGGGTCGTATTAACACAAAGTCTTATACCCATTCAAATTTCAGTCTAGAACAGATTTAGATACATGCTCATTTTCATATTCTTGTCCAGATCATACATGGATATCACATTTCTTGCTCAAGCATACATGGTGCATTCATTAGCACTAACAGAGCAGAACAGAACGCATAAGCGTAACAGAACAGATACTGATTCATATACGTATAAATGTTCGGATTTCGCACAAGATCAAACGTGGTACACCCATTAGCTATCAGATCAGGTAGGTCTAAAGACCACAACAGGTAGGTCCGAAGACCACATACATAGCCATGGTATTGTTACCCCCAGGCAAGGGCCATCGGCTACGGTATTCTTACCCCCGAGCAAGGGCCAAAAGAGCTAAGGGTGCCACAAAACTTTTCAGAGAATTGAACAATCATGCAGTATGCAACATATAACATTTCAGAAAGCAAAACTTATTTCATGACATAGGATATAAATATAGTTGCACACAACTTTACTGCAGTATTACACACACTACACATATCAAGCACTTATCGGGGTTACAGGTTATACTAATCTCATTTTCATAAGTAATTTTCCCCCGTTAAGTTACAGAAATTCGATTTATTAATTTCTGAGTCAATCATTCGGTCTTGTTCAATTTGGTTCTCAGTTCGGTATTCTATCACAGTCAGTCCAAGTCATTCTGAAGTTATCCGGAATACAAGGTAAGTTCGTACAAGTTATTAGTAAACGGAATTCCGAAGTAGCCATTCATATACTTTCCCCCAGTCTCAGTTTTCACAGATTCAATCATACCATGTGTCGATACAGAAACAGTCATATTGCTTACATATACCCCCAGATGGTCAAAGTTTATAATCAAACCAGCCTGTTGTCAACAAATTCCATCAGTTCTGAAGTATAGTAACACCAAAGCAGTCATTCTCTAATCAAACAGGTTCATGGTCAAATGGTAATACCAGGTAATTAATCACATGTCATATATATACAGTATTCCCATATCTCCCAAGCATAAGGTACCAGATTTCATAGTCGTATAGTCTGCTACTGACGGTTTACATTCTTTCTAAGTGTTCAAGGCCAATTCAAATTTTTATTCGGTTAATTCCCTTAACAATACAGTCCTGTCATTCAGTCATAAGTAATTCACAATCCCCATAACGTAGTCAAATCATACAATAGCTCTCAATAGGGTCTCCTCAGATCAATTTAACAAAGGTTCTACCCGGTCATATCAAATAACAGTTCAAGCGTGAGTCATCAAATAGAAGTTCTATCAGTCAAGCAAAGGTCTCATCAAACTACAGTTCTATCAGATTAGATCAGGTAACGGTTCTTCCCTTATCACTCCCCGATGGGGTACATCAATTCTATAGTTCATACTCCATTCGCTTAGGTATATAGTCCGTAATTTTACAGTTGTTCTAAACTTCTCGGTTCCCAAATCACAGCAGAGTTATGATTCACAGTAGTTCAAATCGAAGAGTTCAGGCCGTACACAATTTACATTCTCTAAGTAAGTTCACATAGGGTGCACAGGTATGTAGTTGTTCATATCAAAAGTAACATAACAATTTCCCAACTGAGTTCATGTAAGCATAAGGTACACAATAGCAGGTCATTATACAGAAGTTTCAGATTAGTCATACAGCCAATAGTCTAGTCAATGTTTAATAATCACAGTCCACCGTTTAAAGGTCATCAACAAATAATCATATCAGTCATTCTGAGCAAAGGTATAGTCATATATGTACATGTCCAGAGTCTAACAACCTTTCCAATATAGATTCACGAGTTCTATATACAGATGAACACAAAACAGTTTCTCCAGATATGACGATTAAGGCAACAAGTCATAAGTCTATTCAATCTAGATACAAATGCAGTGTGTCGAGTTCGATTAACCAACATTCCATGCAAAGGTATAGGTATATGTGAATTCAACATGTTCCATATACAGTCAAGGTTAGTATGTCTCCATATTTAACAGTTCAAGCACAGTTCAACAGGTCAATCACAATAGTTCATATTAGCTAGTAGGTCTCAAAATGTTCATTAATCACAATTCAATCCCATCCGATCTAATAGTCTCACAAGCGAGGTCACATATATATATACAGCTACGAGTCTAGGATCAATTGTCAGTTAGGTATTCGTTCGCAAATTCATAAGCAGAAGTTCATTCTTCCCAACTGACATAGGTTCTCAATTTCAGCAATTCTCTACGTGACTGATTCATATACACAATACGAGATCACGGGTCTAATTATTCGATGATGTCAATCGATATATAGCGGTTCAATTCTAGTCACGGTCACACAAATTTCCCAGTTACAGTCAATCATATTGCGTTCCCACATTCAACAGTTCTAGCATGGTTTCAAATGTTCACACTTAACAGTTCATATTAAATTTTCACAATACGGTACAAAGGTTTAACCCGACAAATTCCCACTGTTCCTAAGTTCTAATAATTTCCGAGGCACAGGTGATTCGTTAAATTCACAAGATTCAGATAATATAGGTTCATAGTTCTAGCAATTTAATTTACCCACTGGTATGTCCACAATTTACATCAAGTTAAGAAACATATGATTCACACACAAATTCCCATAAAACAATTACACATAGGTAGGGTAATACCTGCGTTAGTCATTTCAGTGTTCTGAGCATTTTCTGGAACTAGGGTGTAGATTAAGGCTTATTTGTTATTCGGACGAGTTCGCGGGCAAGATTTAGCCAAGTGCCCTTTCTGACCACATCTAAAACAAGCTCCTGACAGACGGCGACAAATGCCCCAATGTTGTTTCCCACATTCTCTACAGACAGGTATATCTTTGTTCACATTACTCCCCTGACCTTCTTTGTTCACAGTTATTGCCCCAAATTTCTCATTCACGTTGGTCGTTGAATTACTTGACATTTCAACTTTCTGCTTCTTCTGTTTCATTCTTTCTGATTCAGTTGATTTGGATATTTTCAAGGCTGCTATGTTTGCTTCGGACCTTAAGGCCCTATCAAGAACATCCACGTACTTTGGTAATTTTAAGATGCCGACTCGGTCATACACCTCTAAGTCAAGCCCACTTTCAAATTTCCTAGCCTTTTTGTCATCAGTATCTATCATATGGGGTGCATATCGGGCTAACTCAGTAAATTTGGTTTCATATTCGGCCACAGTCATTTTGCCTTGTTTCAGTTGTATAAATTCAGATACTTTCCTATCTCGGATGCATTGGGGAAAATATTTTTCGAAGAAAATTTCCTTAAATCTATCCCAGGTCACTTCCTCATTATCATTTGGACTAACATCCACCATCTCCTAGCTTCTTCTTTAAGTGTAAATGTTGCCAACAAAACTTTCTGTGTCTCAGTACACGGAAATACCTCAAATATTTTCTCAGTTTCTAAAACCCAAGCCTCGGCTTTTAACGGTTCAATACCCCCCAGAAATTCAGGTGGTTTCATCTTATTGTATTTCTGTGTCAGTGTTATCATATCATAACTAGCTAGTTCAGGTACACATGTTTGCCCTTGTTGCTGTTGTTTCAGATTTTCAATTAAGGCTTCAACCATTTCCTCTAACCGGCTAATTCTAGCGTCAGAAGATTCAGATTCGCCTACATTCCTTGTCCTTTCCATTGATCTACACATAAATAGGGTAACCATTAACAGAGGGAAGGTCCTCACTGATTTCACATTTCCTTTCATATCAGATGGTTTTACACTACTAGTTCAATTCAGATACAGTCACATGATTCCACATTCGGTATTGAAATTAACATTACATGTTATTCCACTTAACTTCTTTGATCATGCACAAAGGTTTCATTTCAATTCATTTATGTTCACATAGTTACACATGATAATGCAATGCCCCTATTTCATTTCTAGGACATCCTATAGCTCATATGGACACGTGTGTGCGGTATAACTCGTGCTCTGATACCACTCTGTCACGACCCAAACCTGTCCCTATAGGTTTAGCATCGTAACCGGCCAGTAATCCTGAGATTACCTACGGCCTCTGAACAGATAAGCATATAATAAGGGGCTAGCGGAAGCAAATACAAAAATATAATTGTCCAATGAGCTGTGTTGACTTACATGAAACAGAATAATTTAAAACTTTATTTACATAGCCATAAGTCAACCATACATTATATTATACCACACACGTTACAGTATTTTCCGTACAGACAACATGATTAAAATAAAGTCCCATGCATAAACAGAATTAATCAACCCTTGAACCCAAGACACTTCGGGAACCTCCACGTGAGGCACAAAGGCTGGCTGACAACAGAAACACAGTCCCCCACAAAACCTTCGGGCTTGCACTCCAGAATGTTCACCTATAATATATATATACAAACAGTGAGCTAAAGCCCAGTGAATAACATTAAGGTAAAGGGGTTAGTGAACGAATTCTGAACATTTTATACGTACAAAAAAGATCATAGCATAATCATAGTCATCTCATATCAGAACATAATAATGGCATATCCCATAGAACATATCACATATCACATAACGTCTTCCGACTAGAGTAACCGGTCCCGGACACCGATTAAACACATATCACCACAATGAAGTGGCTAACGAGATCTCGTAACTGTCATGGACCCGCATTTTCATGCCGTCCCCCATGACTTGGGACTATCTATGGATGCCATAATAGATTTCAAACATGGATCTTCGTTCACAGAAACATATATCATTTCAGAAATCATAGCTTGATATATCACATTTGGAACATAATTTCATATGAACGTATCTTTACGATAACGTTACTCACAGTGGTTCCGTAGATGGTCAAGCACTTCTCGGACGTTGACCTACAATCACAAAGGCACATAACACAACGTATCTCATCATTACTTATTCATGTGGCCATTAAGGCTTAGCTTGCATTACGTTGGTTCTTATTCGTTCTTAACACATGGCTTAGAACACACACACCCTTACAATCACTTAGTGTGATTCATACTTATTACAATGCTCAACTCACACATACACTTGTCATTCAATAACTTGTTACATTCTTTTCTTAGTGTGTGTTTCCAGCCCATAACCTCATTACTATAGCTTAATTAAGGCTTAGGAATGCCTAAGATGCAATGAGGATGTCAAAACATGCCTTGGAACACTTAGGCAAAATTTCAGAATTTTAGGTCCTCGCTCGAGCGAAGATTTCCTCGCTCGAGCGAGCATGCAGAAATGACACTCCGCTCGAGCGTAGACTTCCTCGCTCGAGCGGTCATGCAAAAATGTGAGTGGTCGCTCGAGCGCACACTTCTTCGCTCGAGCGATCTGTAAATGATGCAAAACTTCTGGGAGCATGAAATTTACGCTCGAGCGGACTTTTGGTCGCTCGAGCGGAGAGCACGACCTCAGAGTGGTCGCTCGAGCGAGCTCTCCTTCGCTCGAGCGAAGATGCAAAATCTGGAATTTCCATATTGCACCTCCAACTTCAAATTCGACATGCAACCCTTCAAAACTCATTTTTCTGGGTCCAAATTTAAGAAAACACATGAAGACTCATAAAACAACATGTTTTAAGAATTAAAACAAGAAATCATGGCCCAAAGACTTGTTAAAAACCCACATTTTCAACTTAAATCATGAAGGATGTTTATGAACACAACATGCAAGGATATCTTTGAATTCAAACCCTCCAAAACATAATTAAACTTGATAATTTGATGGAAAACAAGATGAACTCATGGATTAAAGCAATAATATGGACATGCATGCAAGAATCTCCATGAAAACAACTTGAAACTTCATGATATGCACATGCATGCATGGTATGATCCTTCTACCTTCTTATTTAGTTCAAAACTTGCTTAGCTCAACAAAATCTCCATGAATTCAACAATTAAACACATTATCTACAAGAATTAAAGCTTAGGTTCTTACCTAGAGTCTTGGTCTTGCTAAGAACTTGCACAATCTATGATGAATTCAACACAAAGCCTTCAATCTTCTCAATTTCTACACTCTCTCTCACTAAAGATGAACTCTCTCTCTCTCTCTAACATGTTTTCTCAGATTTTTGCACTTAGTTATGAGGGAAAATGAGCTCAAATGAGTTTATAACTCATATATATGCTTAAGGGGCTAAAACACATTAAATAAAACATAAGGCATGCCAAACGCGGCTTAACGAATCAGATTAAATAAATTTTTTAATAAAATTTGCCATAGGGTTCTAAAAATTCCAAATAACACAATGGTATAATCAATTCCGGGTTTAGATGCCGATAAGGCTTTCAATTTACAGTTTTAACCATTAAGCATAGACAAACGATTTAACGGTCAACAGATAGGCGACCAATTATGCTACACATTACCTATTAATCACATCATCAATCTTAATCACTTAATTAACATCCTTAATTACTGATTAGCGGCTAATTACGGGTCGGGGTTATTACAGATTCACTTATTTCAGTTCAATAATTTAGAATAATAATTGAAAATTATTTACACAAATGTAAACCCACCGCATCTGTTGTCGAGACTCGAAATTCCAATATGTTCTTAGTCTGCCATGCTCCCTTTAACAGCTTCAGTCATCGAAATAAACCACTCGTCACCCATAGGTAAAAATATGTTGAACCAAATAAATTTTTCACAATAAACGGCGAAAAAGGCTGAAGGTGTTTCAATATGGACTATGGGAGTTTCTTTAAAACACACAAAAAAAAATAAAGAAATAAAAAAATAAATTCAAGATTGTGCCTTCAATAAAATTGATTGTATAAATATATATATATATATATATATATATTTGTATATATCTGCAAATATTGATTTAGAGTAACAAACACAATATTGAAACCTACTGGAAAAAGTGAATCCAAATACCCAATTAATCAAACACAATGCCTAATGGAATTAGAGTAAAGATTATTGAAACATTATTAAAACAAAAGAATTAGACAAACCTGCAGGAAAAGAATTAGAGTGACAAACTTGCTGGAAATATGCTTGCTTGGCCCAAAAAAATTAATACTCAAGAAAAAGAATTAGACACCTCAAAAAAATAGCACCAGATTCAGAAGAAACTCAGAAAAATATACTTGGTTTAAAGATACAAATACTTGAAAAAATATACTTGCTGGAAATATACCATGATGGGTTAAAGATAGAAAAAGACTGGTTTCATTCCTTTTGGTTTTCTTACCTAAACAGTATTTATACTAGATTCTTCATTTTGCAATGGCTCCATTCGGTCGTCGACAATATTCAAGGGGGTTTGGGGCTGCCACTGTTGGGTCTCCGGCAAGGGGATGGCGGAGAGAGAGAGAGAGAGAGAGAGAGGGAAGGAAGGAATGAAGGAAGAGAGAAGATGAAAAGAGTAATAGGGGGTTCGGGGGGTCTCTGGCAAGGGTTGGGTTCCGACAGGGAATTAAAGAAGAGCACGAGAATGGGCTTCGATGGAGGTAGAGAGAGAAAGAGAGAGGATCTGTGTTCAAAATTTGAAATTTGGAAGAGAGAGAGTGTAACGCCCTCAAAATAATAACATTGAAACCCATCAATTTAGACATGCATTGATATAAAAGATAAATATTCTTCTATTCATCAGAGTAGTTCATTACAATGGGTATTACATGTTAACAACAAAAGCAAATGCCCTACGAGCTTACAGCTTTCCAAGTTAACACTTGGTTACAAAAAGGAGAGTACTAACTCGAATACACATTAAGCCCTTCGCTTGAATTTACATGTAATACATCCAAAAGATAACAAAACGACAAAAGTCTGTCTGCCTCTAGCCTCCCAAGCTATGTCCTTGGAGGTGGCATGCTACCTGTACTTGAAAGTGATGTCCCATAAAGGGTGAGCCACAGCCCAGTAAAAATACACTAAACCAGCTATGAACAATGACTAAAAGATTAGCAGTTGATAGATGGTCAACACAGATACATCCATATATATCACATTCCGATTTCATGACATTAAGTCCATGTTACATTTCATTTCCCAGTTCTTTTTCAACTTTGAGTTTGAAAACAAGGCTCAACACCTAGCCAAATAACTTAATGAGATTAAGACTTATCTTTAAAACACTTTCAAAATTCATAATGGATACACATTTTAATGTTGTATCGATAACACATAAACCATTTCCACACTTTACGAAAGATACACATTTCGGTGCTGTATCAACATAACATAGAATCACTTCTATACTTCACAATTGATAACGATATACATTTTAGTGCTATATCAAATCAATTCGAACACTTCCATAATCAACACTTGATACACATTGTAGTGCTGTATCAATGTCACACAAAATCCGGTTTAGAGGTCCATCCCCTATCTTCCCCTAAACCGTGGAGTGCATCCCCTATCTCCTTCCACACAACACATGTATATAAACATAGATCATATACAATCAATCAATACATAAAGTTAATGTATTATTCCAGTCGCTATGTTCGATAGCATACTCAATTGATTAGTTTCAGTTTGCCTAATCATCATGCATTGTCTACAACAATCAAGACTATCCTCCACCGATAGCCCAAAGCAGTTATTTCTATACCGAAAATAAATGCACCAAATGGATATATAATCAACATTTCAACTAGGTGAGTGATGAATGAATCTAACTACACCCTTTAATCCCATACACATCCAATTCCAACATTCTCAATTCAATTCCTCTTTTCTTCAAATTAATTATACCAATTAATTTAACTATGTAATTAGGGCATTTTTCTCATAAGTTACATAACAACCCTAAGGTTCCATTTTCATCCATAATCCATCATTTAACTCCTTTCTCTATGCCAAACTTGCATATTGGTTTATTATAAATAAAAACCCCATCTTTCGTAAAATTACACAAAAGACCCAAACTTTCTCAAAATTACCCAACAACCCCCAACGTCTCAAAACGCTAAAATTCAAAGACAAAATTCATAAAGAGGAGTAGAATATCCCTACCTCGAAGTTTGAGCTCAAACGGAGATGAAGACCAAAGACCAACGTACTCCAAATCCCAAGTTTTTCAGATTAAAACGAAGCCCTCAACCCACTCTATCTTTTTAACAAAGGACTAAGGGCAGAAACTCACCCTAGGTAGATCAAATCTTAGAGAGAGGACAGGTTTAGAAAGAGAGAGTCTCGAATCTAGGGTTTGAAAAAGAAAAAGGGATGAAAAAGTAAAGTTAAAATCGCTACTGTCTGCTGATATATAACAGGCTCGCTCGAGCGAAGGATTTGTCGCTCGAGCGACCAGACACAAAGAATACTCGCTCGAGCGAAGAAGTCTCGCTCGAGCCAACAACTCGAAGCTTCAGGTCTGCAACCCAGAAGCACGCTCGAGCGACAGAATGCTCGCTCGAGCGAGGAAACTCAAAACATACACCTCGCTCGCTCGAGCCAAGAAACACAACTCTTAGGTCAAAATGAGACGCAGACGCATGCTCGAGCGCAAGACTTCTCGCTCGATCAATCAGACACAAAACTCAACTCTCGCTCGAGCGACCAAACCCTGGCTCGAGCGAAGGATCCAAAACAAAGAGCTCACTCGAGCGACAAACTGCTCGCTCGAGCGAAGGACCAAAATTCTGGGCAGCAACCATTTGCTCCCAAACACAACCAACCTGTAACACACCTGCCCATCACATCCTATAACTCAAATACAAAGTGCGAAAGGATGTAAACAAGATATATACAACTGCTAACATCCACGGAACCAAGTTCGGATCACTGTACAACAAGGGGTAAAACCCGGGATCGCTATAGAGAGATTTCTGAGAAAGAGATATTTTGGAACTTACATTTTGGACCATTAGATCTTGATGGTAATTGATCTCAACCATTAAGTAAGACATTTTCAGTCATTGGATTGAATCAATCTAATGGTTCATATGTTGACACATATACGTTTTGAGCCCTTGAATTCAAACCAAGCCTTCCGTTGTTATATAGATTTTTACACACAAATTTTGAAAGCCAACAAGATCTTCCTACTTTTTTTTTTTTTTTAAATCGTATTAAATCGGAGTAAAAATGTCCTGATTTAAAATGGCAAAATATTTATTTATTTTCTAGAACATTACATTATGGGACAATATGCTCTCTAGTGAGCGGACCAATGAGTATTGTCAAGTCCATTAATTTCATCTTGAATCTTTTTAATTATTTGAATTGTTCATATTTTATTACGTATTTAGGCCTATTTTAGAAAGTAGAAAAAATATATATATATTTTTTTGGTTTTTTAAAAAAATGCAAAAAAAAATATATATATATATATATAAAATTTATGGAATAAAGCTTCGGACTGGGGGTCCCTTCCCATTGGTCCAAAAAAACTGTTTTCCTTTTTTTTTTTTTTTTTTTTTCAGCCAATGATAGGCCGACACGTGGCACTGGGGGGTCACTGGGGGTTACCCCCACTGGGGTCTGTAGCATTGCTGATAATTTATGTGACCCAAATAAATCAATAAGTGAATAAATTGACTTTTTTCCTCATTGTCAAGATAGGCCTCAGATTAGTGATATAATTTTATTATATTTATTTTTAAAAATATAGTTACTTTTTTTAAAATATATATAATCAAATTGATTTGAGATTTATGCCAATAAATCAGGTGATTTGATTGACCAATAAATCATTTGAGTATATTTATCAGCAAATCACTTATATTCAACAAGTGGAGCCAAAGTCCACCGTGGTTACTTTGCTGAAAAATTCCACCATGTTTGATTTTGTTTCACCCACCTCTTCCATGAGAGCTGTTGTTAACAACCAACTCATAAGAGACATTTGACTTTTTATTATTATGAGATCTCAATTCTCCATAGTTGAAATGAAAAAGCTAACAAAACCATACCCAAAGGGAACTTAAAAAGAAATTGTAGAGAATGTAACTGCGGTTCAATTGTTATGCCGGTTTAACCACAATTTTTTCAGCTCTAACAAAGTAGGCCAGTTTTCAGTATAGACCAAGTTTAGAAAGCCATCCGAATCGGAACCCGAACAAGTCAACAGGTTTAGTTTGTTTTTGATAAGTGCTAATCTGATCTCCCCCTAGTATATACCTCAATCTGTTAGTTTTGTCATGGGAGAGGTTCGATTGATTCATATATATCCTTGAGTTGTATAGAGTTGAGAAAATAAGATAGAATACAATTTCTAAAATATTAGTAAATAGATTGTTTAGTGTTCCCAAATTTCAATGAAATTCAACTTACGGAAACTAACTCTGTGGCTCATTACTTAGGCCAGTGTACCACCTTTGTGTTCAATTATGGCACAATTCCTTTTTTATTCCCCCCTGTGAACTTTAATGAGAGATTCCATCATAAATTTCTGGTGTTGACCGATGATCTTGGGCTAATATCGTTCAATAACAATAATATTAGGATGATCATCTTTACTCAACACCCACCCACCCACCCCCCAAAAAAAAAGTGAACTTTAATGAGAGATTCCATCATAAATTTCTGGTGTTGACCGGTGATCTTGGGCTAATATTGTTCAGTAACAATAATATTAGGATGATTATGTTTACTCACCATGTTTTGTTTATAATTTGATACCCGTGTGCTTAGTTTAATATGAGTAAAAATGACAACATTGCTTTCCAGCATTGTTTGATAGAAGAATTTTGCAGAGCATATAGAGAGAAAAAGCAATGTAAATTGTCTTCTCATGAAATGCTTTGCTGAATGATTACAAAACTTCCAACAATGTCCTCAATTTTCTTTTTCTTTTTATTATTTATTTATGTATTTATTATTATTATTATTTATTTTTTTGAGAGAGAGAGAGAGAGTATTCTATTCAATTTGCAGCCCACACATCCAGACAATTGTATATATTTTTATCAAGAAACCATAAACTTGAAATTGAGTATTCCATATTACACAGTAGAACAAGGTATTTTGAAATGCTTATTTTTGTGTATTTGGGTACCTAGTTATTCAAAAAGTCGGTATGAAATAATTATACAATCAAAGAATCAACTCTACTACGGTGTCTCTTAATTGCTAATTGCAATAGCAAATGTGCATCATCTGTGAGAATCCCAGCTCCAAAGTTTGGCATTCAATGGAACTCAGAATTTCTTCAACAGCAATACAACTTCCATGAACATATATAGGTGTTACTGTTTCAACTCATCTGCTCACCAATTAAATCCAAGCCAACCACAAGGAAAGACAAGCCTTGGAACAGCAAGAAATAGAAATGAATTCCATGTGCTGATAACAGGCTTCTTGCAGCAGCGGTGAGTAGAAGAAAAGCAAGGGCAAGTTCCTTCCTATAGAGCTTGTTTCGCTTCTTGACAACGGGTACCTCTTGTTCCTTCAGTTTTGTGAGCATTTCTAGGCCAGATTCCGAAAGCCTCCTTTGGATTTTCTCTTGGTTTGAATTTATCGATTCCCTCTCAGCCAGGGCTAATAGATCAGATTCAGATGACCTGCCTGTCTTCTTTGTCACTACCCATTCGTAAGCACTTCCAAGTTGAAATAGCCCCGACACCATGGCATTGAATTTTGTCACGGACATGGTGTTCTCAAACAGTAGGTATGGTATCAAGAATGGGAAAGATTTCGGAGAAGGTAGGACATTCAAAAAAGACATGAAAACCGGGACATAACAAACCACCCAAAGAGGTAATTCTGCCTCGGGTATGAACATTGTTAATGGAAGTATGACACAAAATAGTGTGAATGAGTAAAAGGGAAGTATCAGTTTTCGCAGAAGAAAGAAGAGAAATATCATGTTGGCCTTCTTCCACATTGATATCTGCACATAGACACAGCGATAAATCAGATTTGAACAAATATTAGAACTTCTACAGATTCTTAAAAAGCAACATTTAACTCCGGAGGAAAAAAAAAAACCTTGGAAGTCAAGATAGCAGGAAGGCATAATCTGAAGAGCTGCATTGGACCTGAATGCCAACGATGCTGTTGTTTCTTGTACGCTTCATAAGATTCGGGTAATTCACAAAGCACCCTCACATCATTAAGGAAAATGAATTTCCAACCGTTCAGATGGGCTCGAACTGCGATGTCCATGTCCTCTACAGTTGTTCTTTCGAGCCAACCTCCTGACTCCTCTAAGGCCTTAATCCTCCACACTCCAGCAGTTCCATTGAATCCGAAGAAATTAATAAACATGCCATTAACTTGCTGCTCTACCTCAAAATGGAAGCACAGATTAACATTTTGAAGCCTTGTGAGTAGATTCTCATCCTTGTTGACAAACGACCAGCGTGCTTGGACAAGACCCACCTCAGGATTTCCCTGAGACAATTTCACAAGCACCTCGTAGGTAAGATTAACAAGATTATAAAGATTTGAAAGAAACATTATTCAAGTGGATAGGTTTGTTACCTTGAAGTGAGGTATTGTCAGTTTAAGGAAATCAGGATTGGGCTGAAAGTCTGCATCGAATATTGCGACAAACTCGTAGTCCTTGACATAGTCACAGCCCATGGCTGATTTAAGATTGCCTGCTTTGTACCCTGTTCTTATGAATCTATGTCTGTAGATTATGTTCACCCCTTTTTGTTTCCATGAAAATACTTCGTTTCTTATTAGATTCTGTAAAGTTTCATCATCTGAATCATCTAGGACTTGAACTAGAAGTCGGTTCTTTGGCCAATCCAACTGGCAGACAGCAGAGATTGATTGCTCATATACCTAAATTCCAAGAAAATCTTTCACATCAGATCCACACAAAAAAATGTAAATGGATCAATAAACACCAATATGCATCTAACTGCTAAAAAAATGGTGACCCGGTGCACGAAACTCTTGATCTAGAAGAGAAAAAAAAAAAAAAAACACACCAATATGCACCTACGTGCTAAAAAAAATGACTCAGTGCACGATACTGAATTTGGAAATAACAAACAAGATTTGAACTCGTGCCACCAGGGCAAGCCTTATCATTGGGCCAAACAGCCCTTCAATATGGTGCAACTGATTGCTCTTGATTAAAAATGCAAATTGAGTTGTCAGATGTAATTAAAGAGGTTAACATGTACAAATTGAGAACAGAAACGTATGAAAAGAAAAGGAGAAAGTAGTTTTTTTGTTGTTTGATTACCTCTCTTTCATTGCACATTGGAATCTGAACAAGAACCATTGGGAAACCTGAACAATCCTCAATGTCATATGGTTCTCCTTCAATCACTGGTTTCAATTTCTTGCACTTCATCCAAAAACACCCAAAGCAGAGAACTAGCCGATCGAGCGATTGAATCATGAAAAGTACAATGCAGAATTTAGAAAGAAACACAACGGAAGGAGCAATATAATCAACTCTGAAAGATAGCCAAGCCATGTAAGACCACTGCACAAGACCCTGAACCTCCCATGGATTGATCAGATTCAAATTCCATTTCTTGAAATGGGCAACAATTTCTATAACCAAAGCAAAGACCGAAACAGCAAGAAAAACTCTGAGAAATCTGTACAACCTCCCTTTGTTTTTGGGTTCTTCTCCTTCTTCTTCGCTCATTTCGGATACAGCGATGCGTTTCTTAACCGAAACAAAGGTAGACTTTAAGGCCATTGCTAGCCAAGAAATGCAAGTGAGAGCTTTGTATGCTTTGAGAAGAAGAACCCATGTGAATTGCTTAGGACTTGCAGCTTTTTCTTTATCTGGGAACATTAAAGGCTTGTTCTCAATTGTGACTGCCACTGATGAATTGGGTGCCATTTCTTTTCAATCACCCAAGAAAATCAAAGACAACCCAGATGAGAACTCTGGCAATAGAACAATGGGTTGAACTTGGAAATTAAAGTTATATATGGGATTTACATAGAATCAAGAATGAGAAAGAAAGAAAAATAAACACAACTCCAAATCATTGAAAACTGGATCTGAGCAGAACAGAATGGCACAGGGCCCAGAAATTCAGATGGAAGGTGAGGAAGAGAATATGCTTCTCACAGAGAGAGAGAGAGACAGAGAGAAGTTGCTTGTGTGGGTGATTAGCAAATGGAAGAGTGGGTTAGAGGGGCCTAATATAAAATTTCACAAAGTCCAAGGTCCACACTGTTCGTTCAAAATAAAAAAGGTCCATACTGTGCGTATGTATATACAGCAAAGGATAGTCCAGGTGATGATAGATGTGTGAAGCACAAAGGTAAAGAGTCAAAGGAGAGAATAGAGAATTACATAACAGGGTAATGTTAGAAATTTAAAAAAATTTATTAAATATTTTATATGGGTGTGAGATTTATACGATGTAAGTTTTATGTGGGTTTCACATTCATTCATGTGAGATATTTGATAAAATTTTAATAGAATTTTTTGAGTCTCTAACATTTTTGTATAATATAGCAAGTGTATTTGGTTTTAATTTTTTGAATTTAATTTCTTTATAATTGAGTTTTTTTTTTTTTGTATTTTTTTTTGTTTTTAATGAATAATTTTAAAATTTTTAGTAATTTTTTTACTTTTTTAAATGAATCTTACTTAGATGTATCTAAAAAATAAAATATTTATAAAAATTAATAAATACACAAGAATACAAAAAAAAATGTACTGAATTGTTATTATTTTTTTATATTTTTAGTATTTAGCAAATTTTTTAAAGATTTTTTTATAAATATTATATATTTTTAATTGTATTTATGTTAAGTGTATTTAAAAATTAAAAAAAAAATTATTTACGAATTTAAAAAAAATCAATAACAGTAAAAAAAATATAAAAAATATAAAAATTTAAGTGAGTGGTTTTTACAAATCAATCTTACACAAGACACATGTTGAAGTAAGAAGATCTAAATTGTCGTCATATGATGATTAATTAAGATAACTTTAGTTGAAAATAATGAAGAAAAAAAGAAAAGAAAAAAAGTGACAGCCAATTTACAGCCAAAGTCGAGAGACACGTCATTTTCAATCAATAATATGTATATGTATATATCAAACTCAAAGCCAACCAACCCATAAGAGAAGAGTTTAATTTCTTCGTCGTGTGGTGTGATCTGGAGTCTATGGACACCGTGTGTCTTTGCGCAATGCATGGTGTACTGTGTTTCAACTTCTCAAAAACAAATCGGTGTCAATCACCGCCGAATCCTGATGGTTAAGGTTTAAATCATATCAAAATAAATTTAAAATTTTTATACATGATAAAATTAAAAAAAAATTATTAGAAAATCTTTCATCAAATACTTATATTCTACCATTGGTGTAGTGGTAACATGGATTACGCATCAGCATTCCACGTTAGCAAGTATAGCTCAATTTTCATCGGGCATCGTTGGCTATATATTTTTTATAAGTCAATCACAATTTAACACGTGATAAAATAAGAACAATACAGGAAGACTATTCAAGTTTTGATCATGATCGTACACGTGGCATTTAGTATTGGTTCTTACAAGATCTGCGTAGCACTGGATCAGCAAAGAATGCAAAGTGATGTGGCTTCAACGGTTACTCATATTTAAATTTAAAATCAGGAGGGAAGCTGTAACAACCCTCGTACTGATTACTGATAAACCACTGAATTAGCTACTGGTTACCGCTAAACTGAACTGATAATGACTGATAATTGACTTAACTGAAGTACCGAATGGACTGATTGAAATCGAAACTGAAATTGAATAAGATTATCCATTGAATTGCATATTGCATCTGTTTGATTGATTGATTATCTGTTTGAATTCATATGTTTAAACTGCTAATTGAAGGCCTTATCGGCGGCCGAATTAGGAACCGTGTAGAGTTTTGGGATCAGTAGAATATTTGCGATTTAATGGTATTTTTATCTGAAAATTGATTAGGAATGATTAAATTAGATTAAAATGAGTTAATTAAAGAGTTGGACTTATTTACCGAATGGCCATGTGAGTGGACTTTTGTTTATTCAATTATAATGAGCCTTATACATGTGAGACCAACACTTCTTCAGCCTATTCTTGTATCTAGCCGACCAAACAAGTGAGAAAGAGGGAGAGTAAGAGAATTGGCTTGGTCTTGTAGAATTAACTTGAGGAATGGCTAGAGAATTGGCATAATTGAACTTGTTCTTCTTGAATTCAAGTTATAGGTACGAATTTCATCCTTTTTGATTTCGATTTTAAGCTCCATCTTGCATGTATCATGGTTAGAGAGGAGTTGAGTCTTGAATTAGTTCATACACATTGAATTAGAACTCCATTGTTGCATGCATGTTTGAATTAATGAAGTTTGAGTTGAATTCATGGTGGATTGGTGCATGCATGTTCATGTTTATATTAAAGTCCATGTTTTCATTTTGTTTTCCAACTATTGAGCTCATTAGAGCAAGATTTGAAGCTTGATTTTGGTTTAAAACTCATGCATTGCATGTTTTGAAATTGTTATTGAAAATGGGTTTGAAAAATGGCCTTAATTGACCAACTCTTGGCCCTTGCATGTGTAATTTGGCTTTTGAAACTTGTTGTATATTGAATGTAGATGTATTTCCCAGAATTTGGGCCCAAGAGGTCGAGATTTGAGTTGAGAATGCTTGGTTTGAGCTTGGAAGGCAAATCTGGAAATTCCAGATTTGGCTTCTTCGCTCGAGCGAAGGATTCCTCGCTCGAGCGAGCACCTTTGTCCAGGGCTCCGCTCGAGCGAGCATCGAGCGTGGTATCGCGCGTAAAAATCGAGCATCCAGTATTTTTACTGTTTCATCAGACCGCTCGAGCGAAGGATTGTTCGCTCGAGCGAAGCCTTTGATTTTGCAACCTCGCTCGAGCGAAGGAAGGCTCGCTCGAGCGAGACCCCTGTTTTCAGCAACTTTTGAAAAATGCCTTCCAACTGTATTTTTGCATCCTCATCCCATCCTAGGCATTCTTAGGCCTAGTTTAAGACATCTTAATGAGGATTTAGACGTAGAACCACACCGAGGAAATTTAGGGATTTAATTATCATACTCCCCGACTGTGAAACTTAGTGTGTGTTCTATTTGTTAACTGTTTAGGGTTGGCTTCCGGGGACGCGCTCTAGCTGCTATTAGCCCAATCTCTGTGAGTAACAATTGTGTAAAGATATGTTCAAAATGATGATCTTTTGAATACTGAACTGAAATGTTTATTGAACCGATATTGTTTACTGAATGAATGTATGTCCTGTATTGTGAACTGTATTGTGGCATCCTTAGCACTTACTGTTTATTGTTATTGTTACAGAGCTCTGTCGGTTCCCTTGTGGAACCATACTGTTTACTGAATGACTGGCCATCATTACTGTTGGGTCTGTTGAGACCCGGTCCTTTTGGACCTACTGCTTATAGGCTAATGGATGTACCACATATGACTGATTGACTGAAATACTGAAAGACTGAAATACTGTTTAATGTACTGTTTTCATTACTGTAAGGACATTCATTCATAACCCCTTTACGCTTTATGTTATTCACTGGGCTTTAGCTCACTGTTTATATATATATGTAGGTTCTCAGCAGCCAGACCAGAGCTAGGAGCGTGGGTTGGTCCCAGTTTTGTCAAGCCAGCCTATGTGCCTCACTGCGAGGTTCCGTGTTGCCATGCTATGGCTTGGGGTGTTTTTGTGTCCCCCATCGGTCTCCTTACTGTTTTGTACTACTGTATAAACCGTCTACTGTTTTACTGTACTGTTATCGAGGGATTAAGTCCCCGTACTGAATGTTTGTAAAAGATTGTATAGATTGTATATAGACTGTACTGTTTGGACTGTATGAATGCATGAAAAATGTTTTTGGCATACAGATTTTCACAGCTCAATGGACACTAGTTACTTACTGTATTGGCTTCCGCCAGGCCCTGTACTCTGTTTTACTGTATTACTGTTAAGCAGGCCTTCGGTAATCTCGGATTACTGGCCGGTTACGGTGCTAAACCCATAGGGCCGGGTTTGGGTCGTGACAGAGTGGTATCAGAGCGATACTTAACCACGAGTTATACCGCACACACGTGTCTAATTGAGCTATAGGGTGTCCTAGAAAAGTGATTAGGGCATTTCATGAACTTGAAAAGTGTGTGCTTATGACTGACTGAATATATGCTAAAATGTTAAACTGTTAAATTATATAACCGTTTATAATGATAACTGTTATAACTACTTATAGTGAAATGGATAATGCAAACACTGCAAATGAAACTGAATCATCATCCTCTGAGGCCAGAATGGCCAGACTTGAACAAATGATGGGACTGATAATTGAGAGACTGGATCAACAACAGAATCAGCAGCCCCCACCTCCTCCTCCGGTACAGCCGGACCAAAATGTGAATGTGCAAAATGTGAATGCCAACGAGGGGGATATTATTGCTCTTACCCAGAAGTTCAGCAAACTGAAACCGCCGTCCTTTCAGGGAGGCTTGGAACCGTTGAAAGCTGAAGCTTGGGTACTTGAGACTGAAAAGTTATTCGAAGTGTTTCCGTGTTCGGAGGCAAACAAAGTACTGTTAGCTACCTTCACCTTGCAAGAAGAGGCGAGAAGGTGGTGGATGTTGACCCGCGACGCAAATACTATTATGACTTGGGCTCAGTTCAAGGAGTCCTTCTTTGAAAAGTATTTTCCCCAGTGCATCCGGGACAGAAAAGTAACGGAGTTTGAACAACTGAAACAGGGCAAAATGTCTGTTGCCGAGTATGAGAAGAAATTCACTGAATTTGCTAGGTATGCACCACACATGGTGGACACCGACTATAAGAAGGCTAGAAGGTTTGAAAGAGGCCTTAGTGTTGCTATACAGGATCGAATAAATGTTTTGAAACTACCGACTTTTGTGGGTGTTCTCGACCGGGCGTTGATGGCCGAGACGAATATTGCAGCAGTGAAACAATCTGAAACACCAACAGTGGAGTGGCAAGGTAAAAGGCAGGGTTTCAAATTCAAGAAAGGCAAGCATAACCCAGCAACCAAGAAACAGAACACGGGGTCGACAACTAGCCCCAGCCAAGGGAGTGGACTTACTCCACCCTGCTCCGTATGTGGCAACAAGCACAAAGGGGTTTGCTATCAGATTTCTGGAGCTTGTTTCAGGTGTGGCAAGGTGGGCCACAGAATTAAAGACTGTCCCTCTGCCCCGCAAGCCAGTAGTAAAGTTGCCCCAAGCGCAGCAGCATCAAATGCAGCACCGAAGCCCAACCCCAAAGCTATCGGGAAAGAGCCTATGAGGCAGGGCCGAGTGTTTGCCCTAGTACCGGGAGACGTGCAAAACACTGAGACTGTTGTGTCAGGTATCCTCTCTATCTGTGCTCAAAATGCATGTGTTGATTGATTTGGGGTCTACACATTCGTATGTATCGCATGCTTTCTCACGAAAATTGAATAGACCCTTAGAACCTATGAATTACTTGTTAGCGGTATCATCACCTATTGGGGGATCCATGACATGTGCATATATGTATCCTGCTTGTGAGATTATTATTGGGGATATGCATCTGTTTATTGATTTACTGCCATTGAATATCGATCATTTTGATGTAATATTGGGGATGGATTGGTTACAAAAATATCATGCTACTATCGATTGTGTGACCAAACAAGTTGTTTTCCGTCCACCGGGTTTACCTGAATTTGTGTTTAATGGGAGTGGAGTAGTACCTCCTCCATATCTGATTTCTTCTGTGAAAGCTGTCAAACTGATTAGGAAGGGGTGTAAAGGATATCTGTGTTCTGTACTGACTGTATCTGCTAATAATGATGTTAAAACTGATGTGAATTGCATTCCCATAGTTAGAGAATTCCCAGATGTATTTCCAGATGATCTACCAGGGGATTTGATTGACAGGGAGATTGAATTTACTGTTGATGTAGTTCCGGGTACACAACCGATATCTAAAGCTCCTTACAGAATGGCCCCAACTGAACTGAAGGAATTGAAAGTGCAATTGCAGGAACTGTTAGACAAGAAGTTCATCAGGCCCAGTACTTCCCCGTGGGGTGCACCTGTTTTGTTTGTAAAGAAGAAAGATGGCTCACTGAGACTGTGTATTGATTACCGCGAACTGAACAAGGTAACTGTGAAGAATAAATATCCTTTACCGCGTATTGATGATCTGTTTGACCAGTTACAGGGTGCACAAGTGTTTTCCAAAATCGATCTCAGATCGGGATATCACCAAGTGAAAGTCAAACCAGAAGACATCGGTAAAACTGCTTTCAGAACGAGGTATGGACATTACGAATTTCTAGTTATGCCTTTTGGAGTCACGAATGCCCCAGCTGCATTTATGGACCTCATGAACAGAATTTTTAAACCATACCTTGATGATTTCATTGTAGTATTTATTGATGACATACTGATTTATTCTAAGACTGTTGAAGAACATGAACACCATCTAAGACTTGCCCTGCAGACCTTAAGAGAACAGAAACTGTATGCTAAACTGTCTAAATGTGAATTTTGGCTTGATCATGTGATGTTTTTGGGGCATGTTGTTAGCAAGGACGGAATTTCTGTTGATCCGCAGAAAATTGAAGCTGTAGTGAACTGGCCTAGACCAACAAATGTAACCGAAGTCCGAAGCTTTTTGGGATTGGCTGGATATTACAGAAGATTTGTCAAAGACTTCTCCAAAATTGCCCTACCATTGACTCAGTTAACTCAGAAGGGGACGTCATTTGACTGGACTGACCAGAGAGAATCAGCATTTCAAGAGTTGAAAACTCGACTTGTAACTGCACCGGTTTTGACTCTACCTTCAGGTACGGATGGTTACACTGTTTTTAGTGATGCTTCTCATAAGGGTTTGGGATGTGTTTTAATGCAGAATGGGAGAGTTATTGCTTATGCTTCCCGTCAGTTGAGACCACATGAAAAGAATTACCCGACCCATGATCTGGAACTTGCTGCAGTGGTTTTTGCATTGAAAATTTGGCGTCACTATTTGTATGGAGCAACATGTGAAGTATATACCGACCACAAGAGTTTGAAATACTTTTTCACACAGAAAGAACTGAATATGAGACAGCGGAGATGGCTTGAACTGATCAAAGATTATGACCTACAGATCCTGTACCATCCGGGAAAAGCCAATACCGTTGCCGATGCTTTGAGTCGAAAATCGATTGGGAACTTAGCCTGTTTGCTGACTGGACAGAAGGAGTTGCTTTGTGACCTTGAAAAGTCTGAAATTGAAATTGTTTTGAAGGAACAAGGTGGAACCTTAGCGGCTATTTCTGCTCAACCAGCATTGATAGAAGAGATTAAGGAAAAACAGCAACTGGATGATTACTTGAAGAAAATCATCGAAGAGAGAGATTCAAGACCAAGACCGAGGTTCAAATTTGACAACAATGTACTGAAATTTCAAGATAGACTGTGTGTACCGAATGATTCTGAATTGAAAAGAAGAGTCCTGCAAGAAGGCCACAATTCAAAGTTTTCGATTCATCCGGGGAATACGAAAATGTATCAAGACCTGAAACAGAATTTCTGGTGGCCAGGAATGAAGAAAGAGATCGCTGAATTTGTGTCCAAGTGTCTCCATTGTCAACAAGTTAAAGCGGAACACCAGCGACCCGCAGGCTTACTGCAACCCTTACCCATACCAGAGTGGAAATGGGAGCATATCACGATGGATTTCATCGTTGGATTACCTCGCTCCAGAAAAGGTATGGATTCAATTTGGGTTATTGTTGATAGACTGACTAAAACTGCACACTTCTTACCTGTCAAGACAATCTATAATGCGGATAAATTGGTTGTTATCTATATTGATGAAATTGTTAGACTGCACGGAGTGCCTGTGTCTATTGTTTCTGACAGGGATTCGAAGTTTACATCGAGGTTCTGGCAAAGCCTACAGACTGCATTGGGTACTGAATTGAGGCTGAGTAGTGCCTATCATCCTCAGACAGATGGACAGTCAGAAAGAACCATCCAACTTTAGAGGATCTATTGAGAATGTGTGTCCTTGATTTCCAGGGAAACTGGGAAAGTCATTTGCCGTTGGCTGAATTCGCCTACAACAACAGCTACCATTCGAGTATTGGTATGGCGCCTTTCGAGGCATTGTATGGCAGAAAGTGTAAATCTCCAATTTGCTGGGCAGAAGTTGGAGATGGGCCTTTGCTTGGGCCCGAGATTGTATATGAGACAACTGAAAAGATAAAGCTGATACAGCAGAGACTGAAAACTGCACAGAGTAGACAGAAGAGTTATGCAGATATTAGAAGACGAGACCGAGAATATGAAGTGGGTGATCACGTCTTTGTGAAAGTGACACCAATGAAAGGCCAGACTCGTTTTGGAGTCAAAGGCAAGTTAGCGCCGAGGTATGTCGTACCGTATCAGATTATTGAGAAAATCAATCCGGTGGCGTATCAAGTTGCGCTTCCTCCCGAAATGGAGCATATGCATAACGTCTTCCACATTTCGATATTGAGAGACTATCTTCGAGATCCGTTTCATGTGATTGAGCCTACCCGTATCGTGTTGAGTGATGACTACACTTACGAGGAACGGCCTATACAGATTGTAAACCGACGGATCAAGAAACTGAGGAACAAGGAGATCCCACTGGTGAAAGTTGACTGGAAAAACCACGGTGGCGTGTATGCCACTTGGGAAAGGGAAGATGACATGGCTAGGCGATATCCTGATTTGTTCCCGCTGAATCCTGTTTTCTTCCAGAATGAAGGTAACTCGAGTTTAGAGGACTAAACTCCTTATAAGGAGGGGAGACTGTAACAACCCTCGTACTGATTACCGATAAACCACTGAATTAGCTACTGGTTACGCTAAACTGAACTGATAATGACTGATAATTGAATTAACTGAAGTACCGAATGGACTGATTGAAATCGAAACTGAAATTGAATAAGATTATCATTGAATTGCATATTGCATCTGTTTGATTGATTGATTATCTGTTTGAATTCATATGTTTAAACTGCTAATTGAAGGCCTTATCGGCGGCCGAATTAGGAACCGTTTTGGGATCAGTAGAGTTTTGGATCGATTTAATGGTATTTTATCTGAAAATTGATTAGGAATGATTAAATTAGATTAAAATGAGTTAATTAAAGAGTTGGACTTATTTACCGAATGGCCATGTGAGTGGACTTTTGTTTATTCAATTATAATGAGCCTTATACATGTGAGACCAACACTTCTTCAGCCTATTCTTGTATCTAGCCGACCAAACAAGTGAGAAAGAGGGAGAGTAAGAGAATTGGCTTGGTCTTGTAGAATTAACTTGAGGAATGGCTAGAGAATTGGCATAATTGAACTTGTTCTTCTTGAATTCAAGTTATAGGTACGAATTTCATCCTTTTTGATTTCGATTTTAAGCTCCATCTTGCATGTATCATGGTTAGAGAGGAGTTGAGTCTTGAATTAGTTCATACACATTGAATTAGAACTCCATTGTTGCATGCATGTTTGAATTAATGAAGTTTGAGTTGAATTCATGGTGGATTGGTGCATGCATGTTCATGTTTATATTAAAGTCCATGTTTTCATTTTGTTTTCCAACTATTGAGCTCATTAGAGCAAGATTTGAAGCTTGATTTTGGTTTAAAACTCATGCATTGCATGTTTTGAAATTGTTATTGAAAATGGGTTTGAAAAATGGCCTTAATTGACCAACTCTTGGCCCTTGCATGTGTAATTTGGCTTTTGAAACTTGTTGTATATTGAATGTAGATGTATTTCCCAGAATTTGGGCCCAAGAGGTCGAGATTTGAGTTGAGAATGCTTGGTT
Source organism: Camellia japonica (assembly GCA_030407325.1). NCBI lineage: Eukaryota > Viridiplantae > Streptophyta > Magnoliopsida > Ericales > Theaceae > Camellia > Camellia japonica. Next base: position 3,309,112 of record JAPPVO010000002.1, read on the forward strand.
TGAGCTTGGAAGGCAAATCTGGAAATTCCAGATTTGGCTTCTTCGCTCGAGCGAAGGATTCCTCGCTCGAGCGAGCACCTTTGTCCAGGGCTCCGCTCGAGCGAGCATCGAGCGTGGTATCGCGCGTAAAAATCGAGCATCCAGTATTTTTACTGTTTCATCAGACCGCTCGAGCGAAGGATTGTTCGCTCGAGCGAAGCCTTTGATTTTGCAAACTCGCTCGAGCGAAGGAAGGCTCGCTCGAGCGAGACCCCTGTTTTCAGCAACTTTTGAAAAATGCCTTCCAACTGTATTTTTGCATCCTCATCCCATCCTAGGCATTCTTAGGCCTAGTTTAAGACATCTTAATGAGGATTTAGGCGTAGAACCACACCGAGGAAATTTAGAGATTTAATTATCATACTTCCCGACTGTGAAACTTAGTGTGTGTTCTATTTGTTAACTGTTTAGGGTTGGCTTTCGGGGACGCGCTCTAGCTGCTATTAGCCCAATCTCTGTGAGTAACAATTGTGTAAAGATATGTTCAAAATGATGATCTTTTGAATACTGAACCGAAATGTTTATTGAACTGATATTGTTTACTGAATGAATGTATGTCCTGTATTGTGAACTGTATTGTGGCATCCTTAGCACTTACTGTTTACTGTTATTGTTACAGAGCTCTGTCGGTTCCCTTGTGGAACCATACTGTTTACTGAATGACTGGCCATCATTATTGTTGGGTCTGTTAAGACCCGGTCCTTTTGGACCCACTGTTTATAGGCTAAGGGATGTACCACATATGACTGATTGACTGAAATACTGAAAGACTGAAATACTGTTTAATGTACTGTTTTCATTACTGTAAGGACATTCATCCATAACCCCTTTACGCTTTATGTTATTCACTGGGCCTTAGCTCACTGTTTATATATATATGTAGGTTCTCAGCAGCCAGACCAGAGCTAGGAGCGTGGGTTGGTCCCAGTTTTGTCAAGCCAGCCTATGTGCCTCACTGCAGGGTTCCGTGTTGCCATGCTATGGCTTGGGGTGTTTTTGTGTCCCCCATCGGTCTCCTTACTGTTTTGTACTACTGTATAGACCGTCTACTGTTTTACTGTACCGTTACCGAGGGATTAGGTCCCCGTACTGAATGTTTGTAAAAGATTGTATAGATTGTATATAGACTGTACTGTTTGGACTGTATGAATGCATGAAAAATGTTTTTGGCATACAGATTTTCACAGCTCAATGGACACTAGTTACTCACTGTATTGGCTTCCGCCAGGCCCTGTACTCTGTTTTACTGTATTACTGTTAAGCAGGCCTTCGGTAATCTCGGATTACTGGCCGGTTACGGTGCTAAACCCATAGGGCCGGGTTTGGGTCGTGACAGAAGCCTAACTGCAAGTGATGGCATAGTGGAGCTAAGTATAAGGCAACATGATCAGCGATCATGGAGGAACGATTCGACGGTTAGAAATATAGTTCGATTGTCATTCTTGAGAAGTATAAATAGCAGAAAAGGCCCCAGAAAAAGCCCAGACTCAGATCCAAAAAATCAATTTTATTCTACTTTATTTTCTTTCCAGTTTTTACATTTCCTGTTCTTTACATTTCTGTACTTTAATTCCTGCACTGCATTTCGTTCATAGGAGTAGTTTCAAGTAGATTGTTGCTGTAAACCTCTACGAGGCTTAATTGGATCATTGTAAGTTTTCATTTTAATGAAATGCTTCAATTGCTCTTCATTTGATTGTCATTTGCTTAATTCTCCTAAATCAAGCCACAAGTAAAAGTCCTCTTCATTGAAGCTGAAAGAACTAAAATACAATCATTTGATAATTGGTTGGCAATTAATTTTCTATAAGAACTGATTGATTCTTGCTAGCATGTTCATAATTACAATAATAACCTTCGAAAGTCAAAAAGCCAACATATATTTTTGACATGCCCGGTGGGACAAATTGAAATGGCTAGACGTAAGAGACAAGGAAAAAATGAACGCTTGGAAGAAGGCGTGGAAGGAGACGTAGAAATACCTGATCCAGAGGATAATGTGATAACACATCCTGTGAAAACACCTATTTTATCGGAACCTATGGTCGAACAGACCAGCACTTCGGAACAAGTACCACATGTTCATAATATTGGACGAGGCCAAGGAATTGGACCATCCACTGTTCCATCTACTCAGCCAATGAATCCATGGGGAGGCCTAGTAGATGCCATGGGACAGCAATTAATGAACACAATAGAGAGATGGGCAACATCCTTTTTGGATCGAATGAATACCCATCAACCAACAAACATAAGACACATGGAGGAAGTTTCAAATGTCCCTCAGTAAAGATTGGTTAGAGATAAACAGCCTATGCAAATTAATAGACATTCCAATGGTCAAACTAGTAGTCAAAACTATGAAAGACCATCACCTCAGTCTTGGTATGAACCTATTTCGAGGCCTATAGCAGGTCAAAATGCCTCAGTACTTAACAGTGAAGCCATGCAAATTGGTGGATCTGACCCAGGACAAGAAAATGGCATAAGAATGGTTCCAAATCCCATGTTCGAAGCCATACCTGGCACGAGGGGGTTCACTAATCCCTTATTTGAATTTATACCCATGGGGTTGGAAGGCTTTCCTGCAACCGGAAGAGACACAACACCTATTCTAACAAATTTCCCAAGTCCTTTCGCAGGACAAGCTTAGAGGGGCCACCCATACCCTCAACAGCAGCCAGCATCACAGGGACAACCAGTCCCAAACATACCACTCTATGGACCAAGAGGACCTCAAGCACAAGTTTGTCCACCAAATCCTGTATTTGCTCCTCCAGTAGTGGTTCAACATGCACAAAATATGGTCCCTAGGGACCAAATTGCTAATATCGTTAGAGAGATGTGTGGACCAATGGCTCGGGGGGTTCAAACTCCTGTGTACAGGAAACCATATCCAAAATGGGTAGATAGGGTACATGAATACCCAAGAGGATTCAGGATACCAGACTTTGCCCTTTTTTATGGGAATGGAAATCAGTCAACAGTGGAGCATGTTGCTAGGTTTGCTGCTCAATGTGGTGAATTTACCAATAATGATTACATGAAGTTAAGATTGTTCCCAAATTCCCTTACAGGGGCAGCCTTCGTATGGTATATTAATCTTACGCCTAGCTCCATTCAGACTTGGCAACAAATGGAAGAGGCATTTCATGACCAATTCTTCCAAATGGAGCCAGAAGTGTCCATGGCAGATTTGGCAAGATTAAGCCAAAGGCCTAATGAAAAGGCTGCTCAATTTATTGCCAGATTTAAAAGAGCACGAAACAAATGTAGAGTCATCCTACCAGAGCCAGAATTCGTGAGATTGGCTCAAAATGGCTTAGAGTTTAGACTTCGAAAGAAGTTTGACTCAACTAAGTTTAGAGACTTAGTGGAACTAACTTATAAGGTGTCTAGGTATGAAGCATTACTAGAGGAAGAATAAGATCGAAATAATGCATCATACAAGACATATTATAGAGATCCTAGTTATGAGATTGATGCAGCAGAGATTGTGGGGAAAGAACTTGTGATCTGTGAAGTATTAATTCATAAGGACACAACAATTGACCAGCAATTTAAAAAGAAAGACCTTCATAGGAAATGCTCTTTCGATTTAACAAAGGTAGATGACATTTTTGATCGTTTGCTTGCTGCAAATTTCCTGAAGTTACCAAAAGGAGTCAAAATTTCATCTCCAGAGGAACTTAAAGGAAAAGTGTATTGTAAATGGCATAATTCTTGGTCTCACTCAACTAAAAACTGCATTGTTTTTCGAAACAGGATCCAAGAGCAGATTCGAAAGGTGAGTCTAAAATTCCCAGCTAAAACAGAAAAGGCCATGGGGATTGACACTAATCCGTTCCCAGAAATTGGAGAAGTGGCAGCCAATGTGCAGATGCATGTTGCCAGCCAGACAACTGTCAAGAAAGACACTGGAAATCTACCAGCTATTGGACAAGATTTCTCAGACCAGAGGGAACACTCTGATGAAGAAGCACTAGATAACGATTCTTTGGAAGCAGCTGTCATGCAAAGAATGTGTCCCAGATGTAAGCTGAGCTACAAGTGATTGAAAGGGCTTCCGATTGATGGGAAACAATATTACAAGGATGTGCAGAGGCGTCCTAAACCAACCAGTGCTTATAACAAAAGGCCATATCCGACTAGTATTAGGCAGCAGCCATTAATGGCTGAGCCAACAGCCGCTAAAATGCATTCTAAAGGCAAGAGGCCTTTATATGAGTCTAGACCACCTAATCATTATAGAATGGAGAGCGGTTATCATGAAAGGAGACTGGAGAAGGGTTCAGTTTATGGGATCAAAGCCAAAGATTGGCCTCCTAGACCAGCCTCATGCAGGACAAAAAGTGGCCACCTTCATCGAAGGCCTGAGTTAGGCCCAAAGCAGGGAGTCAGGGCCAAGTAGTGGCCTTCACAGCCAGCTTTGAAGATGGCTTCGAAGGAAGAGGGAAACAATTCAACAGCTGGGTCAGTAGGTTCGTGGGTACCTGGAGTTCCAAATTGGTTTGTCATACAGAACAAACCTAGGGAGATGTCTACCCAAATAAATGTTGTTGGAAACCAAGGCAGGATGGTCAAACCTCCTTTGGTGGCTCCAAACAATTGGGTATTGCTTAAGCATCCGAAAACAAAAGAACCAAATATGGTCCCAGTGATTTCTAGGTCCCAAAGAAGGAAGATCCAACAAAGGTACACACAGTACCAGAAGGACCTGAAAGAAAGTGGAGAGAGCTCTTCATTGGTCCAACCAAAGAGCCAAGCAGAAGGGGAAGAAAATTCAAAGCCAAATCATGATCCAAAATCAACTCTTCAAGACAAAAGGGGTTGCAGTAGAGAACAATTAGCCAAAGTTCACTCTGAACTAAAAGCCAAAGAAATGACCAGTTTGGCAGGATTGGAAAAGGCCCTGATGGAGAGTGACAGTGAAATAGAGGAAGAAGTTGGCCTAGGCCAAAGAAAAGAAATGGTTGAGGAAGAAATGTTTGAAGCCTTCATGGCTGAACAGACATTATTGGTTAGAAAACCAGTAGAGACAGACTATTCGAAGATAATTATTGGTACTGAAGTGCCAGAATGCAACATAGAAGATGCTTCTGAAGTAGCTGAACAAGTCAGCCAGGAAATGAAGCAGGTACAGCCAATCGTCCAATTTGGCTCATTCCCTCCGGTGTCAGTGAATATGGTGCTCATATTACCACAGGAGTTTTAAGCTGAAGATGACAACCAAGGTCAGGAGATTGACCCAATCCCGGTTTCCAGTGAAGACTCGCTAGTGAGTATGGTACAAGACGAATCTGAATCGGCCACACCAATGGAAACTGAAGGTGAGAGTGAGGAAGAAGTCAGTATTAACCTCTCATACCCTTTCGAATACCCTACAACGTCCATGACTCAGCATGTCAAGCCTTTGTATATCAAGGCTTTTTTTGATGGAGTACAGATGAATCAGGTATTGGTGGATAATGGGACAGCAGTAAACTTGCTCCCAAAATCTTTGTTGAAGAAACTAGGAAAGAAGAACCCCAGACTAATCCCAACTAGCACAGCCATTGCTGGCTTCGCTGGAGATAAACAGATGACCCAAGGTATTTTGCCCATAAACCTGAGTATGGAAACCAAGGACTGCATGACAACATTCTTCGTTATCGACAGCAATGCCCAGTATAATGCTTTACTTGGAAAAGATTGGATTCACACTAACAAATGTGTGCTGTCCTCTTTACATCAGAAAATCATGATGGCTTTGTGCAATGGAGAGACAGAGGAGATCAATGCAGATCCTCAACCCTTCATAGCCTGTGCAGATTTTGCAGAGGCCAAATTGTATACTGAAGGAGTAGCACCACTCAGTATACTGAGAAAACTTGATGGATGAACCGAAGTGACGGCTGAGGAGGAATTAGCACACCTGAAGCACTTAGTCCAAGAAAGTGCTGATGAAAAGTTTGTCGTTAAAGATAACAATGATGCCTGGTTGTAGGCAAAGAGATGGAACTCAGGGGGCCAAATCTCTGGCCTTAATTAAGTTTTCAGCATTAGACATACAGTCAATAGTCCAGAAAGTGCAAGAACAAGAGAAAGAAGCCATAATAATTGGTTAGAAGAAGGAGCAACAACAAGTCAGGGTTTTGGCCCTTGATAAATACTGTGCATTGGACATTGAAACAAAAGTCCAAGAGATACAGGAAGAGGAAGCCTTATGGACAGACTTTATCTATGAGGAGAAGGGTAAAGATGTTGAATTAAAGAAGCTGGGAGCAGAACAAAGCAAGGAGATTGCTTCGAAAGCAAAAGGAATCAAAGAAGGAGCTTCATGGAGGAACATTTGTTTCACTTGGAAGCAGCTTTCGAAAGAATGAGTTGAAGCTTAATTCTCTCAAATGTGCTTTTGGTGTATCAGCTGGAAACTTCTTAGGCTATATAGTACACAAGAAGGGAATACAGATTGATCAAAATAAAGCCAAAGCCATCATTGAAGCCAAGCCTCCATCAAGTAAGAAAGAAGTACAAAAATTTCTTGGACTGGTTAATTTTCTTCGAAGATTTATTTCTAACACTACAGGGAAAACTAAAGTATTTTCTTTTTTATTAAGGTTGAAAGATGGAGAGGAGTTTGTGTGGACAGCAAAGCATCAAACTGCTTTCGAAGGAATTAAAACCTACTTGGCCAAGACTCCAGTGCTGATGCCACCAAAGAGTGATAAGCCCTTGAAGTTGTACATTGCTGCAGTAGAAGATTCATTGGGAGTTTTCTTAGCTCAGGACAATGAAGAAGGCAAAGAGCAAGCAGTTTATTACCTTAGTAGGTTTTTAAATTCTTGTGAATGTAAATATTCAGTTGTAAAAAAGTTGTGCCTTGCATTGTATTTTGTTGCAATGAAACTAAGATACTATCTTTTGCCTACAATTGGCTTGGTAATTGCAACCACAGATTTGGTTAAGTATATGTTATCTACACCTATGTTGAGAGGAAGAATTGGCAAATGGATACTAACTTTATCAGAATTTCATCTAGAATATGTCCCCCGTTGCTGCAGAGCATCAAACTTTTTTATTCTATCCTCTATTTTCTCCAGGCTTAGTTGCTGAAGTTGATGTGCTCTCACTTGATAAAAGAGCTCTTCAGCCTTTATTTCGAATGCTGTTTCTTTTAATCCTTGTTCCAACTCGTCCATATCCAAGTCATCCTAGTACGAAGAGTCTTTATTTTTGAAGTCCAGGACGCACATTCAGCTTCGAAACCTCAACACTTCATTTTCAATACTTTTATGACATGAATGAATGGGCCGAAGGTCGTTTTGACATGAATGAATGGGCCAGAGGCCGTTTTGACATGAATGAATGGACCGGAGGCCGTTTTGACATAAATGAATTGGCCAGAGGCCGTTTTGACATGAATAAATGGGCCAGAGGCCGTTTTGACATAAATGAATGGGTCAGAGGCCATTTTCACATGAATGAATGGGCCGGAGGCCGTTTTGACATGAATGGATCGGCCAGAGGCCATTTTGACATGAATGAATGGGTCGGAGGCCGTTTTGACATGAATGAATGGGCCGAAGGCCATTTTGACACAAATGAAAGTTTGAATAGGCCAAAGGCCAGTTTGTTTGGAACCGCAGTCACTTGACCTAAATTGTGTATATATGTTAAATAGAAATATGAATTGGGCCTAAGGCCGTTTGAAGCATGTTGTTCTACATCTCGTCTGTATAGCTTCTTTAATTGATATTATTCACTGGGCTTTTACTCACGCTCATTCATGTGTTTGTAAGTGAGCCAAGAGAAGTCCAAACCCAGCCCCAGTGAAGTCTATGTGGAACAACAAAGGTTTTGGGAGAGTCAGCCATTGTGTCTCACGCACGAGACCTGTCTTCGCCCTTTTGTTATGTATTTATATTCTGTCATGTTGGCGAAGACTTTGCATCTCTTGTATATAGTCGTGATGGGTTGACTTGGACTTATATGATCTTGTATGTACAGAACCTTGTGCAGTACATATTTTATTGTGAGTTATTAATTTGCATATGTATGGTTGTTATGATGTGCCATGTAAGCACAGCTCTATGGACAAAGTTTTAAATTGCTTCCGTTTGGCCCCCATTAACTCTGTTAAAATACGTTTGGTTTGGTTTGGTTCAAGGCTGTAAGTAATCTCTTGATTACCGGCCGGTTATGTCCTTAACCCACGGGGGCAGGTTCGGGTCATGACAGAGTGGTATCATGTCAAAACGGCCTCTGGCCCATCTATTCATGTCAAAACGGCCTCCGGCCCATCTATTCATGTCAAAACGGCCTCCGGCCCATCTATTCATGTCAAAACGGCCTCCAGCCCATTCATTCATGTCAAAACGGCCTCCGACCCATTCATTCATGTCAAAACAGCCTCTGGCCCATCCATTCATGTCAAAATAGCCTCTGGCCCATCCATTCATGTCAAAACGGCCTCTGGCCCATCCATTTATGTCAAAACGCCCTCTAGCCTATTCATTTATGTCAAAACGGCCTCTGGCCCATCCATTTGGTATAGCAAACATTGTCCACCAATCGAATCAATGAACTTATAAAACTTACATAGAAGTAAGCAATTAGGCAACAACATATTTCAGATATCTCTGTTAAGATATTACTCACAGTGATCGATTGGTTGGTTTGCCCTGGAGCTCGACCCTACACATTCCATTAACACAAAAGGGTCACAAACAATTCGATCCGTTCTAAATTCACATTTTTCTCTTTAAGCTTCATTCTTATCTCTTTAACTCAATTACAATACTCAATGCATGCCTAAGAGTACTTACAAGTGAAAGAGAACAGAAAATGAAACACATAATGCCTTTTCAAAATTTCAGAAAACAGGGTCCCCGCTCGAGCGTGGACTTCCTCGCTCAAGCGGACCCTCGAGGCCTGCAAAAGTACTGGATATGTCAAATTTATGCTCGATCTCGAACTCTGGCGCTCGAGCGGAAGGCCTCTCTACATGGCTCCCCGCTCGAGCGTGAACTTCCTCACTCGAGTGGACACCATGTCTGCAGAAAATACTGGGAACACGAATTTCACGCTCGAGCGGCGGTTTGCCCGCTCGAGCAGGAATCAAAATTCTGAAAAATCCAGAACATGTTCTTGAGCTTCAATTTGACATTCAAAGGTTCTAGATGCATGCTTTTGGCTCAAACATCACATATACATGTACTAACATGGTATAAACACCAAATCACAACATTATGAAGCTCAATTTCACAAATTAATCACATGCATGTCCCAATTTACACCAAATCATTACCAACATAATAATTTCATGCATTCAACACTTACACCCTTGTGAATTGTACATGCATGTGGCAAATTACTCTTATTCTCAACTTAGATGATGAAGAGAAGGTCAAAATAAGAGCTTTAATCAAAATCTCCCATGGATTATACATTTTGTGCTCAAACATGCAATCTCAAAACAATTCTTCACATGCATGTGCATATAGACTACCAAATCAACAAAACCAACTCAAATCATGTTAACTCTTACTCTTGATCACCCAACTAGCTTGAATACACAAAATCACAAGTTCAAACTTATGAACCAAGAGGTGATTACTCACCTAGGAGCTTAATCTTTACAATTTATGGTAAATTCTTGAGTGTGCCTTCAAGATCACCAAGCTTTGAGGCCAAAACTCCAATTTCCTTCACTCTCTCTCTCTCTAGCCGACCCTCTCCTTTTCCTTAGAGTTTATAATCAGCTAAGTCAAGCTAAAGAAGAGAAATTGATTGTGTAGTGCTCATATAAAAGCCCCTCTTGTTATATTATTTTAATATATAATAATAGAGCACTAATTCACTAATTAAATCAATTTAATCTGATCCAAATCAATTTCCAATTAAATTTCACCATAAGCTCTAAAAATTACGCTAATCATAAAGGCGCAGTCAATTTTGGGTTCCGTGGCCGATAAGGCCTTCAATTTAATTTCCAAAGCAGATAATCAAACAAATATTCCTACGGTGAACAGATAGAAATTCAAAACCACATATTTTCACATAATGGCACTCAAAATCATATCAATCGCATAATCACATTTATAATAAGGACCCATTAACATAAAACGGAACAGGGTTATCACACTTATGGATAGACTTTGTCTATGAGGAGGAGGGTAAAGATGTTGAATTAAAGAAGCTGGGAGCAGAACAAAGCAAGGAGATTGCTTCGAAGGCAGAAGGAATCAAAGAAGGAGCTTTAGTAAGTTCTCAGATACAAGACCCCTTAGAATAAGTAAATTTAGGGAAAGGTTCTATACAACAGCCCACCTATATAAGTGATTGGTTGAATATTCTTGATAGAGACCAGTTATTGGTTGTTTTGAAGAAATATAAAGATTGTTTTGCATGGTCTTATAATAAACTATCAGGATTGGATAGATCCTTAATAGAACATAGGCTCTCTATGAGGCCTAATTTCAAGCCATACAAGCAAAAACCAAGAAGAATGAGTCCAGAAGTGATTCAAAAGGTTAAGGAGGAAATTCTTAGACTACTCAAGGCAGGCTTTATTAGGAGAGCCAGGTATGTTGAATGGCTATCCAATATTGTGCTTGTAGTTAAGAAGAATGGTAAAATAAGGGTATGCATTGATTTCAGAAACTTTAATCTAGCAACTCCGAAAGATGAGTATCCTATGCCTATAGTGGATTTGTTGGTAGACAGTTCAACAGGACATCAAGTTTTATCAATGATGGATGGGCATTTTGGGTATAACCAAATCTGTATTGCAGAGGAGGATATCCATAAGACAACATTCAGATGTCCTAAGAATATTGGCACCTTCGAATGGGTCAAAATGCCATTTGGCCTGAAGAATGCTGGGGTTACATATCAGAGGGCTATGAACACTATCTTTCATGACCTTATCGGAGGGTATTTAGAGTGTTATATTGATGACATTGTGGTGAAATCCCAATCCATAGAGGAACATTTGTTTCACTTAGAAACAACTTTCGAAAGAATGAGAAAGTTTAAGTTGAAACTCAATCCTCTTAAATGTGCTTTTGGCGTATCATCTGGAAACTTCTTGAGCTATGTAGTACACAAGAAAGGAATACAGATTGACCAGAATAAAGCCAAAGCCATTATTGAAGTCAGACCTCCATCAAGTAAGAAATAATTATAAAAGTTCCTTGGACAGGTTAATTTTTTTCGAAGATTCATTTCTAATACCGCAGGGAAAACTAAAGTATTTTCTTCCTTGTTAAGGCTAAAAGATGAAGAGGAGTTTGTGTGGACAGTAGAGTATCAAACTGCTTTCGAAGAAATCAAAGCCTATTTGGCCAACCCTCCAGTGCTGATGCCACCAAAGGGTGATAAGCCCTTGAAGTTGTATATAGCTGCAGCAGAAAATTCATTAGGAGCTTTCTTAGCCCAAGACAATGAAGAAGGCAAGGAACAAGCTGTTTATTACCTTAGTAGGTTTCTAACTTCTTGTGAATGTAAATATTCAGCTGTAGAAAAGCTGTGCCTTGCATTGTATTTTGCTGCAATGAAATTAAGATATTATCTTTTGCCTACAACTGTCTTGGTAATTGCAACCACAGATTTGGTTAAGTATATGTTATCTAGACCCATGTTGAGGGGAATAATTGGCAAATGGATACTAGCTTTGTCAGAATTTCATCTAGAATATGTTCCCCAAAAGGCAGTAAAAGGACAAGTTTTAGCTAATTTTTTTGGCAGACCATCCATATCAAACAGAAAGCCAAGAGATAATGGAACTTGGTATGGCTAGTGTTGAACCATGGCAAATGTGGTTCGATGGATCAAAAGCCAATAGTTTAACTGGAATTGGTATAGTAATTAAGTCACCACAAGGAGTAGAAACCACGCATGGTTTCAAAGTGGATGAAATTACTTATTCCAATAATCAAGCTGAATATGAAGCCTTAATAATGGGATTGGAAATACTTATTGGATTACAAGCTCATGCAGTTGACATATTTGGAGATTCTCAGTTGGTAGTTAACCAAGTGAAAGGGATTTTCAAATGTCAAAGTATAAGCATGTTGCCATACTATATTGTTGCATTGCATCTGCTTTCTCAATTTCAGATAGCAAATATAACTTATGTCCTAAGGTTCTTGAATAATAAAGCTAATGATGTGGCTCAGAAAGCTTCGAATTTCAAGAGAATGGATAATACTGAAAGAGATATAAGCCAGACAACATATCAGAAAGTAATACTACCCTTGAATAAAAGGAATGTGGTCCTGGAAGTCAATCATAATGACTTACAAGAACAAGATTGGAGGCATCCATTAATGCAGTATCTGGCTAGCCCATCTTCGAAGGCCAGCAGAAAAATTAAATTACAGTCTATGCAATACATAATGTATGGTAATGCTCTCTACAAAAGGGGGGGGATGGTTTGTTGTTGAAATGTTTAGGCCCAAAAGAAGCATTGACAGCTATGGCTGAAGTTCATGAAGGCATCTATGGTGCTCATCAGCCTGGTGTGAAGATGAGATGGTTGCTTCGAAGGCATTCCTACTATTGGCCAACTATCCTTAAAGACTGCATAGAATATGCAAGAGGTTGCCAGACATGCTAAAAGCATGGCACAATAAGGCATGTGTCCATAACTGACCTACATGCAGTTGTGAAGCCTTGGCCATTTAGAGGATGGGCCATGGATATGATGGGGAAAATACACCCACCCTCTTCGAAGTATCATTATTTCATTTTAGTGGCCACTGATTACTTCACTAAATGGGTCAAAGCTAAGCCATACAAGGCTGTAGACCAGACTGAGGTCATTGGATTCATTAAGGATTTAATCCATAGATTTGGTATCCCACAGACTACAACTGTTGATAATGGGACTGTTTTTTATGGGAAAATGGTAAAGTCTTTTGTGGTAAAATTTGGAATTAGCCTTGTTAATTCCACTCCCTATTATGCACAAGCCAATGGTCAAGCTGAATCATCCAATAAGTCTTTGAAAAAAGGAATACAAAAAATTATGGAAGACAATCCAAGGGATTGGCATAACTTATTATTGGATGTATTGTGGGCTTATAGAACTCTCCAAGGTCAAGCACAGGAGTCACTCCTTATGCCTTAGTATATGGGCATGATACAGTATTACCTGTGGAAATTAATGTTAAGTCCTTGAGGGTAAGATGCCAAGACCAGTTAGATCTTGAGCAATACCATTAGAGTATGTGCTTAGAGTTAGAAAGTATAGATGAAGCTAGAATTCTGGCATTAAATAGCATTATTTTCCAAAAGAAGAAAGCAGCCAAAAACTATAATAAGAAAGTCAAACACATTGGCTTTGATGAAGGTGATTTGGTATGGAAGACGATACTCCCAATAGGGATTAAAAGTCATAAGTTTGGTAAATGGTTACCTAATTGAGAAGGACCATATCAAGTTCATAGAGTCCTGTCTTTTGGAGTATACCATTTGAGAAATTTGAATGGATATGTACATCCCAAAAAGATTAATGGCAGATACTTGAAGCCTTATTTTCCAACCATATGGGAAACACAAGGAATAGAATAAATGTTAAGTAAAAGAACATAAGAATATTCAAATGATGAATAAGAATTTGCTTTTCATAAAGAGTTGAATACATTCTGCCATAAATTAGTCCAAAAATCAGTACAATGTCTCAGTTGTTCTTTTACAATGGATGTTCTATTCTTAAATGATGAGAACAACTGGATGGCTGTGGTCATTTCCTGCTTTCGGTCGGCCAGTCCTTGATTGGTGATCTACAATTTTGTGACAGTTCGATCTAAGGCCTGGTTAACCGCGGATAGCTCATCTTCAAGTTAAGTTTTCTTCTCCAATAGTTGAGTTCGAAATTGGGAGACAGAGGATTGCTGTTTCTTTAATTCTGATACTTCAGTATGTACTTTGGAAACGAAGCTCTGGTCTTTCACCAATTTCTCCTCTACAGCCTTGGCAGCACGACAAATGTTGATGTAGAAATCAATGATGGCTGCTGCCTGAGACAAATGACTTGAGACAGTCATGCCGGATTGTTCAACAATCTTGCAGCACTGGAGGAAGCCATTTCTTATTATTGGCCTCTGTAAGGCTTCGAAAGGGATCCTCAAAAAGGATGTCAGCAGCTCTAGGCAACTATCCAAGTTTATTGGAGGTAAGGAAGTCTTACTACTGATGGAAGAGCTCTCAAAGATTTCTAGTAGAGAATCAGCCAAAACTAATGGCTCGGTCTCATCGCTAGCCATTGGAGAGGTGGAAGGTATGTCGAAGAGGCTAGCTAGTCTGGCTTCGAAGATGTCTACCTCATCCATAGACATGAAAGGTGCAGAAAGAGCTTTGGTAGAAGGAAGAAAGGACTGCATAGGGATAGGAGAAGTGGATGGAGCATCTTCAGCAGTCTCTATAGTCCTAGCCACCAATAGGTCGAGGGAAGAGGGGCTGGAACTAGGCAGAGGTAATAGACTATGAGTTGGAGAGCTGCCAGCACCCTCTATAGAGGAATCAGCTACCATCAGAGATGGAGCAGCAGCTGGAATTCCCTTAGGAGGAGGAGGAAAAGCAAGGCTTGAAAGAGAATTAAATTGAGATAAATCAAAAGTCAAATAAAGGAGATATGGAGTTAAGCCAGAAGGGAAAGGAGCAGGAATACTAGGCCTCAAGGAGGGTACAGAGAATGTAGGCCTAGGAAGTGGGAGTATTATCTGAATAGACTTCACATTTTGCAATTGATCAACTTCAATCGAAACTGAGGGAGTCCTTATTGGAAGAATAGGCTCAGTAGTTGTTGCTGCAAAAGAAGAAGTACAAAGTAATGTCAAGTCTCAATACCAAGAATTTGACAAGAAAAGAATAGAGGCATGAAAGAAATTACTTGTTTCAAAAGTGATAGCAATGATAGGAGAGCTACGAAGGGAATAGTACTCAGCAATATGTTGCCTTCTCGAAGTTTCCCTTTGGATTGCATTAGCAGCAGCAACTTCATCTCTTAATAGTTGCTGCTGCCGCCTCTTCTCAGCTCTTTGAAAAATAATTATTTCTTTGGAATGTTCCTCCTCTACTGCTTTGGCAACCGTCTCTTGAGTGGGGTCTGCGACCAAATCAGAAGGAGAGACAGTCATCTTCTTTCTCTTTCTTCTCGGTAATGGTATTTCTTGCTCTTTCTCAATCTCTCTCTCTTCAATCTGGGATTCAAGCTCTTCAGGAGTAAGTTCCTTTTCCACTGCTTTGGCAGCTGTCTCATAAGTAGGGTCTTCGACCAAATCAGAAGGAGAGACAGCCACATTTTTTCTCTTTGTTCTCTGTAATGGTATTTCTTGTTCTTTCTCAATCTCTCTCTCTTCAGTCTGAGATTCAGATTCTTCAGAAGTGAGTATTAGCTTCCTTTTCTTTTTCTGCTGTTGTTTGTCTTTGAGAGCAGCTAGAGTTTCAGCTCTTTTAGGAGATTCTTCTTGTGGAGACCCTGTACCAAGAGGTATGAGTGTAAAGGAAACAAACAAAAGAGTCTAAAAGAAAAGGAACCTGAAAATACTTACCCTTTTTCGAAGCAGCTCTGGTAACTCTAGCTGGAGAGGGTGAGGCTACAGGAACAGTTTGGGCAGCTGTGGAAAGAGAGGGAATGTTCTCAACTGTTGTTGGTTTAGCCTTAGAAGGCACTCCTAGCCTTATCAGCAAATCATGAGGGTGTACTGATAGGCGCACTTCCATATTGGCTGTCCACCAGTTTTGAAATCTTTTCAAAGCCAAACCAGAAGGAAAGAAGGGGACAAATTTGAACTCACTCAATTCTTTCAACAGTTTAAATGTTGTCGCCTCTAGTTTTGATTTGGGTATTCTCAGGTCTCTGGCCGTAAGATGGACATTCGAGAGGTTGCAAAGTGGAACGGGAATCCCCTGAGTAAACCCAAATTGCCCGGCAAACTAAGAAGGGCAGTATACCTCAGATATGCACTTATAAGCTCGAGGGTTTAAAGTACCAATGAACAGCTCCCTCGGTAACAAAATAAAAGCCACATATCTTTGTGTGGTGAGGTGGAGCACTCTTTATCAGCTAAGAATGTTTGCAGCCAAGCAGGTCCTTTGTTGGCATCAAAGGGGCAGAAGAAGGTAGCAGATGGAGAAATAGAAAGTTGATGAAAAAAGGTGAGGTAATAGGCAAAGGAAGCAGGATAGAGGACAATTCTAGCATATCTCTCCCCATAAGTGCTAGGATCCTGAACAAGGAATCTTAAGCATTTGGGATGCAAATCAGTAAAGTAAGCAAAGAGCCAGAGTTGGAGTACCCAAAGGGGACCTCCTTGGTTGATGTCAAGAGGTTTCTCACAAAATTGGGAGCAGGCTCTATAAACATGGCCTAAGAGATATGGGGCCAAGGCTATGCGTTTCTTCAAAACAAGGGCCTTCGCAAGTGGGGCAAATTCAGGCATAATCCGCTAAAATGATGTACAAAAAAGAAATTTACACAACCAATATAAAATAAAGGAAAAGAGTTCTCTATCTCTCACGGGGCCTTCCCTTTTGTTTTTAGCCTTTACAAAATCACCGTAGGAGGAATTTAAAGGTGGAAAGGAAAACTTAACAGAAAGGTCCGGGTAGCTGGGTGTAAAAGGAGTACCAATGGGTGAAAGCCCTAGGAGATGGCAGATATCAAGAACGGTGGGGGCCATCATACCACACTGAAACTGAAAAAAATTAAAAGCCATGTTCCAAAAGCAAAGAGCAGCAGGAATCAAAAAAGGGTCTTCAGGAATGATAAACCTGGAAAGACGAAGGGCGTCGAGAATACAGAGCTCTTGCAGGTCACCTTCTCTTGCAGGCACAACTCTATCATATCATTCCTCCCACTCAACTCTCAATGCCGGCCAGCAACGGTGAGGACGGGTCATTCTCCAATTTCCCCAGTCAAGCCCCCCTTCATAGAAAAGAAAGTGGTCCTCCAAGCGATGGTATAAAGCTGGAAGTTGAGCGGGAGCTTCTCGAAAGATAGGACCTAGGACATATTCTTGTTTATCGCTATGGCGAGGAACAAAGAGGCGTCCGTCTATGGAACTTGACCCATCAGCTGTAAGTTTGGTGATCTCTTCCTTAATTTATCTCTTCAAAGCCATTGTTGGGTTTGTACGATCGCCAGTTGGTACTTTCAGAGAAGAAAAATCCATTGGTGGCAAGTAGCAAGGAAGAGAGGGTTAATAGAGGGGAAGGGTTTGTGTGTTAAGCAAACGAGTGATTTCAGAATACGAAATAAAAGGGTTTTAAAAACCTTTGTGTCTGGAAAATATATTGTGTAATTCGTAGAGAAGTACTAAAAGTACAGATACAAAAAGTTCCTTCAATATTGATACTTTTGGAGGGAAAAACACATCCCAAATGTTGTTGTCAGCTTCGAAATAAAATATTTGGCTTCAAAGCCAGTTTTTAGCGCCAGAATGAAATAACAAACGGCTTCGAAGCACATTCCACACCTAAGGATGTAAAAATGTTCAAGTATTTGTTTACCTCGAAGGGGTTTAAAGACCTGTTTTAGGTTTCTTAGTGAGAGTAGTATCATTTGAAGCAAAACTTGAGATCCCTTAAGGATGGGAATTGTTGTTCGAAGTATCAAAACCATTAGTTGGTTTGATAATATACAGAAGAGATTGTTTCTCGGATTAAAACAATGCAGCCCTTGAGAGGAGCTTCCATATTTTGGAAAGTATGGACTATTGTTCGAAGCAAAAAATGATCAATTTAAAACTAATTGATCGTATTAATCATATGACCATATGTTGGATATGATTAAAACAAGCTTTAAGGGGTAAGACTGTTAAATTCAAAGCACTGATTTGATATGGAAATCAGCAAAAGTTGTCAACTGTATTCCATAAATTGGAAAAACTCTTGTTGGTTTTTTCAATGTTTCATTTGAGATGACTGAATCTAGATTCGAAAGATGAGATTGGTGAGTTCGAAGCCCTAAATTTGCTTGTAAAGACAAACGGAGATAAAGTCAAACATGCCAAACAAAGAGAAATGTTTTAATTGTATTGAAACAAAAGCAATTACATCGAAGGGCCCTCTTTAGGTACAAATTCAAGTTCATAAAAGTAAGGAATAGAATAAATAACAAGATCATGGAATTTAGTCCAGCTATGGTCAATAAATTGCTGTTCCTTTTTTATTCTATCCTCTATTTTCTCCAGGCTTGGTTGCTGAAGTTGATGTGCTCTCACTTGATAAAAGAGCTTTTCAGCCTTTATTTCGAATGCTGTTTCTTTTAACCCTTGTTCCAACTCGTCCATATCCAAGTCATCCCAGTACGAAGAGTCTTTATTTTTGAAGTTATCGTATTCTTCAATAAGATTCTCTGTTTCGTACTGGGTATGAACTCGAAGCGATGAAAGTTGGTTCAAAGATTGGGTGGTGGCCGCAGAAATCCAATGCCAATGGAGAAGCAATGGGAGTTGGTCTAAAAACATTTGGAGTTCTGCTTGGGCGATAGGGTTGAGGACGTGACTCCGAGTCATAATATCACAAGCCCATCGAAAGTTCTCGAGAGAAACATTGTCTTCAAGAACATTGAAAGGCAAGTGAGAAAAGGCCACAAGCAGAAGTTGGGCTTGCTTCCGCTGAGTTGGAATAGGGGAAGGTGGAGGCTTGTAAGGAGGAAAAACCTTGTCCGCAGAGAGGGTAAGCCTCAGTCCCTCTGTCCAGCAGGGATTTTGCGGAGGATGAGGTATAGGGGCTTCCATCTCGAAAATAGGAGGAAACTGAGGGGCATTAACATAATCAAGCCAGTCAGAAAGGCAAAGCTTCACCTTCTAGGCTAAGAACGATGGGTTATACCCTTGTGCCTCTTCTGGGCGTTGGGTAGCTTGTACTATCTTTGTAGGCATAGAGAAAGTGTACCATGGTACAAGCAGATTGTCCTCTAAACTGCGTCGACGGTCGATAGGCACGTAAGGATAAACCACCAAGCTTCGAGCATCAGAAGGGAATTCTAGAGGATCAGTGAATTCGACAAAGTGATGATTAACTCGCTCCCTCAATTCACATGCCTCAGGTTCCGACCAGCTTCTCCAACCAGAAGCCCCAGAAGAAGAAGAAGCCACGGCCTCATCCCATGCAGAAGATTGTGAATTAGAAGAAGAGCTTCCCATGTCCATATTTGCAAATTTCTGAATCAGGAGATTGTGGACAGTATGTTCGTAATCCAAAGGTTGATAATTTGCGAAAGCTTCCATGACTTGAATATAGGAAAGTGGGTAAAGGTGGCTAATCAATGCATGAAGATTCTTTCGAGGACGAATGGTATTATCAAACAACTCTTCATATGCTTGATAAAAATAAGAAAATGTCTGTTTCTCCATTGAATTGGACTTTTCGAATACTGAGATAGTGGGCGTGTTTAAGGGATCAAAGAGGAGTTAATGCAAATGTTCATCAATGAATGACGGTTGTGTTTCTAAAAATGTAAAGCCCATGCACATTCTAAAACGTGGATAAAAGACCTTGATCCACTAATATTACCAAGTATTGGGTATATTATTGCGGGGGGTAATGTTGGCTACATATTTTGTATAAGCCAATCACAATTCAACACGTGGCAAAATAAGGGCAATACGGGAAGACTATTCAAGTTTTCGATCATGATCGTACACGTGGCATTTAGTATTGGTTCTTACAAGATCTGCATAGCACTGGATCAGCAAAGAATGCAAAGTGATGTGACTTCAACGGTTACTCACATTTAAATTCAAAAATCAAGAGGGAAGTCTAGCTGCAAGTAATGGCATAATAGAGCTAAGTATAAGGCAACATAATCAGCGATCATGGAGGAACGATTTGACGGTTAAAAGTACAGTTCGATGGTCATCCTTGAGAAGTATAAATAGCAGAGAAGGCCCCAGAAAAAAGCCCAGACTCAGATCCAAAAAACCAGTTTTATTCTACTTTATTTTCTTTCTAGTTTTTACATTTCATGTTCTTTACATTTCTGTACTTTAATTCCTGCACTGCACTTCGTTCATAGGAGTAGTTTTAAGTAGATTGTTGCTGTAAACCTCTACGAGGCTGAATTGGATCGTTGTAAGTTTTCATTTTAATGAAATGCTTCAATTGCTCTTCATTTGATTGTCATTTGCTTAATTCTCCTAAATCAAGCCACCAGTAAAAGTCCTCTTCATTGAGGCTGAAAAAACTAAAACACAATCGTCTGATAATTTGTTGGCAATTAATTTTCTGTAAGAACTGATTGATCCTTACTGGCACGCTCATAATTACAATAATAACCTTCGAAAGTCAAAAAGCCAACAGGCACAAATCTCTTTTAATGACTGTATTGTATTCTAATCATGATTCTATCTCATGCTATTTTGATTAGACGGACTGGATAAGGGGATTAGAATTTATCGGACTTGAATCCTGGGACTGTGAATCCCCGGACTATTTATCCATGTTGATTTTCTCATAGAATTTAGATGTCTGGAAAGGACTATTTTTGCTGAATCTAATGTTTGGTTGGACGTACTGAATAAGATAAATAAACAAAAGACTATTTTACCATTTTTCAATTGTTTACTAAGTAATAGCAATATTAAACATATCTTTAATATTTTAATTATTTTTAGCTAGATTAAATAAAAAATTTATTTATTTTATTTTTTACACAATTAAATAAATTTATTTTTTAAAAAATAAATAAATAAAATATCAATAAAAATATATGTTATTTTTTTTAATTAAAATTTTAAATAAATTTATTTTAAAAAATAATAATAATGAAATAATGAAATGAAATAAAAAATCTATTAAAATTTAAATAATGAAATTAAATAAAATATAAACAAAATTTTAAAATAAAACATCAATAAAAATATCTATAAAAAATTATTTTAAAAATTAAATAAATAAAACATCAATAAAAAGTTAAATAAAATTATTTTATTTTTAAATTGAGACATTTAAATTTTATTAAATTTTACTAAATATAATACATAATTAAATAGTAGAGAGTCAAAATAGTCATTTCACCACCTAATCCCAACAATAAATAGTCCCATGGAAATAATCTCACCTCCCCCCAGGATATAATAGTCCCGGAAAATGATCGAGTGCTCGAATGGTGAGGCTCGAATTTTGGCTCGAAATCAAGAGAGGAAGAGAGGGAGAGGGAGAGGGTCGTCTGAGAGAGGAGAGGGTCGTCTGCCCGCCGTCCTCGCCTTCCTCCTCCTCGCCGTGGGTTGTCCTCGTCGCAGCCCAATCCTGCCGTCCCAGCCCCGCCGTCGTCCTCGCCTTCCTCCTCCAGCCCCGTCGTCGCAGCCCCATCGTCTGCCCAGCCTCCCCTCCTCCTCAAACCGGTTTTTATGGCCCCCTCCCCTCCCTCCTCCTCCTCCCTTCTCTTCTTCTCCCTTCTTCTTCTTCTTCTTCTTCTTCTTCTTCTTCGTTCTGTAAGAAAACCAGGGAAGAAAGAAAGAAAAAAAAAAAAAAAAAAAAATTGACACCAAAACGACGTCGTTTTGGTGTCAAGCCGCGGTTTCGAGCCGCGGTTTCGAGCTACGTAGCATGATCGTAATAGTCCCTCATATAAGAGATATGGAGTCCGGCAGGACTCCATATCCGACGGACTAAAAAAAAAAAACAAACGCCGGATTGGATGCTTCCAATAGATTACAATCCGCACAGTAAATAGTCCCTCCCTTATCCCTCCAATCAAACACATTGTATTCCAATCATGACTCTGTTTTTTACTATTAGAGCTCGTTTGTTTTGAATGATAACTCATGGGATTGGACTATTAATCCGGAGGGATTAAGAGTCCGTTGTTTGGTATGGATTTTTTGGTCCGGATTAATAATCCCCCCGGACTATCAATCCGGGATTCAGTGGCTTATTGTATCCGTTGGGGGGGCCTGGGACAGAATTCATGGGATAGTGTATCCCATGGGATTAGCTAGGTTTATTACATCTTTGACCCTCTTTCTTTCTTTTAGCTTTTCCCATATTGCTTTCCCAGAATTCATGCTCTGTTTTTTCCCACATTTAATATGCAGCAGCACCAGCCACTCTTCCATTTTGCTTTCCCAGTGGCTTATTCTTTCTTTTATTAATATTTTACTTAATAAAGTAAAATAAAAATATACTTAATAAACATAATACCCATTCATGGTATTAATTATACTTAATAAAGTAAAATAAAAATTTAAAAATCTCAATTACAAATTCAAATAAATTTATGTAATATTTATTAATATTCTATTTATTTAATATTTTAAAAGTTCTAGCAAACAAATTAAATAAAATTTATAATTCAGATTTAATATTCTTATTATTTAGTAAATAATTCAAAAGGGCAAAATAGTCTTTTGAACATTTATCCTTCTCCATAATATCCCAAACAAACATGGGATTCAATAGAATAGTCTAATCCAGACCTCTAATCCCATGACTAAACAAACATAGGATACAAATTCAGTCCGACCAAATAGTTCAGGGACAATGTATCCCAGGACTAACAGTCCGATGGATTACAATCCCCCCTTATCCAGTCCGTCCAAACAAACGCACCCTTATTGTATTCGTCCTATTATTTTGAATATTTGATCTACCAAATCGTAATTCTTACAATTTTACCCTTATAAATATATTTTAAATCCTTACCAATTTGGTGTGCGCTATTTTGGATTATTTTGAATATTTAATGATGTAAGCATTTACATTAAATACATTTAACAATATGAATGTCCACATCATGGAATATTTGCATTGTCAATATAAATTATTATGAGGGGCATTTTGATAATTATGTTATCCATATGATTTATTGGAACATAAAATAAATAATTTGAACTAAATATAATATAAATAGGTGAGGAGAAATTTATAAATAAATATTCTTAAAATTTATATATTTCAATTTTCTCATTGAGATGTATACAACGTTATCTATCACACACATTAACCATAATTTGTGCATCTTATTTTAGAGGTGCAACTCGGACGGGTTCGGTCGAGTTGGAGGTTTGCCCAAGCCCAGTCCGAATTGTGTTTGGCAGTGCCCAAGCCCGACCATCAACTCGAGCATGGCTGCCCAAGCCCAGACCAAGCTTCATAATTCGAACTCGGGTTAGCCCGAATTTCACAAGGCAACAAACAACTTCTAAATTTTTTCATACAACAAACAGTGTTTCATTATATACATAAGTCCATTAGTCCATACAACAAACTTAAACATCATTCCAGCCACAAGAATCTTAGAGAGAGGGAAGAAAGAATAGATAAGGTAGGGTTTTGTTTTTAGTTTTAATCTAATGGTCCAAATAAAAAATGCTAATCCAAGAGCCAAAGGCCAGCCAAAAAATAAAATAAAATTAAGGGCCAGCTATTTAATTTATTTTATACATATATTATATAATTTATGTGATACATTAAATGTAATTCGGGTTCGGGTTACTCGGGTTAGCCACTGACTCTGCCCAGGCTCGGCCCGAATTACAATTCGGGCATAAAAAACCTGCCCAGGCCCGTCCAAATTACAAGATATTGTTGCCCAAGCCCTAAAAAAACTCGGGCTGGGTATGGGTTGCTCGGGTTGAGCCCGCCCGAGTTGCACCCCTATCTTATTTTGAAGTTGAGATTCTCTCCTTTGACTCCCTTCTTGTCTCCTTACTTGCAATGATAAATATGTACTTGGAGATGATCCAACGATTCAGATTTGGACGAAAAAAATAAATTTGAATTTGTTTTATAATTTTTTTATTTTTAAATAGTCAAATTTGAACCGTTAGATCAACTCAAAATACATCTCTACCATTGCAAATAGAGAGATAAGGAGAGAGCCCAAGGAAAATATCTCAACTCCTTATTTTAAGTTAAAACTAGTAATAAAAGAGCAGAAATTAAAAATATTATTTTCTCAATTTTTAAATAATTTATGTCCAATAAATAATAAACAAAAATTATATTAAATAGTTTAGTACCAACTCCTAAATTAAAATAAGTTATTTAAACGGTAATAAAAAAAACCCCAATGTGACTGTTAGTATTTTTGTTAATTAATAAAAAAAATAAAAAGACCACGCATGCAATTAGAAAAGTAATTTGAGAACATAAAATTTATAATTTAAATTTAATGTAATATGAGTAAATATGGTTTCACACACTTAACTGCATTGTCCCTGCCTAAAACAGATTTAAGCCGGGTTGTGCATTTTTATTTTTATAGTCAATATAAAAGCACCATTAAATCCCTAATTTAGAAATGTTAACCCATTTAGTCCTGAAGGTTTTTTGTTGGACTAATAGGTCCTATTTTATGTGTAAATACATTAATACCCATTTTTTTAGGCGTCTGGGTCAATAATTAAGAGGGTAATTTTGGGTTGGTGTTTATGTATAATTTACCGAATTACCCAATAAGCTTACTATAGGCCTTTTTTTTTTTTGTTGGTGTTCATCACCATCAACAACATCAATTACATCACCAACATCACTAAAAAAACATTATTAAAAATCAACAACATCATAAAAACATCATCACACATCCTCAACTACATCACCAACATCACTAAAAAAAACATCATCAAACATCAACAAACATCAACAAACATCAACAACATTGAACATCAACAAAACATCATCAAAAACATCAACAAATATCAAACATTAACAAAACATCATCAAACATCAAATGTTTTTGATGTTTGTGAGTGTTTCAAACATCAGATTTGTTTAAAAAAAATCATCAAATCATCATCAAAACATCAGATTCATTTAAACATCAGAAACAAAAATATAAAAACCCAACATTAATCATCAAACATCAATGATTAATGAGAAACAAAAAAATCAAACAGCAATGTTTTTTTCAGATGCTTCCCCATCGTTTCAGGCATCAAGGTTATTCACACCATGGGATAGTGGCTTTGGAAACTTCTCATTGAGCAGTGACTGGTCTGAGTAGAATCATCACCCAAAACTTCACAGGAACAAATCGAAGAAAATTGGACATTTCTGTCCCCAAATAATTCACTAATGGTGGCTTCGTGCAATCAGAGGACAACAATAGGAAAGAAAAATGGGGTTCATTGGTGGAATATGGGCTTGCCGGAGTGGCCAAGTCAAAAGCACTACCAATCAGACTCAAGAGGGAAAAAGCTCAGAGATTGCTTTACAGAGCCGATCTGGCAATTCACAAGGCCGTGGTTGCACTCATGACCGCTGACACAATCAAAGCTTCTTTTGAGCACTCGAATGGCGATGGGTAGATGAATGAGATTGAGTCGACATTGTTTAGGATTTTAACATCGTGAACATCAGAACATCGCCTAGTGAATTGAATATGGGTAAAAATGTAAACTTCATATACAATATATCAAAAACATATATCATACCAAAAATAAAAAGGACTAAATGGTTTAAGAAAAAACACTCAGGACTAACTAGAGCAACGTTTATCAAAATAGGATTTATGAGTAATTTTTCCATATAATTATTAAGTTGATTAACCCTTCTTAATTAATCTTACGCGGATTCATTATGGGGATTTGCTGTCACTTTTCACCTCGATGTGGGTGGGTAGCCCTGGCTCATAAAGTGATGGTAACCATTAAATCGATGACTTGTATTTTAAAGTAAGGGACGATGTGGTAATTATGAAGAGGAATGCTAACAACTTTAAATAATTTATTAAATTTTTTATATGGGTATGTGATCTACATATATATAAATTTATTAAATTTTTTATACGGGTATGAGATCTACATACATATAA